>OZ038423.1:8884266-10084266 GCA_964036155.1 Diploscapter coronatus
TCTGCCCGCTCTATTTCTCCCCATTTCTCCATCTTCCCCCAGCCCTCTTTTTCTCTGTCTCTTCACCTCTCCTCCCTATTTCTCGCGTTCTCTATCGATCGCCCCTAGCACGGGACGCTCTGCATTCGAAAAGAGACGCATAGGGGCGTGGCCTGTCTCCCTCCTCTCTCGTCCGACTATAAAGACCCGTCCCAGACAAGGACCAAGCAAGCGCAGCAACTACCTACTGCTCAACACAGTTGTGCGTGTTGCCGTTTCACCGCAACAGCGCCTTCGGGCCGCGACCCTCAGGTCGATGCTCTTCGAGGCAGGCACTCTCCAAGTCGTTCGGCCCAACTTCCATCCGTAGGCAATTCTAAATCGTCGCCTATTTCCACTATGAATTCAAGTTCAAATTCAAACCGACTATCTAAGCCAACGACGAGCGCCTTTTCATCCAATTCCACTATATAATATCTGTATATATGCCTCGCATGACTACTATCGAATCTGAGACTCTACATCACGCTATTCGACCATCGATTTGTCTCTACGAATTGTCATCAACTTGGATTTCGTCTTCGTCTCTCCCTTCCCCCTCCCCTTTCCCCATTCAACCCAGCAGCCACTATTGAATTTCTTCAATTTGGTACTCCCCTTCCACAATTTCTAAGTCGACTTCACCTCGCCAATGGAGCCGCGTCTGGACGTTTTCTCCCATAGGCATCACTTCCGAACATACGGTGGTTCAATGGAAGCCCGCCAGAGTTGGGACGTCCCCTCGCCTACCGAGCCGATGGTTCTGAAGCCGCACGACGACGACGACAACCTCAGGTCTGATTCCAATTCCGACGACAACTCGATTGATTCCCCAATAGCCGAGTGCAGAAATCTCACGATTCTGCCACTATTCTGTACCTTAATTTTTTGCTCACTTAGGTATTTTAATGAACTTTTCTCTTTTCGCATCATCTCACTGCTCTTCATACGCAGTCTCTAAAATTGGAACTCCGATTTTCGAGTTGGAGTCGAAATTTTCAAAAATATCAACTTCTTTCTCACTAAAAGTGCCTATAAATAGGTTGTTAATATTATTTTTGTTGAGAATTCTTCTGTAATCTAAGACGAGTTATTTGGATCGTGAACCTCTCAAATCCAGTTTTATTTATCATTTCTTTTTTGTAAATATTAGAAAATCAGAAAATTGTACAAAAATAGTTCTCTAAGACTAAGCTGCAGCTAACGTTCACCACATTGATTGTCGGCAATTGTAAATCATCTCTCTAAATGATCATATTTTAATCGCTTTTGTTGTATAGTTAACGAAATGACTGCGGGATATATTCGTATCATCGTAAAATTGTTGTATTTCTCTAGCCAGTGCTGCTATTGTAATTCGATGATTTTCCACTCCTTCCCAACCCAAACTGAGGCAATCAACATATTTCTCTTCATAACTTTATTCTTTTCTAATTTAATTCTGGTCGTTATTAATGTATTCTTGTTAGCACAAATTTCAGAAAAAAATACGAGTAAAATAAATTGTTTCGATTCTCAACTATCATTGAAGTTTTATTTGAATCACAGAAGCAAAAAATGAATAGAGATATAGAAATTCTGTTGTTTGTAAATATTGTGTTGTTTACGAAGATTTTCGAAAATGCTTAAATTTTCTCGAAAATACGAAGATCGATACCGATGGCCCCAAAGAAAAGTGAGAAGAAAGAGAAAGACAATAAAGAGAAGAGTAAAGAAGGAGATTGTCACATGCAAACGTGTGAAGAGACGAGGCGAATATCTACGAAAAGTGTGGACATAAAAATTGATGTGACTGAACTGGATGATCGTAAATTCGATCGATTTTCGAATTTCGAGGAATATTTCGCCAAGATTCAAGAGAAAATCTTACTGCATTCATATGCCTATGATCCACGAAGATAATTGAACCACGAAAGTTCATTTTTATATTTAGCGATGAAATCTTGCAATTTCGCAGGCGATGCCCTTTCGGCTGCTTTCTTTGAGCTTTTTAGCCTAAAATGCCTGAACTTGCAATAATCTCCATGTTTGTGAGAAATTGCTTCGTGTGCATTAAAAATTTGCACGACCTCCCTGCTCATTTTCGATGCTTTCGTAGTTGGATGTTGAATTTGCAGTCAGATGCCATGAAATATGCATTCGCTTTTTGCTACTTTTGTCTGGCCAAACTCGGGTAAATTCAGGAAGCAAAACAGTCAAAGCCAAGTTTCGCTGTGTGTATTCAACTTTGACTCCGTTCTCCGGTTCACCGAAAATTGCTCATAATGTGGGCAAAGTGGGCACAAGTCTCACGATCGCTCTCCTGAGACTGGCGCTAAGCAAAAAACAGAAGAGGGGGCTTAAGCCTAGATTAAAGAGGATTTACGGCCAAACAGATTCTGTCCCTTATCCTAATCCCCTAAGGATTTTGTTTCGTTTTCTTTCTTTCAGAACCTAAATGGGCATTTTTATGCGGGTCCATTTTCAGAGAAATCTCTTTCTTCATTGAGGCATAGAAAATTATACCCTGGCAAGGAGATTCAGAGGAATTCAGCTAGCCTAAAATCTTGTTTTCCGTGCTGCTTGAACAAGAAAGAACTGGGCTCACTTTCAGGAAATCGACCCCCTTTCATAGAGCCAGAAAAGGCCTGAGGAAATTAGAGCAGGCAAAAAACTGGTGTGGGAAATAATCCCATTTTATGGGAGTATTTTTAGTACTTGGCATATTTTCTCTTCCCGAGTATTCCTTTGGAGGTTATTGCCTAAATTATTCAACAGAATTTTCGGGATTTTCAAGATTGAAAATTGAACGATTAGCCAAATTTCTATGAATTTGCTGCAGGAGATTATTTAATTTGTCAATTACCCGATTTACTTGCTTCTGCAAGAACGTCTTCAATTTAGTGAGGATCCAGAAGAAGAGAGTTCAGAGAATGCTCACTGACCCGATTTTAAACCGAGAAGAAGATATGTAAAAGTTTAAACTAATTTAAATTCGAACTTTAACTAGTCTTATGAAATTCTTCTAGCTGCGCATGTGAACTTATAAATTCCATTTCAATTTCGAATTTAATGAGTAAAGAGAATTCGATTTACGAACTGGGAGAATTCAATTTTCCCGTAAATCGCCGGTTCTGTTTACATGATTAGTCTAGCAATTTTCACTTTTTCAATTTGAATATACGGAGCTTTTCTAACTTTTTGCGTGGTAGAAGAAAATCACAGATGTTGTGCACCTGCCAGTTACAGATTGGGAAAAAAGACTCCCATGAAAACCTCTGCCTCTCTAGTCTAAATTATTTTCAAAAGTACCGAAAATAATGATAAGAAAGCTAATATCATAAATTTTACTTTTAATAAATCATTACGTGATACAAAGTTGCGACGATTCTTCGTTTACGGAAATCATTTTGATTTCTCGATTCGAGATATCCGGAGGTTTGTTCGTCTTTTTGCATTCTGAATGTCTTCATAATGAATTCATCGTTTGGATTCTGAGAGTTGGGTCTTCTTGCGTATTCCATTGGACAGCCTCATATCCAATGCAAATTTGAGCTATTGAGCTGGTGTAATGGTGCTGCAATCGAATATTCGGAATTGTGAATATGCAAGTGGGATATATGATTATTCATTGAAATTGTTTGAATCAAACACTCGTGACAGCGTCTGCACGGGTTCGGTCAACCATGCAACACTGCAGCAATGCGAGACTTCCCACCTAATTAACCAACCAATTATGCAAAGTATCAAACGTAGCAAAAACCTTCTGCACAATTCACAGAACTCCTCTCAAAACCATCAAAACAAAATAATTTAATTTAATTCTCCCGGAGACTAGAATGCTTTTCTTCGTCTGATTAAATTAAAGTGAAAAGAATAACTGAAAGTTTATCCTTAATTGTAGGTGTCTTGTTAGGATGAATATTTTGCAAAAGCCTGATGAAGAATTACCGTTAGCTTTCCAGAAATTTCATCAAGTTTATCACCGAATTTTCTGTTTTGACATCGAAATTGAAGAATGTGAAAATTTGTAGCACTACCCACAATAAATTTAGCCTGTCATGAAAATATTTGCTTATCAAGAAAGCCTATCTACAAAATAATTTTATTTACGCCTACATCTTTGACTAAATCATTCCGGAAAAAAGTATTCCAATAGTCCAAGAGGAAATAGTTGGATTCACAGGAAGATACTGATTGTTTAGACTATTTCCTTTAGAAATGTGTTTTCCGTATTTTCTCGAGTTACCCTTGACTACGAACCAACATTTCTCTCTTCACAAATCATAATCAATTCGACTGGAGTCTGGCATCATCACATCAGAATGTGAATTGCTTAACCTCGAATAGAAAACCTGTGATCGATTCAAACTGATAACTGATAAGAACTCATTACTGATAAGCTCTATTTTTACTGCTCGTGGCGCAAATATTTTGGTGACTGGAACGAAACCCTTCGAGTCTGATCATTTCATTGCGCCTATCATGAGAAAAACGATACCGCGCCTAAATTTGCCCTTCTCGTAACATCTTTCTTATCGGGGCATTTATGAATAAAATTGGAAAACAAAAAAAATCATAAAGAATTTGAAGCTGTGTTACTTCTTCAAATTATTCACTTCCTCTTCCATTTTGTTGAACAACTTCTCGAAACGGCGCATTTCTCTGCCACTTTTGGAATAATTGTTTCAGCGCTAATTTGCTGTATTTTGGTGAAAGCTTGGAAATTGTAGGCCAAATCTTGCTGGGCAATTTTTTCGATCCTTCCTTTTGAAGGGTTCACATAGAGATGTAGAGACGGAAGATTGAATGCATTAGAAAACGAGGGGAAAAAGTAGAGCGGATAAAAAAGATTAACCAGATAGGGAGAAAGAGGGAGAGGGACAGAAAAAGGAAGCTTCGAAGCTTCTGTGCTCCAGGCAATTTTGCCTGTTTGTGCTCTCTCAATTTCCCCACTCTCTAGCCGTTCCCATTCAATATGCGGCAGTCGGTTTTCTCATTTGGAGCTGTGAGATGCGAGAGAGCATGAACATTCAAGAGACAAAGCAGAAGCAGATAAGAAAAAAGAATGTTTCTCGCAAAAAATTCAGCAAAGAAGGCGAAAAATGAGTTTGTGAAGGTTCTTTGAGTTAGGGAACTCAAAAAGGAAAAGTGCGAAAAGGCGGGAGAGAAGGTAAAGGAAGTGTTAGGAAATGTAACCGACAGCCTTTCAAATGCAGGAAGAAGGTGCTGAATTCAGGATTTCAGGGAAATATACATAAAAGTACAATTCTTTGGAACAATATTTTGACCTAATTTTTTTAAGGTTCCTATCAAAATATGAGTGAAGCTCCGCTTTGGAATATATGAACTTGAAAGATGCAGTAAATTATTTACAACAACGACTCTTTATACTTAACTAATTCTAACAAATCAAATTCAAAGTTTTTATTCCTCCTAAGCTTTATTCGAAAACGAATTTTAATCATTTTTCCCAAATTGAAGCTATGTGTTCACCTAAAATGATAAAATCTAGGGTATCGACGCTCAATTTTCATAACGAAGCGAGATTTTTGATTTTGTAAACCAGCAGGCTTTAGAATTTGAATTTTGAGATGATAAGTTCAATTTATTTCAATAGACATCCGGTTCTCCGTCTTACAGTTTTTTTTTCTAAGCTACAAAATCTTAAAATTTCTTCGAAAGTCAGAATTCACCTATAGAATTGTGCTCGCTGACATTTTCACGAGTTTTTCCCTTCAATTTTCAACTACAACTCGATTATATCCAGGTGAATTGCTGAGGAGTAACGTTGGTTGAATACAATTTCTAGTTGTTTTTCAAGTGATAACAATTTAGGTTTTTGACGAATAAAAATGAATGATGATTTGAGTAAGTGTAATTTCATTAACAAAAATTAGAAGGGAAACAATAAAATTTCAAACCACTCGGTCCTCCTTACTCGATACTATTCTCCATTTTCCTTCTCATCACATCTTCGAGTTTTTAATTCTGTCTTACCAGGAAGAAAAATTTATCCTTATTATTTACAGAGTAATTTACTTTTGAATTATTCAGACAATCCTGATAAAACTGCAACTTTAGATCTTTGTAATGTATGTACATATTTACATGCAAGTTTCCAGTCGATTTGGCTTTAGTTTAGCTCCCCAATCGTCAAAACGTGTCTCGAATATTATCGTGCTTCTAGACAGGAAGCACTAGAGCCTTCATCTACGTACATACATCCACATCGCTGACATTCAGACATAGAAATATCCGCAAAATGCAGATAATAAAGAATATTGACCAGTCTTTCTGGTTTCTCAATTTATCTCGGCATATTTTCGGCTCATTGCATATTTAAAAATGGCTCAAGCCGGATCTATTCTGCAGAACTAACATTAATTCAGTCACCGTTTTTTTTCTGGGAAAGAATAATTCATTTTTATTGGCTTCAAATAGAAGTGGAACTCTGTGGGGATATGTTTCTATGTTTGTCACTCGTTCCTTGTATGGAAGGCATTAGAAATGCAGGATATCTTTTCAGACAGGGTAGATTAGAAGGATATCCTTTTCTATAGAAAAAGTCATAGACGCAGAGAAGTTTCATTTGCTTGCAGCCTAGAAATCTCCAGGTTTTTTCATTCGAATAGTCTCCCACTTCATCATTCCCTTCCTTTCATTTCCCGCAGAGCTCGAGGCTTTTTCTTCTTCTCGAGCCCAGCTCCACACTTGGTAATTAGCAGGAAAAATGCTCGGGTGCTTGGGGACGAGGCGGACAGAGCTCATAAGACTAGACCTGAGTTCCGAGAAGAAGAAGGGTGTTTGCAGCAAATTGACAGCCCCAGGAAAAAGCCTAATAAGAAAAGAACACATCCAATTGTGAGAACTAAAAATCAGAAATAGAAACAGCACAAGATTGCATATAAATTACTCGAGATCAGAATATTTCGAACTCCAAAGCATAATTTGGATTAAAGTTAGACTCATATAAGTATTAAGGTTAACATCGAGTGAATCGACAAAAATTATTATCTCAATTTAGCAACACATCAGGAAATCAAAAAGATCAATGTAAACTTCAATTATTTTCCAAAATATACCCAACTTCACTATATTGTGTTGTTCCATAATTTCTTTCATATTCATATTCAGAAATTCCACGATATATACTCATTGTCTGAAGACAAAATAGTGAAGTTACATATTGCTCGCACACATTTATCCCCTTTCATCTAGTTTTCATTTTTCTTCATGAAGTTGTTAGCATCCGTTTTCTATCATAGAAAGATATAGACAGACATGATATTCCAGGAAGAGGATTGAATTTCACTTTAACCTTCAACTCACGCCGTTAAAATATCAAAGTTAATTGAAGTTAGATCATTTATGATTACAAATCATACACAAATGCTCTTTGATATTAATTTTGATGAGCGAAAGTTAACATTGATACATTAACATTTCAACCTTCAATTAACTTTGGACCGCTAAGATAATTATGGTGCGATTTCGAAGATCAAACATGGGAGCATGAACGGAGATAGCAGGAACAAGATTATGTTTGTTTGGTCCGTTTTAAATTAGATATTTACGAACGAAATCTTCTTAATTTACCTCGATCAAAAAACGGTCCACGAAAATCTAATGCGTTCATATTTTCGAGCATTTTTGATCTGAACGCTTAGAATAACCTATAATCACAATAAAGGAGTGTGGTGATCTTTAATCAGATTAAAAATTTTCGAGATCTCTAAGATGCTCATGGTTTCTCAAACTAACTGCTTATTAATTTGAAGGAAATGTCTTGGGGGCTTCAAATTATAGGTCATTTCCTTTGCCTATGCAATGTGTATGTGTGAATTTCGTATGTCTGGGCTCACAGCACGAAGCCACAAAGTCGCATTGGAAATCTCACACATTATTTGGTTTGGCCCATTTCACGCTCGCTTTTACGCACGATTCCAGTCAGTCATGCATTTCTGCAGACAATCAGCAAACTCGAAGCCTTGAGTCAGCGACTTCGAAACGAAGTTGCAGGAATCGGATCAGACGCACAAATCTCGTGCTGAATGAATAAAATGCCTGAATCCAAGCCGATTCGGATAATTCACGCATTCGCTTACGCAGAAAGATTGAAGCCCCGTGTTAATCCAGCAAAACACTAACACTCGACTCCAGCACTGAGTGGCGAATATTTTAAGCAAAAGGGATTTTCTCGTAGAAGAGATAAATTATGGCACGAAAAATTTGATATGCTTGAGTGTTTTCCCTTCTGATAAATCGTAATTCAACGAAATTGCTAAAGCACGTGCATTTTGAGAGGGTAAACATTTCGAAATGGACAAGGAGAAAAAACTAGTTCCGGCAACCCCTTTCAGGGGGATATCCTTGATGATTCACTGCTGAAAACCCGTGAAAAGAAATGGTAAATATCAATAGAACCAAAATTCATATGAAAAATCACAAAGACTAATCATTTTTAATGAAATTTCGCGTCTTTGATTTTCGATCTCGACATCGAATACAATGAGAAATTTTTAATAAAATTTCGAATGAAAACTCCGACAGTCAAAACTTCTATTCATACTATGGAAACACACATTCCATTTTCGTATTGCTATTGAAATTCCTGTGATCAACCCAAACAGGGGATATTAATAAATTTCTCATAGAAATAAAATTGTAAACTATTCAGTTTACGACAATCGGATGCAATTTGATATTTCTGAACGTACAAATCATAATAGAACTACAATTAATCCAAATTTTCATACGGCGACGTTCTTTCTTGCTAATAATTTGAAAGAGCAATAAATTCAATTAAAAATTTATCTAGGTTTTTTTTATCACAGAAGCACCACGCATAGTTTGACATGAATTAAACTTTATTAAAAAATCACAGGCCACTAAACTGGCTTTGACTTGCAAAATATCCATATTTACGACTTAAAATTCGAATTATTGTGACTAGATTATTCACAAGAATAGGATGAATTATTGATTGATTTAGATCGTTATTTAAACGAAGATCACCAATTACTATACCCGATTGTCCAAACTGTTAGCTCCGATTTCTTCTTTGATTTTCCTGTCGATGTATTTTCGTTTCCGTTCCCGTTCCTTGATCATGTTCTTATAGTTCTCTCTCTCCATCTTTCTATTGAGCGAGTTGAGTCCGTGATAATCTGGACAAATACACGAGAATACCTTCAGCCATTTGATTATCTAAAAGATTTTGGATGAAAACATGGTAGTTCATTTGTTATTTTTGCGGTATTATTAATTTCCAAATTTAGGCGATCGAAAAAAGTAATTTTAAGTAAATCTCTTTCGCTTTTTTTTTTAAAATTTTTTCTAACACATGAATAATAGTTGTGCAATCATACTGCGTCTTACAGATTATGGACCAAAAATATGAAGCGAATTTTAAATTTAAAACTCAGAATTGAAATTTCTGATGGCAACTCAAAAATCCCAATGATAAAATGTGATAAACTTTCTTAGATTTGAACAGGGAGTTGTTTAATTTATCGACTTACCTTGCACAAAGGATAGATGACGAATCGGATTATCAGAATGATCACGATAATCACGATAATCCAGACTATAACACTGAATACCACATCGATAGCTTTGAATACATCTTCATCAATGGATTTCAACATATCGCTTATTTTCTTAGGCAGTATCAAGCTGAATAACATGATTTATTAGAAGTTCTTTCCTTTAATTTACCTCAGAAGGTCTGTAAAAACATTGGTTTTCACAGGTGGAGTGGTGGTTGGATTGCAATGACTACAATTGCTCTTTAGTTTGGACTCTATCAAATGGGTAGTGATATTCTGAAATTTCTGATAGTAAATTTGTTGTTAAATTGGAAAATCACATTCTGCTCGAATTTGATGAATTCCAGAATGTGACAGATTGGTTCACCGTCAGGGGTTTTATCGGCGCTAAGGCAAATCATACGTTTTCCTTCTCCAATATCTGATGGTAAGTTAACATGAAGCGATTGGTTCAAAAGAATTTCCTGAAAATAATAATGAGTGAAAATATAAAATTAATTTTTGGAAACGGAATATTTGAATTTGGTAAATGACATGAATGTTTTTTTTTTCAACTATTTGAATCGATTCCATTAAACTGGTTGAGTGTTCACGATAAAATTAGGAGCTTACATCTTGACTTCCGGCATATTCCGTGAAGCTGTACAGATCGTCAGATTGTTCAGAAGAATTCTTCACAAATCCATCAATGTATCCAGAAGCGTTGTAGAGTGTCAAATTCAGATACCTGAATTAGGAAATAGTTCATTGAAAAATATGAGAAAAAATAAAATAAAATCTAGGCATGGCTTAAGCCAGATCGTTCGAACGTACTCCTTTTAAGCTAAATTAATTTGGCAGTCTTGTTGCGTATCTCCTCCCCTATATTTTTTCGTTCTAGCTGAAAGTTTTCCTAGGTCTGGATTGAGCGTACCAGTTACTATTCATGTCCAGAACGATCGTTCCACTAAAGTTAGAAATTCTCGACGGATGATGACAGAACACGAGCTCTTCTCCATTAGATTTTTTCGTTGCTGAAGCAGAGACATCACTTATATTTTAAGAGAAGGACTTTACTTTGCAAAGTGAATTTGAGATCTTTTTTCTCCGAATAACTCACAGTGGCACTTCTGCGATCGTCATCTCGATTTGCACTAATTCGAGCATTTTTGATATTTAGTTCTTTTGATATCAGGGGTCGAGGTATGTGATATTCGAAGGTTTTCTAAACTGCCTAGTCAAATTTTAAATCAAGATTGTTCCGAATTTAATGTCCTTGAAATGTTACTTGTCTGAACCTGATAGTGAGCGGTGAGTAAATGTGAAACTACATGAAACTAAATGCTGTAATCGTCTCAACATCAGTGTTAAAAATTGGTCAATATTGTGGTTCGACAGATAATGAACAGACGATGAATCAATTAATCATTTAGAGTATAAAATATATCTGATTTGTTTGAATCTTACATCGTGCTCCGCATAGAATTTAGCTCGTAACGATGTATTAAATGTTTGTTCCCCATTTCCACAGTGTGTCGATTTCGCCATGTGAATGCTTTGAATCAATGCAGTTCCGTTGTGAATATCGAATCTTTTGTCATCACTTTGTCTCCTGTACCATCCTAATTTATAGAAACTGAAATGTGGGAAATTATTGAAATTTAGATTTTTTTAATAGATTTCAGTGACAAAGTTTATAATTAAGTTTTAGAAAAATCAGTACAAGAATTAGAAAAGAAGTGTTCAAGAATTATCGAAGTTTGATTTTTAAAAACAATGATCCACAGACTTATGTTCATTTAAGCTATTCAGCACATCGCCGCCATCTCTTAATTCGCCAAATCCCCCCGATTCTCTTTCTGAAAAGTACATTCCAGGTTGAAGTGGGTTTGAAATGAGCTGTCCAAATGAAGAAACTTCGAGTCCAATTACTTCAGATTTATCAATCGTCCTGAAACTTTTATATTTTTCTTAGTTTAAATTGAACTTATGCGCCCTATCATTATGATGCCATCCAATAATGAGAAAATATTAATAATTGCTTTTTAATAGATATTTAGAAGACCTGTATTGAGCTCCAGAATCTAAGCCTATTCGTTCAATATTATTCGTGACATTCTTCACTTCCTTCCAAGTTCCGTTAGCATAGTCGTACACTTTGTATTCCATTCTCGCAAAAGTTCTCGGTTGTTCTAATTTAACAGCTGCATAAATTTTATCTCTGAAAGATGGTTTTCAAAATGTATGTTTTTGAAACGTTTATTACGTTGGTTTGATGTCTACTTCACAGCAAATTTTGGGTTGATCGTGATCAGCGCAGCCCTTTGACATCGGATTTGGGAAAAAGGTTCGGTAGCATGAAGATCCCTAAATGAGGATGATGAACAAGTAAAGAAAACATTTAGAAACATTATCGTCAGTGTGGCAGTTTTTGGATAGATGAGTTTCAGTAGAGCAACTTTCAGGAGCGGTATCCTTGCTGCAATAGCACTTGCAGTCAGTCTTCACTTCAGGGATGGCGAATTCATAAGTGTGGGGAATCTGAAAGTTAAATTTTGCTAGAAGAAAAAATCTTGATGAGATAGTGAATTGACTCAAAACATAGGGTCTTGATCAACTATGGGAAATCAAGTTTTTTTAAAGTCAGAATTCGGATGTTCGGTTGCTTTGTTTGGAAATGAAACGGATTGATTTAAAAATTTAGAAATTAGAGTAAGAATTTTGATTATTCAATGCTCTAGGATTAATTTTTCTAAATATCAGACGCTGATTAAGCATAGATAAATAATTCGTTCTAAATTGAATAATTACCCGAAAATGCTGTTCGATATGACTGATTTTTATTGTATGCAAAGTTATGTCATCATCCAATCCTTTTAAGAGAACACAGACTGTCAATCCGACTGTTGCAGAAAATTGGTTTTTAATTTTGTCAAATGATTCTCCGGTTATATCTGTAATAAATAAAATAATCGATGATACTTCAGGAAAAAATCGGGGAATTTAACCTTCAGAAGAAGTTGGATGGATAATATCTTTCAGCTTTGCGCAATGTGGTAGATTATTCCTTTTAGGATTATTCAGATATCTTTTGCAGACACCATCTGGCGACGGTGATATGCTTGTGAGTGAAATAAGGAATAGAAAAATTAGGTACATTCAGGAAGAAAAATAACACACGAATTTTAGGAATATACTATTCTTTTTCTATGGCCCCGAAAGAATTATGAGGGTAGAAAAATAAGTAAAATGTCGATTTCGATCTTGAGTAAGAAAAGTTGGACGATTGTTGAGAACTTCCGGAGAAAATAGTAATAATTCAAAGGGGATGAACTTCTCAGTTATGAAAGTTTTTCTGATTAATAAAAGGGTGATTTGTATTACAAATTCTATTATTTTACTAATTGACTCTGAATAAGATTCGGGTTTTGTTTGATTAGTCAGATCTGATTCATTATTGAACAGTGCTCGATTTCATTTTGATTTAAATTCTGATTGCAAATAAAATAGATATTAGGCATTCTATGAAAATCAGTAGCCGAATTCTGTGCATAAAAGTTCGCCATCGAAAGGCAAAAGTCAGCTGCGGATTCTCCACCCTCGATTACATTGTCTGAACCCATTTCCAGGAAAATAATTTTGGGGCTGTGTCAAGCCTTTCCTAACAAATCTCCATTTTTATAAAGAATGGCTAATATCAAAAGAAAGTGGTCTACATCTTTCGTGATAAGAAAATTCTCATAGCAGAACACCTTCAGATATACAGAGTCACGACTATATTTATTCGTTTCACTTTAGCACGAAAAATACGATAATAAAACAGAAGAGAATCGAATAAGAATTAGGGACTTATTCGAAAGATAAAGCCTCAAAAATAATACTCCTATAATCAATTGTAAGGTGA
Organism: Diploscapter coronatus; assembly: GCA_964036155.1. Lineage (NCBI taxonomy): Eukaryota > Metazoa > Nematoda > Chromadorea > Rhabditida > Rhabditidae > Diploscapter > Diploscapter coronatus. The sequence continues at coordinate 8,897,698 of OZ038423.1, forward strand.
GAGAGAATCTTGGGAAACTCATGGCATCATGACATTTAAAGAAACGTATTCGAACAATTTTAGAAAATCGATTTTTCTCGTTAAATATTGACAAATTACGATTTCACCTAGATTATCATAAAATTTTTCCTTCTTTCACGATGCCACGCTGATTCCAAATGATTGATGAAAGAACCTCAAAACAGCTGGGAATAAAACGATCAAAAATGATCAGAGCAAATTGAATAATACCTGTCACTTTGCACAGATACATGTGAGAATGTGATGCAAATTTACCTAGAAGAGCAATGAAAATGAGCGAAAAACTGAAAGACGCCGTAAAAACCGTAATAGACATAGTTCGAATAAAATTAAAAGACTTCTATTACAGACTTTACGGAAATCATAAAATCTCAAAAATGGCTAAAATTTCAAAGATAAATTGAAAAATCACTATCAACTCGATTCTCAAAGGTGATAAAAATTCCTTTCAATAAGTTCTTTTTACAGAAAATACAGTTAGCTTAGAATAAAATTGACCTACGGTAATAGGTTTTCTTTGAAAGATGAAAGATTTATTTTATGCAAAACGCTGAAAGTTGAAGTGATACTTATTTTTGGAATGGGTAAATTTTGACAAGAAACCATTGATTTGATCAATTTCGGATGAGTGTACTTTATCCCACTAGAGCGTGCAGATTTATTTAATTTTTCTAATAGAGGGCTCAGTAACAAAATTTATGATAGGCTTGATTAGGATCAACTTTCGGGGAAAATCAAGATTCGACTTGAATGCAAAGAAATTTCGTTCAAAGTTACGTAATTTCGAATTTCCCGAAAAATATACTGAAATCAAAAATTGGCCTGAAAAGTCACAACTTTGAAAGGATGCCATTATCAAAAATTGTAACCTTTCAATCAAACCCATAAATTTAGATGTTAGTGGGATAAAGGGATAAATTACAATTACCTATTGGACTTAACGCTAGCCTTAGCAATCAGCAATCACAGTTGCGAGTGATGGCGAAATGGACGATGTAGACCTTCTTCTCGGTCAGCGCCACGATCCTCTTCTCGTCGTCGGTCGGGCCGCGAATCGCTCGAATCTCCATGACACGGTCCGCTTCTGTATGTCCGTCCTGCAGCTGAAGTCGGGCCTGAAATTTTGGAATTTTATTTGAAGTTTCAAAAAATTATATTAGAATACAGAGCAGTAATATTCAAAAAAGGAAGAAAACTACTTTTTTTCATTTACAAAACATTGAAATATTCGACATTTGAGAGATGTCAAAATCGTGCATTTTTACATTTTTGAAACTCGTTTGAAAAAAACCCCACCGAAACCCGATTAAAGTTCCAGTCGTGCACGTCGATGCTCTGGAAGTCCTGATTGTAGATGGCAGAGAAGAGGTTGCCCTGAAATCACAAATACGATTATTTTAACATTAGCCTTCCTTACATTTGACAGAGCAAAGAGGGCATTCTGACAGAGGCTTTCCTGCACGCGGTATGGGGTCGGCACTGTAGCGAGTTCGACGAATTCAACCTGCAATTTTTACCAATAGTTAATTTTTCAGTTAAATAAAACTGAATAAGAACATTCAGAAAAATATGGAGACATTAATGAAGAAATGCCGAAAAGAGTTGAAATTTTTAGAAAACGACCGAAATCACTCGAATTGATGGTGAGCGAAAAAGAATTTCTAAACATTTCAATCATTCCTAGTCTTGATGTTGAGAAAGGAATAAAATATGCTCACCTGCACATTAGCTCCTGTTTGGTGGATGTCGATTCTGTAAAGTCTGTGCGTGATTCCGTTGTTGCACTTTCCTGGCGCGAACGTCACTACGAAATGCTCGGTCGATTTCTCATACGCAACGGAGTTAATTTTCGCGAAATCGTCTAAAATACTAACGAATTCATAAAAAAGAAGAAAAAAACTAATAAATTAAAATAAAAATTACTTTTTGTTAGTATGTTAAGCGTAGACAGAAATATTGCATATAAAAAGCAAGCATCAAACGAATCAAAATTCTATCTCAATCTTTACTTATTATGAATCAATGCTTACCGCGTTCATGTTCCAGGAGAGGAATGAGCGTCTGATTGTATGAGCAGGAAATGCCGCGCATAGAGCAGATCACCACACAGCCATCGGTGACTCGGCTGAAACCACAAATCCATGATTATTTCTAAGTTATTATTACATAAAATTCTGCACTTTTCTGTATTTCGTTCTTTCTTTTCAGAAATCTTTTCATAAGGCTAATAGTCACTATAAAAGTAGTAAGGTAAGGTTGCATATCGTTAAAAACACCATTTTGACATAATTTTATGAGCCTACATGACTCGAATGATGGGGATTCTGCCGAGTCCGTCAGTCAGATCGCGAACCGGCTCTGTTGATTCGGAATTCATGTCGTATTCCCACACTCGACCATCGGAAACGCCAATGGCTACCTGAAAATTTGCAAATCGCATTTATTACTTGATGGAACTTCAAGTTACCGTAGTGTCGGAGAGCCAGCATCCATTCCACACCTGTCTGCCATTCGGAATGTTCCACGCCTTGATCGGTTTGCTGTTGCCGAATTTGCTGATCACAGCGCGCTTGTCTTCACCTCCTGAAAAAAGAAATGTGGAATTTGTAGAAGCGGTTCCTTCCTTTATTCTTGCAAGTTCGTTAAAAATGACAGATGAATGCTATCTTTAGGAAAAAAAGGGTTAATTTACTAGCACCCAAATTATCGATCTCTGATCAAAGAGTTACCTATTATTGAAAAGCAATAAGAAATTACCAGTAAGAATGAGTGAAGGATCGAAGGGAGAGAAGGCGATGAGCCTGATTCTGTTGGTGTGGAGCGAGACGAAGGCTCTGTCCAAGTTAAACGTGGCACTCAGTCTGCGCAGGCCATGTGAGGGGCCGAACAGCTGGTTGGTGGGCTGGCCGCACCCGATCGCGAAGTAGTGGCCGTCGAAGTCGAAAGTGCGGGCTGCTGAATTCAAAAAGTTAGTTAGGAAAGTGTCCCAGTTTTTCTGAGGTAAAAGGTATCTTCATTTCCTATCTTAATGAAAATTTCAGAATTTCACTATGACATGTTTCAACAAAACGAAACTTCTAATATTCATACCATACAAGTTATGTTCATTCTTCGAATTGAGAATTTTGAATCAGATGAAAAATAAACTTACAAGCAGTAATCTGATTGGAAGAAACGAGTCCAAGGGACTGCACCCATCTGAGGGAGATGTTGCCGATCGAGCGGATATTTGGAACAGGGGCGGTTCTCTGAAAGTATGTGGTTTGATAATTTGTTGAAGTTTTCGAAGAATAATTCATTGTGAACTCCAATGTTTCCGAAAGAGGTTTTCATAAGAAATTTAGCATTTTTAATGTAAGAACTCCACCGGCACAGCCATCAAGCTGGCGTCCTCAGTCTTCTTCCTCAATTCCCTGATCTGCCTCTCCATCCTCGAATTCTCCACTTCCAGCGATTTGTTCTGCTTCTGCAATTCGTGGCTCTTCCCCTGCAGGCTGATAAGCTCGGAATTGTCCACCAACTGAAATTTTTTGAAAATAGCATGACAAGTAAATGAGTTACTGTAAAGATTAGACCTCAATGGGTTTTTCATGATCACTCTTCCATTCTCTTTTCAAGAAATCACTATGCGATTAATGCAGAGTGCACTTTTTCGTTCTGACTTTACTCTTCCTTTTTTCCCTCTTTCCATTTCCTCTTCGGCAGATAAAAAAGGAAGAGAAGGAGAAGTAAAGCTAAGGTAAAAAGTGTACTCTGCATTAATTGCGTAACGAATTTCTAGAAAAGAGGATGGAAGCCCCTGGTTCAGTTTCTGCAAAATGCTCGTTTCGCAGAAACTGCGGAGATTACAATTTTACGTAGAGTAAATAGAAATTGCAAGAAACTCTTCAAAGAAACGATTCTCTACCCTGACAGACTTGGCGAAATGGGTTCGCACATCGCGCATCTTCGCCTTGGTCTTGCAGTTCGGACAAGAAGAGCGCGCTCCTGAATTTACTGAGTAAAGTAAAATTCAACCTTTTCTTAGAAATTCCCGTTTTACCTTCACTTCTGATCCATCGCTCGATGCAGCTTCTGCCGAAGAAATGTCCGCATTTGAGGGACACCAGACGATGCTCGCCCGAATTTGTATAGTCCTGAATTTTTAATTATTCAAAAGGCTGGTTTGTTGAAAGCTGAATAAAAGTAAATTAAACGGAATAATCCTACTTCGAATATTTTTCAAGACAAGAAGTAACGAATAACCTCAAAACATATGTTGCATCCCTGATTTCCATCATCGTCAGATTTAGAATCCGAATGACTTGGTCCTCCGCCAGCTCTGCGAATTCTTTCATTTTCACTGGAAAATAATAGATTTTCCATACTCGTTAGCATTTTGTGCGGGATCCTCGTGAATCGAGTTGTCCGCGCTTTCGATGCCAACCCGACGACGCTTCGGACGATGGGTTATGTTCACCTGAAATTGCTTCCCCTGTATTTTTATAATTTCTTTCCTTCATGAATAGAAGCAAGGCTTTTTCCTTATGACTCGGAATATTTTTGCTAAATTCAGGAATGCTAGTAAATCAAAACGCTTGAATTGTATCTTTTAAACTTGAATTATTCAAGCTTTGAAAATCAAACCCACATCATCATTATCGGACTCATCAGATACGATCATGCGCCTGTGCCTGTTTGGCCTTCCACCTGCATTCCTGTTTCCATTTGTATCCCTGTTCTGAGCGGGTGTATCCACACCCCCTTGTTGCGCATCGTCTTCCTCCATCTGGCGATCGTTCAATACAATCACCTCGTCGTCTCCAGACCAACTGCCTTCGCTGCTCTGCAAGCAGAAACTAATCTTGGAGAAACCTTCGTATTTCTGATACCGAATTCCTCAAAATTGAAATTTTTAACAGCACTAATCAAGAAATGAAAAGAGTTGACAATTAACGAATGACAATTTCAATGGGCAGTTCGTAACATATGGCATGATCGTTTTTCTTCGCCAGCGTGTCTTTTCACATGACTTCGAAATTTTCATACCTGTTCACTGTCGTATCCCTCCGACTCTCCTCCTCCGTTGTTGTTGTTGTTGCGAGGATAGTGCGCCGAGTTGTCAGAATCCCAGTCCTGAAAGTCCGTTGTTTTAATCTACATCTGAACAAAAAGGCAATTTGGAAATTTCTCAATTTGAAGAGCTCATGTGTGAAAGCGAGATAAAGTTTCCCATACCCTTTCCTAGTCCTAAATATTATTTCGTTAAATTATAAGGTTGCAAGGTTTGCGCATATCCCAAACAGAAATTTCAAGATGCTGCAAAAATTCCGAAACCTTACTTTCAATACCCTGCCCAAGCCTGCTTCTCAAAAAGTACCTCCTCCTAGTCTTTACCTGTTCGAACTCGCTCTCCCAGGTATAATTGTGAGGACGATCGTCTTCGTCCGAATACTCGGGCCCGGTCACGAACGAGTCGTCGTATGGCTCGTCGTCTTCCCACTGAAAAATTCAATCATCCCATCCGTGTTTGATTTCTCGGTAAGGTATATCTGATAGTTGAATGCCCCCGGGGGGATGTAGCGTAAGGAATTCAGGGACAGAACGGACTGGTAAGACTGATTGTCGTCGTCAGACTCAGTAAACTCGCTGTCCGAGCGCTGAAAGTTCATTCTATCCTGAATCTTCACGAATTTTCCCAAACGAAGAGCATTCTCTGAGAACATGAGGCCTTTCTTTTCAATCTAGAAAAAAAACATGCTCTTCAAGTCAAACCAACAAGTCTGGGTATCTTACAAATTTTACATAGATTTTTGAGGAAACGAGATTCGAGACTTTTTTCTATAAATAAATTTGGCAGCAGTTGCGGTGGAAATGTTGTCTGTTAGAACTAAAGGAAATAATATTCTTACCGGTCCTTCAGACTCGTTGTCGTCAGAAATGGAAGACCCGCTCTCGTGCTCGTCACTGGACAGGGACTCGTCAGACAGGCTGCTCAGTTCGCCTTCCGATCTGCCCCTTTCTAGGTCGTCTTCCTGTTGCTCCTGCTGATCGTCCTCTTCCTCTTCGCTTTCGTTACTACTCGAGGAGGAGCTGCTCACAGTGCGACGATGTCTTTGCCTGCTTGCCTGATTTCCGCCCAACTGGATCACGATCTGAAACGAAACTTACTGGATTTCTTCAGGAAAACAAAAAAATGAAGCCTACGAAATTGCGTCCAGCGATTTGGATAGGCTGATTGCGCGTAGGTCCCTGGAGTCTATGCGGGTGAGCGACCTCCTCCCCGTCCGACTGCTCAGATTCGAATTCCGACTGATGCTCCGAATTGGGTTCCTGAGACTCTTCAGATACCACGCGACGGCGCCTGAACTTTACAATGTTCATTTTTTATCTAGAAAATAGTCATTCTCTTTTTTGCCAGGAAAAATCTATCATGTACCTGGATTTAAGGAGCTTGAGTAATTTGAATTCAACACAAGTTCAAATGCTCAGACGAGTGAAGTTTATAAATTTTCAACAAAAGTGACAGAACAAGGTTGATATTTTTCTCGAAATTAGCATACCGAGCTGTCTGTGCTTGAGCGAGGTGCCGCTGACGACGGGTCTGTGGAGGCATCAGAAAGTCGAGGGCACCATGCAATAAATGCAATGGCACTCCTTCGAGATGACACTGACTGAACTGAAACTCAGCCACATTCGAAAGTCGACGGAAACACGCCGACGCGATTCAAAACGGGTACGAGTAAATTACAGACGCAGAGATACCGTAGGCAAGATCAAATGATCAGAGGAAAAGAGAAAATACTATATTTCGAGGAAATCGAGAACAAATGGAGATGCTGTGAATTCGGATGAAAAGAAGTTATTTTTACGGAATGTTCATGACCAGATGCAATTTTGAGGAGTTCTAGTGAATGGTCATCATCGAGAAGACGTCAAAATTCTAAACAAATCGATAAAAAACAGGAAAATTTTTAAAAAATCTTCCCAAAAACCCGTGGCAGTAATAATGAAACGAATAAACGCCAAAGGGACGCCACGCGTCGTTTAGTAGCAAGTGGCTGAATTGCCGTTGGACAAAGCTTCATTTTCATTTTGCGCATTTCCGTTTTTCCCGACACTTCGTGATTTTCTCCGTTCCAGATGATCGGCTGCAGAAGGGATGTCTAGAAGCTCGATGACCCGTCTCAAATTCGGCTGGAATCTAGGCAGGCGCCATTTTAGTGAGTATTTTTTAAACGGTTTCTTGAGAAATTCATTTTATTTTTTCCAGGCACAGATTGGCCTGCCACCAAAGTCGTCCTGCTGCATTTCGGCTTCCCGCGAACAGAGTTCTACGCAAAGGATTTCCTCCTCAAACGAGCTCTGCTCTATTACAATGTCCCGAAGAGGATTCAACAGTTAGTTTTGTTTTAAACAAGTTTGTTTGCAAACAGACCTTGTTAGAACTTTTGTCTCATATGCTGGCGAATTTATTTATTGTTTTTGCGCCAACAAATCCCTTTATTCTTTTAGTCCGCTGAAATTTTGCTAGACCTGTTTGAAGAAGATCTCCGAGAATTCAAATATTTTGAGATTGCAAAAATTTGCAAGATTTGAAAATAGTACAAAAGTGATTTTTTCTTCAAATATTTCAGATTCATCCCGACAACACTCATGTCGAATGACACAGTGCGTCGCTGCATCGAGCGATACGGTGAGCGGGAGAGTTTCGAAGCGACAGTCAACGGACTCGGCAAGGGTATTTCTGATTGATTTTCCATTTTCTGAAGGCGTTTCATTTCAGAAGTGGAAACCTCGTTGAATCGTCTTGTACCTGAATACGGCCAGATCAGTGTGTCTTCACTCTTCTATTTCGACGATTTGAGCGGTACTTTCCAGGATCGAGTCAACTCAATTTTACGGTAATTTTTTTTTTTTATGGATTTTGAAAAACGACACAATTAAATTTCTTACGCTAATTTTTTTACAAAAATTGTTTTAATTCAAACTTTTAACTCTCATTTACTTTTTCAAGTTTCCTAATGACTTTCCGAAACTAATTATTTTCAATTCATGCCATTTTAGTGAGCGCTCCTCGCACATCGTGTTCATGCCTCTGTATTCTCACTTCTCGAATTCTCTGCCTGGTGCATTGATCCGACTTGTGGCTCAACAAATTGAAGAGTCTACAATTCCTTTGGTATGTCAATTACAGTAATCCATTCTTGGAGAAATTTTGATTGTTTTCAGAGCGGCAGCAAGGATAATTCCCAACGATTTCTCCCAAATTCGGACATTTCATTTCGAGTTTCTCTGATTCATCGATGGAACAGTCATCCCATGATTTCACAGGCAATTTGATAATTCATTTTCTTAGGAAAATAGAAACTTCACAAAAACTTCCCTATGCAGATTTTTGAAATCAATGCATTTTTCAATATTTACTGAAATTCATGAATTTCTTATTTTCAGTTCTGGCGCACAAATTTGGAAGACAAAGTCAAGCAATTTGAAGGCGTTCTGTTTGTTGCTCCTGTTGTGGTAGAAATTTTCATTAGAAATACAGGATTTTATTTCCCTTCGTTTCAGCGAGGCTGTGGAAACACGGAGTATCGTCATTCAGTGTGGGCAAACTGCGAGCGAGTCATGTCTGATCTAGGGCATCCAGTGCCTTGGAAAATTGGCTTCTACAACTCCTGGGACGATTGGCCAATTCCTATCGCGTGCGGTAAGTAATTTGAAAAAATAACCGATGAATTCCAAAATTCTAAATAAAATGGTTGCAAATGCACTGTTACCATACACTATTTTTTCTCTTTTACTTTATTCTTCTCGCCTTGGAAATAATGCTCTCGCACTCAAGTAGAATAACGACTCTTGCTGAATATGATAATGAGATTCGTTGAAATAAAATGATGGGCTATTTTCTGCAGAAGGCTATTCCTGTCAAAGTCGTTCTCTGATTGGCAAGCACCCGTTCGAAAAGCGAGTGGCCGTCGTTCCAATCACCGCTCTTCTGCCCGACTTTGACACCTTCTCACGACTGCCTGATCTCCTACAGAATACGGTAATTAGAATTACTCGAAATAAGTCAAGTTTCGACTTTTTACTAATCTATTTTTGCACAATTTCATACGGTCTCCTCCTGTATACTTGATCCACTGCTCATTCACATCCAGTTGTGATTAGTATCCAGCTTATGACTGTTCAAGATGTTTGTGCAAAGACAGATGGAAATTAGAGAAGGTGTAGGTCGAATGTGGAAGGAGAATACGAAAGACTTGCACTTCCTATTTGCTGCATTTCAAGATTTCAACAAAAGTCTGAAATTATTTCTGATTTTACTCAAATTATCCAAAACTACGCTTCAGAACAAGAAATCTCTGGCAGCAAAACTGATCGAGCCGCCTTCGAATTCTCCAATTGTGGCACAGGGTCTGACTGAGATCATTAAAAACCATCTGCTTGGCAGAAAGCATGCTCAAATTCGACTGTTCGCTCAGAGCAAGAAGAATCAGGTCATTCAAGATGTATTTATCAACAATAGTGGGTAGGAGTTTGAATTTTCGAATACCAATTTTTTTGTCATCTAGACCCGTTTGTTTTTTTTCCGGAAAGTCTTGAAAGATCTACTACTAGAGATTCGTTATTTTTCCTAGTTAATTTTTAGGCAATTACAGTCGGTCTAGTTAATTTAGCATAGTGATTTTTCTTGATTGTAGTCAGAAATTAATTATTCAAGGGGATATGAGTATGAAGTTCTAAAATTAAAGCTGAACTTCATAAAAGTTAAAATTCTTACATCTCTGAATCTGAATAATATTATGCAACCCTATGACGGACCTGCTCAATTTAAAGAAAGCCCTTTCGAAATTCTATGAACTGCCTTTGAACGAACAAAGTTACGTAGAACAGAACGATATAATAAACGGTTTTGAAATCCATATTTCGTAATCCTGCTTGGTTTTTGTGGTGTCGTATTTCCACCAAGTGAATCTATTTTTACGACAATGTTGCGATATTACTGTAATTTGATATGATTTGATAATTTCCTGACGAAAACATTTTTATCTTTCAGCTAGCTACAGTACTCCTTTCTTTCGTGATTGCACTGTCGTGTCGATAAGAATAATAGATTTTTTCTCTGCAAAGTATTACAAAGTTATCGCGTTCCTGCAACGATTTCATACTTAACTTTCCCATTTTTAAGTTAGAATGTCCCTATTGTTGCACGATAATTATCGATAAGCATTGGATCGTTAATTTCTTGATATTTGATCTAGCGGTTTGATGATTTTTTGAGGTGAAAATTTCCAACGTTGCTCACAAAATGTTTCGAGTGGGGAACAGAGAGAAAAAGAAAGATAAAGAGGAGAGAAACAATGGAAAAAGAGAAAGAAGCAGAGAAAGGACTGAAACGTAAATGAAGAGCTGTTAGGAGTACAAAAGTCAACTATCAAGTGATTGCAGCTTGCAGGGTTTTTTCACGAAGAGTATCTCTCATCACGTGTTCAAGGATAGGAAAGGAAAACCGGCTGATATAATTTCTCGAATTTTTTAATATTGCAAAGTTGCAGAAGCTCTCTTCCAACAAAAATCCTTTTCACGTGATACGAGATACGGCTAGATAATAGGCTAGGATAATTTTATGCCAAGATCTTGTGGCCCATGAAACCTGCAGAAACAGAATTTTGGAGCATTTTTTAAAATTTCTGTTCGATATGATAAAAGATAGATATAGAAAACAGACTGTTGCATCAGACTACAGGATTGTGCAGAAAGAGAAGCTCTCTGCTGCTTACAGCAACGCGAACCATCTTCTCGTAAAAAGAAGAACTTTTTCCATCTCCCGATCACTTTTCCTAGCATTCTTTGCAGTCTTTGCTGGCTTTATCACTCTCTTCTCGCAGTTCCTCCCTTTCTCTATCTCTCTCTTCTACAACCCGTTATCTCTAATCGCTTTTCTCATTATCACTCTCCCTTCCTTACACTCTTTCCCTCTTTCTCCCTCTACCGTACTCTTTCTCTCTTCCCGTCTTCTTTGCCCTCTCCTCCTTCTCCTCGCTATTTCTTATTGCGCCAACAACTGCAGCCTAGAAGCATCTCCTCTCTTTCGAAGGCCTGCTACTTATCGATCACCATTTCACCATTTGACGTATTTTTTTGGTGATTTTTTTCTTTTCCTCTCTCAAAAATGTCTTCTACTTTCCCATTTTCTCTTTTATCCCTTCCACGCTCTCAAATTCCTGCACTATTTTCGCCACTTTTTCTCTTCATTTTCTTTGTGACACAGACGTAGAGCGAGAGAAAAAGACGGGGCCTGCAAAGCGAGGGGAGAGGGAAAATGAAAAATGCAGAGAGTAGGACTTTTTATTTCTGCCTCTAGTCTCTCAATCCTTCAGCGTACTATTTCTTGCTGGTTTTTCGTCTCATTCGCCCTCCCCATTTTGCATACTCCCTGTCCTTCTTCCCCTTCCTTGCCTCCCTTTTCCCCTACCTAATAGCCCTCCGACCCTTTTTCAATTCCACCATCGTCGTTTCCCATACATTTTGTCGAAGTCGTTCCGTGAAATCTATCGTCGTCTTCATCTCTCCACAGAGGTTTCTGCCTAAATATCTTCTTTATGAAATGGGACGTGAATTATTTCAGACAATTCTATTCCGCTATCTCTCAACGTATGATGTGATTTTTTTTTTTCGAATTTTACTGTAACCTTCTTAATTTTGAGACTTTGGTTCTGGATTATTTCTACTCGTCTTCTTTATTTAGCGATGTCTTCATTCGTTTCACAATTAGCGCGATTTTTTTCTTTAAAAATTGAAGGAACACCAAATGTGAAGTATCTTGAAAAGCTCATTTTTGTTGAATTTCCTGAAATTCTTCGCGAGGACCTTTGTATAAAATCGCCGAGGTCAAATGACGTCGTATTGCATTTTTCCCCTTGGATATTGGGTCCCAATATCTGCTCAACTGGTTTGGTGGAGGAAGGAGTGTTCGCGTTTTGCTGCGTTCTTTCGTCCAGTGCAGTGCAGGGCAGTCTCTGTCTGTCTGCTTGGTCTAGGTCTGCAGTCGGTGCTATCTCGCATTAGGCCGTGCAGCATTGCTGCAGGCATTTAACCCAGGGTCCTTTGCTGAAAGAACTGCTCAAATCTGCCCCAAACTGACTCATTTGAATGAGAACTTACACCAAAACGAGAGACCCAAAGAAACAGACAATTCATTTTCATTTCGCCTTTTCCCTTCTCATCTCATTTTCATTTGGACATAGAATCTCCCACCAAATGCACTCATTCTGTGGTTAAGGAAATTTTTGACGATTTCGAAATTCCACCCCAGCTGCAATTCTTTTTCAAGGCTGCAGGTACTTTGTTACCAATGAGTATGATAAAAAGTGAGTATTGTTACCAAACGCTATTTCTTCCCCTTTTCTTCTTATACTATACTATTTCTGCTTTGGTAACAAAGTACTCATTGAAAATTTTTGGTAACAAAGTACCTAGTCTTTTTCAATTATCAGGCACGACTTTATAAAAGATCTCATTTTCGCTGTTTTATAGCGGATTTTTCTAGCCTGATCGCGGAATGCTAAAAAAAGATCTGTATGGATGAAGGGTGTGAAAGGGAGAATATAATTCTGGAAATCGGGATCAGCCTAAAAATTCTCACTCATCCATTCAAAGCGAAGGCTCATTCACCAAAAATCGACTATTTTTTACTCGCTGCCGGAAGTGACTAATCTTTGACATTTTGCTACGTTTTCGCCAGTTGTCGGTTTTGTTAAACCTCGCGAAACATCTACCCGACTTTTAAGATTTGGAATTCGGAATTCAAAATCAAAAGCTAACATGGACCAGCTTCCATCAGGAACGAAAAATTATAGGGGTACGTGATCAAAATTTCTCTTCTGACAATTGATGCACAGGGAAACCGCAGAATAACTTTTGAAAGTATTTTGGTTTGAAGGTATTCACACTGAAGATTTGGCCTAAGTTCTATGCTTAGGTCTGATCAGAATCTATGAACATGTGGATTCTGGTCGTTTTTATTGGTCCATTCTCTAAAATGTGATAAGTGCTTTAGGAAAAGATGGCTGTGTTTTGGAAACACTGATTTCGATTCGAAATTGTTGTGTGAGATTTCAATCAAAGCAGTTTTTCCTGGTCAATTTTGCAATGTTCGTGATCTCAAAATAAAATGCGTGAAAAAGTCGAAAAGAAATATAAAACCCGAGAAAAAATGGCGGGAATTGCGAACTCTGATTTTCGAGAGACAGATCAATTTCTGTGATTACGAAGCGATGGTGTTTCGATTGAATATCGGTTAAAAAATCAAGATCGAGGGTTCTTCCACAAGTCTTCTTCGATAGACTGTATTTAGTACCAACTTAGCCGTAGACTGATTTTTGAACCGGTTCACATATTATTAGGTCAGTCAGTCATTTGTTTCGTCCCAGTCCAAGACACGCAGATGAGTCTATTATCGCATTTAGGTCTTGCAGCGGAAATATCTTTGTCCTACATTTTACTGTACTTTCAAAAATCATCTTCATTCGTGAAATTTACGCGCAAAAATAGCCATATCTGGATCTTTTCGCATTGTTCTTACTCTGTACCTCGATAGAGTTTCTATTCCGTGTTTTCTATAATTTTCACAATCTTACTCGCCAAAATCGTTTGCAACAAAGATCTCGTTGATCGGATTCCGGTTGCATTGTCGATTTGTCATTTTTGTGGGTAGTTAATCGCATGGAGTGGTGAGTGTGTGAAGGACTGAAGGAGGACGAGAAAGGGGTCGGTGCTGGTCAGGGAATTGGGTAGAGAAAGGGACGGGGGTATCATCATCATCGAATCGAATTTTGTAAAGTGTCCATTTCCATCGGATTCCCGTTTTGATGTCCTTTTTCCACCTTTTCCATCTTCTTATTCTGTTTCCCTGCATCGACTTTTCACGCTTTTCCACTCTCTGCTCCCTCTCGCCTCCCCTTCTCTTTCGTCCTTTGCGACAAAGAAAGAGACATTATCGATTATTGCGAACATTTCGCATTTTCCGTTCCATCCCAAATTTTTTGCTATCTTTCTGAGAGTTCTTGAATTTTTGAATTAAATGATTTTCCGCAAATTCTATCGCATTTCGACAAGTCGTTCATAGTTTTATCGTTTGTAAAAAGTGCATCATTTGGTGTGGAGAGTTCGATGTGTGTTAAGCTTTTGTCCTTTCCTCTCCGTTCATTTTTCTTTTTCTCTCTTTCTCTCAGTCTGCAGGGTTTACCAAATATTTGCCAATCTTTTTTTGCCAATTTTATTCCTTACTGTTCCATCCATTTTCATCACCAAACGCAACTTATTTTTTCACAATCGAAATTATTCCGCAAGCGGGGATGTTATCAGAGTTTTTCTTGATTTCGTTTTCAAAATATTCGAACACATTGAATTTTTCCATTCTTGCTGAGATTGATTTGAGCGTTCACATCTGTTCGGTGAATCATATTATTTTTCCTGCTCTGCAGAAATTTGACGGAAAGATATACATGACGAATCGTTTAGAAATTCGTATTTTTTTTACAAAAATTACTCTTCGTTCAATTTTTTTTCAGAAAAATCAAATTACCATTTTTCAGCCCACCAATCGAACCGGCATATTGAGTGCATTGGTGCCTTGGGAGTGCAGCAAACTGAACAGTCACTTGACCACTCGGAATTGAGCCTTCAGATCAGGAATTGACGACGATTTGCCCTATCTCCTTGCAGTTGGACTCGCCCTGCCCTCCCTCCATTCCATTCTTTGTTCTTCGTTTTCCCGCTAACCACCGGCTGCTGCCCTCATATGGAGGACTGTAGTCTAGACCATTCATCAGTTTATGTAAGTTTTTATCGATTTTAAAGATCTTATTAGGTTTAAAAAGATTTGGAAAAATTGGAATTTGATGCAACAAAATTTCTGAAAATGGAATTTTCACTATGTAATTCAGATTTTGAAAATGAGTTTTTATTCCAAAAGTCGAATATTCGTAGAATGAACGCTTGATAGATTTTTGAGAAGGATTTTTAATTTTTGCAATTTCAGATTGGTGAATTCTAGTCGAATTTGTGCGGTGTCGACGTCGCTTTGCAGTGCACCTTCCGATTTTTCAGGTAGATTCTTCATCTTTTTCTTTCGAAAAATATTGAATTCGCGAAAAATTCAGTTGTGATTACCCAGTGCTTTGAACAGTATCTTTCTCCATTCAGTGACTAAACTAGCGAAGTTTACTTTGATCATTTGAAACAAAAACTTATGAATTTTGTTATGCTTTGACAAAACTTGAATATTCACAATTGTTGAACCAGAAAGAAAATCATGATCACAACAGTTAGACATGAAGAATTGTCAGATATCGTTGGTGTTCAGTAGGGCGGACGGTCAACTTTCCGGTGCGCTTCTTCTGTCGTTGCCTCCTTGATTCCATCTTCCTATCCTATTTTTCTAGCAGGTCAGTTTTTGTTTTCAAAATTGTAAAAATCACATTAAAAGTGCAGTGATTCTCGATCGTTATTAAAAATTTGTGAAGGCGTTCAAGTCAGAAAACCCGAAAAGTGGATGAGTTTTATAAGATTTTGAATGCTTAGTCATCTTGGCCCAATTACTGATATCAGTAAAGGGAAAGATGGTTTGAAGGAAGCGATCGGAATGAAACAGAACCAGTGAATGGGGACGAGATAGTTTGATTTGATTAGCAAGGGTTGCCAAGTGGTCATGAAAGATTAGGAAGATTTATTCAGTTTTATTTCATTTTGAAGGATAGACGAACAAAAGGGGTTGAGATATTCAAAATGATTTTTCCTTGATACACGACCAACTGATAATGAATATTCATGCAAGCTTTTCCTCTCTTAATTTCCCTTATCAAGTTTTCTGTCGCTTTCCAGAAATTGATTATAGGCCCCATCGCCTAGGAAAGTTTCGATCGGAATTCGATAAAAATGCGAAACATTAGAACTTTTTCTCGATCAAATAAAATGATCTGACGCAAACTTCATTTGCCTTTGTTTCACGCAGAGGAGATAATTTTTGTCGATCAGTTTCGACTAGCTGCAACGGGAATTTTATGGCGATATTGCGTATATTTTGGCTGCATTTGACTATAAAATGCTTCCGTTTCGCTAGGAAAACATTTGGGAATGAGATAAGGCTTGAGGAGCATTAACTGCCGAATATTTGTATTGAGTTTTAAAGATAGGATTTTCTCATATCTTGAACTTTCTAATATTTTCCTGCAATACAATGCACTTCTTAGATATTACGCGCACATTCTCTTGCATTTTCTGGAGTTTCTAACGACTTCTTTACATTTTTAAAATCTCAGTACGATTTTCGTCTTTTCCGCGAATTTAACAGCTCTAGCTACCATTATATCGATAATTTTTTCCCAACAAACACGTTGCTCAGATAGGATTCCCTGTATCAATGAAAGGTCGAAACGATTTTCCCATTTCATAGCGCATTTTTCGCATTTCATTTTCAGCATGTTTGCTCTGGTCCATTTTTCTCCTACCATTTCGTGAGACTCTCCACATTTCTCTATACAACTTTTCCTGCCGTATCATCGCTCGTCCTTGTGTGAAAGTTATTGTTGCTCAAACGCTAAAATGTTATATTTGGTCAGACTTTTTTGAGAATTTTACGACATTTTAGTGAATTATGGTCGAAGTCTAACAAAATTTATATTAGTATCTTTTCTATACACTCTTCTTAATCATAGATAGGAGAATTTTCCTTGTTTTAAAAAGAATTAGGGAAACTTTTGAAGATTTTTTTTTTATATCTGGCTGATTTTAGCAGAAATAATGTCAGCCTGCAATCTATGTACTATTTTATCACGAGGAAGGATTTTGGAACGCTTTGAGTTTTGCAGATTGGTTGCAGCGTTGATTTTGGTCTTTAGACTCGACCTTTGAGTATCAAAAACTTCTTCAGCCATTCCTTTTCGTTTCATGGCCTATAAAACCTGGCGGTTATTATGTCGAGGACAGCTTTTTTGTGTGGGCTATAAAGCATGCTCACTTCTTCATTGAGTCAATTGGTTGATCGAGAGTCGTTCTTTTTTATTTTCATGCGTAGATGCGGTAATAAATTGGTGGTCGTGTTTCCTTATTGGTTGTTGTTTCATATTTGCAATTTTGGAAATGGGATTATTTTTTCGACACTTACTAAATTGGTCTGGAATTAAATTAGCTTATTTTTAAGTCATCGTTGAAAGCCGTTGTTCTCGGATATTGAAAAAGACCAAATTCCGCTGTCGATAATTTTTAGATGCTAATTCTGATTCTGGACTTTTCAAGATAAGAAAATCGATTTTGTTTTGTATGCTTTCAATGTCAGAATTTCATTCATCTACTCGAATGATAGCCATTTTCATCTTTCAAGATGCTTTTCATGATTTGTAAGATTTTTTATCACACCTATTTTAAATCGAACTTGAATATTATTTTTTCCGAAATGAGTTTAATCAGCTGAGTTTTGTGCGATCGTATATTGATGATTAGAGAGTAAAGAGAAGCAATGAAAAGTGAAGAAAAAATTAGAAAATGAAGAGAATTTGAGAAGCAGAGGACTAATATCACGAGAAATGAGCAGTGCAATGCGTGTGAGAAGCGATGCGTTTTGTGAATTGTGAACGAAACCCTCTCAGCTCGCTGCTTTTCTGATTCTCTCATTTCCACGAGTTATCTCTCACTTGGATGAGTGGTTCCTCGCAAAAATGCGAGAATGTGTAGCGGAAAGCGCGAAACTCTAATGGTGCTAAAAATTCGGGAAGAACCAAGGTTTTGATTTTGAATTTGTAAGTGGGTCGAAAAAATCCGAAATTAGATGGAAAGGAGATTTTAATTTATCCAAAAGTCAAATCACCGGAATCGAAGCTGAATCGGAACTTCATCACGGCTCTAACAGAATACTAGAATTAGATCAAATGAATTTTGAATGTTGCAACAGAAATTCTTTCTAACCCTAGACAGTTCAGTCAAGAATCACGTCACTCTGACAATATATTGGGCAATGTAAACAGTTTGCTTGGAAGTGTTAGAGCAAAGTAATCTTGTAACATTTCTGCTGAAAATCACATGACAATTATCTTCTGACTTATGGGTTGTATCTCGAAAAGAGCTGAAACTTATATTTGTGGAAATCAATTCGATTAGTTCTCTTCTTTTAACTTTGAAAGTTAGAATTCCAATTTCGACTATGTGATCGATAGGGTTTACCTATTTTGGGCTCTTCTCTGACATTAGATGGGTTTATGCATAATCGAGTTGAGACACGACTGCATAATTGCAAGACTGATAACCACAGCGACGGGTTTAGGTGCTGAGTGTGAGTTCATATGACAGATAAACCCGTGGAGAGATGCGAGGACGAGAAATCAGGAGGGTTTTCGGGTTTTCTGCTCATTCCAATATTCAACCGAGTCGGTTTGCTGCGAGAGATCGTCATGGTGCATCATTATTCGGAATTGATAAAACTTGAATGTGACTTTCCATATTTAAATGTTTGATGGTTACTGCGAGTCTTGCTTATCTTTTACTAGAGTTTCTGGCTAAATTCTCGTTGGTTGACAAGAAACGGATAGATCAGAATTTGTTCTAGATATCAATAATTTTTAACTCTAATTCTGATTTAGATTTCTAAATTTTTGAAAAGTCATTGTAATTCCGATATTTAAAAATTTTCACTCCAACCCCCACCCTTGATGGGAAGAGTATGATGAAGTTTCAAGTTTTATCAGCTCTTCTAAAAATAATTGATTTTTTTCAGAAATGATTTTTAAAATCTTGAAATTAGCGTGATTGACATTGCTTTCTGAAAGAGAATATTCAGGAAGTGTGATACGTTTATCTCTCGTTCTTTCACCTCAAATTTACTCGAGTTAGGGCAAAATTTACTACAGGTCTACCAGACAATGTTTGTCTTTCTCGCTCCATTTGACTCATTCTTTATTTTGTGTTTGATTGTGAATCTTATTGGCTTGTGTCTGGCGGCCTGCCAATGAACAACAGGTAGAAATTGTCAGTGATAGGGCAGAGACGGAGAGAAAAGAGTAGAACAGACAGAGTAACGGAGGGAATCGGAGAAATTGATAGGACAGAAGAAAGAGGCAGAGTGATAAGAGAGGAGACAGAGGGAAAGAAATAAAGACTCATTGCTTTCGTGTGGTTGTCACATGCAATGCTGGCGCATCGCAACAATGCAGACAGGTTATAGATAAGACATAATGAAGAGAGCGCAGAGGGACAGAAAAACAAAAGATAAGAGGGAAAAGACGCATACAGTTGACGATAGAGCACATGAGAAACCCCTTCTCTGATACTCTCTTCTACTATTTCCCTCTCTCAATTTGTATATCGGTATTCAATTCCAGAAATACCCAGATTCGATATTGCTATCGATTGTCGTCAGATTACCTTTCCGTCATTTTTTCTTCGAGATTTTTCGAGTTTCGTAATTTAGGATTTGTGAATGAGATTTCCCAACGGAAACTCTTCATAGTCAGTTTCCTCTTTTTGCAATCTTTTCTTTGGCAATGAAGCGCGAATGGGGTTTGATTTGATTGCTAATATATGCTACGCAACGCGCCTTTTCCATTGACGATTTCGATGATTTGGCTGTTTATATTTCGTGTTTTTCGTAAGCACCATCCTGACTGCAAGAATGAGAATGACTGTTGGGATTCACTTTTCCGAACACTGTTTTGATGTGTTTCCGTTTTGATTCTTCCAGCTGACTTTCTAAAACTCAAAATACGGAAAAAGGTGTGAAAATTGAGGTTCTTATATTTTATTCTGGCAAGGCTAAACTAAATCTAACATTTGTAAAAGATAGAAACTGTCCATTTTCTCCTGAAAATCTCTATAGTTTGAAAAAAAAACGGAATAATTCGATAACAAAAATCTAGATGGAATTTCTCATGGATCAGATGTTTCGCGACAAATCTAAAATAGATGATTATTTTGAAAGAATTCGATTTATCCCTGGGTTTATTATTCGATGAAATGTCGAACTGAACCCCACACCGCGACACCCACGTGTGAGTGCGAGCGAGTGCCTTTGTTTATACAGTGAATGAGACACGAAATCACTGAACTCGAGGAAGGCAGAAAGGAGAGACATAGAGTTCAGATCATATGAAACTCTGACTAACCACCAACACAGCATTGTGATCCTGGGATGTTGGAATTTTTTCCCCCCGGATTCCATAAATCCACCCATTTTAGTTTCTCTAGGGCCAAAAATCCAGTTTTATTCCTTACTTTTATGTCGATTTTATGATGATCATGAAATGGTAGAGATTTTTGAAGGTCATATAGAAATTTTTTGAAAGTCAGCCCTGAATTCTCTTTCCTTGACAAATAAAATTAAATGTTCCTTTGAAATTTTGTAAGAGCCAAAGATTCACCTCTATTTTGCTCGCCTTGCGCTTTTGTAGATGCTTGACTTTTTCATGATTCCCTTTCCGAATGCTTATTGTGCACTTCACAGAGGGACCTCGTGATTTTCGTCAATCCTTCCTCCTCTCGCCTTTCGCCTTTCGACTGTATGCCTGAACTACTGACTGACGCGCATTCCTGTTCCCTGATATCCTAGCATTTTTTTTTGTTTTTCTTCTTCCTCTCTTACTCTTTCAATTTATTATCCTATCATTTTAGAGAAACTCGTTGTTTATTCCTATTTTTATCGTCTAATTTCTACGTTGAATATGGAGAATTTTTAGCAGAACTCTAATTATTTGACAAAATAGTTGGTTTGATGAGGATATAACCGAAATAGAGCAAATGAAACACCTAAATCGCTATGTGGTCACGAAGGCATCGCCCGTCCCCGTCATCGGCGTAAATCCAGTACGGATTACGGTGATACTAAAATTAGAGTCCGACGGTAATTATTGATGGGAAACTTTGATTTTTCTGCTAAAAACAATAACCCAACGATCATTTTTCCTGCTAAAAAATAAGAATGACGAACAAATCAAGCAGTTTATTTATAGCTTGATGTTCACCACGCGTAACTGCCCAAATATGTCAAAACAATGCAGGGCTATTTTTGTTGATCGATAAAAAAGAATTGATAACGATCCCAGAGTGATTGCATTGGATTGGGAGGGGAAGGGGGAGGAGAAGGAATGGGAAGGAAGGAGAATGATCGCGAAAAGTGACGTGATTTGGGGTGGTCCATGCGAGAATGTGGGAATGTACGGACACTGATCGAATGATTGCGGATTAGCGAACATTTTTCGCGTTTTTCGAACTGTTAACTTGTTGTCCTCAAATGATAGGCACACTGTTAACCCACAACACAGAATTTGTGGAACGATTAGCATATGAGAATTTTTGACTATTCAACTTCTTCATTAAAATTGCTTTAAAGTATGAAATTTTGCAAGGAAAAATAAGAAGAGTGGGCTAACAAATGAAATGTTTATAAAGAAAGAAAAGGCTAATGATGAAAATGATTGATTTTTGCGATTTCAGATAAAAATGGTAGGCGCCGAAGATGGACACGCTATGAACCAAGTAACTGGCGGAGGAAAAGGCGAAGGGGAGACTAAGACAACGACAACGCAGCAACAGCAACAACAAACTGGACAACAACAGCAGCAAACACAACAGCAACAAACAACAAAACAACAACCAGCTGCCAACCAGGACGACGGAAAGGATTCGGAGTCGGAAGAAGATGATGGAACCACCGAGGTGGGGTTTTTTGAAGATATCATTTTAGTATTTGAAATGAACTTTCTCTCAACACAATATCCTTCTAAATTTCATTCAGTTTATTTGCTTTTTTCTTCAAACAACAAACAAAATCTTTGACTTTACTATTCTCTATTCTTTCTTCGCCATGATACTCTATTCCGTTCTATTCTAAACGTGTCCAGAAAGTGAGTTCGAAGAAAAATGCCGTTTTCGTTGTAAAGAGTGAGTAAAATGAGTAATGCCGTTTTTGAAAAGAAGAAATGCAAAATAAAAACTGGCGGATATTGTTTCATGCCGAAAACACAAAGTTATACATCAAAATTCTGAATTAAAATCGAAAGATGGTTCGGAAATGACGATATTTTGATAGTCTTTTATCAGCTGTTCTTCCGGAAAGGAAATAGCAATTTTGATTATCACAAATTACGCGATTCTTATCAGTGCTGTTGATGTTTAGAAATTAGATATTCTCCCAAATTGATCTTCATTCTTTCTGGATTTTTGACTTTCTAGATTTCACCATTTATTAGAGAGGGCTTGCGCGATAACTCTTTTCGGCGAAGTTTTGAAATTGAAATTACCAAATTCTAAAATCCTCCGAATTTCCGGTTTTTCTAAATTTATCGCGATCATATCATCTGAGGGGCATGCGAGTTTCATTCATCGCAGCCAAAACAGCTGTTGAGTGGCTGTGTTTGTGTTTTTGTTGCCTCTCGCATTCTTCTGCTTCTCTGCTGCTCTCTTCAAACAATCCTTATCTCTAATCAATCTCCCTTTCTCTATAGTCTCTTCTATCCAAATTACTATCTCTTTACTGTCCTCGTGTTCGAATTCTCATTTTTCCGATGGCATTTTCATTTTATTGATGATCGCTAGAGAAACATGTGCTGGAGAAAAAGAGGAACAGTATGAAAAATCCAAGGCAGAAAGAAAGATAAAAAAAATATTTTGCAAGGATTTAGGAAAATTATAAAATCAGAAAAATTCAGAAATATCGGTTTTTTAAGAAAAATGATAGAAAACTGTCGAGAGCATAAGAAAACGGGAAAAAATACGTGAGATGTAATAAAGCGAAGAAAACAAGCAAAAATTGATAGCGCACGATGTTAACGAGAAGAGGGATATGAGGAATAAAAAAAGAAAGACCTTTGCTCTCTGACGCTTCTCTTTGTCTCTCTCTTTCTCTCGCTTCCGAGTGATCTCTAACCTTTTCCCTCTCATTTTCCAAATGAGTCTTTTTTCTTCTCTGCTTCTTTTCCTCTCTCTCCATTCCCGAGTTCAATCGATTTCATCTCTAATTTTTCTCATTTTCTACTTCTTCGACCTCAGAACCCGATTGCTCCCAGCATTTCTGCATTGTTTCCTGTTCCTGTCTCAGTCTACCTGCTTTTCTGTGTCTATTTTACTTTTCGCATCATTTCAACTGTGCGACGAAAGTTGAGAGGAGGTTCATTCGAGTTATTCGATAATCGAAAGATCAAATGCTTTCGAGACAACAGTCCGAAATCGGGGTAATTTTTTGCTAAACTAGAGTAAAAGTCATTCGCTTCATAAGTTTTTCTGCTTGTCATATCTTGGGAGATTTTTCTTTATCATGAATGGCAAATGCTAAGCTTGCATTACCGGGCTTGGTCAAATAAGATTAGTATACTATTCACTTGCAGTGCTTATTTAATCACTTCTCGTAAGATGAAGTCTAACAGTGGAAATTAAGGATTTTTCTTTCCAGAATTAATTTAACTTTTTCTAGATTCTGGAAGAGTCACCAGATCGACGATGGTCGAAACGACGCGAGCAGGTCAAGCAACGGGACGTACCGGGTATCGACGTCGCCTATCTGGCGATGGACAACGAAACTGGTTAGTTTGAAATGTTATTCTCGACTTTTTTAAACCAAATTTTTGATATTTATTTATTTTTGGAGTATAATCGCGCTGATAATTAAATCGAATGAGTATCTCAAAAATTCCTCAAGTCAAGATTTTTTCCTACTTGGAACGAGTTTTCATGTATATTCAAAATATTGCTATCTATCTTTCTTGAGATCTTACACTAACTTACGAATTTGCAGGTAATGAAGTCGTGTGGAACGAGGTGCAATTTTCGGAGAGGAAAAATTTTCGGGCACAAGAGGTAAAAATCTATCTTTCTTTTTGAAAGACGATTAATTTTCCAGGAGAAGATAAATGCGGTGTTCGACAGCCTGACGCAGTTGGTGCACACGAATTTGGTAAAATTCCACAAATACTGGACTGATGCCAAATCCGACAAACCCAGGGTAATTTTTAGATTTGCTTTCTGAAAATCATAACGAGCACATCTGCTATGAAATGACGAGTTTAGTACTTTTCTTACTAAAAGTTGAAATTATTCAAGTTTTACTGAACATGAGTTTTTTAATGAAACGAATGGAAAAGAAAAAGTGACGGCTGAAATAATTGATTTTTGTAGGACAACAATAGAAAACTGAAGAATTTTGGAAAGAATTAATTTATGAAATATTAAAAATAGCATTTTCAGATCATCTTCATCACGGAGTACATGTCTTCGGGTTCGATGTCTCAATTCCTGCAGCGAACCAAGAAGGCCGGCACTTCTGTCAGCATGAAGGTACGGTAAAATTTTCGGTTATGCGGAAAAAATCCTAAAAGAAAATTGAAATATACATTTTCCCCTATTATTTTTTGACACTACCTTTCGAATTTCTTAATGAATGAGATAAAAAAATTACTTTGCATGCAGAAATTTCAGTCGTGGAAAAAGTGGACCGCCCAAATTCTGTCCGCACTCAACTATCTCCATACATACAAGGTTGGGCAATTTTTTATAATTGAGGGAGAAAATTTTGAATTTGCAGCCCCCAATAACACACGGGAACTTGACGTGCAACACCGTCTTCATCCAGCAGAACGGTCTAATCAAAATCGGATGTGGTGAGAATTTCTATCTTTTTTAAAATAATTTTTGAAGGATAAATCGAAAATCTAAAAATATATTTTTTCAAATAGATTGCTTATTGAAAAGTTGGAATATTTTCGATTTGTCTTCCTAAAAGATGCGCGCAAGTGCGATTTTGCCTATTTTTTATTCGCTTGAGCTTGAAATTTAAAAAATCGCTACACAAGTTTACTCCTCACTAAAATGAATGAAACGATTTATTGTAAGGTGGGGAATCAGGGTAACTATTATGAGTTCTAAACGAGTAAAATTAGGCATAATTCTGAAAGATGGAGGAGACGAAGGCATTCTGGGTAAGTTCCAGTAAAAATAGTGCCTCGTGTCGTTTTATCGTTGTGAAAACTCAGGCTTGTTGGAAAAACCGTTTTTAGAAAATTGGCATCATGAGCACTAGATTTTTGATCAAGGACATTTCTCAAAAATTCTAAATAGCTAAAGCTTGAATGACACATATTCCATTCGAAACAACTGCAGTTTAATTCAAATTTCGCATTTCCCGAAAAGCTTTGCAACTTTTAAAATGAAATTTGCCAAAATCGTTTGTTTTAAGAATTTGAATTTAATACAATAAGCCTGAAATTGTGTATTTTCGTCGAGAGTCAAGTCGCAAACTCCTTACCCTGGCCGTAGCATAATTCAAAGACGAGCTTCAAAAAATACTGTCAATTTTGGAGAGTTCCGTTTTTCTGCAATGCTTTGCTTATTTTGTTAGCTTTCGTCCATTATCGTTTCTTTGGAAAAGAATAGCGAAAAAGTATCGCTTGAAGTGATGAATTTTTTTTTTTCGGAAATTTCCCTTTTTGTTTCCACGATTTTCCCCCGAAATGCATTGCACAAATTGAAAATTGTCTCGCGCGAAAGTAAAAATCAGAAAATAAAATTTTTGAGACGAAATACGAGATATAAATCACACACAGCACGCTTCATTCATGTTTGTGAACAGAGTTGATGAAAATTGAATTTGGGTGAGGATAAATATTATCACTATCAGTCTTCATCATCAATGGCGTGAAGAAGAAAAAGATATTCGATTAATTGAAATCAGCTCTGTTTGTGAATATTTGAAAGAAAGATTTTAAAATTAGTTATTTTAAATTTTCAGTTGCTCCCGATGCAATCCACCACCACGTGAAGACCTGCAAGGAGACCTTCCGATACCTGCACTACATCGCTCCGGAATATGAACGTGGGATTTTGAATTTTGAGAAATGAACAATTAGCCTTGAATTTATTTCATTTTTATCAGGCAGTTCGATATTTCATGAAAATTGATCCATTTTAGCATCATCAAATTGAAGATTAATATTTTCAAGGAAATATTTTTAGAAAACAACATGGTCACTCCTGCAGCGGACATCTATGCATTTGGCGTGTGTGCGTTGGAGGTAAAATTAAAAAAAAAAAAAAAGAACAAGCAACAATTTGAATCACTTTCATTCAATTGAACACAGAAATATTGAATTCATTTTAAAATTTTTCGAATAATTAACTCGTGGATTTTGAAAGAAATGATTTATTGAAATGTTTGAGATGGCAATGACGGGCGCGTTGGTGAATCCCTCCTCTTCCAGTTCGGGCTCAGCGTCGAACGGCGGCACGACACCTGGAGCGCCCACGACGACGACGTCCACGGCTTCTGAAGGACCCGTCCCCGAAGAGGTCATCGAGAAGGCCGTCCGCTCACTTGAAGATCCTCTCCAAAGGGTATGAGTTACGCGGTTTTTGCAGATTTATAAGGATTTATTCAGGATTTCATCGAGCAATGTCTTCGCAAAAATCCCCTAGAGCGACCTACAGCTCAGCAACTACTCTACCATCCTGTCTTCTTTGACGTAAGTTGATATTTTCAGGGAAATTTATATATTTTTAAAGATGTCTTATTTTTATTTGAAATAATTTTAGAATATTTCGTTATTTCCTCAATCTTTAACTTTTCAGATATGCACGCTGAAGCTGATAGCGGCTCACGAAGTCATCGATTCGCAGGAAGACTCGGACAACTCCATCACCAAACTGCCCGAACTCAACATGGATGATGTGGGTTTTTTTTCAGATTTTTAAATATTTTAAGATTGATGATCGTTTTAAAAGGAAGTTATTTAATTTTCCTATGAAAATTTCTATTTTTTTAACATTCAGTAAATTCATGCGCGCGCAGATTTTTAATGGAATTTTATCATTTCCTAGATTCTCATTCCCAAAATTCTCTAAATTTATCTGGAATTGCACTCTCATTTCCGGCTCCGTAATTTCCCTGTTCTTGATCCACTCAAAGGGCATCTTTATTTAGCCCAGTCAATAGGTCACTCTCGAGGATGTTGCTCATCGCCGGAAAGAGACCAGGCAAAACCGAGAAAGTCAGAGAAAATGAGTGATGCTAAATATTTGCACGGTGAATTTCTTCATCTCATCTCTTTCGTCGTCTTGTGTTTTAGCAAGTGTTTATCCTCTTCGCATTTGTATCTTTTTCCGTATCATTTTTTTTATCAGAGACAAGAGATGACGAAAATGTGCCGTTTCTGAAGAGTAAGGCGAAAATCATGTAGAACAAACAACGAAATGAGTTTACTAGAGCCTTCTCGAACTTTTCGCATTTTACCTTTACTGATAAGCTTTGACAAGACTTGAAGAGAAACGCTTGAAGATGTGGTAAATCGAATGATAATTTGTACAAATCCCTCACTATCAAGAAGTGAAAAATACAAATTTCAGTGAAGTTGTTATTGGTTTTCCTCCAGAAATGGAAAATTTTTGCAGGTAGTCTGCGCGATCGGCGAGCACCAGTTCGCGCGTCGTGTGGCGACGAACTTCATCTCGGACATCAACAAATTCCTCGATGAAGTCCGAGAAGGCATCTATCCTATCGGTATTATTCGTTTTTTAAAACAACAAAACAAGATTAATCTTGGTGTTTCCAGGCGCTAGCAATCGACGGCGGCGAAATCCGAGCTCCCGCAGCGTGTCCTCGACCACCAACGAAAGTGCGCAGAGTGAAAATGCAGGGCAAAGACGAAACGAGGAGGAAACTGGTAGGAAGGATTTTTTTTTTTAATTTCATCTTAATGTCACTTCTAATAAAGTGCATGAAGATAGAAATCTTCGAATTTTTTTACTTGAAAAAGACGGCTCTCTTCCTGAAATGGATGAAAACAAGGAAATATTCAGGCTCCCAATCAGACAAATCCCGGAATCGTCGCGACTCGACGCCTCTGACGAGTGGCATCGACCATCCCTCCTCTTCCAATGCAAATACTCCGAATTCCGTCTCTGGAAAAGTGCAGAATGGTGGTGGAAGGCAAAAGGTAGACACGCATTTTTGATTGACTTGAAATTTAGATCGAACAATTAAACGCAATACTTTAATTTCCATTTTATGATGAATATTGTACTAGAATTGATGTACTCGCAGTTCATAATAGTTATCCTAATCTTTGCATGAGAACTTATGGCCAATTTTCATCCAGCAATAGTTAGGAGAATTGCAAATCCGCTCTCCTTGCGAATGATCGACTATTCTAATTTTGCCCTCAGCTTTTCATTTGCTTCCGCTAAATTTTATTCGATTTGCTAAAGTTTTGATTTCTGCCGAGGCTGCTTATTTTTGGAGTTTCATTCATCCGATTCACTCATTTTGGCGCATGAAAATTTTAATCAGCACTCATGTTAGATGACACATTTTTGAATCTCACTCATCTGGACTCTAATCATGTCGATTTGATAGAACTTTCTGAAATTTGAACTTCTCCAAGGTTTTTTTTTTTCGAAAGTTCAAGTTTCTGGATCAAGAGAAGTATTAAATATCCAACAAAAATTGCATTGTCATTCTGTAGCTCATCCGTCTCTTTCGTGACGACACAGTTTATGTGGAAGAACGTCAGAATCAGAAGTGGTACGACGATCCGACAAATGTGGCAACGACATCGGATTCTGATGCCCGAATATCCCGCTTCAGCGGACTCAGAAACCGTCACTTCTCTCAGAATCCCTCTACCGCGTTTTTGCCTATCAGCGAAGATTTTCTCGAGGGACTTCTTCTCTGGCTCTGGTCAATTGTCTGCAGTATTTTCCGTGCTGCATGGGAGAAGGCTACAGAAGACGTCTCGAACGATGCACTAGATGATGTCATCGTAACAACGACGTCAACGTCACGGGATTCGGAAGCCCCGACGACAAGCCGCAAATCGTCAATTACGGTGAGCATCAATTCCCCTTTGAACTAATTTGGGAGAGTTGCTTGCTTCGTTGAGTTGAGTTTTGTCTGAGTCATCGTCGTCGAGATGGGTTGTCGTGACGTCGTCATCATTTGAGTGGGGTGTTTCAGAGCCTCAACAACAATCGTCGGGATTCGTTGTCTGTTGTCGTTGCTTTGCGTTGTCTAGTGTCATTTCCCACTGGTTTCTTTCATTTCAGGGCGCGAATCTAAAATTTCTAATGCTTCTATGCTTCATTTCTTTCTGCTTCTAAAAATCCTATGATTTGCTGCCGAATTTCTGAATTTCGTGTCGTTTGCGCCTTGTCGTTCGGAATGCGCAGAGCTTGCAATTTTCCAACCTTCTAAATTTTGAAAATTAAAAGAACATCTATGATTTGATAAACTTTAGTGAATTGATCAGATCATAGACCAGAGAGAACAAATCGATTGATTTATTAATTTGCAGTCCGGTGAATCAGCCCATCCGACCACTTCCGGTACAGGTCCCCATTCTCGCGCCTCCCCCTCCGGGGATGTGTTGAATATCTCGAATGCGAGTCAATCATCCCAATCAGCCCAATCCACTCCGGCCAATGCAAGTCAGCAACAATCTCAAAGTACACAGGGCAGTGCACAAGGTAAAAAGACGGCTTTGATTATTTTCATCGAATTTATCGGCTATTTCGAAATCACATGATCTCATAACATGAGAAATGGCCAAATATTGTGAGAACAAATGCCTATCTCTACCATCCCTTATCCTATTATGATGACTACTCCTTTTTTTCTTAAACTTGTGTCACAAATCATTCGAAACTTAACAAAATTTTCACTTCACTTATAGGAATTTGTGGTTGTTTTTATAAAAGATTAAAGTCCAAGAGTTTTACGACTTCTTTTGCAGCCGGCACTCGTCTGACTCGCGGTCAATCAGTGACGGAAGCAGACGGATATGCTCGGGACACAGGCACAGTCCAGAGACAGAGAGGCGATGGAGGGGCAGCTCGGTCAGAGAGCGCAGAGAGGCAGGAACAGAAGGACGACAGCCACAAGGAGAACAGGACCATCAAACAGATGAAGATCACCAAGGAGGGACGGTGAGTTGTTTGGGGAACAAATTAGCTATCTAGAAAATCATCAAATTTATGCAAACCTACTAGAAATTCGATTTCTCGACTTCAAATGAATTTTATCTTCGAACTAAAGTTGCGTGTGTGTGACTGAAAATTAAGTTAGAGAGGTTGATCTTCGTGGATAAATCGATACTTTTCAGAAAATGTATATTTTGAGAAGAAATAGAATATTTTACAGAGAACTGAAACTGTGGGTGCAACTGGAGGATCTGATGAATCGGCAGCTGACCACGGAACTGGCCGATGAGGACACGCCGCAGACACTCACCGACAATCTCGTCTATCACGGATTCATTTGTGAGGTAAATAATTTCTATTTTATACCTTTTCCGAGTATGAACCAATTTGTAACAGAATTTATCGCAAATTTCCCGCTAAGTTTTCTTTTACAAATTATCCCACATCAAATTTTTACCATTTTCCCTCTTTCTTTCGATATTTTTTTCAAACTTTACATTTGCAGGAGGATCGTCATATCGTCGAACAGGAGCTATCGTTGGTGTTGACGGATTCTGTGGCCGCCGTTTCAGTCGTGACGATGTCGTCCGAGGATTCAGAATCCACGAGCACGTCATCTGCGGCTACAGCGACCCAGCAGCCACAGTCACCCACGTCAACTCAACTACAACAGCCACAGAACAATTCTGGAGCGGGTACAACTCAACGGCAATCGGGACCTGGGCAAGGAGGGCAGGAACAGCAGACGGTGATTCGGAAGCAGTCGACAGAGGGCAAGATCAGGGAGATCACGGTCACTCCCGTTCAGGAAAAGGACAAGGACAAACCAGCTGCCAATGCCCATCATCCAAACAATAGTCAACGACGCATCGTTCAGTCTTGAAAACAATAAACAACATTCATAGATATTTAGGCATTTTGTCAATTCGCTTGGGCTGAATTTTAGTAGAATCCACTTTTTCCGAGATTTTTTATCGATGATAAGTGTAAAATAGGTTTTGAGTAATGACCTGTTTTCACTTGTCAGAGATAGAACCAGTGAATTCCTACAAAATCCTGCCCCTTTTAACTTTCTAAAAGTTATCACCGTGGCAGCACGCACTTTAACTCATTTTATCAATTAATTCTTCTTTTCATTTTCATTCTTCTCCAAAAACCTGCAAAAAGACAATTTTGTCAAGATCACACCGTCTTTTCCCCTATTCTTTCTCCAGAAAATCACACAGAAATCAGCCGGATATTTCATTTTGATCTTTGAATTTTGTGTCCTAAAACGAGGAATAATCGAGTTATTATTTTTATTTTTCTTCTTCTTGGTCTGTTAGCTGAATTTATACGATTTTAATTCGTTTTCATTTTTCACTCAAAATCTAATTCATGTTCACGTTTGTAATGAGATTTTACTTGTTCAAGATGTAAGCAATTCATTTCATTTGGCAGGAATTTTGCGGGATCGAATTTTTCTGATTTATTATTTCTCCCTTGATTCCACGAAATTTCCTGTTTTTGCTAGCGTAATTTGGCAGGGTTGTTTCGCCACCGGTAACGATGAAATCAACCGTCTTTCATCCCGTCGAGATCGGGCTGATTTTCAAAACCTTTTTCTTTTATATTTTGCATCGCTTTTTTCTAAAAATCGTACAGTAGTTTTGAAAATCAGCCTGATTTTCGACCTCAAATAGTCTCAATCCAATGACCGGCTTCCGGTGGCAGAGCCCATTTCACAGTGGTCGCTAAACATTTTCGCCCTAGGGATTTCTGGCGATCAAAGATATCACTGAGAAGTTTGATAAAATCTGATAACCAGAAATTCTAAATGGCTTCAAATTACTTTTCCTGTTTCTCTTTTAAACCTTCTCTCTCTCGTGCTCCTGTCTCCGATCTTTATGCCTCTCTAACAGACAAGAATTTTATTCGAAACTAAAACAATGATGTGTGCGAAATTGCGTGTTTTACCAGAGGTGGACGTGAAAATTGAAATAGCTTTCTGTCTGAAATTCAATTTTAAAGATCGATGTTGGTTTAGAATCGAGTTTGATGCTAAAATTGCACTTTTTAGATAACATTTTGAATTCATTATCGAGGTTTAAAATTGGTGATTTTTTTCGATTTCACGCCCAGCTCTGACATATTGTTTCTCTTTCTCTCGTTAGGATCGACATTTCGTCCTTCCTTCAAACTTCAAATGTTCTTCGTTCTTCGCTTCGGATTGAACCATTCATTCATTAACATTTTGCCTTCTTCCCCTGTTTTTCCCCGATTATTCGCAGAACTGTATCCGGAGCTATTAGTACAATATACAATGATGGTTTCATATAAACTATTTTCGATTTTAGAATTCGCATGGAATATATACAGAATGAAAAGTACTGAGTCATCAAATAAGATCTTTTAATTTTTAAAATTAGCATCCTAAAACTCCATGCTATTTACCGTCTTTCACCGGAAATAGTGGGCAAGATGTCATGATGATTTTTGAATTTGAAGAACCTATGAGATGACCAACAAAGGCAACAAATGGAACGATTCTGAAGTTCAGAAAATGAAAATTTGAAAAGGTCGAGAGTAAATTAGAGAAAATCTTTCTCTGAACTCTCGAAGTATTTGCATGTTGAGTTGAGCTCTCTGGCGACTCAGACTTTGCGAATAGAGGGCGCAAAGTGTGTGTCCACACAGTCGAAATTCGCGACGAAAGTGACCAAGCTCATTCTTGCTTACGAAAATTTCCTTTCGCTCTTTTCACTCTTCGTTTTGTTACTGTATTCATTTACCTTTTTCTTATCTGTTCTCTTTATTTTCGCTATTTCTCACTATCTATCTTTTCTTATTCACTTTTGCTACCTTATTTCCGATCTTCTTTGTCTTTCCATTCAACAAATTTCTTATCTCTTCCGGTTTTTTTTTCTATCTTTATGTTCTCCATTTCCGCAACTATATTTTTCATAATTTTCTGTCTTTTCCTCTCAATTTCTGTCATTTCCCTTTCATTCGCTCTTTCTCTAAATTTCTCTTCCAAAATCGTCGTGAGCACGCCCGAGCCTGCATCGTTCATCGTCTCTCTCTGCTCGTGTCTCCCTCGACCTTTCTCCTTCTCGAGGAGTTAGAGGTCCTTTCTCCCTCATTTCATAGAAGGGGAGAGGGAAAAGATGCAGAGAAATGGGGGAAATACAGTCCGCTAGGCTTAATCGTCTATGCTTCTTCTCCTTTCTAAGATTCTCCTTCCTTTTCTATTTGCTTGGTGCTAAACATCCCCCTTCGCTTTGTGACTCCCCTCCCTATCTTCATCAACCCTCTAGAACATTTATTATTATCCGGTCAAGGAAGTTTTATATCCGGAATTTGTATTTGTTTTTTTTTCTTTTTATCTTGCCCTGTATCCTCCCTTATCAACGTCTTCACATTTTTATTTCTTCTCTCGGCATACCCTATTTTCTGCAATTAAAAAACTTTACTAGACGTTTTTCACCACTTCTACCGCTGTTTCTTCTTCACTTTATTCAATTCTGTGACTTTTCTCCATTTTCATACAGTATCCCAGAAAAATTTCGTTGATTTATCGATTTTCCAAGGAATTTTTTTAATCGATTATCGACTATTCTGTCGTTTTATGGGATGAGCCGGCCCCGACCGCTCAATTTGCTGGCCGCGGCCATTCTGGGCCTCGTCAACTATACAGCTGCACAACATGGCACAGTCGGCAGGCCCTGCGAGGTCTCCACGGACTGCGGCACGGGAAATTACTGCGCGGGCAACAAACGATGCGCCTGTCTGACGACCTACGTCGAAATCGACTCCTACTGTTGGAGAAGTGGGTTTATCGATCGCGATTTTTTAAACTTCTTTTTCAAACCTTCTTGATGAGTTACTCTTATGATTGCTAAATTTTGTTCATTTCGTGCACAAATTTCGGTATTTCAGAGATCAACCCTGGTGAATCGGGCTGTACGCAAAATCGTCAATGCGAAGCCGTGTGGCCTGGTGCCTATTGCCGTTCGGGCGAATGTCGATGCGCCAACAATCAACCGCCATTCAGGACCAGGGATGGATTGGTGAGGAGACAATTTTCCAGCAAATTTTGTGGCAAATTCACCTAGTTTTTTTCTATCAACAGCCTTCTTTAGTCTTCATAATTTTCCCAAGAAAATCTCGAAGTCTTGCGATTTTTCTTAAAATCGAAACAATATATAACATTCAGGCAATATGAAAAGGCAAAACTTTCAAAAACAACATTTCTAGGTCTGCTTGAACTATGGATTCTGTCCGTTGAATGGCAACAATCCCAAATTCCGCATTGAAAACCAAGTCCAGCAGTGTTATGGAGGTGAATTTTCAGAAGTTTTCGAACCATTTTCAAAAATTTGATGAATTCAGGAGCCGACGCGACTTGCGAAGCCATCGGTGCTCTTTCCTACGATTGCATTTGCGACTCGGACGACTGCACGGTCAACAACCCGATCAGTTTCTGTTGTCCCAGCCGAGGTACAGTATTTTTCGCCATCTTATCGATTTTTTGTTGATTTTTCTTTGCATTTTCTTTGAAAAGTTCACTTTTTGTTAGTCTCTTTCATTGAATTGTGTTCTGAATAGGTAAAGTACGCGTTGAGTGACCAAAGTTGTACTGTTCGACTGTTTGTCGAGTGAGTTAGATCGCGAGCAGAGTTTAGTTGAGAGTTAGACGAGTTAGGTGATGACGTAACAGGTTTGCACTCCAGATCAAAATCAATATGAAACGGAAATCGCTTGGGAGCAGGTTCAAAATAGTTTTGAATTTTGAGAGAATATAGGAAAAGGAGGTTTGCCAGAGAAATAGCAGGGTATTTCGAGAGAGCCTACAGAAATAGATCGTGAGGCGAGAATTGCGCGTAAAGCTGATTCCCTTTCAGCTTATCACTTCTCAGGTCATCTTTATCTCTCTCTGTCCTCTCTTCATTCTAAAGACTATTTCTCCCACTTCCAAATTTGTCTCGAGAATTTGCTCCGAACCTCATAAGGCGAGGGCCGTGTGGATGGTCAGTGTTGACAGAACAAAGTGCGCCAAATATGAGCAAAATCTGAGAAGAAAGGAAAAGGAGAATTTGATCGAACTGCAGAATTCGCAAAGAAGGAGCTCATTCCCGCGATATTTTCCGTCTATTGAAATCATAGACAAACACACAATTGGAGAGGGAGTTCGTAAAGGAATGGAGGGGTAAAAATAGAAGAAAATTTGGGGAATTTCGGGGATATCGATCTTTCCTTTGTAAAAATTTGTTTAATGAAGCCCGATCATGGATGTGACTTCACAAATTTGATTAGCAGTGCCAGCCGCTTTTGTAAAGAGTTATCTTATGAAAAGCGAAAATTGCATCTCACAATCAGATTTTGAAACTTGTAGCATTTTTCTTCCTTGTATATTTGTAATTTATTATCCTCTTTCTGAAAATAACATTGTTGATTTTCAGCGTTCGCTTGCATCCAACCTCCAAATGAAGGCTACACCCCGCCTGGTGGTGGCACAACTCTCAATCACTGGTATCACGACCCCATCACTGGGGAGTGCAGAGAACTCAAATATCAGGGATACGGTAAGGAAGTGGAATAATTTCCACATTTTCTGACATAACAATTCGGGATATGATGAAAATTCAGCTTCATTAAATCCCATACAAATTATTCTTTCAATCAATATTATCCCTATTTCATAGCGCCTGAGCTTTCAAAAGAAACTGAAAGTTCAGTTTTGAAATTTTATTATTTTTAAAATTCCATTTTCATATAATTTCAGGAGGAAACGCGAACAACTTCCAAACCAAAGACCATTGCGAGTCATACTGTAAACAGAGTGAGTTGCAGAAAAACGACGATTTTATTGATTTCTGAGTAATTATGTGTTTTCAGCGTGCAACCGAGGTCTTCCTCTGTACAGAGACCGTACGACAGGAGTCAAGCAAGAGCCAGTCTACTGTCAGGGCAACGACAATGGATGCAACAACCCCAACTACCAATGCACCACTATGGGCACTCTGCAGCAGTGCTGTCCTACTTATTGTAAGCTTATTTTGTGCATTAAAAAACAAGCATAAACTCACAATTTTGATAAACGGCAGGACTAGAAGTCATTGTGCCCGAAAATCACATAAATTTTGTGACAAAAGTGAATAAAATTGAAATTTTCAAAAGTGACACATTGGAATGTGTTGTATAATTATTATGTGCATAATAATGGAATGAAAATTAATAATTCGAGTTAGTTTTTAAGAAAATTTCTTTTTCCAGTGTTCATCTGTTCGCGAAACGGAGGCATCCCCACGGAGGTCTACAACACCGCCGGTGGACTGCCCACAGAGTTCTTTGATGTTGGAATCCCCGATGGAACTGGAAACACGTCGCCCAGATTCTACTACGATTCCAGGGAGGGAAGATGCATACAATTCTCGGTGAGAATATCGATGTGTCGACAAAATTTGTCTAGAAGATAGATTTTTTGAGAAAAAATATCCCGATTCATGATATTCAGTATTCAATTCGGAGCTCATAAAGATTAGAATTTTCAAATTTTACAACATCTCAAAACTCGGATCAGATTTACCATGAGTTTAATTTAAAAAAAAAATTGCAGTACCTCGGCCAAGGAGGCAACTTCAACAACTTCCTGTCTCAGGACCACTGCGAGAAGTTCTGCTCCCGTATTCTGTGCTCCGCAGGCGAGCCTCTGAAGGACTCCTCGGGCGAGAGGAACATGGAGTGCTCCCCGACTGGGTCTGGCGCCAACAGCTGCCCTTCCACCCACTCTTGCGAGTCTACCTCGGGTAGGTTTTTTTGTGTAGTTAATCAAATTCCTGAATTGTAATCATTTTTAGTCGACTCGTCTGCTTTTTTGTTTTAGAATCGGAAAGATAGGATCTTAGGATTCGCGATTTCATGCCAAAGTTCACCTATTCTTCCTTACCCAAATGATTCCTCTTCAGTAAAACAGTCCTTTGAGTTTTTAAAAAAAAACCTCACAATTTTGATTTTCACCGATAAATTTCAGGATCCACAACATTTGGTGGAGTGTGTTGCCCCCGTCCTCAGTACGTCTGCAAGTTGCCAAGAGAACAAGTAGCAACTAATCTTCTAGTTTTGTTCTAAATTTCTGAACTCAGGGTAACTGCGGTACCTACTCGAACAGGTGGTGGTTCAACGCCAAGACTGGAAACTGCGAAGAATTCATCTATTCGGGCTGCCAAGGAAATGCCAACAACTTCGAGACCTACAAAGAATGCCAAGACTACTGCAGAGATGCTAGAAGTGAGAATTTGTTACCGTCTTTCATTTTTTCCTTCATTGAAGTAAGTTTTGCTTCATAACATTCGACATTCCAAACTTTTGCTATAAGATGAAATTCTTCATGAACTTTGTCCATAAAATTTCAGGCGAACCCCAATGCATCCAAGGAACCGCTCTCACCGATTCCAACGGCAATTTCATCATCTGCGGTGGCTCTTCTGCTGCCTCGACCACCTGCCCGGCAAATCACTACTGCTACTATGACGGAACCACCTATGGATGCTGCCCGACACAGGGTAAGGAGAAATCGGTTTTTATGAGACTATTCTCGAAAGAAAAATTCACGAATTTTCTTGTAAATTATTGATTTTTCAGCCTACACCTGCTCTCTGTCATACAAATCTGGAGCCAGCTGCGGTCCAGCAGTCACTCGATGGTATTACGACTCCACCACTAGGTTATTTCCATTGAAAATGTCGAATTTCATGATTTTTTCAGAACTTGTCAAACATACTCGTTCAAC
Source organism: Diploscapter coronatus (assembly GCA_964036155.1). Lineage (NCBI taxonomy): Eukaryota > Metazoa > Nematoda > Chromadorea > Rhabditida > Rhabditidae > Diploscapter > Diploscapter coronatus. Next base: position 8,935,418 of record OZ038423.1, read on the forward strand.
GGCTGTGATGGCAACTCGAACAACTTCGCCACTCAACAGGACTGCAAGGATTATTGCCGAGTCGAGTCGTGTCCAGATGGTGGAGAGGTAGAGATCTTGATTTGTATTTTCTGCAAGAAGAATACGTGATTAATGCGATTCAAGACTATCGATCAGATTTGTCTCTATTTGTCTAGTGTTATTTCTTAGATGAGATATCTTTCGAAATGATATTGTCTAATTCTTTGTCTTTTTCGTTAGATTTGTTCTGATTTTTCTCGCCGTACCCTTTTGTACCTGCACTGACGTAGAGTCGGATCGCACAGAGCATCGCTGCTAACTAAACTGATGCAATACGAAAAGAGGGAGTGAAGGAAAAGAGCAAGAAAAAAAATCAACAAGTATGAGGAAGCAAAATGATTGAGGCTACGAAAGAGATAAGGACGATTAGGGATTGGATAATTTGATAATCAACAAAAATGACAATTTATAAGAAAATGGTGATTTTGTCACTACAATATCAAATTCACTTGAATTTCTGATGAAAAATATACAATTTCTCATGCTTTATTTATGGCCACTTTAGACCTCACTCAATTCTATCGAAAGATCTCTATAAATGTTGAATGAGATTTTTAGTATGCATTTATTCCGTCTTTCGAAAATTTCGCATATCGAATAAGTCTCCATATTCATAAAAATGTTGTTTTATGAGACAATGCTAATGATGACATTTCTAAACTCAGGTCTGGAAGGAGCAAAACGGTGCTGCTCGAGCCTGCACAACGAACCGACAATGCCCTTCAACTCACTACTGCACTCCGGTCACTACTTGGACAGGTATTTTTCCGTGTCCTTTTGAATCGAGAATTATTCCATGATCTCCAGGCACTGTCTACCAGACGAAATCCCTGTGCTGCCCTTCGAAGAACTACGTCTGTTCGCAGCCACGCGATGTCGGAGTCAGATGCTCGTCCACCAGAATCACTCGATGGTACTTCAATGCTGACACCAAGACTTGCCAGACTTTCGAGTACAACGGATGCGAAGGTGAGACGATTTAGAAGATACAATTGTATTGGAATTTGGGATGAACATGAGAAATTCCCTTTTCTATGATTTCATAAATCAAAATTAGCCACTGTATAAAATCGAAGAGTGCGAAGTTACCGGAAACATAATAAGAAATTTAATCATTCACACAAGAATACAATTTGACATTTCAGGAAACCGCAACAACTTCGCCTCTCAAAAGTCGTGCCAGAACTACTGTCTGTCGGAAGCCTGCCCGCCAGGAACCGTCGTAGCCAAAGATGGAGATGGCAGCAGACTCATTCAGTGCAGCAACCCGGGTATTTCTTAGCGATTGTTTTAATTGAAAGATTCGAAATTTCGTGATAACTTATCTTCTTGCATTAGAATGCAAAATTTACTATCAAACAGATCAATGAATGGCGATTCTCCATCCTTTCCAAGCTATTTATTTTTAGGAGGAAATGGTCGAGTGTCTGGAGGCTGCCCCGATGGCTACACCTGCTATTCCTCGCCTCTGCTCGATCAGAACGTCTGCTGCGGTGCCAGCACCGAGTTGCAGAGTGAGATCATCAGGCCTTTCGCATATTTGTTGGTGGATGTTATACGCCTACAACTTTGTCAACGGCTTTTTTCTTATCTGTCTGATTTTTCTAGATCCTCTAGCACCCCTTCTTATTCATTCATTGATAATACAGCCGTGTATGTATGTACGACATCCGCCAAAAATAAAGGAAGCCACAGATCATGATTTTCATGCGAAAATGAAGGAATAAATTTTGAATGTTTCCAGCTCTCTGCCCAGCCTCGTCGACCCCATTCATCTCAGCCCTGTCGCTGCAGCCGATGCAATGCACCCCGAATGTGGACGGCGCTTGCCCCGGCAACTTCTTCTGCTGGTTCTCCACCACAACCACATCCGTCAACGCATTCTACTGCTGCAGATCGCCTGACAGCGTTGATACTGGATGTAGGTTATGAATCGCAAAAAAGAATATTGCATACATTATTCTGAAAAAGTACACGCGAAATTGTACAACTTTTGAGTCTGACTGCAATTTACCTCAATCGGAATTTCGTGAGCTGAAGTTGAAGTCTGAAGTCAAGTTTTGACGAAACCTCCTCCATAGTTACTTTGACAACCACCTAGTGCTCTCTTTCCAACTCCCAGAATGAATTTCGATTGAATGACTATGAAATTCATTTAGCTTTTATTCTTTTTGCACAAATTTGGAAATGAGTTGACAATATTTCCCGTAAAAATTACAAACATTCTGCAGACTGTCCACCTCAATTGGTACCAGTTCCTGGTGAAAACGGTGCTCAATACAAATACTGTTCGCCATCAGCGCCTTTGAACGATCAAATACAAGGATGTGGTGCCAACAGACATTGCCAATTCAGTACTAATCTTGAAAGGTTTGCTGAATTTTCTAAACATTTCTCTGAACATGATCATATCTTCAGGTATATCTGTTGTGGACTCGAATCAGACGTGCGGTTACCAAATGTTTGTCCGCCACAGCCAGCAAATCTCGTTCCAGTCGAATTGGCTGGAAACTATAGGACTTGCAATCCGTGAGTTTAGATTGTCCAGTATTTTATATTTTGGAAACGTCAAACGAACGAAAACTTAACATTTTTGCTCTTTTGACCAATTTCCCTAGTGTAAATGATATGCAAAAACCAGTTACTATAACACAGGAAATTCATAGTCAATGATTTCATAGGAAGATTTGTCAAATCTTATGAAGTCAAGGTGTTGATTATGGATTGTGCAAGTACTGGATCCTCAAATTTAAAATTTGGAAAATGCTAAAATTACAATCTAAAAATTAGATATGCTCGACCTGGCACCCCGCAAAGTTGCCCCGATAACTCCGCCTGTCTTTACACCGGCAACGACAATGGTTTCATCTGTTGTAGAGTTCAACTTGGAACTGGCGGAAGCAAAAATTAATTATTATTTATTATTTTGTTCAAACTATTATAATTTATTTTAGAACTAATAATTAATTTATTATTTTGGGGTATTATAATAATTCTTTCAAAGATTTCATTTGAATCTCGATTTTCTCCCCCAAACAAATCTTTCAAAACGCCATGATCGAAAACGCTATTGCTCGGATTTATTGCCATTTCAAATACTAAATTATTATCATGTTTTATGCCTCATTAACAACTGCGTTCTGTTGTCGTTGTTTTATAGGAGGCAACGATAACAGATGACGCGGATTGTTGTCGAAGTATAAATGCGTCTTCTTCTAATAATCATATTCCCAAAATTCCCACAAATCAGATATCACTGCGCGAGGTTTCACTTATATTTTCCTTCATTTTTCACTTTTTCATCTAAATCGAACCTTATCTTATTTATGAATCCAGATCAATATTTCAAAGTACATTGATTTTTCAATGAGTAATGCAAAATACCGTGTGTCAGAAATGAGGATATCTTGGTCAAATATGGTTTTACAAAACCCTGAAATTTCATTTCTCTTATATTTGATACAAAGCCTCAAAGTTAAAATTGTGATCATCAAATCATCAATTCGAATTTCCGTTCAATTATTCAATTATTGATTAATTTTTGTAGTTAGTTTTCCTATGTTCCTATGTCAAAAATTCTTATGATTTTTCGCGGCGAAAAGTCGTGAAAATGCGATAAATAATTATAAAATACATAGAAAAATAATGGAACGACAAAAGTTAACGCATCTTATTCATCCACTACCACACAATCAATAACAAATCACAAGGAATGTGTAAAGAATCACACTCTCAGCCATTATCATAGCATGTCTGTCATATCGATAGCATCGTAACATTTACCTAACTAGTCATTATTGATAATTCAATTAAGAAACGCTATCAACTACTCGTAATTATGCTAATTAATCTAATAATTGGGTCTATTTTGGTGATTAGAGTTTGTTCACAAAATGCAGCAGACCTCGAGTACAGTCCCTACGTCTTCAAAGCCGTCGATATTCCTTTCAAAAGCGTTAGTTAAATTTTGAAATAATGTGACTTACATGAACCCTTTAGTCAAACTACGCTAAAGATTGGTTCGGTGCTGATGTAGCTCTTGTTCAACATCCGTTGTTAGGTAAAAAATCTCGCTGATTTTCGTAAAGTTACAAATTTGACAAGATTTATTCCGGCCTAACTGACTAGAATCTAATCAATGCCATGAATAATGACCATGACAATTAGCTGCGGCTAAACCGATCAAGCCCGGAAATCCAGTTGCTCTTCCTACAATCGCTCCCTTGGTTGTGTCTTGGAAAGATCTCAGCAATGTTCAGGTTGATTTTTATCAGGCAACATCATGTCATGACGTGATAAATTGATCATCAGAAATGATATTTCGATACTTTTGTCCGAAGTTTGTTTATCACGTCGTGCGCATTCGAGTGTTCATTTAAAAATCCAACTGTATCGACTTTGATTAGGTGAACGAGGAAATCGGGCAGAATTTCGAGAAGCGTGTCGATTCGAAGGTTTGGTGGCCAAACAAATAAAGTTTAATCTCGAGTAAATAAGTCAAAAATATATTTTATTATGTACAAAAAACAAGAAAGAATAATCTAATTAATCGTCTTTATCTTCTTCCCCAGATTTCGTCAATTCACTGATGGCGGCCTTGATTTGCTCTCCTTCCAAGAATAGCGTTATTATGACATTGTCGTCCCTCCTTTGGAATAGCATTTCACCCTCGAAATCCAGCATCTTATGTTTTCTTGCCCGTAGCAAAATACCGACTACCTAAATGGAAAATAACGATGAAAACGAAACTCCTTCTTCAAACATAGTCGTAATTAGATTATCTCTTGCAATAATTTCGATTCTGGCAGATTGGAACAACAATCAGATAACTTCTACTAGATGATAAATTATGAAACTTATAAATAAAAAACTACCTTATCAGAAATAAACTGATAGATATTGAATAACCGTCCGAAAGTGATGTGAATCAGATTATCATCTTCAGAGCGTCGCCCATATTCTTGAATAACCTCGCATAGATACAGCATTTCCCGTTGAATGTGCTTGGCTGAAAATAATAGTCTGATGAAAGCAAATCGATGCAACTGCTAATTAAAATAATTTTTTCGAAGTCCGAGTTTTTATCGTTATTGATTGATTCGGAAACTATGTATAGTGGCTTACCGGCGTTCTTTGCCCGTTTCTCAGTAAGAGTGCCGGGTTTAGGCGTTCCATATTCGCTCGACATTTTCGAATACTTCTTCGGCACATAATTCTTGGCGTAGACGTCGTCCTGCTTTCCGACAATCTCCTTCTGTTCGAGGTCTCGGAACTTGGTCATGATTTCGGAGCCTAGAAATGGTCGAGGTTTGTAGTAATACGAATAGGTTGTCGTCATTTTGGAATTGATTTAACTAGAGTAGGTATTGACTAGAAAATGGGTGTTGGTTAGAATGATGTGATGATTAGCTTTTCCAGTTCACTTTTCAAGAGGGCGAGCGAGCATAAATAGTTTTTTTTCGAAACGAAACAAAACAACGTTTGCGGAGGCTGGCAAAGACGATTCTGTTGACCGAAATGCTCAGGTTGAAAAGTAGGGAGGAACTCTCTTTGAAACCAATCGAATTTTGAAATGAGCAAAAATTGAGTTACTCTATTGTGAAGAGCAAGAAGAATGAAATTCCTTCCCACTCCATATCTATCGACTTATGAAATTATAGAAAGTGTATGTATCAGGAAAAACCCATCGTTCTGATTAAATTCAATGGCGCAGAAGGAAGATGAACAGAATTACTGCTTTATTATAATGGCAAATTAACTTACTCATTTTGAAAATCACGATTTATTAGCTAGAAAATCAGCTAGGATCGGGCAGAAATGGTTTAAACTTTGTGGATATCTCTGAGTTGAACACTTGAAAACGGGCTCTCTAATGAAGAGTGACTGGTAGAAGTTTGGAATGAGTGAGAGATGGGAAAAAGTCGAGGAAATAGTGAGGGATATCTCGATGTAAAGATAGAAAGGTTTCGGATAAAAGATTAGCGGATGGATCTGTGCGAGTGGCGAATCGAGTCCCACGCAGATCTCGCGCGAGGTACGGACAAACATTCGCAGAGAAACAGAAATTTCGAGAAACACACGGGAATGTGAGAGAAATGAGTCGCTCGCCACGGCTCTTCCCCGGTTTTGACAGTTTTAACCGATCACATCCTCAGACGTTTTTTTTCTTATTTTCCGCGAAATCACTCCACTTTTTATCCGAAATTTCCCAATCTCTAATTTCGAATCTCTTCAAATTTAATCAAACGTACTTTGGGTAAAATATTTTTTGATAAAATGATAGTGTGTAAGTAGTTTTTTTTTAATTTTTAGCCTGATTAACTAATCGACCATTACAATATCAGCTATGAGAAGTAGATAGAGCGGATATAGTGCATATTACATTTTTGTACATGACACATTATTTCTCGTGGAAATAAATTAACGATTATGGATAGGAAAAATCGATGAATCATGAATGTTATCACGGTTTTCTTTAAAAATGAAGATAGAAATTCCTATCAGAATTTCTATAAATTGTAATTCAATGATTCAGCGAATGTTATGAGGTGGATATAAGATAGGATTGTAGAAGGGATTATAAATATTCGATAAAATCCCGCTTCTTCGCTGATTTGTTGATTATCCTCTTTGAGCTTCGAATCCGAACTCATCCCGCTTCTGAATGTGAATGAAGACGTTAATATCCGAGACGATTTCTGAAGTGCAATGGTAAGGGGTGATTACGGGACATTTCGAGGAATGTGTGCAGTTATTTCTGAGATGGTTTTTCATTGATTACACTGGCTCACAAAAGTTTGGACCAATGCATGATTTTTGGTTCTTCATATCTAGATTTTGCAGCAATTTTTCTTGAAATTTCATAGACTTGTCGATGACGTCGAATAAAAATTAACCTACAAATTTCATCCGGCTTAACTCATGAAATTCACAAATAATCCATTCTTAGCTAACTATAAGCTATTCTTCCAAACTTCTGTAACTCGTTTTTTCAGCTATTTGGGAAAATTCATAATAATGCGTTCGAATAGTCAGAATTAATTTTCTTAGTTTAGGATTACCATAATTTTATATTTTCCACACTGAACATAAAGGTGTTAGTTGACAAACAACAAGATGCTAGAACTGAAATGTGCATTCTGTAACTGCTTACTGGTATTGTTCTTGGAAACCGCAAATTTCTTCTCCTTGATAATTTGCTTCTCTTTCTCCGTCTCTTCGATTATGAGATCCATACTTTCTACCTACAAATTTTATTTGATTTGGAAGAATCGGTGAATTTTCTTACCCTCTCCAAAGGAGCTTTCGACTTCAATTTGTATTTTCTGACGAGGGATCGCCAAGCCTTTTCGACTTCGTCCGAGAAACCCACTATAGGTTTATGACCGCTAACTAAAATTTGAAGATGGAGATTTATGAAAATTATATCCTAAATTTTTGCATTGTTTTCTCAAAACACCTTTACCTTCAAATGAATGGGCTTTTCAATAACTCAGGAAGAATATTCTTACCACTAGCTACTGTGCAGGAAATAGTGACGGTCTGGGGCTCGCGGACGGTTCGCTTGATTTGCATCTGGAAATGATAAATTTGTAAAAGAATAAGACTACCTAACATTTTACAACGCTTATTTCTATAGAACACCCAATCACCATACGCGCATCTTCCTTACTTCCTGATTTGGGCCTAACGAAACGACTCAGAACTAATTACTTTACTTCCTGCTCTCTCATCTTATATGACTCTATGTAGTTTTGGCATAACTTCAAAACTCTGAATAGTATAAATAGGGGACGGTTCTTACAATAAATCGGAACAGAACAAAACGGAGTGGGCATGCACGCTTACTGTTACCTAATCTAATATTTCTAATCGTGGATCGGGATTATTCAAGTTATTGTGTCATAATTATCTGTGATAATAAATCTATATTAAAGACCCTGTCTCACTAGATTCGCCAACTAATTTTTTATTAATTTTAGTCAGCCTAGAGATGAGGATAAAGATGATTATTGATATTGTATTACTTCCTTTCCCTACATCTTACAACTGATTTGGAGAAATGACATTAATGAGAAGTAAATGGAAAATCCTAACACTCAAAATTAGAATACGATGCTTCATAGAAAAAAGCACGGAAAAAAGTGGGAAGATCAAATTCGAGAATCGAAAATGTTGTGGCTACATTCTCGGGGCAAATGCCGATTGCAGAATGTAACTATGTGTCCTGCGCTATGCGCGAACGAGATGAGCTGTGTAACATCTGAATAGGCAGATCGGCTGACAAGAAGGAAAAAGGTAAATGAAGAGATCCGAAAGATTCAGAGAAATGCAATGGCAATCGAATGATTATCAGTGAAATGCATAGGTCGAGGATAGTGAAGAAAAAACGTTCATGAATCCATCCGAATATTGCGAGAATTTCCAAGAAAACTCGCGGAAAAGTCAGCTTTTGAATTAGATATGGTTTGAAAAGAAAAATATTAGTGTTACATAAATTTCTATATCATAGTTCAAGATTAACGAAATCAATCGATATCAAGATCGTAATGACTTCTTGAATTTTGTGTGAATGTTGAAAGCGACATTGTTTACTTTTGAAAGATCTACAAAAGCTGCAAAACCTGTGGGAAACTATCGAGAAACAGTAAATAATGATTCATACTGCGTGAATATGCCTAAATTATGTCGAACTGAATAGTAGTCTACAATATGTGTATAACTCGTATGTTGGAAACTTATTGTAATAAAGTCATTCAAGGCGGGAAACTAGTGGAATACTCCAGATGTGAGAAATTGCACTATGGTGTTACACCAATCATATCGGCGAAAGTACATTTGCATGAAGGTTTAGATCTTCACAGGAAGCAATACGATTCAAAAATTTCATTTTCCTTACTTGAACCAAATTGCTTTAACTTTTACTGCATATAAACAATTGATATTTCTTAACAAATTTCTGTTAATATTTCAAATTCATATCTACAATTTATTTACAGAAAATATAATTCTTACCTCATCCATGAAGAGTGGAAATAGTAAAATGTCCATAATGCCATCCATTTTTAGACAACTTGCAGAATCTTTGCAAGTTTTAGTCGAAAAAGAATAATAAACGAAGTAAAAACAAGTAATAGGAAGAAATTACATGATATAAAATGATGCAGTGCGATTTTATGATTCCAGGGAATAATGTGTTCTACGTATGTTGCTCGCGTGATAAATATTAACCGAGTGGCGTACTGCAGGCAGCGTTTGACTCGCTTCGAAGTATTTCAACAAGATTGATGGATGTCGAGAAAGCACCAGACCATCGATTTTCAAGCAAAGTTCACTCCTCAAACCTAATCAATCCTGACAGTTGCTAACTTCATGACAGGATACAAACGTTCATGAGAGTATATTAGAAAAATGTTTGAAGTTTTTATCCAGAGAAGGAAAAATCTTCAAATTACCTCTACTATGTAATTCTGTAGTCATTCTTTTTTTAATTTTCATACCAATTATACAAATCAGCTATGGAGATTTCAAAAATAAGATCTATTTTCAATTTCGATTTCAAAAATGATCGAAATTAGCATAGAATCAATTTCTGACAGTTTTTCACCCAAAATTCTAATCTTAATCGAAAATTAAAAACTAAAACAATACGACTGTGCCCCTATACAAGGGCTTCAAAAGTATGTATAACATGCCGAAGTAAAAATGCACTCATGGAGCGTGTAATCAAACTGAGTGCGGAGTATCAACAATAACTGTTCACAAGAAATCGATTAACTATTGTTGCTATATATTTTGAAATTCATTAATGGATTAAAATTACTATAAAACAAATATTGGATTTGGTTATAGAATTTTTAAAATAAAATTTTTTAAAGAGTATTTATTTCAGTTGCAATTATCCCTCATCACTTTTGGATGTCTTCGAGAGTTGTCTGTATCATATTCATTGAAATTAAATGATTATTTCACGCTTTATTGAATCAAATTTCTATATGACATCTGAGATTATTATAACTAAGCTTTATTTTATGTTAATTTTCCGACTTCACGCCATTTATTCGTTTGTGGATCGTATTCTTCGATTGAATTGCAGAAATTTCCATGTAAAAATCTGTGAAATCCAAGTTAGCAAATATTCCGTATAAAGATATACAAAATCTCAGCTCACCCTCCGACTGCATACAGTTTTCCATTCACAGCAACAAGCGAATGATCGGATCTTGCATAATTCATATTTGTGATTCTAGAAATTCGATTGCCAACTGGAGCTGAGGGGTCGAAACACAGGCAGGAATTGAATTCACCATTCCAACTAAATATATAATGATACATTATTTATCATACAAAATTAACGACCTTGATCCTCCAGTTATGTAAATTTTTCCATTTAAAGATGCAACTCCGAAATAGCCCCGTTCTTCTGGAATCTCTCCAATTTCAACCCATTCCCGTTCATCGTCTGATAATAGAAATATCTTTCTACTTCTATAACCATCAATAACTGAATATCCATAATTACAATAATGAATATGCTATTATGTGACCGTATAAATTTTCATCGCATGTTATTGTTTGAGCATATGTAATTGGAAAAAGAAAAGCAGGTCCTGTTTCCCACTTTCCATCTGTTAAAACCTGAATAAATTATTTTTATCGACTTCCATTCGATCTTCTTACATCAACTCGATTTGTATCGTTCTTTGTCCCAGGAATGCATCCACCCAAACAATACAATTTGTCTTTGAAATAAGCCACAGATGCACATCCACGCCATTCAGGAGGATCTGGCCCTGTAAAGAATATAATAAAACTAAACCAATCTATTGGCTTTTGTAATGCTACCTCTAGTGATTTGTCGAGTATTCAGGTCAAAGATTTCAAAGAGCTCTTTTTTGCTGTCCAATGCAAAAATCTAAAATTATAAAATTAACAATGCCAAATAAACTAATCTACCTTATCTTTTGTAGTTGCTACTTCATATGACCATAAATCACTGGTAAATTTCGCAATCTGCTCAACAGAATTAGTATGCGAATCGAACAGACAAATTCTTCCTTCTTTAACATCGTCGTTTTCATAATACACTAAATACTAAAATTAGTTGTCGCTCATACAAGAAATATTTTCCTACGATGGAATAAAGTTTTCCTCTCGAGCGCTTTCGGCGATATTTCTTGATTATTTGCATTATTCGCTTGTTAGTCCAAGCCAATTGTCCCAGGTCTTTGAATTCGGGATATTCGCAGATCAACAATATAATTTCGACTGGCAAATTGGCTAGCATCTTTGTTAACAGACCTAAACAATCACCAGTGTTATTTCAAAATGGAACTAGTAGAAGAGTATTGATTGAATGAGAAAATCTGAAATCAATGATTAAGTGAATGTGCACCCTATTTAAATAGCATATCAAGCTGAGATTTCGTGTCGGAAATATACAAATTGAAGCTAAAAATAAGTGAGGAAGAAAAAGAAAAATGATCATTCATGGAAGACGAGAATTGGGAACTGAACGAATACGATAAAGAATTTAACAAGTGGATATTTGGGTCACTTACTCGTTATTTTCTGTATCTTTTCATGCACTATTTCTCTCTTCATTGATTATGCATAGAGGCCGTCTCCCTTTCGAGGGAGAGAAAAAACGCATGAAATTTTCCATCGTTTCAGTTATCGTTAATTAGTTGATAGTTTCATGAAACCAAGACACCAACGAGGGTAATAAAATATGTCCGAAATGATGACGTCGTTGGTTTTTCGAAAAAGGCCTTCTGAAGGCATGAACGACGTCGGAACTCTGGTAGCATAAGTTCTGATAGGATGGATCGTTTTTGAAAATCTAAAAAGTTTTGAGTTCGTCACGATCTCGGTCATCACATTGATATCAACTTTACCCAATTCAACCTGTTATGGAAAACCATTTGGCCTCTCTATTCCCAGATGAGGTGAGTTTATGTTTGATAATGATGAAATTCCAAAGAGAATCGCTTAGGATGAAAAATGGCTTGACAAAATGATCGCACATAACTCGACTGAAAGAATGAGCTCAGAGAATGTCAAGGCTACTGCGAGGAGGAGGATGGGATCTTAAACACTTTATAACCTCGATTATCACCATGATAAAATATTTTATTATGTCATTTTTCGTTTGTAATGACGATAAAACGCATTTGGATCCCACCTCGGGTTTTGAAAAGAAACAATTTGTAAAAGTTGATTTCTTTTACAATCGGTATGCTGATAATGTGATAGTCTTGCAAATGTTCCGAATCTCAATCAAACTATCATATTCTTGCATGACAATTTTTATATTTGTTTTTCCTTTATTTTTCAAAACAATTCTTTCCAGATATGTATAGGAAATACCGCTCAATACGTAAAACTTTCAAATTATTTTATGAATAAAGATATTATTATTATTTTAACATAATATTTTGTGGGTTCTTTATTTCTATGATATAGGTAAAATCAATCAGCATTCACAATCTTTCGTTATCATTTCTAAATAAGAAAAACATTCAAAGTTGTCACTTGATACAGATAAGAAAGTATTGATCAGAAAACGTTTGACTTATTTCGAATATAATTGGAACATTCTTCCTTTTGCTCAGGATTGAGAGATATTAATTCTTGCAATTATTACATTACTATTTATTCGATTACAACTTTTATACATATCTTTTAGACAAATGTTCAAATTCATGTTTCGATAAAGTTCTACAAAATCATCCAGTCATTTCGATTATGGTCTAAATCTCGGCGTATTCAACAACCTTATTGATGCCGGAGCCGATTGGAATCGATTTGGGGACAACATTTTCCTGCGTCGCTACAATAGGGCCTGATGGAAAACCAGAAGCCATTACCAATTTTGAGGGTCAATTTTAGTATATGAAATAATCAATTAAACAAGTTCGATTATTAGGTTACAATACAACCCCATCTGTAGTCGCATATTCAGAAAGTGAAGTTCTAGTCGGCAAATTGGCAGTCAGATCATTAACCCCACCTGAAAATGTTATATATGGTTAATATGAACAAGGTATAATTGAAATCGATTTAAACAGCCAAATCTTAGATTCCAAGCGCTTCATCGGTCGACAATTCAACGATGAATCTGTACAAGGTGATATGCAATCATGGCCATTTAAAGTCGTCGATATTCAAGTTAGAAATAATTCGAAATTTCTAGCGGGTCTTAATATTTCTAGGGGAAACCGCTTGTAAAATTAGCACATAAAGGCACAAAAAAAGAACTGTCAGCTGAAGAAATTTCTGCAGAAGTTCTGAAGACGATGAAAATGATTGCAGAGGTAAATTGTATTAAATACGTGTTTTTGTATGAACGCCATAACTCATAATCATTTATTTCAGCAATATCTTAGCGAAGAGATGACTAAAGCAGTCATAACAATCCCTGCTAACTTCGATCAACGTCAGCGTCACGCAACGGTGGAAGCGGCAAAACTGGCCGGAATTGAAGTGATTCGGCTGATCAATGAGCCTACCGCTGCTGCTATTGCTTATGGGGTCCACAATGAAGGGATGAAAAACGTCCTCGTTTACGATTTTGGGGGCGGTTAGTTTACCAATCAGTTTTCAAATTTTAAACTAAAACGAATACAATTACTTTGTATCCTTCGTATGAAATCCAGTAGTTACAGTAATGAAGTTCCTAATTTTGATTTACAAATTCGACAACTATTGCATCATTCAAGTATTAACTGTTCAGGTACCTTCGATGTTTCAATTGTCAGATGCGAAGGAACCAATAAAATAGAAGTTTTGTCAACAGCAGGACATAAACATTTGGGTATATATTTTATATATAAAAGGGATACTTAACAGGCATTATCAATTTAGGCGGTCAAGATATCGACAAAATCATTATGGAATATGTTCTAGATAATTTTCATGAATTTCCCAAAAATAATACCAAAATGATGAAACGTCTGCTCGAAGCGTGTACTGAGGCAAAGATTACGCTGTCTTCTTATGAAACGACAACTATACATGTACACATTCTAATCAAGTTCCATTAAAACAATAAATTTCAATTTAGATAGACCATGCCGCTTCGGATGAAGGCTGGGGGGAACTAGAATTGAACCGTGATAAATTCAACGAATTATGTGGGAAAGTTTTTCTAGGCACACTTGATATAGTCAATGAAGCATTAAACCAGGCTAATTTGAAAGAAAAGGACATTGATAGAGTGGTAAAGTATAATAATATCGTCAATTGTAAGTTGATTTATCAATTCTTAGATATTAGCAGGTGGCTCAACGCGCATAGTAATGGTTAAGAACTTGCTCAAGGAAAAGTTTGGTGAAAGAAAGATTTGGTATTTCTTCACTAAAAATAATTTTGTAAATTACGATTTTAAATTAATTAAAGGAATCGTCATAATCCTGAAGAAGTTGTGGCGAAAGGAGCAGCTCTCGTTGCAAATTCATTTTTGAACGCTTCATCCAACGATAACATTCAATTGCTATTCAATGACATCGTTCCGTTATCGATAGGGCAAAGAACTAGTGGAGACTTAATGAAATTTTCAATCAAAAAAGGGACAAAATATCCATGCAAAGTGCTGAATAGTTATATTTCCTCAAGAGTCCAAATTGATTTAGGCTATCCAAATGATTGAGACAAGTATAGATAACCACAAATCAGGTAGTACCGATATCTATGAAGGAGAGCGAAAACATTGCAAATATAATTTCAAAATCGGTAATATTAAATTAAAGTTGAGAAATCAGAACAGCAGAAGAGGATACAAAATTCAGGTACTCTATTTCATTAAAAAGGATTTGAAAGTGAAGACAAAGGCGAACAAATTTAGACGATATTTGAAATAGACCAAAATGGTCTCCTTCATGTAACTCAGATAGAAGTCGAAAATGGAAATAGTGCATCGATTGCTATTCAATATGACGGATGTCCACATAAAGATGTTTGGATCAAAATATTAGCTTAGTTTATCATTGATATTATATAATTTAGGCGAATATCGAAGATATTGTTGCAGAAGCAAAGAAAAATAAAGAAGAGGATGATGAGTTTGAAACATTAGTTAAAACACAAATAGAGTTTGAAGATCAAGTATACAATACTAAACATGCCATTCAGGACGATAGCTCAGTATGAAAATTCAATGAAATTCATCTAAAACTTATATAATTTAAGATAAGTGATGATAGAAAATTAGACGCGATGGAAATTGTGGATAAATTTATCAAATGGTCTAATGGCCTACCTGGACCAATTGAAATCTATAAATCAAAAATCAAGGAATTCTCTCAAGAAATTAAAGAGTGAATTGGATAAAATAACGAAAATATTATATTTTAATGCATAGATTTAGATATTATCAAAATGTAAACGAACATATGTCATTGCATAAGTTAACGCGTGAATTTCAACAAAAGAAGTTGAAGAAATGAAATGCTTCTACCTAAGAATCTAAGAAACGAAATCTATCCATTATTTTAATTGTTATACTTTTATCGTATTTCCTTTTAATTTAAATTAATAAATTATAATTTATTAATCTATGTAGTTACTTACTATGCCCAAATAAAAAAATAACGATGTTTGATTGTTCTCAACATATTCATATGTCGAGCAAATTTTACAATATGACACGTTCTTCGTAAGAATCGAGTATGGGGTGGTACCCAAGAAGTTGACCCTCAATATTCGAGCTGATTTTTTGTTCCTGGGGGTTTTCGACTACGCTGATTACGAATATGACGGTTAAAACCTGATCCGACCACTTGTTCTGCATGTTCCGGAAGGTCCGCATCCAGTCATTTCGGAAAATTCTATTTTCGTTATTCGGCATGGGAAAAATTTAAGTTTGGTATCAAAATGCTCACAGAGACCAACTGAACACGATTCTGAAAAGATCTCATCGAAGTGAGACCGAATAAGGAAGTTATGATGAGCATAGTGAAACATGGAAAATATCATATCGATTTTTCGCTTCTTTTAATTTTTAATTCTTTAAAAACCCCAGGTTCCGTGAGTTATTTATACCGGGAAGTAGCCCAGGTCTTCTAGTTTCTGAAACACTTGACCGTTTTCCTATAGACTGCCCGCTAGCGGAGAAGTGTCACTTCTTCGAAGAGTTGTCATGACTCACTTTTGCCTAACTTGACTTAAAAAATTCATAACTTCCATAATTCTAAACCAAATTCGGTAATTCTTTTTTTATTGAACAGAATTTGATCCCTAGATTATTAGGCAATAAAATAAGAATTTTTTCGAATACCAATTTCTGCAGAAATGCACACTTTTCGCGTCTTGATTGCGTACTTTTCAACCTGTCCTGGGTTTACGCGTAAATGACGTTGGAAAAATTCGTCCTTCCAGTATGTTGTGTAGAATGACATAGTGAACAAATTTGTTCCAGAACTGACCTTGAATTCGTTATTGTATAAGCTCCAGAATTTTTCGAAGTTCAACGATCAATTATTGCAAAGTGCCTTTAGGGCAGTAAATTTCAAAAATTCATAGCTTCCTATATTTCACACCAAATTTCGATTATGAATTTATATTTGCATCAAGTTCAAATTTTCTATGTTGTTTCACGTAATTGAATTAATTCCTACTTTGGCAAAAATGATGTCTAGCATTGGTGTCCAATCGAGCAAATTAGGACAATTATAAGCTAATCTAAAATCCAAATAAGTTCAGTGAGGAAAAATAGATATAACCTTCGAAATATTGTCAGAATGCATGCTTCAATGCGCATATCTTTATCAGGAACCTCGTACCAATGATAGGCTTCTTCGAAATATAGCTTAAATCCTAGACGTAGACGATTAAGTTTCCGACTAACATTTCAGGGGCGCCTTGAGTTTCATGAACATCGTAATTCATATTCATCGGCAAAATAAGCTAAGGACTTGCCATGCTTGTGCCCTTGAATCATCTCAAATGCACACTAGTGGACGCATCTTGAAAATTACAAATTGAAAGTACTTTATCATGTTCGTTAACGAAGGAAGGCAAAAGCGAGATATGGTCCGGAATGTTACAGATATATTTAGAGGGCGTAAGTGGGTTTTGAAACATGAAGTATGAATGATGAAAATTCGTCCATAAGAAAGCCCACTTTTGGGGGCAGGACCTAACTTCCCGATTTTTGTGAATAGGGTCCATAGGGGTATACAGCCATATTACTCGTTTTGGGTTTCGAGGACTTTTTAACCTGTGCCAAAGCGCCCCTATTTTTTTTACATTCTTATGCGGAATGTCTCTTAATTGGTTGAACAATAGTCTGCTCAATTTCGAATGTCGTAGAGGATGTAATAAATTATTTATTTACGCAATAAATTAAAGTAATTTGATTGCAATCAATAGTATTTGTCATATTTATCATGTTTATCATGATGACCGTAATCATCGTGTTTATGCCCTCCGTGCCCATGTCCGTAATCATCATGTTTATGCCCTCCGTGTCCATGTCCGTAATCGTCATGGCCATGCCCTCCGTGTCCATGACCGTAATCATCGTGGCCTCCCCCGTAATAGCCTTTTCCATAATAAGGCTTTGAGTAGTAGCTGTAAATGGTCAGATTTCAAACATCCCATTACATGTCGCTACAAACTCGCATCTTGATCATAGCATGTTTCCTATGGAAATCTAACCATTCACTTACCCGTAGTAACCATGTTTTTTGTAATATTTGCCTCCATGCCCATGGTAGTAGTTCTTCTGAAACACAGTCATTATATTTGAACTATAACGGTTAAATTTAACTCTGATGCTAAGATTTCGCTGCTCATCTCAAATGATATGGCATGCAATTCAACTTCGTTATTTTTCATTTCAAGAATATGCGCGCACTAATAGAGCGTGAAAAATAGATAATTAGAGCATCGAAATATTTGCAATTTGATGATTATTCATTTTGAGCCTAATGGCAATATCCATCACATGGTAGTTTAGCATCAGAGTTAACTTTGATCCACAACTCTTGACCTTACCTTGTAATATTTCTTATGATAGTAGTCCTTCTGCAATTAGATAATTTATATAATCAATTTTGTCCTAAAACAGATCTTACATAATAGTATCCACCAGCCTCGACGTAAAGAGCGATCATAGCGAGGAAGAAGAAAGCGGTTAGAAGAATCCATTTGTTCATTTCTAGACTTCAAAAGAAGAAGCTGGAATTGGACGATGGCCGAGTTCGTTGGTTGTCGAATTCTGGCTGACCTTATATAGCAGAGTCACATTTTCGGAAGCGTGCCTCGAGCCAAAAATAGGCTCGCTAATGTAATTTCGATTCGAGCCATCCATAAATAGGAATGTGATCGATTCCTTCTCCAGAAAATCGAAGACAGCGAAAAACAGCGAAGAATTGCCTTGAAGGTCGAGGACATCGTTGGGAAAAAGCGGTCGGGAATCAGGTTAGTGTGGCATTGGCATTGGGGCACTGAAATAAGGACATTATTGGCATAAGGAAATGTAGGTCAGGTCACAAAACATCAAGAGCGCTCTCGGCACGAAGTGGAACACTTTTGCCACTTTCGCAGTCACGTCACATTTTGACTAGATGCTAAAATATACATTATCAAGTTTTTCTGTTCAGATGAATGAAAAACTGTAGACAAAAAGTCTATTGTTTGATACCGAAGGAAAGTACCATTCATTTATAGAAAAAAAATTGGCTTGAAACTGATATTCTTGAATGATGAAACTTGAGATAGGTTTTCATAAAAATTATGCGATGTGAGACTAAAGTTGTGCTGAATCTGTCGCATAGTCTAGTAGTTATTCATCGTGGGACAAATACCCGGTTTCCTTCTTGTCTAATGTATATAATGTCTAATTAGGACAATTGGCGCGAACGCAGTGCAACTTTTTCTGTCGGAAAAATTTGGGAAGATCGCTGCAGGAACGAATTGTCATATAAAAACGGTCATAACCTTCGATAGGATGGACCGTTTTTGAAAATCACTTGGACTCTACCTATAAAATGCAAATAGCAATTATCTCATGCAATTTCAAGAAAATTTCTTCATTTTTCTACAAATATTTTTGACAATCGCATATAGATTTTACATCGATTTGAAAATAATTGAGTTCAAAATAGTTTTGAATGGCAGTGAAGGGAAATGAGCGATCGATTTCTGGTAGATTTGAATTGAAAATAGTATGAAGTTTGTAGAGAATGATGATAAAACTCGAATACCCATGATATGACAATTCTTAGAGATAACTCTAGCATTGAAATTAGGTAGATTTATATACTTTATCGTGAAATATGATAAATTTCACCATTCTTTATTCAAAAACCCTGGAATTGGAATTTGCTTTACAAACCTTGAGAGCGATGAGTCAATTTATCCGGTCGATCGATGACCTTAGAGTGCCAAAATTTTATTTCAAACCAGAGCTGTCAGCAGTTAAAAAAATCGAATTTTAATTGAGCTGTGAAGAATTTTCGCGATCAAACTTTAACTGAACTTCGAACTACCTGGAAGTTCAGTTCAATTCGGACAGCCCTGATTTAAAAAAAAATATTTATTTCAGTTACAATTATCCCTCATCACTTCTGAATGTCTTCGAGAGTTGTCTGTATCATGTGCATTGAAATTAAATGATTATTTCACGCTTTATTGAATAAAATTTCTATATGAAATCTGAGATTATTATAATTAAACTTTATTTTATGCTATTTTTCCGACTATTTGCCATTCATTAGTTTGCGGATCGTATTCTTCGATTGAATTACAAAAACCATCATAAAATCTGAAATTCAAATTAATAAATACTTCGTATAAATATATGCCGAAACTCAACTCACCCTCCGATTGCATACAATTTCCCGTTCGCAGCAAGAAGTGAATGAAGATATCTTGCATAATTCATATCTGCGATTTTAGAAGTTCGTCTGCCAACTGGAGCTGAGGGGTCGACACACAGACAGGATTTCAATATATTAGGATAACTAAATATATGATGATATATTATTTATCATATAAAGTTAATGACTTCCATCCTCCAATTATGTAAATTCTTCCATTTAGCGATGCAACTCCAAAGAAATGTCGTATTTCTGGAAGCTCTCCAATTTCAATCCATTCCCGCTCATCGTCTGATAATCGATATATCTTTTCACTAATAGGTCCAACAATAACTGAATATCTATAATTACAATAATGAGTATGCTATAATGTAACCGTATAAAATCTCATCGCATGTTATTGTTTGAGCAATTCTAATTGGAAAAGGAAAAGCAGGTCCTGTTTCCCACTTTCCATCTGTTAAAACCTGAATAAATTATTTTTATCGACTTCCATTCGATCTTCTTACATCAACTCGATTTGTATCGTTCTTTGTCCCAGGAATGCATCCACCCAAACAATACAATTTGTCTTTGAAATAAGCCACAGATGCACATCCACGCCATTCAGGAGGATCTGGTCCTGCAAAGAATATAATAAAACTAAACCAATCTATTGGCTTTTGTAATGCTACCTCTAGTGATTTGTCGAGTATTCAGATCAAAGATTTCAAAAAGCTCTTTTTTACTGTCCAATGCAAAAATCTAAAATTTACAAAATTGACAATGCCAAATAAACTAATCTACCTTATCTTTTGTTGTTGCTACTTCATGTGATTGTAAACGCTTAGTAAATTTCGCAATCTGCTCAACAGAATTAGTATGCGAATCGAACAGACAAATTCTTCCTTCTTTAACATCGTCGTTTTCATAATACACTAAATACTAAAATTAATCCTCGCTCATACAAAAAATATTTTCCTACGATGGAATAAAGTTTTCCTCTCGAGCGCTTTCGGCAGATATCTCTTGATTATTTGCATCATTCGCTTGCTAGTCCAGGCCAATTGTCCCAGGTCTTTGAATTCGGGATATTCGCAGATCAGCAATATAATTTCGACCGGTAAATTGGCTAACATCTTAATCTAAACAATCACCATATTATTATTTCGAAATGGAAATACTAAACGAGTATTGATTGAATGAGAAAAGTTTGCAATTAACGAGTTTGAAATTGATCATTGAAGAAAGGAGAACGAAACTACTAAGTTGATGCCTCGCAATTTTTATCAGACTAAAAATCGATTTGAGGATAAAAATAGATGAGATGGTTTTGCTCTGAGAGATGTTTAGAGGAAATGGTTGGAAAATGGGAAATTGCATAAAGAAAGAGAGGTCACAAGATAGAAAAAAGCGAAAACATTCAAATGGCAGAAAGCGATGTGCAGCTGAACGGTTTCTGCAAGAGCATAGTTTGAGATAGAAAGAAATGAATCATCAATGTTTTTGAGAATCCAAAATTCAAATCGAATTTCGCATATTTTCGAAAAATTGGAGAAGAATGAATAAAGAAACAACTTTATCTTAAATCGATTTTACTGTAAGAAAGTGAATAATGGTTGATGGAAAGTGGCCGTATTGCACGATCTGAAGGTGAGAAAGGCGGAAGGATGAACAATATTCGAAAGAAAGGGATAAAGAAATGGCAAATGTTTTGATTCATCATCGAAATAACAAAGGAAAATATGCAGAATGGATATGATTCTTCGTGGTTTTATCTGAAAAATAAGTAAGTGCAAAGATGAAAATGTTAGAGCATGCATGGTTATGACAGTTTTTCTTTAACTTTTGAACTATTCATTTATTAGTTAAATACATGATTTATTATCTATTTAAAAGATAATTTTGAAACTATTTTGAGTTTTTCATATTAATTGTCGTTCGCCGTTCAGTTATCCCTTGCAGGATATCCAGGAAGCACCACGAGGAGGTAGACGAACATCACTTCCCGCCACACAATAACACACACACGCACATACCTGAAAACAAATGGGATGATGAGTGTATGGTACTCTAACTGTATACTTGACCAACTACTTCCCGTACTGCTTGAAATTTTTCATTAAATTACTGAAAAATTCCAGATTACTATGTGATTGATTTTAAATTTATTAAACACAAAAAATGAATGACTAACTTTTTCTAAATTTGAACCCATCAGGAATGATGGCAAAATATGGCCGCAATCGAAACCAAGCAGAGCGTTCGAACCCAAGACATTGCGATAAGTGGACATTAGAATACCCTCGCGTTTAAATTCCTCTGGAATTTAAAATGATTTTTAACCCTAAAAGGGGTAACTATTCTCTCAATCCTGTTATTTTGCACTTCAAAAAGAGATAATAAGTTGTGGCGATATATAGAAAAGAAAGGGTGAGAACTGTTAAATTTGGTATATCTTGAAAAATGAACTAGAATAGAATGATTTTGAATTTAAAAAAATCTAACTTAGCTATGATATTCGCTACCTTAAAATTTTGTAAAATTAGCTAATTTCTAAACTTTACAAATTCAGTGTTTTGCGAATAAAAATCCATTTTTTTACCTTTAGACTTCAACTCTTCTTTTCTTGTAGTACAAAAGTCGAATTCAGATAGAACTTAGACTTCGATCGATACTCATCAATGTAGCATCTGAATTAAAATAATTCTTCATAAAAAATCAACGCGCTAGAATAATCCAAGGATAAACTTCTGATGGAGGATTCGACAAAAAAATGATTATGGCTGCCGAGATTGAGAAGAGCTCAAAGCTTTTTAGATTTTTAAAACGGTTAATTTTATCGAAAGCTGTTCATTTTGTACTAAATATATGCTCTACAACAGCTTACCTTATAAGTTGTTTTCTTTCTCCAATATTGATATTTGCAAAAGTAATTTTTATTCAAAAGACGATGATTTAGACATCGAAACTTGTCCAATTTAGATGGACAGTAGAGTTGAGATACGGTATCTGAAATTCCAATTTTTAGGTTGAAAAATCGATTTTGGAAAAAGAAAGCGGAAAAATAGTTGCTCTATGAGAGATATTTCGAGAAAATGGCTGTAAAATGGGAAATTGCATAAAGAAAGGAAAAAAAAACATTCAAATGGCAAAGTGATGTGCAGCTGAACGATTTCTACGAGAGCAATAGTTTGAGATAGAAAGAAATGAATCGTCAATGTTTTCGATAATCTGAAATTCAAGTCGAATTTAGCATATTTTCGAAAAATTGGAGAAGATGAATGAAGAAACAACTGTCTTATATCGGTTTTACCATAAGAGAGTGGTCAGATAGGCGAAATAGCGCGTGAAAAGATGCAGAATGAATATAAAAAATAACGTGTTTGGTGCAAGTGCCACAATTTTGCGATAAGATTTGCAAGTTGGCGAAAGGGATTGAGAAAGAAAAAGGAAAGTGCAAATGTTTCCCAAACAAAATTGTAGAAATTTCGAATTAAACAGATGAATAAGCTTGGGAATTCGGAAGTAAAATACGTAAAAATTATTTTAACTTGGAAAGACTTCATGCTACTTCATATTTTGATATTGATGAAATTTGATGCAAACAGAATTTCGGTAACCTCAAAAATAGCTACATATGATATGGTATGAGGAAGGAATATTTTCCCTACCAAATCTTATTCCATATCGCATTCAACGATGCCACGATGCAGCTGCTTTCCAAATTACCGACAGAACTAAGACGATATCTTCTCATTCTGAATGAAACTTACATGCAAATGACTTGATCTACATTTTCTTTTACTTGAAAATTCATGATTTATGTTTTTCTGAAGAAAGCTTTTTGGTTTGATGAAGAAATTGATTTTTCAGAAGAAGGGTGTTCCGACGTCTGTTCAGCTGGAAGAAGGGAAACCGCTCAAATAGACAGATCACTCCCACTGCAGATATGCCGCAGACAACGGTGCACCATGACTCGACAGGTCACTTTTCTCTAAATAGATGTACACAACACCACTATCTCTGCTATTCTACTAGATCCTTCAAATGAATATTCAGCCAAATAAGTAAAGGGATAAATTTTTGGAAAAGCTCTTTCAATGTCTTGGAAATAAACGTTGAAGAGTGAATTTTCATTCGAAATGGTTATATTTTTGTTTTACTGTAGAAATCATTCATGTTTCAAGGTGTAATTTTAGGAAAGGTTTGATAATTAGTCGATCGATACACTTGCATTTCATACCTCTGGAAATCAAATTAAAATATCAATGATAGTGCAAATCTACGAAATTTCTGGCTAATTAGTTCCAGTCATATCTTTTGCAAAGTTTGAAATGATCTGATAATGATCTGCTAGAACAGTGACAGTGTGAGTCATAACTGCGTCATCAAATGCATTCCCTTGATTTCCCTCTGATTGCTCATAAATCTCCCCCTTCCTCTCGAAAAAATACAGGATGTTCCTTTTATCGGTTCGTGACGCAAATTCACATGGGAATTTTGAACCTTTGCTCTTTTCCCCCTTTTCTGTTTCCGCCCATTTTTGTTCAATTCCAGTTCACGTGTTCACGTTTTAATTCTGCAAACCATTCTTTCTTTTTCGTAAAGTGAGCTGAACATTATTACAGACAGTTTTCTTCAATCTATTCCTGAATATACGATGAGAGATTTCGTTCTGCCTGTCTGCTTATCAATGATAGAAGGAAAGACTTTCGTGCATAAAAGCAGAAAGGTTGCCAGCCTTTCGCTATTTCCCTCACTTTCTTTGTTCGATTTGACATTTCTTTTAGCAAGCGTGCGAAAATTCGATAAATTATCAATTTTTAGGATTTTCGCCTGGTGATTTACAGCTTCGTGGAAGTTTCTAGTGCGGGATTGACGAAGAGAACGTTGTTAAACATTGAAGATGGGGCTGGAAGATTGGATAGATGCGAATGCGAAGACTGTTGTCGTGAGTTCGTTCGAAACTATCTTGCTTTTATATTTTTGCTTTCGAAAAATGCTTCACATTCGGGTCTAATCTAGATGTGAACGTTTCAAAAAGCATCAATTTTTTTCCAAACTTTCGTGCATCACGGTAGGTCATAGGTGCAAAAATGAGCCAAAATCTCTGCTTACACAACTTCCTTAATCAATTTTCTTGCAGTCCAAATCTAAATGATCTAAATTCAGCGCATTCTTGGTATTATTCATGATTCGTCATAGCTTCATGCATTGTTTTTCGCGATCTATCTGGTGTCGAAGGATTTGAAAAGTGCGCGATATTTGGGTGGATAAGCATTTTGCAGAAATGGAAATGATGATAGATAAAAGAATGCAATGGAAAGTGGCTAGAGTGAATGAGAAGGAGGAAGAGAATAGGTACACAACCGGTCTGCTTTCTGTTTTCCCTCTTTCTGTCTGACTGTTTGCGTCTCGAAACACTGCTTCGATGTCTCTTTCCCTCTTCACTTTCCGAATTTTCACCATTCCCTCCTGGCGCCCAGCGCCCTGTTGCACCAATTCGAACCTGTTATCGTTTTCCTGAGGGAAAAACACAACGACCCATTCGCATTTCTTTTCTTGACTCGCTCTCTTTGATTTCCTCTGATCTGATTTCTCGTCTGATTTTGGTCATCTTTGGTTTTGTCTTTGATTTCGATCATTTTCCATTTCAATTTTTACTTTATTTTTCAACCAAACAATTCACAAATTGGTTCGGTCCGAAATTTATTTTAAAACTGATTAGGGTTTAAATTAAAATCATGACGAAGTACAGTTTTCAAATCATTTTTATCGAAATTTTCTTCTGAATTTTTTCTTCCTGCTGGCTCTGTAAATCGGTAATTTTTGGATAGGTTTTTAAACTTTGTTATGTTTGTAAGCAAAAAATAGTCTACCACTTCGTGACCTTTTCAAACATTTTTTCCTTTCAACTTCGAAAAAATTATTGATTAGCTCTCGGGGAAAAAAACATCTTCGTCAATCATCGACTCTTCAACTTTGTCTTTGTCTTTGACCATGACTCTCGACATCTCAAGAAGCAGAGAATTGCTATTGATTTTGCACGCTTTTTTCTGCACACCAAACTCCACTCTAATGAATAAGTAAATTTTGAAAAAGTAATTTTTTATATCTTTTTTTTTTTTTTTAGAAATTACGAAATTTTTACTTGACTTTTTATCGATCATTTTTTACGTTGAACTTTAGCATTGGGAAAATGATATCATAGAGTTTTCAGAGATTTTGCAAAAAAGTGGCGAGATTTTTCACTGGTTATTTTTTGCTGGTAACATCAAACATCATTAATTAGTCTAGAAAAGATGGCAAGAACGATATTTTTCGAATTTTTGAAAATTAAACTTTTTTAAATACTTTTCTTCTAATCACGGTACGAACAATTTTTCTTACTTGTTTGCATCCTGTCATTTTACCTGTTCGCACCCACACTAAGAACGCTTTCCTCTCCTCGGTTTTTGCCAATTCAATCGATTTCATCATCTAAATTTTCGACACATTCGCCTAAAACTTTTGAAAATTCTCAAGTACCTCAGCTAAAATTATGGCAGGTCTAATTTTCTGACTCAAATTTTATTCAACCTTGAAAATTTGTACATTTTTATCAAAACAACAAAGTGGAAAATTAGGTTCGCCCTTGGACTTTGCGTCTTTTATCGAAAATTTATCAGAGGGATAATTTTTTCTTCGTATCACTCGGTCAAACTTTCGACGTAACCTTTGATTTAGGTTTCCTTATTGCTAGTCTATCATTTTCAATCAACTTTGCCCTAAATTGGTCTAAGTTTGATACCTTTTATTTTTTCATTTTAGAGTGATATTTTGCTAAAGAATCTAACTTAATGAAATTCTTCTGAAATCCACACATGGTTAGGCAGACTTTAGTCACGAATTGAAAATTTTATGGAAATAGATTCGCAAATCTAAATTTTTCTATAGAAAACTAACAAATAAAGGGGTTTGAGATAAGATATCGTAATGTTTAGGTTTGAAGGGGTTACCGCATTGTGAATTTGGCTTAGATCCTGCCTAGTTCTGAATTCAATATCGATTTTCTGATTCTGAATCTCGAATTCAATCAATACCGTTTCGAAGGAGAGATAAATGGAAGAGAAAAAGAGCGTTTGGAAGAATTCTTCTCTTTTCTTTCCCCTTTCCTCCTCTGACCGGTTGTCTGACTGCTAGACTTCTAGACTGCCTCTCTGTGCCTCCGGGCAAGAGGCTTCTTTCTTTCTCTTTCCTCTCACTTTTGCAAGGATTCAATCAAAATTCCTTGTTTCTCTATCTGCTTCATTTTTTCCGAGCTTTATCTCGACAGATCGCGTTATCCCTAATCAGATCAGATGATTTTTCAACTTTTTCTAAAAATAGAAATCCGATTTTCGAAACTTTCATCAATTTATGAGAATTTTTGTGTTGTGATATCGCGATAGAGCTAAGACAAATAATTTTTCTTCTACATTTTGACTAATTTCGAAAGTGTTGTATATCGCTATGTCGCAAAATCCGAGTTACTTGTTTCTTTTTTAATCTTTTCCAGAAATCTAAAAATCTATTTCTATACTTACAAAGGGTCTGTATCATCCAAAAATATCTAGAATGCTGACGAGGATCTTTGATTATCTCGTTTCCCCCTGTCTTTTATCCTCTAATTTCCATTCTCTTCTTTACAGTCTCCGAATCAGCTTCTTGTTCTGTGAGTCACCACTTTTGTGTCGGTCAAAAATGCAGTCTTTTTCCCCCTACGCTCTCTCCGGTTTTTATACTATCTAATTATTTCATTTTTCTTTCTCGCTCCTTCTTTACTTTTCATGTTCTCTAACTACAATCTCTAATTTTGCATCTTTATCCTCTCCCCAATTTCCGCGCTATTTCCCCAGTCCTAGATTGGTCTCCCATTTCTGTTTTCTGTAACACATGCACATGGCATTGTCCGAGTGATTCAATGATGACACTTTTCGATATAAAAGAGGAAAAGGGGAATAATTTGTCGCGTTTACCGAGCGAATGGGTGATTCGAGTCAAGTTGAACATGTTTTGTGACGTCTTCACGAATCAGGACATTTTGCCAAACGCGCCAGTTTTTCTATATTCTAGACTGAACGTGTGAATGGAATAGGAAATGGGTTTCTTGACTGAAAATGAGAAATTTCAGATCATGTTTGTCATTGATCTGTCTTATTTGGATGAGGGAATTTTTTAAGTTTGATAGACGTTAAAGTGATAATTCGTGACTTTTTATGCTCAATTGTGCTGGTAAAGAAAAAAGTAACCGAAGTTTTCAAAACGACTTCTGCTTCCTTCTCTGAAATTGAATTTCTTTCTTCCTGCATTTTTTCGTACCCTTTTCAAAAGCTTGAAAATCACAATATTTGTTTCAGATGCAGGCGACGGAGAGCCTGATTTCGATCGACTCGCCGCCGCCGCCGATGGCTTCGAAAATCAGCGTCACTCTGCAGTACGGCAACATCAAGGAGCTCTACATGATGGAGAAGACTGATCAGCCGCATGTGAGTGATTTTTTCCTATGAAGATTCCCAAAATGTTTAATTCAAAATGATTTTGAAGTATACATCATGCATTTAATTGCCCCGATTTTTCATCTGAGTTTGTTATTGCAAGAAAAGACTGATCTTTGTTGATTGGAAAGAGGCCCATCTAAAATGATGTAGTCTTTGCAATACGAAGAAATTATGCATAGAATAGTTTTTCTCACCTCATTTCAAATTTTCCTCTTTTTACATGATATTTCTTCATACTGCGATATTCCCAGATTATGGAAAGAATTGTTCTTCTGAAAACACGAGTTTTTCAGGTATTTGAATCTTTACGACAACGTGCAATGAGCATCGTAGAGAAGAAGCAACCTCCCGGTATTTCAAACTATGAAGTTCATCTTTTCCGGCACGATTACAACTCACCTAGTGTTCTGAATCACGTCAGTTCGATAGCTCAGTTGGTGAGACTTCAAAATTTAATTTTGCACAAATTAAAATTTCAGGATAACGGTTGCGTCATCGAAATAATTGTTGTTGATAGGAATGATACTCCCACGAGGCTGCATGTTGTTTTGGTGAGAAAGAATTATCTTCGAAGATCAGAAATAAAGTTTAGCCTGAATCGTATATGAAGCCGACATTTTGCGATTATTGTGGAGAATTGCTGGCCGGCCTCATCAAACAAGGCGTAAAGTGCCAGGCTTGCGGGTAAGATATTTTTGGGATAGAAATTTTTCACTTCATTTTCCGAGGAAAAATATCCATTTGACTTTGCTTTTTTATCTGAAGTGAATCGTTCAGATGCAATTTCCATAAGAAGTGCTGGAATGCTCCTCGGAATAATTGTGCCGCAACTCAGACTCCTGTTTTGGCTCCGATTCGGAAAGACTCGAATGGAATTGGGCATGGCATTCCTTTCCCCATTCAGACGCCAGTTTCAGGTTGGACATTTTGATATTTTTAGAAAATTTTCGAACAATAATAATAATAATATGAAATGGATCGATAAGACGATAAATGTTGTCAAGTATTTTGTTTCTGAAATTTCTAAAGAACGAATTTATTCCAGGACTCCCCCACACGTTGGCGGAGCACAGCTACAAATCCTTCACTGTCTGCAAAGTCTGCGATCATTTGTTGGTTGGTCTGGTCAAACAAGGACTCAAATGCAGAGATTGCGGGGTAAATTCGGGATTTTTTTATCGTTCAAAGATAGAAGCGCAGATTGAGCTCATTATTTTGCAAAGAATGTTACTTTCTTCGAATAATTTTTGCTAATTCAATTTTGCAATGCCTAAATAAGGATATCTTACGCAAATCTTTAATGAAACTGCAAGAAGTGGCTATTCCTTGCTAGATTTTCGGCTAATTTATCAATTTTCAAATAATGGCGTGATATTCAAAGAGTTTCTGCAAAATATTTGCAAAGTTCCGGGAGTTAATTCTTGCTCAGTTTGTACTCTCTTCCCAAATCGACGAGATCGTGGTCTGAGCGATTCGCGCCACTCGGGTTTTATCGTCACTCGCGATCGGCTGCGTTGCTCCCCCATATCTTCTCTAACATCAGAGTGCGCAATCTGATGGAATTTAAGAGATAGTGCATCTTCGCGAAGAGAGCAATGAGAAACGCGACTCAGCCACTCGCGAGTGACGATCAAAATCGAATGGCACCAATCGCACAGACAAAGGCCTCGTCGATTTGGGAAGAGAGTAGCTAATTAGCGAATATCTAAATGAGGCAAATTGAGGTGAATGTGCACAGGAAGTGTGCCATCGAGCTTCCCTCGAATTGCACTCTGGCGGACCACGCGATTTCTCGAATGTCGATCTCCGAAATGTCCGACAAGGAAGTCGAAATGGCCAGCGCCAGTCACAGCGTTCCCATGAATGAAAACATTCCGCTATTCAGATTACCAGGTCAGCTTTCTTTCTTATCTTTAAAATTTTCCAAAATAAATGCAAGTTCTAAATTTTGTATTTCAAAAGCTTCTGCGAATTGCATACTCTGGCTCCATCTTCAGCTTCTTTTGCAGTTTATTCATTTCCCTAGCAGCGCCTAAGTGATTTTGAACTGTGAAGGGTCTATGTGGGATTTTTTCTCAAAATCTGGTATCATAATGGGAAAAAAACTTTTGAATGTGTATCTTGTTCTGACGTTTTGACACCAGAATAAACTTCAACTCACAGAATTTTGAATACAAACTATCTTTTTTGAAGAAAAATCAAACTATGATCCCAACTTGGTGCTTTAAAGTATTCTCTGATCAAGCCGCGCGATTCTCCTTGATATTTTCCGTTTGGCAGCTCATCGGATGAAATTTCTCCAAAGGAAAACCCGCTGAAATTCGTATTTTCATTTTATCGTTATACACTGTCTGCTTTCCTCCTCTATGTTATCGTTTCGCTTCCTGACAGACTATAAATGGAACAAAGGCAGGGAAATAGTGAACCAAATAAAGAGGCAGAGATATGAGACAATATTAAAGACACAAAAATATCAGTGAAATTAAGAGCGAAAAAGATATAGGCAAATTTGAGAGAACGAAATAATATGCAAATTAGAGAGAAAGAAAAGAAACAGGGGGAAGCGTATTATTTACCCTTTGGCAAAGTTGCCTTTGTCTTCCAAATTTGCAACCAACACCAAATAAGGGCTTTCAATTTTGGACTCTATTATTTCGACTCCTTTCATCTCAAATTCAATTTGCATTTTTGCATTTTCTAAATTTAATCTCATCTACATTCATGGTTTCGAACAAATTGAGATCTTTCTGGAAGATAATTTTCGCATAAATTTCCTTAAATTTTATGAAGATTTTCGTGTTTTGGAAGATTGCAACATCCTTTTCAGTTTTTCCCTTCTGAAAACGCGAATTTTTCTTCGAAATATTGTTTATCGTGAGTAGATTCTTGTCAAAAACTAGTAACCTTTTGTACTAGAAGAAGAAGAAAGATATGCGATAAAAAAACTGTCCTTCTTGGCAACTTTGTATTCGCCTATAATTTTCAAGCTAAAGACTATCTTGAAATGTTCAGGCCAAGTAACAACTCGAGCAACTAGTCAACCCCATGTGGAGGGTTGGATGATCCACTTCGTTCTCTCAGACCCGGAAAGACGTCTCAAACACTACTGGGTCCTCGCCAACAACGCCATCCACATGTACAACGAGTATAACGAAGGTTAGCGCCATTTTTCTTTTACTAAAAGAAATGACCAACGGTTTTCACAGTTCAAAGAAACATTGAATGTTTTGAAATGTGGTTCAGTGATTTGAAATTTCGCTTGGGCTAGTTTGTATTTACGCAACCCACATATTTTACCAATGCTGGCATTATCATCTTCGAGGCGTAGAAGGTGATATTAGGGAAAAATCACTTTTGCAAAATTCATTCAGTTTTTCACTTAGCGACATTTTTATCTCGAAATTGCATAAGCATTCCGATAAAGTTTTCTTTCAAGATTACTGGAAAACGAAAGTGGCAATAGGAGTGTTATAAAAATGTTAACTATGTGTTTTTGAATGATCTATGACATACCGAATCGATTTTTTCCATGCAACCTCTGCTATTCTCTTTGTAAGATTACTCAAGCGGTTGATTTACGAGATTCTGTTTGATTTTATCCAATTGAGTGTCTGGTAATTGAACTTTAATGTCGTGGGCGAAAATTGCAGTTTAGTAATTAGGAAAAATGAATCACACAAGAATCGTGCTTTCTCCAGCGAAATGTAACCAAAGCGTGTGACGAAAATCGAGATGATCGCTTTTTATTCCAATATGCTGTTTTTGCATAAAGCAGTTTGATGATAATTTCCTCGTCAAATGGCTACGATTTAGGCCTGGGTGTCAACCCGAATAGAGTCTACAAAATTCTCCCCCTAGCTGAGATTATCGCCATAACTCAACATAGCGGACCCCCGGTTTTGTCAAGGTAAGAAAATTACAAATTTTTTCTCTTTTGAATTTTAGCCTATTGAAGTATTCGCCCTACCTTCGTCCTTACCCTTTTGTAGTATTCGTTCGATTTTTTTCTTTTCTTCATACTATTTTTCAAAGAATCAAGCTAATGTTACAAAATGATGAGAGCGAATGTAGGCGAATTTCAATAGGCTTTGGATTTTTGAATTGTTCAATTAGTGCTCCTGAGATAGTTTCAGGGAGTTTTCCCTTTTCATTGCGATTATTTCTTCTAGAAACTTCCGAAAATTTTCGTGAAGTCCATCTTTATAAAGTGGAAATTGATTCGAATTCTTTCATATCAATGTTTTTCTCTAAAAAGAAAATGCAAATTTTTAGGCACCCACCCCACTGCTTCGAAATTCGAACCACGAATAACACGGTGTATTGCGTCGGTGAAAATCTGAACTACTATTCCGGTGAACCCGTCAGGAAAATGCCTAGAAGTCTGAGTTTCCGACCGCCTTCGAATACGCAATTGTGGTTCCAGGTTGCGATTTTCCATTCATTCGTCTGAGAAAAAGATAGGAGTTTTCAGGCTCTAAAGGAATCCCTTCAGCCGCCTCCTTCAAAGAGTGATCCAGAAAATGCGGAACTAGCGCTGGAATTTGCTAATCTTTATCAGGTATATATTTTTAAAGTTCTCAAATTACATGTGGAAAGATGGTAAAGATATAAAAGTTATGTTTACTAGAGTGAAACTTTCCCTTCTTTTTCGTTGTTTTCAAGAGTCACGCTTCTCGAACTTTCTCTTCAAATTGAACTTTTTTTAGGTTCTAAGCGAAAAGACGCTAGGTTCTGGTCAGTTCGGTACGGTTTACAGTGCAATTCAAAGACATACGGGCAAAGAAGTCGCGGTTAAGGTAATTAAATCAAGCATGATAGTTACGGATAATTAAATAATTAATTGACTTAATTAGGTGATTTCCAAAGAGCGATTCGCTAAGAAAGGAACTGCAGCTGAATCTATGAGAGCTGAGGTTTGTCCTTGAATTTTTATTGATTTTTTTCAAATTCGATGTTTAGGTCCTAATTTTGCATAAAATGAGCCACCCTGGCATTGTGAGGCTAGAATTTATGTGCGAAACGAAGGACAAGATATTCGTAGTGATGGAGAAAATGAACGGTGACATGTTGGAGATGATTTTGAGCCAGGTAAATTTCAATCTTCTGAAAAATGCTGAAGCAATTTCGATGGATTTTAGGTCAATTTTACATTAGTGAAAAGCTGCTAAATTGATTAAGATTTTGCATATTTTTCGAGCTCGTTTTTGCCACTTGCAATAACGTAAAGCCACTAGATTTTCCTTACTTTTGCTTTTGAAGACCTGTTTAGAATGTATTCATTTTTTAAAATTTTTCAGGCATCGGGTCGACTGGATTCTCGAGTCACGAGATTTTTACTTGTACAAATTCTCTCCGCGTTGAAATACTTACATGATCAAGTAAAAGCTTTCTTTTTATTTCTCAAGAAAAAATTGAAATTAGGGCATTGCACATTGCGATTTGAAACCGGAAAACGTTCTGCTTTCTGACATGTCGACGAATTTCCCACAGACAAAAATCTGTGATTTCGGATATGCTAGGTAAATTTGCCTATTAAAAAAAACCATTTTTAAATTTCAGGTTTATCCCCGAATCACAATTTCGAAAGACGATAGTCGGTACTCCTGCATATTTGCCCCCCGAAGTGCTACAGCGAAGGGGCTATAATAAATCCCTAGACATGTGGAGTTGCGGTGTCATCATCTATGTCACGCTATCGGGCACTTTCCCGTTCAACGAAGGAGAAGAGGTCATTCTAGAAACTTATTGAGAAAAAATACTTTTACCCGAATTTTATGGGGAATGAATGCATTCTTTCGAGAATGGCTACAAAATTACCGACTTTCTATTTTTGTAAACCTCTGATTCGTCCATTTTCAGATAGCCGACCAAATCCAAAACGCCGCCTTCATGTTCCCTACCGATCCCTGGTCCGAAGTCGAACCTTTAGCTACTGATTTGATCCAACGACTTTTGAAAGTCAATGTGAGATTTTTCCTATTTTCATTATTTCTGAAAGGATTTTTTCTAGATCGAAGAAAGGCTAACGATAGAGCAGTGTCTGGCGCATCCCTGGTTGAAGAGCGAGCAACTCTATAGAGATCTCCGAAGTCTGGAGGTTCGATTGAATTTGCCTAGGTATGATTTTTTCGGGAAATGCGTTTTTATTATTTCAACACAACATGATGAATTAGTATATCTTGAAGATGATATTTCCAATAGAGAAAATTTAGGATGCTGTAAGAAGAGGTACTTGTTATATTTTTAGTTTTCTCTAACTCGTCTCTGTTTGAATGAATGTCTTTTCTTTGTTATTACGAAATAGTAGGATTACGATATTTATGCTCAAAAATTAGCATTATCTAACTTTAACTTAACGTTATTTTCAATTTTCAATCTCAGATCAGGAAACGTATGAAGAAAACAAGCATGATAACGTTTGAATTCCTAAAAACCATAGCGATCCAATAGATTACAACATTTATCATTCAAATTTAGCATAAGTTTTAGGTATCTGACAACAGAAGAAGACGATGAGCGGTACGCCCAACTTCTGCAACAGCAGGGTCTTGTTCCGGTACAATGAAATGTTGAAGCTTCATCCAAGTTTCAATTTCTCGATTTTCTATTCTCGAATAGAAATCGCGTACACCAACTCGTATCTCATTTTGGCGATTCAAACCGTGGATTGTCATACTGTAACTGTGATTGTGATTGTGGAATCAGATTTGTATGAAAATAGAAATTTTTGAAAAGAACTCTAAAAATTCAGTCCAGAAACAAAATCCCGCATATTTTTACCGAGAGAATTTTTAGAATCCTATCTTGATGCCCTAAAACTTGCCTAGTGATCGAGAATTTTCACCTTATCCTGCCATTTTGTTCGACTTTGTAAAATATTTATATTAGGTTAGAAAAGTTTTCAATTTCATTTGAAGTTAAGAAATTTCCTTTATTCTGATCTATCTGATCGAGATTCATCGATGCCACTTCATTTTTCTGTCAAAATCTTGTAAATTAAAAGAAAAATAAGTGAAGAGAATGACGAGGTTATCGATAAATTAACGTGCTCAGTTAAGCGATTTTACCCGATAAATAAATGATTTGAACAAAATTGATTTTCAAAATTTCTCGTTGACTTTCTTACCAATAGCGATCATGTCTAAAACGAATCCGAGAAAACATGAATGAAAACGAAAGTAGTACCTTTCTTGAATGAAACAAACTGTTCCGTGCTCATCGTAAGTTTCTTCATCTCGTTTTTCGACTTGTATTCCATTAAAACTTGTCCGTCATTTAGTTGCTTCAAAGAAATAATCTCGAAATTTGCCTCTGAAAATTGAATATTCAGCTATTTTGGGAGGAATTTTTAAAATTACCTTTCGGAATATGATCCATTGCTCGCTTTGTAAGCGCAGGTAAATTACTAGCGTATAATTTCGAAAGCATTTTGCTGTGCTCTAAAATACTGGAGACAATTATTGAAATAATTATTCCGTTAATTACCCGGAGGCAGTCCTAATTGAGTTAATTCAGCTTCTAAATCGCCGACTAGACACTGATAACCAGCCGCTTTGTCGATAATGTAAAATGCCAGAGTTATCGCAAATGATTGGATTTTATCAGCGTCTAAAGTGCTATTTTTCGAGAGATTAGTTTGTATTTTATTTCAGAAGACAGATTTTCCCACCAATCGACTCCGTAACGAATTTTGTCAAGTTTTCTCGATTCAATTGATCAGTTAGCAAATAATCAATAGCCACTTGAGATAATCCTTTGAATTTCAATGATGTCTGAAAAACTCTCATTTTTTATTTCTCAAAAAAACCAACCAATTTTGAAAACTCCGCGATTTGACCCAGCAACCAGTCTGGGCAATCCATACCCCCCAGAAATCGGAACTTCTGGAGTTTGTTCATTTATATCCGACCGAATTCGGACTGACTTACCATATTACTGAGTTACTGTCGCGAGAAAAATAATGAAATGTTTGAAAAAGTCGAAAATTCAAAGTGAATGAAACAAATAGGTATGAAGCTGTATTCCATTTATGCGTCGTTCTTTTATTCCGCGTAGTGCGCAACTCTTTTCCGTAATTTTCCGGATTTGTCGTTATTTTCCTCCGTCAATTATTTTGTAGCCTGAAATTGTTGACGACCATCAGGAGAATGACCCTTCGGCGTATCCCAGTCGGCATTCCATCTCTCCTCCTCACTACTATTCCTCAACGAACGACTCCATTTCCCTTCCGACCTCACGAACTCGCACAGGCAAAACGAGCATTCTTCACACGAATCGTCCACGAACCACTACTCAAACAGAGCAATCCGGAGGCGATCAAAGGTAACACAAGAAGAAAACGGTCTGGAAGACTTGTAGAATTCTTGGAGTGGGATTCAGATGTGCAACTAAAAACCCGAGCCCGCGGGTCGGCTGCGAGTTTCAAATTAAAAAAAAAAAGTTGAAAGTCTTGTGGGGTTTGAACATTTTGAATGATGAGGAAGGATTTTTTTATTTTTTTTTCAGTAGAAATGCGAAATATTTGCCTTTTACAACTTGAGGAATTTTGAAAAAATAGTTAAATTCGACTAGAATTAGGAAATTCGGATAACTTTCAAAAAAAAATCTGACAAAGTTTCTGAAAATGCTCGCTTTTTCCAGCACTGACTCAACCTGACGGCTCTGTGAAGCTGCCGGACTCCGAGGAGAAGAAGCCAGTGATTCTGCTGCTTGGGTGGGCCGGGGCTGACGAGAAACATCTCTGGAAATACGCCAGTTTCTACAATGAAGCAGGGTTAGGACAGGCTAATTTTGTGCCTTTTGGAATTCGACGATGGAAAATTCATTCTGTTCGTCCACTGCCTATTTTTGAAAATGCAACCTGTGTTATTCTTTCTCATTACTTTCCTCTCGAAATACGTGAACTTTCCAAATTGGCGGTGGATCAATTTTTCAACAATCTCGTAAAAATCCATTTTTTGCAAATGCGCAAATTAGCTTACATTCTGAGTGACGAGTAAAACTCGAAGAGAGTCGAATTTTTTCTCCCTTCGACTGATGAGATGGAGACGGTTTCCCCCAACCATGTTAATTTCTACTTCAGGTACCGCGTCTGTCTGATCAACCCCTCCTGCTACCATCCACGCATCCCGAATTCTCGTGTCGGCTTCTACATGTCACCTCTCTTCCAGGCAGTCAAGGCCAAGCCGGGAGACTTCACGAGCTACGCCAAATGGTGGGTGGTTATACATTCTTAGATGAGTTAACTGAACATTGACAGCATTTGGAGAAGTAGTGCTACACAGCTAGAAACTACTCAGGAAAGTTCATATTTCGCACGTTTATTCTCGAAGAAAGTAAAAAAAAAAACCAATTCAGTCCGATAATCGTGCACCTGTTCTCGATGAACGGAGTCCGCTGTCTCGTCTCGTTCTGGCAGTGGACCGAGGCTGAACAGAAGGCACATCTCAGGAATCGAATAAAAGGAATTATCTTTGACAGGTTCGAGAAAAAAACGCTATTCTCTTATGGATGAAAGGTAGAAAGTCTGATAAAAATTTTCAGGTCAATAATTTTGAGAAGACATCCGGTTGGATTTTGTTCAAATGATAAAAGGAAAAAACTCGAGATGATGAACGATATTTGCAGCGCCCCAACGATTCCCCGAGGCAGCCAGGAAGCAAAGGCCGTTGTGATGTCGACGCCCAAAGTGGAAGGTCCTCTGCAGAGCCGGATAAGTGACGAGACGCGAACCGCTTTCCTGCACCATTTCTTCAATTTCAGAAATGGAATTGTGAGTTGATCATTTTTAAAGGGAACAAATTTTCTATTCGAGAATAAGTTTGGATTTTATGAGTTTTGTATTTGATTTTGAAAAATTTTCCAAAATTTCAAACAAAAAACTGATTTCTAGATGCACACCTTTGGCAACCTGTTCCCGAAGACTCGGTCCTTAAACACTCTGTACTACTATCTGCGAGACAACATGCAGCTGCCCAGCAAACAACTCTATATCTACTCCACAATCGATAACATGATCAGGGAAAAGTAAGCAGCATCTCGAAAATTCACTTTCATGAATTGTACAGTCTACAAATATACAAAATGAGCACCTTCTTACCAAACGACACTTCCTTTTACTTTGTCCTTTATCTGTTTTAGG
Organism: Diploscapter coronatus; assembly: GCA_964036155.1. Taxonomy (NCBI): domain Eukaryota; kingdom Metazoa; phylum Nematoda; class Chromadorea; order Rhabditida; family Rhabditidae; genus Diploscapter; species Diploscapter coronatus. Next base: position 8,973,943 of record OZ038423.1, read on the forward strand.
GAGAAAGTACTTTCAGCCTTGAAAATTTGGATTTTGGAAATTTCAGGTACGTGATCCGGTTCATCGAGCATCAGCAATCGCTTAAAAAGAATGTCACCGTTCTGAGATATGAGGTGGGGATTTTCCGATCCTATAAAAATGCCTTCCGCTCACAAATGAGCAATTTTATTGATGTATCGAAAAGTTCTATAAATGTTCAAAGAAGCATTATATTTTGACCAATTTTATACACTTTTGATAATCGGATTTAAAATATGGAATGTAAAAAATGAAATGAAAACTGAAAAATTGCAGGACTCCCCGCACGTGGCGCATTTCCGGACGGATCCGAAGAAGTACCGAGCGGCCTGTCTCGAACACGTTCATAAGATCGAACAGGTCGAAACATGAGTGATGAGGGGCGTGACTAAATTCGAATAAAGGTAAATTTCTGAGAAAACAATTGCCGAGTGGTTTTATTGATAGAAAAGTTGCTTTAACGATAAATATTGCCATTTTATTGTCGTCATGAGAAAACTTAACGGATGACAATGGTAAAAATGGCAGTACTTGCTGTCGAATCTTGATTTTAATTCATCTACTAATTGAATTTTTCCACTTCTCAAAATTTACTGACAAATTTATACCAGGAAATCGACAATCCTCTGATATTATTCTAAATGTCATATGCTCTTAAATTACAACGATAATTAACGACTACTTAACCTACTTAATTGGCTCCAATTGCCCTATCATTAGACTAGTCTACGATTTAGTGTAGTGGATAAGAGTTATTCGAATAGTTAGTTAAGCCTAGCTGAATATTTTGTGATCGAACGATTTATTTTGTTGAAATCGACTTTTCTTCATATTGAGAAATGGGTTTTATATCGATGACCATAATTGAGAAAATCTTGAAGGTGAATCTGAAAAAATACAGGAGAATATCGTCTTTTGAAAAATTTAAAGGAGTCTTTCAAAGCTCTATGCAGCTAATTTAGAGAGTGAGAAAAAGAAGGATAAGACGTAAAGAATAAAGCTACGTCAAGCTTTTCATATTGTACTCCTTTTTTCATCTTCGTGTTTCTTTCAAAAGACGATAAATTCTGCATACTTCCATTATTTCGCGGGTCTTTAAACTTTGAACGCAAAGAAATGTGTCTTCTGAGAAATAAATATGCTTTTAGAACATCCAAAAGAAGAATACTGTAGTTTTTCGTAGTGATAGATGAGCATGTAATTGCTAGTTGCTAAAATCATGAAATGCCTTTACTTAACAATTGGATTGAAACGCTATTAATGCGTAACCCTTTTCAGAATGACAAGGTGGGTCGAAGTCAGTATAAGGTGGATTACGGTATTTTCAATGATGGATATTCCGAGGGTTCGAGAATTTAGGTAAAATATGTTCGAAATTGAGATTTGGTTTTTCCCTTATATTCTGAAATAGGTTGAAAGACTGGAATTTCAACACATCTCTCTTTTCCTTACAGCTTGTCGAACTTCATTGAATTTCATGATCACTGTAGTTCATACAGTCAAATTTCATATGTTCATCTTTTACGGAATCTAAAAATAAGAACAGTCTATGGAATTTCCTCAGTAGCTCTTGCTCTTTCTGAACGATCAAGCCCCTCCCCTCTGTTTCTTTTCCCCCTCTTTTCTCTCCGCTCTCTTCCTTTTTCTCCAGCTGACCACTGCTCCGCCCCCTTTGTGTGCTCTTCTCATTTGGATGATAGCCCGGAGCACTATTCGAGTAATTCTACCGTTTTGGATTTGTTTATCATTTTTATCGTTTATCGTTTTTGGCTTTACTGATAAGAAGAGTAGTTTTACTAAAATTACTTGCACAGGTGAAATTTTTAGTCGGAAATTGGAAAATTCGCTATTCTTCTGTGTTAGTGGCTACTTTAGTGAGATATTTCATAAGTTGAAAGAAGAACTCAGCAATTTCTATTCAAGTTTCCTATTTTTCTCTTAATTTCTGAAAATTCCTGCAAAATTTCCAAAATTTGGGCCGCCTTACCAAATTTAGAAAAGCTCGTTCCATTTCTCCGAATAGCCTCTCCTCTCGTAATTTCTACAACCTCGTTATGCTAATGGCCTTTTCTGTTTTTGACTTGTTCTCAAATTCGAACGAGCCACATTTCGTATTTCGAATGCAGAGTTTTTGCTGGTCGACTTTTGCATTTTCTTCTTTTTTGTTCATCTCCTCTCATTTTCACCCATCTTTTGCAATTTAGCATATTCTCCAGAATTTCTCCCTATGTTCGAATATCCTTCGTGTAAGACCTTTCCACTCCATTTAACGCCTATGTGTTTTGGGTGTTTTTTTTTCCGCAATGCGTCTTTGCGCGGCCTTCGGATTTTCCGATTCCCTTTGCCCACCCCCAAACGATCTCCGGAAGGATGCAAAGGATAGGAGGAGAATAAGGCCTGAAGGTGATTTTGTGAAGAAAAAACAAGCACAGTATTCAAACGGCTTGCATCCGCGTGTCATAATCCACGAGCAGGGTTTTTTTTTTTAAGAACTCGATTTTATGGAAGAGAAGGTCATAGGTTGATTTTTGATGAATGTTTGGGTTTGAAACATTTTAATTTGTAGAGAAACTTTCTTCCTGAATACGCCATTATGTCGAGTTATATTCTCACAATTGACTGGATTTTCCGACTCAGATACAGTTCTCGAATTAGTTCCGAATTTGTCTAAATCGATTTCGAACTTTCACAAACCAGTCAGACCGATCCTCGATTGCATTTCTACAAGGAGAAATCTCTTTTCCTCCTCTAAACTAGAGAAACCTTTGCTACAAGAATGTACTCATTAGAGTTAACCTTCCATAAAAGGATTTCGCCAAGTTGGCGCCAGGATTTTTCTTTTAAATTAGATATCTGGCGGTTTTAGACTAATACTCTTCAACATTGAACGAGATTTAAAAAAAAAATTATCTCACAACATTTACTTTCTCTCCAATGCATATTTTTGAGAATATCATAAATCTGACGTCCAAAGTTTCTTGAATTTTATTTCCGACGTTTTGCCTTCTTATTCTTTATTGTTGAACAAGAAATTAGTCTTGAATAGCTCATTTATTGTGAGTATGAGTGGAATTAGCATTTCTTCTAATTTAACGTGCAAAAGATGTTAAAGATACTCCTTTTCTGACATTTTCTGCCTCTTTGCGTCTCTCGCACTCTGCTCTTATCTCTCGCCCTCTCTATGGCTATCCACTCTCCAGTCGGCTTCATCTAATTGCCTCAGGACATGACTCTTTGGCTCACTCCTCCTATCTCTGACTTCTTTTCCTCCCTCTCATTTCGCAGTGATATTTGCAACATTTCAAATTCACCTTCAAATGACCACATTAGTACTGCACAGGAATGCGAAAGAGATACATTTGCATATTCCTGGATTCATGATTTGAAGATATATTTTGTATTTTTTTTATAAAGAATTTAGATTTACCTTTGGATTGAGGTTTTTATTCAGCATTTTTAGAGATTTCTATAAAAATGCTCATTTTTTATTCTTGGATTCGAGTTTTCAAAAATTCCCACAGATAGACTTTGTTTACAAACCTTGAGTAAGTAATTCCTCCCTTCGCTAATGAAACTGCTTGTTTCCTTCATACTCACAGCGTGTGACGATGCGATTTTGCATACTCCAAGAGAGGCGAAATAATCTTATAAAGAGTCAGTCAGTGAGAGGGAATTCTTGAAGGATAAAGAGTATCCCTTCTCTGCTTCTCTGACTCTCCACTATCCCAGCGAAATATCCAACCTCTGATTTCTCGGATAGAAAATAGCCACCGGGCAGCTTGAAATAGTTAGCCTACAAACTCAATATCTCTGAATTATGCCAGACAACTTTCTTTCTGTATTCTAATGCATTGAAGAGAGGTTTATGAATTTTTCACTTGAAAAAGCGTAACTCCGTAACTTCATCAAAGTAATAGATGTCTTTTCTTTCTTTCCTGAGCCAGAGGCGTATCCTTTTCATTTTCATGTATGGATTCTCACCTACAAGCAAATCTTCTTTATTCTTTGTTTGCTACTATTTTAGCACCTCGAAGATCGGAATTTCTTTGATCTTTTACAGTATTATTTACATTTTCTAGAAATTTATTTTAATTTTCGATTTTTCAGACCGGGTCTCGGCATTTTCCTACTGGAATCAGCATTAGAATCGTTAGATGATCACCATTTCCTCCCGGTGATTCGATCGATTTCAAGCCGAGACGGCAAAAATGAAGCTCACGGAATTTTTATTCCTGCTCATTTTTCAAGTGACCTACACTTTTTCCGAGGTCGGTATATTTTTTCTTTAAATTTTTGATCTTATTATTTGATGTTCGTATTTTCGATTTTCCATTTGAATGGGAAGCGTTTTCTAAAGAAGCGTGGTAGATTACGTTGCTCGCTCGCTCGAAGCTCATGTAGGCGACCGACGCTCTTTCTTACCCGTTCTGCATCTTTGTCTCTCTTTCCGTTTCTCATTCCAACTCTCTTCTCTATTCACTTTTTGAATTCCCCTCACTGTATACAATAGCTAATCTCTCCGAAACCACACACCCTCGCCCTCGTTAGGTTGCTCTGGTAGAAACTAAACAGATGAAAACATTTGCACTCTCTGGATTTAACCGGCTGTACTCATAAATAGTCGCGTAGTTTTTATTAGGGAAGGATTTGAGTGCTAGGTAACGCGCAGGTTGATTTGTGGAGGATTTTTGCGACTGAAATGGACAGCCATGAAAATCGGGAGAGGAAATATTGCCTGAAGGGTGGTCAGGAAAGAACGCGCTAGCCGAGGGTTCGGATGACTTTAAAGGGTATTGTCGAAGAGAAGGCAGTTTTGAGAGAGCCGAGGGAAATCAGAAAATGAAATCTTGACTCGAGTACTACTATGCGCGCGGAGATAGAATGAGTTAGAAAACGAACCGCATTACCCGAAAAGGGAAAGAAGCTTAGAAACTGCCTTTCTAATCTCCACTCTGCATCTGTGCACCCTCTCAGTTTCTCATCATTTATGATCTCTAATTTTTCTTCTACCCATTTTTGCAAATTTACTAGAATGAGTTAAACCCACTGAATGAAAATTCGAAAATTAGCTCCGGAGGGAGTACTCGAGTTTTTTGCAGAATAGATAATGTTTTCGTAGGCCTGAAAAAGGGGATGCACCAAAACGATGCGATCATTTATTCATACGTATCAAAGTTTGCTAGAGGAAATGACAGCGAAGTGGCATTATCAATAGAGGACATTTTTCCAAACGTGGATAAGCTGTAGGATAAAAATAGAATATGAAGTGATAAGACTGGTTATCAGGGAATCTGGAATTTTATCAGAAATTAAAAACGGATCTTTTTCAAATAAAACATCAGAACAGAAATCCTGAACTTTTGCGATTCAAGTGAAAGAATAATAAAAATTGTATTTCACAAGAAAAGACTATTTCTGTTAAAAATCTGCCATTTTTCCTGTCAAAATCAAGGATATGTCCGTTTTTGGTTGCCGAATGTTTGTAGACAATGACCTCAATCCGCTAAATCTCATTTGATCTTCTCTCTGCCCTCTCGATACCTTATAATCTATAACAACTACCTACTCTAATCCCAATCACAGTAGTGGCATGGTGGTCGTGGCTCTGGCGACTTCTTCATAGCTCTGCCCCTCTCTTTGCATCTTTTGACTAATGCTATTAGATTATCCTGAGCCGATGGATAAACATTTGGAAGCAAAAATTGGTCTCAAGATATTGCACAACAAAAATGAATGAAAAAGAAGAAAAATACTGAATGTTACCACTTTGAAAATGCCATTTGAAGTTAATGTTCAAAATTCTGAACATTTCTTGAAGTTCACTTAGCAATTTTCCATTCTGAAATATACGCGCTAATGTATGAATCATCACTTTTTGACTTGTAACTTTGAAAGTCCTACTTGTGAACGTTTTCAGAAATAGTAAAGTTAGGAAATTTCTCTATTTTCTTGATATTCTCACGCTTGGTGTCTTTTCTTTCTTGTGCTACAATAATAATTTACCTGCCTGGTTGACATGCAGGTGTGAAATTCTAGCCACTGCAAATTAGTCGGGAGATATTACGCAATTCCTGAGATGTGCTTGACTAAATTAGAGATATATTTGGAGAAAGTCGGCTTGGTTTGAAATTTGAGTACTGGAAGAATATTATTGCTCTTTCAAAAACCGTGAACAGTAGCTTTTTTTGAAAGGCTGGTATTCTTTTCGATGGCAGAAATATTTTGCTACACTTTGAAAAGAAAACTTGTGCTAATGCTATTCTTGCAAGGCTAACGTTTTTGCAAAACCCAAAGATATTCTTTTCTTTTCTATTGTTTCATGCTATTTTTTTGCTGAAGCTCATTCCTATTCACCTGAAACCGAGTTTGGCAATGTCAGAAATAGGAATATCCATGGGGGTGTCCTTTCTCTTTTGACCATAGAAGGTAAAGGGATGTGCATATGAATGGAAGGGGAAATAGAGGGGAAATGGGGAGGGATAAGAGATGCAGAGAAAAGGAACCATTGAGTCTATTGAACATGGAATGGTTGACTAGGTACACGTAACCATTTTGAGCCCATAACCAGGGGCTAATTCGAGATAGGGATTCGTGAAATCTGAATATCGATTTTGGAGACTAGCGGATTTATTTGGATTGCAATACGTGCTAAAGCGGCAGGTGAAATAACAAGAAGATTTGGACTTTTGGGGTTTTCAGATTTAGGAATTTAACAGAATTGAATATTCTGGGACTTTGCAACGTTTTGAAAGTTTAGCTACTTTTTGCAGAAATAAAATCGAAAAATTTCTGTAAATTTTGTTAGAAAACACATTTTTTTCTTTGATTCCTGTAAAATATTTGACAAATTATGGATATTTTCGGAATATTTGGAGGATTTTCCACTTGCCCAATTTGATGATTGTGGATAAGTGAGATTGAATTGAGCCTACACTGGCAGACACACAGACACATTCGCACTGACAGATAGACAGGCAATATTGTGCTGAATGGGGGGAGACAGATCTGAAAAGGGCGAGAGAGGGAAGAGGGAAACATGGCAAAATACTTGAGAAACAGATTGGAAGAATGATGAAGCACATTGGAAGTTTCATCATAGGGGAATTGAAATAGATTAAGATATTGCTGAGTTTTGAAAAAATGACATTTGTGGGATTTTTGCAGAGATGAATAAGATGTTCTTGTTTCAGATTTTCGTTAAGCCGTTCCACTTGAAAATTGAATCTTGATGCTTTTGTTTCTGGATAGTTTTCCGATTTTTATTTTTGAACTCATGTGAAATGCTTGTAATTCTAAAAATGTAGCTGTACTTCATTCGTATCATTTGAATTGCTCGATTTCAAGCATTCCAAGAGAATGTCCTCTTCTCTGCGAACATCCCCGTGCCCGCTTCAGAGCGTGAGAATTCTGATGACCACGGCTAGGGGAACGTGCCGTCCAAAGGCATTTGTTTGATTTACGCGGGAATGAAATCCATCAGTTAGGGAGGGAGGAGGGAGTGAAAGAGTCCCAAAAAGGCAGAGGAATGAATCGTTTGGAGGGTTCAATTACATAGTCGGCTTCTGACTGGCGGAGGGGGAAAAGCACACACAAAATGTAGTGAATGGGGAGGGAAATTTGCATGGAACATTGCAATGCAGAAATGCAGAAGAATGACATGACACACAAATTGTTGCAGGCAAAGAATAAAGAATATGAACGAAATGACCAGGGGATAAAATTAGCTCATGAATATTATGTTCTGATTCGCTAAACTATTGGTAATAGATAGATAGGTAGAAAATGCTTATAGATAAAGTGACATTGAAACATTTTTAGTAGATATTTGAATTTGCATTTTTAGATTTTAAAAGCAAACGAACATTTTTACTGATTTTCTCGCATTATTATTCTAAAGGAAGGATAGTTTTGATTGTTTTGCCATTGATTTCGCTGAATGACATAAGTTGGGTCGTGAATCATCACTGCTCGAACTGACAATGAGTCCATCAAAGGCGGTGCAGATTAGCATAAAATGAAGAGAATGGAAGGAAAGGGAAAGGGGATACAACCAGTGCTGCAAGCAGTGCATAGTGCAGGAAGGAGGAAGAGACGGCCATATGGTCTTGAAATGATCATCCACAAGAAGAGGAGCAGTAACATTAAACCTAAGCACAGAAACAGGAAAGAGGAATGAAAAGCAATTCAATTAAAGATCATATGGAGTTGGACTTGTTGATTGATTAGAGGATATTTAGAGGGATTTATGGAAGAATAGATTTTTTAGAGAAAATAGTTTGTTATTATTATTTATTTATTGCGATTTTTGACATTCTTTCTGAATTGAATTCAAGTTGACAATTTTCTGAATGAATAATGATGGAACGTTGGCAAAATTGGAAGATCCGGTCAACTTCTAATAAACTCGGATTAAGCCAGGATAAATTCAATCCCCTTTTATCTTTATCTTCCCTCCTTTCATTTCTTCTGCTCATTTCTGCAGATTAGGCTTCATTTTCCCTGTTCATGCATTCTCATCTGTTCAAGCTCATAGTAACTCTATTGAGTCTATGCAAGGACTGCATAGCTCGTTGGCATTCTGCTCTGCCAACCCAGAGGGGCTTCTAATGAGAAGGGAAGAAAGCGAATGCCCATGCGAATGATGGTCAAATGGCCGAGCAGATAAATGAACAAATTGAAAGTCGGTTTTTTTTGGAAAAATGATCAGACTGATTCTACTGACATTATTTTCAGAAAAACTGGAGAATTTTAAAGTTGAGATAGACAAGTTGATTAGAAATTTAAATAATTTTGACAAACATAAATTTCAGAGGCCCCCGTTCACGATTCCTAAAGATGCCCCAGTCGGATATCTGGTAGCTGATTTGCTCTACAAGGACGTTATCACGAATGAGGAATCCGTTACAATACAGCCGTCACCCTACAGCAAACATTTCACTGTTAATAATAGGAGTCAGGTCAAAACAATTCTTTTATAAGATTTTTAAAGAAAATTCGAAGAAAACTGATTTGCCACTATCTTTTCAATTATTTGGACGAGCGTAAACAGTTTTCGAGAAAGAACATTTCTATTACTCATTTTGGTTCATTGGTCTCTCCGTGGAAGGTCAATTTTTAAAAGAAAATAATGAAATTAGATGAATATTTCAATTGAAAATGTTAGTTTTTTTTCAGATTTTTACGGTAGATAGCGTCCAACATGCCAGCGATCGCGCTTTCCCGTTGTATCTTCTCGCGAGTCGACCGCCTTCTTACAAACGAGTCGTCACGATCTACGTCCAGATCGGGGAAAAGTAGGATTTTCATGAGTTTTTAGGAAGAAAGGAAAACTTTCCAGGGCCCACAAGTTTCTGTCAAAAGAATACGTCGCCGTGCTGCAGTCGGACGCAAAGGCGGAGAAGCAGATAACGTTTTCGACGCCAGTTGCATTGGATTTAGAACCGAGTAAGATTGTCCTTGATTATCTTTCGCTATGCAAAATGATATTTCACGAATTTTGTAAAATGGCATTTCCTAAATTGTTCTTCATGCTTGAAAATTCACTTCGAATTTTCAGACAACAAAGACACCTATAAATGCGTTCCAACGACATCGATCCAGAATTTCCCGATCACCATTATTGGAGATGGAAAATTCAGTTGCAGAGTAAGAGCAATTTGCAATTTATCTTCAGAAATTCGTGAACTTAAGATATTTCTTTCCCGAAAAATCCGCTTTTCGGACCTGGAAAACATGGAATTCTATCTCGGCGCCTTTGATAAGAATCATAAATTGGTACGAGAAATTATTCTTTGAAAAAGTGATTATTTTTAATTTCAGCGAGCTCAGACAAAAATCAGCATTCGAATCCAGCAAATCGCCCCGAGTCCGCCCCGCTTTAATCGAAATTTCTACTCGCTGAATTTTTCGGATATCGCAGCGCAAACGAACATCGTCAGGGTTCGGGCTGAGTGAGTGAACTTCTACTTATTTTTTCTAAACTAAAAAAATAAATAAATAAAATTGGCTCTAATATTTGAATTATTGCTATTTTTGTTTGGCATGGAAGACTGCTTTACAAAACGAGATTTGATAATAGGATATTTTTGGAGCCATTTTTTAAATTCTGACTCATGCAAATGTGATGAAATTCTTACATATCATGATGCTACGCTCATTTGGAAGAATGATGAAAGATACCTCTCCTTTCATGACTGCATCTATTTGCGTACCAATTCTTTTACTCTTATGCTCGAGGGAGTCATTCCTTAATTTTCCCGCTTTTCTCATTTCTCTGCATCTCTTGCCCTCTCTCCTGTTTTATCATTGTTTGCCACACTGTCTCACTCCATTCTACTCATTTCAAGCCAAAAGCTGCTCCATTGCCAAAAGCCGGTAATTGTCTTTACGAGAATGAGAGAGAAAGGGAATAATAAGTGAGTGCAGAGAAATAGAAAAAGGTGAGAGTAACGAAGCTATAAGAGAGCACCAAAGAAGCAGAATTAAGGTGCGAGGGATAATAGAAATGGAAAGGGAAAAATTGGCTCTGAAAGGAAATGAAAAGATAGAGTAGCCAGATAAGGCAGGGGCTAATTGAAAAATGCAAATCGAGAAGTTTACGAAATTTAAAATTTTGAAGTACGTTGCAAAGAATAGGAGTAAAGAAAAGGAGTTTGGCTGAATTATTAGATTCTGAATTAAACCGACGTAAAAGCAAATGGTATCTAGAGAATTACAAAATATGCTAATTTTTACGTAAATCATAAACTCTCTCCCAAAATGTTGTTGATACTTTTGTGTTCAATTAAATTAGCATATGCTCCGTCGCGCAGTCCACTTGTTTGTGCAGTTTGTAGCGGCCAAATTGGAAACAAAAAGCCTAATAATAGCTAATTCGGTCGTTTAGCGCAAATTACGATTAAAAATAGAAAATTTTGATGGAAAATTGAAATATTAATGATTTCCAGAACAACTCGTGGAGCAGTGGTGTATCGCCTTGAACCTGAATCCGTGCCTTTCGACGTGGCCCCATTTTCCGGCGATGTTTTCTCGCAACAGCACATTTCTCAGGGACGGTTCATTTTCGAAGTCATTGCGAAGGATGCTATTGGACAGGTAGTTTTGTTTTAATAGATGAAATGTTTTCTAAATTATTTTAACTTTGAAGTAGACTTTTGTTCTTTTCTTAAAACATGAGCTGATTGATTATAGGAAGACCGAGCCACGGTCAAAGTGTTCGTAGATCCTCGATTTCCGAAGGTCGATTCGACTAGGAAACATCAACGACGAATTCGAAGAGAACTGAGCGATGATTTCACAATTCGAGTCAGGGAGAATAGTCTGAGTACAAAGGAGGTAGAACTATTGAAATTTTATCATTTTATAATAGCATTCGAATAAGTAAACTTTTGAAACTCATACCACTTCTTTCTATATTCTTATTGGTAGATTTAGGGAAGGATTAAAGCTGATGTTCAATTTTGAGAAGCTGAAATCAAAACAAAAGATGAAAATGATCCAAAATATTGAAATCGGAGGGAAAATGTGATCCATCTCTAGTTAGAATATCGCAATGATTCAAATTTGTTAAAAATGAGAATAAACGATTTCAATTTCAGAAGGTGCCACTTTTATCCGGTGAGCGAGTCGCAGATGCTCCAGTCGAGAAGGACGGATTGCGGATCGAGGAGGATGGAACGATCGAATTCACGACGCCGCTGAACTTCGAGAAGCAGCACGAACGATTAGCCAGAATTCAAATTGACGGAAGAAAGAAATGTGAGCATTAGAAAAGTTATTGTTGTTTATCTTACATTTTGACTCTTCTGTGGAGAATAGAATTTTGTAGGTTAATTTTGAGGTTCACGTATATGTCATTTTGTCTTGCTCCATTTTTATTCTTGTTCATATTCGACTGGGGATAGTCTTTGAAATGATTGTCACTAGAAGGCTATAGAAAACTTTGTTTCATCTTTCTTTATTCCGAATTCTGCGCAAACTCAAATATAGGCACCGGAAATGGTGGATTTTGTAAATCCTTTAGTTTTTATCTGTAGATTTTGTAAATTCTTCTACCTGCTTTCTGCCTCATTAGCAGTGCGATTTCATGGCCATTGTTTGCTTGTCTGACTGTAAGCGATTTTGATGGATGTGAGAATTGGAAGAATTTATCTGGAAAGACGATTTTGCACAGCATCTTGCTTCCTCCATTTAATTTTTTTTGGAAAATTATAGCATTAGAATGGTTAGAAAATGGGAAGAATGTTTTCATATAATTTACGGGATGAAAATAAGATCTGAAAAAATTCAAGGTGATTGATTTAAAAATATTTTTGAACTATAATTACTCCACTACCATGGTCACTTCACTGTTACTTTTTCAAATCATTTGACCATTTACTCGTCACGCAGAGAAATTCGGAGCTATTCAAAACGTGTCATTTCGAATCACCGCATCGTCTCAAAAATGCACATTTCACATTAGCATTGAACGTGAAGGGGCAGGTAAAATTGACTGGTTTTTCGAATCCAAAATATGCAGATTTTTGGATTTTCGTAGGAATTTTCTCGTTTATGAAGAGGGACTTTTCAATGTTGTAGGTTTACGAGGAGTTTTCGTATTTTCTCATTTTGAAGATAGATTCTTGACACGCGAACTAAAATGGGATATTTCCGAAGATGTAGTAGAAGAGTATACTATGGAATGTGTACTTTCGAGGGATTTTGGGGGATCTATTAGGAAATCAAAAATTTGTAATTCGAAAAAAAAAAAAACGTTTTCCAAAAGTAACGATGACTTTACAGTATCAGTAGATTTTTCTCTACTTTATTAGTTACCGATAAATTTACCATTCTAGCAAGCAAAGCTATAATTTTAAATTGACAAATGGGAAATCAATATTGCGAAGTCCTGAAAAGTCTCGGATAATTAGATGGATGGTTCTTCATTGATGAGGGGTGCTGAGGATAAACGTGAGAAAAACAGCGTCATACATAATGGGATTAGGGCCTTAGATTTGGAAGGGGAAAGACAGGGAAAGAGTGGGAGAAAGGAAAGTATCTGTGACATCTGGACGCAAGTCAGACATGAAGAAGAGGGACGAAAGAAATGTGCCACCCGGGGATTTTAGAGGGTTGTTTGTAATTTGGATAGAAAACCTTATTTGATTTCGAAAAAAAACGGCAATTCGTTGTTTTAATAATCTTATAAATTTGAAGGTTCGTTATGATTTCGATGAAATTATTTCTTAGATGGATGGATAATATTATTTCACTCATTTTTATTCAAAATTCCTCATTTCCCACTTTGTTCTCCTGATAGTAATCCAGTATAGTATATAGATTCATTCATCTCTTAGCTTCAATTAGTTTATGTTGTAGTACGGCGAAAATGTAGTAAGGCTCGAGAGGAAATAGGAAATAGATAGCTGCTTGGCTGCTGTATTAGAATTGAAGATCGAACCCTAACCAGAGTAGCCTTAATTAAAGACATCAGAGAAGTAGCATTCAAAACAAGGAGAGGGCAGAGAAAACGTGGATAAATTGAAGCGGACACATTTTTGCACTACGGCTTATATCCGGGGGATGAATAAAAATGCTGAAAGAGTGGACACAGCCGAAGTTGAATAAAAAGGAACATTTCCATAGACCGAGGATATAATTACAGCACTTTTATTATGTATGCAAACATGGATATAAAGAGGGACTATTAAATATTTTGAACTCAGGGAAACTTTACGTTCATACATCTGAGTGTCAAACCAAAATTAAAGTTTCGAAAGTGAGAGTTTGCAACTTTTTAACTCGGAGGTAGTAAATTGGAACTTTTATGAACAGCTCGTAAATATTTGCTCTTTCAAAAATTCTGATAGTTTTCTTTCCGAGATTTATTTCATGCATAAATTTGGAAAATTCTTGATCCTGAAATGATTTCATCATAATCTTTCTGCTTTGAAGTTCTGTCGCAATCCATCTCTGCTCATGTCTGCTCGTCATATTTGTCAGTCCTTGCATATAAGGGCATTCCTCTGGTCACTCACAACCACACGCTCCCTCCTTATTGCTTCCGGCAGACCCTTCGAATAGATCTAATCATGACCAAGCACTCGATAAGAGGATATGAGCTTGGATATGCAAGGGATAATGATAAATGAAGAGAGGGAAGAGAAGGGAGAAAATGAGATTTGCCACTGGGCGAATGGATAGGAGAACTAGCAGCTAATTGACAGTCAGCTCACGATAACTGTTTATGCACTCGAGGAGAAGATCTCGGGGGAATGGAGGAGAAGATAAATGAAATCACGATGGAAGGCGGGAGGGGGGTTGAATGAAATGGATGGAAACATTCTACAACTCTTTCGAGTGGACTGTGGGGAAATGATACAGACTTAGAGAACTACATTGAATCTTTGGCTAGTTGTTAGACATTGATATTTCGAATGCGCCAAATGGTGCAGAATTTCACCAGCATTAACACCTGGTTGGAAAAACTCCTAAAATGGACGAGTAATGCTACTTGACCTGAGCTGTGCTCATAGCCACATTACCAAAATGGTCATAAATGGATATGAATGCGCATATATATCAATCAGAAAGATTGTTTGCTTACTTGATTTTTGGGGAAAAAACTGAAGAATTTAGGAAAAAAACATGAATATTTTATCAAATCGCTAGGATTTTTTCTGATTGTTTTGAAACTGGCGAATAATCATCGTTGTTTGGCTAGCCAATCGGAAAAATAAAAAGTTCAAATGATGCGTGAATTAATTGCGTAATTAATGACAAAGATGTTGACAATAAATCAAGCTTGTGATAAAGGCGAAACTGCCAGATGGGATGATTTTCGGAAATGGGCGAATTCGATAAGGAAAAGCTGATAAGAGTGATAAAAGGATAAAGGGCATGTGAATGATTAGTGATTACGATGATTGCGCAATCGGATCAGTTAAAGGTTGGAGAGGAAAATATATGATGCAATTGCTATAAGACAACAATGATCGATTTCGAATTAGTATATCTTTAGAGGATCGAAGATCTTTGTTTCTGGAAAGATATGAATTCCATCTTAATTTACTTCTTTTCATTGGATATAAAACTTTAGAATTTGGACTTTAGAACTTCTAGAATGGTCTAAATTCTTCTTATTGCAGATGCTAAATTCTTTAACCTAACCATTTAGCAAGTAGATTGAGATACAGCAATAATTGGCCTGCTTTTTTCTGGCATCTAATTTTTCTCCCCTTCTTTTGTATTGTTAGCTGCCTTTTTGTATTCTAATATGGACTGTCGTTTTCATTGTTAACCGAGAGGAGAATGGAGCATATGGAAAATGAGATAGAATAGAGAGTAAGGACACTACAGATTGTGTCAAGGAGAGAGCACGTATTTTTGGGAAATTCAAAAAATATACCATTTTGGAAAATTTTGTTATGTTTCAAAGATTTTGTTAAGTTTGGGAAAAATCCAGTTTTGATATAACCTTCCCTTTTTCAAATTATGTCAAAAAATGTTCATAAACCGCCAAAAATTATGAATTGCTAGTGATAATGAGCCATAATAAAATTTACTGCCGCCCAGAATTAAGTTGATAGTGTAAATACCATACACACATCTGGATATTGTAAAACTTGACGCTTTATGTCTTCTCTGCGCTCTCTTCATTTACTCATCTATTTCCGTATCTTTAACCTCCTTATTTCCACCCTTGGTGATCTCATTTTCTGTGCAGATGTCTGGCAGAAAGGTCGAGAAATTGAGCCTAACCGAATTATTAAATCAGTAGATTTGGAGGGGGTGATTTTTACCTAATTTAGTCGAGAACCACTCGCGTTTGCATAATTTAGAACCTTAGAAAAAAAAACTAAATAGATTAGGAATTTTGGATAAACTTGAAAAGAAATTGAATATTTAATTCAGAAAAAATGTTACTTTCTAACATTTCTATTAATTGAGATATACGAGAAAAATAATGAGCAAAAATTTATTACCGTAACTTTCTTGAGCAATTGCACACCTTTCGTCACAAATAAAAGAGCTTTTATTAAACTATTTAAAACAACCGATTGTTCGAGTTTTCCTCATTTCGTCCAATTGGGATCGTTGTAAGGAATGAGTCGGTCTTCGGGAATTTGAGAGGTTCTGGCTTGACCGCCGGACAGATTGTGAATGCCCTTGGATTTGGCTAGTTTGTTTTTTAGTCGCCAAAGGGGTACCTAAGATTAAAAAAAAACTAAGAAATTTTTTTCTTTGTTTTTCCTCAGTACCAAAAATTAAAAAGAAGAGAATCCTACCCTTTTCTGTTTGTTTACGGCCGGAGCCCTCCCCACTATATGTTCTTCAGGACTCTTGTCTTCGTACGAATCTTGAAACGAAGTCAAAATTAGTATAGCGAAAATTAGAAGGTAGAATAGGCTGAGATCGGAATAATTCATCTTCCGACTTGTTGATGGGGTCGCTCAGACAGGGGAATGATGTGATCAATCGAGGAATGAGTGAAATGAGAGGAAAAGGGAGGATGCCGCTGGATATGTCAGGGGTGGCAAATCTAGCTATGGCAGGTTATCCAAGCAAAAACAGCAACTGATATGATAAGCATGGAAAGATAGGGAGTGTCATGCTAGCTAAGATTGAAGAGGATAGGCAATTGTTAGGATTGTCCGACTAATTGGAACTTGACAAACATGCTTTCTTGTTGGATCGAGAATATGCTGCAGATGGTGTAATTAGTCAATGATAACTGGTTGATGAAATAATCAGAGGAATTGCATGTCGAGATTTCTGTGGCTTGGAATAATTGGGATATATTTCTGGAAAGTTGTTTAATGAGGAGATGGTTTAAAGTGAAACGCCAGAATTCTGTCGATATTATATATACAAGAATTCTACTAACCAATTTATGTTTTGAAGTTAGAGACTGACGTTTTACGATGCCCTGGCTAATTTATATGCTTCTGAATGATTATTTCTGATGTATGAAATTTATATCGTTAGTGTGCTGGAATCTTTTTTCAGAACAAATAGAATCGTTAGACAAAAGATAGTGCAAAAATTGAACCTTAAATGCGTTTTTTCTTCTTCTAAAAGCTAAAATCAAGAAATGCCAAGAAATTTTTTCTTGCCATCGAATTTATGCGTTTCTTTTATGAGTATCTCTTGATAATTGCCTATCTGAATTGGCACGGGCCTGGGTTAAGAGCGACAAGGTCTGCAATCATCATTCCTGCCTCTGCCTTTCACCTGATTTCTATTGTTCTTTCCACCCTTTCGGTTAGGTTCTACCGACCTTCCTCTTTCTCTGTCATTTCTGCAATTCAAATGCTCTCTCGCAAAGAAAAAAGACTGCCTTTAATGGTAGGGCTTATTTTGACGGTCAATTGGTCGAAAAGAACAGCAAAAAATGACTCGAACACGAGGGATAAAGACAAGTCAAATGAAACGGAACATTTTTGATATTTCAAGAAATCTACAAAATTGAAATTTCAGCTAGACTCCAAACCGTCCGAGTTCTAATCGATGATGTGGATGAGCCGCCAGCTTTCCTCAATTCACCAATACCGTATTTGACCGTGGTACCTGTGCAACCTACTATAGGGAGAATTGTCTATCAGGTACTTCATTATCTAAAAAATGCGAAGATAAAAGGCAGACTTTTCCTTTATCAAAGATCTGATAGGATTTTTGAGAAAATCAATGAATTCGACTGAAGTTGCTCTTTCGGAAATTAGTTTAAAAATTAATTCAAATTCTTGCAGTTCATCGCTCGAGACGAAAACGGCGACGGCAATTCGGACGTCGAATACAAGTTGATCAACACTGAACGTGAGAAATTTTGCCGTTCAAATAGTGGAATGAGTTTCAAATTTCAGCGGAAGGCACTTTCACGGTCGACTCGAAGACCGGTGCGGTTCGAACGACTCTGAACCGGTACAGTCCAGGAGAGACTTACCGAGTTATGGTCCAGGCTGTCGATTTCTCGCCCTCCGATAACAAGACTATTCAGGTCTCTTAATTTTTTTCATCTATTCTATAAAATGACTACTTTTCTGAAAATTTCAAGAATTGACAAATTTTCAGGAATCTCCGGTAGCGAAATTGGAAATTCTCGCTGGTGACCGATCTCCTCAATTCATGAAGCCCCACTACGAAGTCGCTCTTCCGGAAGACAGTCTGATTGACTACAGGTGAAATTTTTAATTTATCGAGAAACGAGCAGACTTGGGACTTTTCCACCGCAACTGCGGTGCGGTGCGGTGCGGTGGCCTTTTTTCGCGGTGCGGTGCGGTTGCGGTGGTGATTTCCGCCATTGCGGTGCGGTTGCGGTTGTGCAGACTTGGGACTTTTCCACCGCAAATTGGAAAAAATGCAAATAAACATATATTATTTATTAATTCGATGTTTTTGAGCATGATTTGAGTCGAATAATGGAATAATTTTGGTACTTTGGGAGTGCCCTACTATTAGAAAACGTTCCTCATGTGGAGTTGCCTTTCAATTAGAAAAAAAAAACGATAAATAAGTCCTTTAAAAATTTGATTTTTTTCGATTTTGGAATGCGGTGCGGTTGCGGTGGGGAAATTAAATTGAGTTGCGGTGCGGTGCGGTTGCGGTGGGGTTGGCTGTAACTGCGGTGCGGTGCGGTGGTCAAATTTGACCAAAAGTCCCAAGTCTGGAAACGAGGGTCTTTCATTAAACATAATATTTTCTAGTGTGGTTGACGTGCGAGCTCACCGATTTCGGTCGATTGAAGAAGGCCATTCGAAAGGAGCACTCACCTATTCACTCTTTGCATCACCAAATGGGGGAAAAAGGGAAAGCTCGACTTGGTTTGGAGGTAAATTTTGCGACTTTCATGGCATCTAATGGGTTTCGAAATATCAATTGTAAGAAGGATGTCTTTCATTCTGATTCTTTGAGGCATATTCAGGAGTTCAATGAATTTTTGAACGAAAGGTAAAAATGATTGATTTTCAGTCGATCCAAACTCGGGCATCGTGCATCTGAAGCGACTTCTCGACTACGACGACCCTTCTCAGCCCAGGATTCACAAACTTCTGGGTAGGCTTAAATTTATTCTGAAGACATATAAATCATAATGAGAATCTTGAAATGCAATACCCACTCTATCAATGATGTCTTCAAGTATTTTGGTACTCGAATAATACTTTACGGACATAATATCGCTTCTTTCATGAAAGGGATGTCTAATTTTCTCTAATTAGAATTTATTGTCCTTAGAAAATTACAAAGCACGAAAAGCGCGAAATTAATCTGTCTAATTGCCGAATCTTCCAGGAAACGCGCAGGGCATTTAGAGGTGACCAAGAGTAAATCCGGGGCAGATATACGAAATCCGGATTATCCCTTGTAAAGGAGATGGATATAGAGACGCGCTATAAATTAGCGGAAAGAGACCCTGTAATTTGAGGGAAAATTTGGAAGAGAATGAAAATTAAAAAATAGGCTAGAAGAAATATGTCTAATTTAATCATCTAGGAAAATTCATCAATTTTGGAGAATAAATAACGCTGGTAGAAAGAAAAAAGATAATGAATCTTCTAAGATAGAAACGTTTTTACGATATTTTATCGACTTATAAAAATTTCTCGACAAACCTTGATTTTCCAGTGGTGGCATCTGAAGATGGGAAAGAAAGCACGACTCCATTGGAAGTGGCGATAGCTGATGTCAACGATAATGCGCCTGTTTTCTCGCGGCCGCTCTACACTGCTCAAGTCAAAGAAGATATCGAAATCGGAGTGCCCATTTTGAAAGGTAAATTTTAAAAATACATGTTTTCTCTATGATTTTTTCTCATTTTAGTAACTGCTTCGGATAAAGATGCCCTGGAAAATGCACGAATCTCGTATTCAGTGGATAACGGCAACTTCTCGATCAACCAAAACGGAGAGATTTCAGCAAAGGTAGATTTTTTTGGTTTATTTATGAAATAGGCCTAGCGTGATATTAGCTTTAAAGTCTCGTAATTGGATGTTTTTATTTATAGTTATCAATAAAAATAACCTGAATAGTGTGTACAGATGTAAACTTCTATCGTCTGGATTAAAAATGAATTTTACAGATGATCAGTATGAAGTAAATAAATTTCAGGTTCGACTTGACGCGGATCAATTCAAGGAGCGATTTTTCATCTACCGTTTCAACGTGACTGCACAAGACAATGGCTCTCCTTCACTGCGATCGACAGCCACAGTGCACATTCGGACGGAGAACACGAACGACGAAGCGCCCGTCTTCTTGCCCACAGACCAGTACACGGCTTATGTGGCTGAGGACGCCCAGGGAGGAACGCCCGTCGTCCAAATACAGGTGGATTTTTACACTTCATTTTCAGTTTTTGCAAAATTCAATCAATTTTTTCCTTTATGATTTTCAAATTTCACTGCCGTTTTATGCTTTTCAAGCTTAGAAAAGGTCATTTAGAAAATTCGTTTTGTAAAATAACTTAAGAGAAAGATCTTTTGAATTCCAGGCCCGAGACCCAGACCGAGATCAAGTCGAATACGCGTTTATTGACGACGAGGGCTACGAGACGCACAAAACGCCTTTGTTCCAAATCGACAAGGACACGGGGCTGATCAAACTTCGACCAGGCATTCAGGCCGCTGACCTGCTGAAGAATTCGAACCCCTACAATCTGACTGTTCTGGCGAGGGACGATGGATCGTGTTGTAGTGATGCATCAAATCAGCACACTTCCCTCGCGACGGTCATAATCGGGATTGAAGACGTCAACAACAACAAACCTGAATTCCCCGACTGTACCAAGTACGGAGAAATGGCTAAGATCTTGGAGGGAAGCTACAAGAAAGACCCGCCTACGATCATCAAAGTCGAAGCCACAGACGAAGATTCGTCCGCCAACGGGGAAATCGTGTACTCGCTCTACTATGCCCAATCGGAATCCCGAAAACCGTTCATTATCGATAGACTGACTGGAGCACTACAGCCTTCGCCTCATGTCGTTTTTGATAGAGAGACCAGACCCAGGGAGGATGTGACTGTAAAGGCAACGGACAGGGGAGATCGCCCTTTGATTGGATTCTGTCAATTCTCCGTCGAGGTTGTGGATGTCAACGACAATGCACCTCAATTCGATCGGGCATCATACGAAACTAGTGTGTCGAGGAACGAAGCCATCGGAACGTCGGTTTTGACTGTTTTCGCCTATGACAACGACGCGCCCCACAACGCGAAGATCAGCTACTCCCTAGAGCCAGATCTGACTGCAGGAGAAGAATACGAGGCCGACGCGGATTGGTTCGAGCTGATGAATCCCAAGTCCGGAGAAATCACACTGGTCAAGCAAATCCCGCGAGACCCGAAGAAGACCAAGTTCATCTTCAAAGCCGTAGCCAATGACAACGGCACACCTGATCCGCAGAACTCGACGGTACAAGTGACGATCAAGATCCATGAAAAGCAGCAGTCCGCTCCGAGATGGCAGTCCAGCCCGGATTGCAAGGACGTGATCACCGTGGTGGAGAATGCCGAGATGAACAAGGTCATTCTGAGATGTCACGCGGTTGCCGGGGATGGAGCGAAGAGCTCTATCGTCTACAAATTGTCAGCTGGAGGAGCACCCCAGTCTGCAAAGGCCGACTCGAAGTTCCGACAATTCAACAAAATGGAAGACGGACGAGAGTGGGTCGAAGTTGTCATCATGGAGCCGCTCGACTATGAGCAGGCACACAACTACACTCTGACACTCACGGCCACAGACGTCAATTCCCACGTCTCCACAAGTAGGACCTTCACGATCCTGGTTGAAGACGTCAACGATGTCGTTCCCAACTTCACAGTCGATCTCTTCACGGGAACGGTAGACGAAGAATTGACGCCGAACGAGTACATGGAGAAATTCGGCAGGAAGCCTATCACGGTTGTCAAGGCGGTGGATACAGATTCCGATGGCCCGCAGAACGATGTCCACTACAGGATCCTGGAAGTACCCGATCCGGAAGGGGCCAGACTGTTCCGCATCGATGAATTGACGGGAGAAATCTTCCCACAGGTGCTTTATTCTTACAGACTTTACTCTTAGGTTAAAGCTTGATGTAGATTGAAAGTGTTAGGAATTATTGCCATTTTTAAACCTCACAATTAGAGTTGTTTCGAGTTCAGGGTAAATGAACACATTTTCAGGCGAAATTCGACAGGGAGCAGAAGGACGTCTACATTTTGACAGTGGAAGCGAGGGACAACATGCCATCTGCACTGCCCGGCACGAAAGGACCCAACAAAGACAACGTGAAAGTGCAGATCGTGATTGGTGACGTCAACGACAACACACCGACTTTCGAAGAGACTAAATATGTCAGCAGGGTTTCGGAGTCAGAAGGAGAGGGACATGATGTGCTCACGGTTAAGGTAAGAATCGAAAATTTATGCTTGGAATGAATTAGCTATTGGTTGTTTAAAGCTGTTCCTTAATTTTGCTAAATCTTTTGAATTTCTGAAATTTGTAAATTACGCGACAACATACCATAGAGTAAGTGAAATACGATAGGAAAAAACATCTTTTCTCATACTCTTTTGCAATGTCTTATGTTGTGATGTCCTGCAGTTTATAAGTTGACTCAAATTTATTTGGAAATTTACAATATTGATAGGAAAGTCGATTTTTAAAAAATTTCAGGCCCACGACCTCGACAAGCACTCGAATTTGCGCTACGACTTGGTTGGCGCTCACGGCGGCAGGATTCCTTTCGCAGTGCGGACCGACAGCGGCACTGTGTTCGTCAAGGAGCCACTCGACTACGAGAAGAATGACGTCTATCATCTGAAGCTGCTCGCGTCTGATGGACTGCACAACGCTACAACCGATGTCTACGTTTATGTGCAGGTACAATCCAAAATGTCGTAGTCCGAGGGAAATCGTGAAAATTCAGGATGTGAACGATAATGCGCCGATCTTCGAACAATCAAATTACGTCACAACGGTCTATGAAGAGGACATCAATGTGCCAAAGGTACACCTAAAACTCTGAAAAAATCGTATCATTTATTATTTTCATGAGAAAACCTACAATTTTGAGTATGATGAGTATTATTGCAATTTAGCTCATGAAACTGGAATTGTTTTTGATAGGAAGAAATGAAATTTTCATAAATACAGACAAAAATTATATGAATTTTCAGGTTCTGTTCACAGTCCGCGCTACGGATGCAGATAAGGATGAAAGAAGTCGTCGCATCGTCTACCGACTCGAGGGACAAGGCGTGGGCGAATTCTTCTCTGTCGATCGACATACGGGCGAGATCGAACTGTTGCGACCTCTGGATCGCGATCCTCCTCAGGGAGTGCCTGCCTACAAATTCATCGTCCAGGCAATAGACGATGATGGAAACGGGCTCATTGGATATGCTGATGTACAGATAAACCTCAAGGTTGGTTCATTTTATTAGAGCTTTGAAGAGAAGATCCTCCTCTTTTTCTTATTTGAGGGCATTATCTTTTCACCTACCTTATGATTTCTTTTCGAGAATAAGAATAGAGAACTGGTGACAGATATTTTGTTTTTTCTACAGAAAGAGTCGATAATTTCAGGACATAAATGACAACGCGCCCGTGTTTCTCGAAAACATGTACGGTTATGTCGAGGAAAATCGCGAGCCTCATACTTCAGGTACGATATTTTCTTACATTTTGCCGGAAATAATGATTTGAATTTTAGACGGCGTCTATTTCATGGATGTTCGAGCTATTGACTACGACGATCCGACAACAGACAACGCGAAATTGGAATACAGCATTTCTGTGAACAAGGAGATCGAAGGACAACCTGTGTTCCGAATCGAGCCTGACACTGGAAAGATTTTCGCCATGGTAGGATTTTCTTCTTGAAGGAAAAAGATTTGTTTGATAGGAATGATCTTCGTATGATAACATTGTTGCTTGCAACTTATAGATTTATGGGGATTTTGAAACATCGAATTTTAACATCTGATTATAGATCGGAAATAGTATTTCTTGTGAAATGTGATGTTTCTCCTGCAAATGGCATCAATTGTATGCAAGCTGGGAAAGAGTTTTCTGAAATTTGAACCTTATCAAACCGTGTTTCTGTTTCAGCGAAGCCTAAACCGCGAGCTGCCTTCTGAGAAGGAATTCGTCATTGAAGTACGAGCCACTGACAAAGGAACTCCTCCGAGAGAAGGTAAGAATTCTAAATGAAGGAAATTTGGAAGACTCAAATTGCAGGCTCTGGAAACGTGACGATAAAAGTGCTGGACAAGAACGACAATGCGCCGTACTTCGAGAAGGCTCTGTACGAAGCGAGTGTACAGGAAACGGCACAAGTCGGCAGTGCGGTCATTAGTGTGTCGGCCATCGACGAGGACACCGAAGCACAGTAAAACTTATATTTGTTATTATTTTCTAAAAGTATAAAAATTCAAGCTCTCTGACTTAATTATGATAATGCAATTATTTTGGAATTTCGAAAAAAAAAGAAATGTTGAGTGAATTGAATATAATACTTTTTAAACAATGAAAAGATATAATATTTATGTGATTTTCAGAGATAATGTCTTCACATACACATTGGTTGACGATTCTCCGTACTTCTACATGACCACGGACAAGGACAGTAGTGAATCAGCGGTTGGTGTGTTGAGAGTCAAACAGGTTAGTTTTTTCTCTTAACCTTTATTATTTTCAAATTCTTTAAAAAAAAAAAATATGGGACAACAATGGCTGACTCGAATAATACCCAAAATAATAGCAAGCTTCTTCTTTCATTTTTCCTATCATTTAGATTTGCATTCTTCCGAATTATTATGATTCTCTAGTCCGCTAAAATTCAAAATTTTCAGACGCTTTCTCTACAAAATTTCTATTTTTTATTATAGGATTTTTAAAATACTTCTCTCAAAAATATTGACATTCCTCGAATTTGTCTGACTCACCCTTGCTTTGCACAGTCATAACGGTCTTTCCCACATCAGTCTATTCTAACCTGACTTGGAGTTGCTTTGCGAGTTTCTGTATCCTTGACTTACTTTCCTCCTGTCTTTCCCCTATTTTCTTATTTTCCCTATTTGAGTGCCTAAAATGAACTGCCCTTTCTTCATCTCCATTTATGGAAAGGATGCTCATTTGAATGGGGGATGTTGTGTGCGCTGACCGCAAATTTACATAATAGAGTAGAATAGGAGAAGTTAGAAACTAGGAGAAATGATCAGTCGCAAATCCAAAGGGCTAACACGAACTTACCGACCTACTTTCATGATTTGGAACTTGAGGATAAAGACGATTTAAAAGGATAAGATTTTCCGAAGCCACTCCCAAATGGACAAATGAATGTGAATGTAGCTAGTTATCCTTTGCATAGAAAGGTGAAGGTTTTTAAGCTAATCGCCTATTTTTGCAGATTTTTGTGTTGTTTTCAAGAAAATTTTCCGATATCTAAAAATATTATTGTTCTAGATCAAGTTTTTCTCGGATTAATTAGACAGTGCACCAGATTTTGCTAGATTTTTTTTATTGGTGTCATTTGATCTCGTTTCCCACCTATCCAAATTACAAATAAGGATATTTAGACGAAAATAGTCGTAAATCACCTCAAATAGCTCTCTTCATCACATATCATTTGCATTATGCGAATCGCAGAAATTAGGCTGTAAATCCTAAACGCTAATGGTCATAGGATATTGAGATAAGAGAGATTTGCATCTCGAGGACTTGAATTTAAATAAACTGTTAGATCAAATTTTTCTCCAGCATAATTGTAAATCTTATATAGCCTCATAGCCTAAAATATCTTTTGATAGCGCTAAATTTCTATAATTTTAAACATAGTAGATTAATACGAACACTATCTTTGAATTTGTATTTCTATTATATAAAATCTATGAAACGTATTTCTCGTACCTTACTCACTACTCTTTACTACCAGAGCTAATAATATGCGAGCGCATCTGGAGAAAAGCGCTTTTATTAGGCGCTAATGCTTGGAGTGCAAGATTTGTAGGAAAATAAGGCAACTCAGGACTTGAGTAATAGTATTTTAGTATAGTAAATTGTAAAATATAGACACCTCTTCGTTTACTACAAGAGTCTTGTTTTGGCAGTGGAGATCAACCTTTCGATTTATAAAAATTCAATTATATATTATCCTGTTCCTCCCTAAATCCCAATAACTCGTGTATATCTTGTGTTTCTTCCTTCCATATTTATAATTCCTCTGAGAAAATCGCCACCCTCACTTTTAGCCTCGTAAATCTTTTTTCATTGTTGGGGACATTTATGCAAAGCTACAAGTGTAACGCGCATCGGTCATTTCGAGATGCAAAATTCTTGAGGAAAAAGGTCCACTTTCTTTTCCCACGACGCTTCTTTTTCTCAAGAATTCCCTGGAAAATGTCGCATATTTTGATGTCCATTTCTTGATGCTTTAGTATAGTAAAAGAACATTCTTTCGGATTTACGAAATAAAATGAAAATCCTAAAATTTTCTTCTAAAAATGTTTTCTCAAATATCAAAATCCACCACTTATTTTGGCCAACTTTTTAAAGAACAAAATTAAAAGCTCTGTAGGAAGAAAAGTTTTCGGATATCGGATTTCAAACACAAAGTTTATGTTGAAATTTAGTAGTTTTCATTTGAAAGATGCAATTTTCCACTAGATATTAGGATTTTCAGCAAAATTTCTTTAAAAGTAACAGGCTTTAATGAAAACTAGTCCTTTTGCGATTTTTTTTTTCCAGAAAATAGGATTGTGTCGTGTAAATGAGCTGTTCATCCTGGCCATTCTTCATTCTTCGAATTTCATGCTCATTTCATCATTATCTGTCTCATGTCCTATGTCTTTCCTGTCGGACACTAGTCCAGCCGAGTGCAGAGATGATTTACGACTTCCTTCGAATACTTTTGAGCTGTCTAGCATCCTCTCAATTTTTTATACTATTTCTTTTCTGTCTTTTCCAATACTACTTCTCATTTTACATACTATTTTTTTACTTTTCGTTCTCTCTTCTAATTTCTTCTCACTATTTCCCCACTCTCTGCTTGTCCTCCCCATTGTCCATTTGTCTCTCTACTCGATTAGCCTTTGTCCACATTTTCATCTCCTGCTTCATTTTTTCTCTTCCTTCCCAACTTTTTCATCCTTCCCTGCCAAATCTCATTCTAATTCATCCCAACTCTTCACAATTTCGAGTGCCTTTGCCTCCCAATTATGAGGTAATCCCGCGCGTTTTTCCCCACACAGTAAATTGAGTCATTTGCACGAGGATCTTTCATAGCCCGAGTTGCCAATTTATTCCAAAGTTGAGATTCGCGCCTCAAGAGGATTTCTGGATATTATTTTTTTACATTAGTCTGAAGAAAAGAAGCATTTCCTTCCTGAAAATCATAATTCCTCACTTCCTAGGTTAGTCTATGATTCTTCGTGTTTTGGACATCTGTAGGAAGTATTTTTCTAAATTCAGATGTTGATTTCTAAAATTCATCATTCATTTCTTTGATATATTTTCCATTCTATTAGAAATAGTTTATTTTCAAAGAAATCTATGAAAATCTTTACTTTATTCTCATCCTTTTTATTTTTAGTCCCAAATTTCTGTAATCAAGATGTTTTTCTCCCCTAAACTCCTTCCAATTCCAAATACCGTTGACCTTAGTTTATGGAAATCTTTTAATGCGCGTGCTCGCATACCGTCCTGCTGTCTTTGTTTGCATTCGAATTAATGAATATGCGCTCTTTCTGACCACTAATCTGTAGGCTCGAAGAAAGGCAAAGAATGCCTGGTGACCCGTGAAATGAGAGCAAAGTGAAATAGTCATAAATCTTGTCATTTGCATAATCTCCCTATTTTGGATTTTTTGACATCAATTTTCCTAATTTCTGAGTGAAGACCAGTTTCCTTCCTTGAACTTTTACCAGGCTCACTGTAAAATCACTTGAAATTTGTTTGTGGATCGTCTTACTTCGTAAATCGGATAAAGCCAACTCATCTTGATTTTTTTGACTGAAGATCACATATTTCGCAACGTTGTAAGGTCAAGATCTTGCAATTCCACGACGAATGCGTGTGTTGGTGAAAGATTGACTTTTGGAAGAATTTTGTCTGAATGGGATATTTGAACACGGTTTCGAAGTGGGGCGAAACCCGTTTAGCATTGCTTGATTTGAGGCTTGAAGGCTAGGATATTGGGAGTCTCCTTCTGGAGGCTGAAGGCAGACGACAGGAGGGAGGCAAGGGGCTTGAAATGGTGGAGTCAGAATCGATGCTTCTTGACATTTGTAATAATAATCCGCTGAAAACACTAGACGGTGATCAATCATAGATTTTCAGAAAATGTTTAACATATCAAGGTTAGAATTTGAAATGTTTGATTTTCATTCGTAACTTTATAACATCTTGAAAACTAGGAATAATCTTTTTCTTTGTTCAGTATATGACAGATTCACTAAAAATCTCGCGATTTTTACAACGATTTCAAGATTATGGCAATCATAACTTAGCTATTCATTCAGATTCGTGAATATTAGCTCTAGTGACTTTGTGAATGAGCGTTTCTTTGAACAGGTGTTTGATTGTCAAACGCTCGTAAAATGGAAGCTGAGATGCAAAAGATAGAGGATATCAATGATCTAATCTCTCCACTGAGAAATATAGTGGATTCCAAATCGTTTACAACATTTTGATGGATTGGAGGAGTTTGCAGAAAAGTGCAATAGATATTGCCCAATTTCGTACTCTTTTGTCTGGAGTAGTTATGCAAAATTTTCAGGTTTTTGCTTGAAAATTATTCATTACTTTGCCTATGCAATTTTATTTGATACCAAACTTTTTCCTATTCAGTGATTTTTCTTCAACATTTTGTTCTCATTTCTTTCTGTTCACTGCCAAGGTTTCTATTAAAATTTGCTCCTAAACTTAGTTTTTCGACTCTAATTCTAGCGGCATTTGCCATACGGTATCGTAAAATTTCCCTCCACGATTTAACGATCGTACATAGGATTATCTAACCTCTTATCTGCATATCATCAGCAATATTGCCGTGGGGATTTTATGACGTCGACTTTTTCCTCATTTCTACGTCTGCTTTGTTCTATGACAGAATACGATTACATTGCGCATTCCTTCCTTTAATTGCCATTCCTCACAAATGTAATGTCTCGAAAAAAACCCCTACCACAGCTTTGCATCCACGCAAAAATGTGGGCGGAGTCTAGGCAGTGAAGAAAAACGAGAAAAATACAATGAATCAGTCTGTATGGGTGCTTAGTCAACAGGGCCCGAATTGGGGTAATTTCCATGGACGAGTTATCGTCGAGTGCGCGTTGCCTTTGCCTGATTCCCCTCAGGGAAGGGGAGATACTTCACCAAATAAGTCTCTCGACGTTTAGCCGTGGAGCGCAAAATACGCCCCTTTGTATGCGAGGAAAGGCAGGCAAACCGGCTGCAAGCGCGCTCCACTGCCAAAACCCGACAATAACACGAAAATATAGGCGTGTAAGAGGCGAAAAACTCGCTGAAGCGCGCGATAATAACAATCGTAATTATATCGCCCTGCCTCTGACTGAAGACGCTTTAGGTATTGTTGTTGTTGTTATTTGGGCAAGAAAGTCAGCATATCTAGATTCTCGTAGTGGAGGCATTTGGCAACTCGCGTTGTTGCAACTAGTTGGAGAATAGAGAATTTTCGCAAAAATAGCATCTGTGTCAGAGAAGTTCGAACTCAAGGTCAACTTTCGAAATAAAAACTAGACCGAGAAGCGCAACCCCCACCTCTGAACTAATTATACGTGCAAAAAATGCCTTCAGGAAATATAGATTTTTTCGGAAAGAAAATTAATTTGGAACACATTTGTGTAAAACTTTTGAACACGAATGAAAATTTTATTATCTTCGACAAAAATAGTTAAATAGGAAAGTTTTGAACTTGGTCTACAGTTATCTGAACTCACTAACCACTTGAGTAAATTTCAACCTGTGTTTTTGTGTGAATCGGCTGCTTGACCATCGGTCTGCTTATCGAGTGTTGCTGCTCGTTTTATTTGCCTTTCTCCTTGACATTTTCGCGCCCGACTCCCTGCCTGCAGCCTGTTTCGAGAGCTCACAGCTTCAGGCGCAAATTTTCATTTTTCTCATTTCGACCCGTCAAAATTATCGTCTCATGTGCAAATTCTTCAGAACAGATTTGATTTTTGACTACTTCGATTTTTTTGTTTTTGAAAAATCTTTACAATGAAAAACCTGCGTAGTTTACAACATTTTCTAGAAAAAATAAAAGGAGAACTTGTCAGAGGAGTGATGAATAAGATTTTCTTTAAAAATTGGTAAGCCTGTTATATTTTGCTGTTTTATAATTGGAAACTAGATTTTTTCCTTCTAAAAATCCTTAGATAATCCAGGATTTTCTGATTTTCCTCGGATATCCTGGTGTTGGGTAATCGCTTGGGGTCAGCTCTATCATTTCCTCGGCAAAATGGTCGTATTTCACTCACTGCTCACTACGGCACTCGACCCGTCCAGTCATCATAGCTTGTCCGTATTTTTCTCGCTTCTGGCCTCCAATTTTTTCCTGCCCCAAAATGACAGTTGCTCTTCCGTTGAGCTTTGGTGACTAATCAGAATAGTATTCTAGACAGTTTTGAGCCAATATCCTTCATTAGGAATTGAGAGATGGATTTTACACTATGTGACCCCTTCATTACTATCTCAGTCTTTTTCTGTCTAGGAATAGGTAATTTCTATCTCATATTCCAGTGTATTGCATCATAGTCGAATGTATCCATCTGCAATTTGGATAACTAATGACAATAGATGAGATTATTTGCGACAAATGGATATGAATAGGAAGAGAAAGTAACGCAAATCTAAACCGAACTTTTGAATTTTCATCTTTTCTCTCAAGTAACTTGCATTCTTTTTCTAATAATATTTTTTATTTGACGAAAATGTGAATTTATCTTCCCAGGATTATGACATTATCAGATCTTCTAATCTAATTAGACTTAATTGATTTTTTCTGTAAGTGTTACCTGATTTCTCACCCAAATTCCATAACCTCGGGAGTTTTCGCAGTTTCCATCTCCCCTCTTTGTGCCAAGTCATTCCTCATTTCTGCGGGAACTCCTCCAAATATTCTCTCGGCCTTTGTATGCCTTTGTTCCTAAAGAGAAGTAGAGTGAGAAGTGACCAACAGGTAAAATAGGTAAACTCTCGGAACTCTGCCCGCATAAAGACAAACTTTTTCTCTATTCTCTCACTACCCTCACTATTTTCCAATTTTTTGACTCTTTGAGCTCTCTTTGAATAGAACGGAAACACTCAACTCTATTTTGCAACGAGCTGTTCCTTCCTTTCTTTGCCTCTTGCATAAGTATTTTGCCGTTCAGGCCATGAAAATAGTCACTATTTCCTCTCCCGAACGATGATTTGCCAAACTTTCAACAATTGAAACTCCAAACACGAATTGTTGAGCTCAAAATAGGGTAAAATTGGTCTTGAAATTGTAGAACATTGCCTAATTTTTACTATTCTTGCAAGATTTTTCTGGTCCCCTTACCTCCGTTTTTTTCTAAATTTCGAAGACAATGAAAATAACAAAGTCTTAGAGCCCTTCTAACTTTCAACAAACTCCACCCGAACGTTTGCACTCGAGCCATAAATTGTTTACAAACTTGCCTCATTGTCTGCTAATCTCTTTCTTAAGTTCTCTCGATTTACTCCGTCTTTCTCGAATTGAAAAATTTCGTTCGACCCATAAATTTTCGAAATTCTCATTACACTGATTGTTCCAGTGTTGTGCCATTAATTGAGGGCAGGGAAAAGTTACAATTACTCGAGGAATCTGAAATCGCGCTTCGATACAAACGAACATCAATTCATCAATCACATCGAGCCTGCCCCCTAGGTCTCGAAACTCAAAGCGATAGTGGTTGTCAAATGTTTTGATGAGTTTTTGCAAAACTTTTTCCTCATCAAGATTATAAAAATACCCCTATGATGAATCATAGCGAACATAAACAGGCTGGGATATTTGTAGCTTATTTTTCCAAGTTTATCCTGCACTTGCCCCGTTTTTCTGATTTTTTCTACCGGCCAGTGCCAGCTTACCCCTAGTGGTATCTACGTTCGTTTTGAGGGACACCTGCTGATTTTTTTCTCTTCGACCCTTTCATTTCTCAGTGCTATTCCTTGCAACCAGTTCCTTAGCCATGCAAGATCCTTCGGATATACAAGTCTTATGGTTTTCTGCATATCTTTCCCTCTCTCTAACTTCCTGTATTTTTTCTCTGTCCTCTCTTCAGATCCAAACACTTTCTGTAATACCCCAGAAAAACACTCGTTGGTATGCCAGACGGTTTTATTTTTCTTATATTGTAGCATGAAGGAAAGATTTTCGAAATCGTGTTTCGTACAGTTGTCACTTTCCGTGCGGCGCGTTTGCAGATATTCCAATGTCAATGTTACGCCTCGCCACCTCGCGCGTTTTTCAAAGAGAATAGGTTCAAATCTGCTGCCATGTTTATTTTAGTCGGTGGTGAAAAGCTGCTTTCATGAATATCCTTTTATTGTGATTCGGTGAATTATGCAAATCTTTGAAGATACCCATCTACCGGAGACTCTAGCATTTATGTCATTCAAATCACGCATTTCTGACAGATATTAGTCGCTAAGTATTAGGTTTGAAAGAAGGAATGCTACATTCTTTTAAATTTCAAATATTTTATCAGAACCATTTTCTTATGATCTTTCCTGCAATTTGTAAAAATAAATTCACCGTGTAAAGTTAAGAATCATGTCCTTTTTCCCTTCGATTTTACTCGCTACTCCTCATTTTTTACTTTCCCTACTATTCCATAAATCTTCAAAGAAAACCTCTCGTGTTTATTTCGGAATGATCTATATGGTGATGGATCTCTTTGATTTCCCTATTCCCCACCCACCACACACAAAATGTTCATCGCTCTCCCTTCCTAATGGTCATAAACTTCCCCCTTTGTTTTCTGCGCCTCGTTTGCAGCTTTTTGTGAGGGTTTCCGCTGAGCGGATCTCTTTGATTCTTTCTGTCACTCGGGTGGCCATTCAACAATAAATCTTAGGAATTTGAGGCTTATCATCACTTTTTCTCCTCATATGATGAAGGACAGAGGAAGAAAAACGCCTGAAATGTTCATTGGTCATTTTATAGGATCGATTATCATTATCACCGTTCCTCTCGTTAAATTTTACCGACTTGCCTATTATTAAAGTGTCTAATTGGAAAAGTGTTTTGGACATTGTGTTGAGAGTAAATTACTAAATTACCGATGTTTTCAAAGATCATTCGTTAATTTTGTCGTCAATCACCGATTATCCTAGCTTTTTACGGATTCTTTTGATTTTCTCGGATTAACCCATTTCGAACCTGCGGACAGCGATAATTTGATTATGAGAAATGATAGCTTTGACCGGGTTACCTAATACTTTACCATTCGTTGGAAAATATGAATTCTCTCATCTTTGGGAGTCCGAAACTCCATTTACCCGAATGCTCAAAATGAGTCTCATAAAGGAGTTCCCAATTCATTTTCGTCCGGTCTCATTTCGTCTGACCACTTGTGTGCCATGTCGTTTTGTACGTCCCATTCCCCAAGGACCATATATTCGAAGAGTAGTCCTATCCTCTATCCCCCTTTCAAATGTCCATTTTAGGTCCGTTTTTGGACATTTCTCATATCCTCTGAAAAGCGTCACTATTCGAAGATGCTCCATTTTTACGCTTCTTTTCTCAGCCCCGGTTATTAGTTTTGACCGCCAAAAGGGTCCGCGCGTTCATTCAGTTTTAGAATGTCTCTGAATCCTCTCCCACGAAGTGAGTAGAATTTACTCCAACCTAATTTCGGCTCAAGCATGTGAAATTTGAGTTTAAACCTACGAGCTTTGAAGGGGGTACTTGAAAATTGGCATATTTTCGCTGAAAAACTATTTTTCTATTATATTTACTTTAATTTTTGAACTCTGCAATTAGAGAAACACGACTTTTTTTTGGAAGTTATTTCAGCTAGGCAAAAACAAAAGGTTTGCTTGATTTGGATTATGGACTGGTTTTACCCATTGAGGATTGAGATTTCGCCTTCTAATAAATATGGTTTTCTCCTAGGTTTCTATAAGCCATCTCGTAATTTCTTCATTTCTCTCAAACTTTCACTCGATATTTATGGCTTTTTGTCACTCGTTGCATCGTGCCAGTCAGGCATTGTACTTTCTTGCAGCTTCACCTGTAACTTTACTTTTTCACCCCCACTTTTTTCCCTTCCTGTTCTCCCGATTTCACACGCTATTTCGTTGATCTCAATCTGGATGCCAACTTGCTTTTAGGCGCTTATTTTCTTGCCTTCTTGCCTTTCGCGTTCTGACTTTCCCGCTTCTTTATTTCTCCAATTTCACCCTACTATTTTCTCGAGTCTCTTACTTTTTATCCTATCTCTTTTTCATTTTCTCAACAGACGTTCCACTTCTTCGTACAAGAATTCTCTGCCTTCTTTCCCGCCCTCTCGTTTTGCAATGGTCTTTCGCGATGCCGAATTTCCCTGGATTTTGACACGCAAATTTTTCGACTCATTTTTACAAATTCTGACAAGCTAGCTAGTTTAGCTGACCAAGGATTTACGTGCTGCAGAAAAAATGAAGGGTAATTACTCATTCTAACTTTAAAAAATTAGCTCCCAGAAAATGGTCTTTTGAATCATTTTTCGAGTGAAATATTCTTACAGTATCATGACTTTTCCTGGTCTAAAACTAAAATTTCAAGGCGGCAAATTTTTTACTTTAGCATACCGTTCTTAATTGAACGCTGAAATTTGAAAGATCGTATCTCCGAAACTTTCACGGAAAAGTAGAAGTAAAATTTCTCCATTCCCCTACTTTATCATAGAGTTTTTACTCAACATCGGACTTTCTCCCTCTAACTTTTCGATTTCCATTTCTTTGGGAATGTCGCCCATTTACCTCAACTTATTCTCCTCCTTGCCTGCTTAGCCTCCCAGATCTGGGTCGATATACGGCCGACCGTTCGTACTGCGCGTCTTACCCTTTGAAGTCCTCAAATCTCCCCTTCATCTGAATTCTCCCTCCGATCCTCAAAATCCCCTCTCTCTCGCCAATTTCCAAATCTTTTTCCTCGTTCTTCCAGAAATCTGCATCATTTCACCTAATTTCCTTACGACTTTTTGCTGACTTCACAAAGTTTCAGCGATTTTTTGTCATTCGCGATTTTTCAACAAATTTATCTGATTCGAACATTTTCAACTTTTTTCCTTTGCAAATTTATGGAGGATCACTTGAAAAGTCGAAATTTGTCGCTGAAGTTTCGAAGATTCGAAGATTTACGATGTACTCGATTTGTATTTAGCACTTGTAGAGTGAATTTACAACGTTGTAAATGGGAAACTGGTATCGTGCTCAGATACAAATATTTATTGGCTTCAAGCTTGGAATATTTTCATTTGGGCAGTTACTGGAGACCATTTTTTCAGAGTGGTATCAAAGACCCATTTTATATGGTGCCATAGAACCATTTTATGGCACCCCGAACTCGTACCAAATGGGGTCAGTGATGTAACCATGCTTTGTCGAGTGGTGACTAGGCCACAGCACTTGTTATTCCCCTTTCTTTTCTTTATTCTAATTTCTCCCCCTATTCTATTCACTTCAATCTTCTTATTTATCCATCTCCCACTATTTTAGAGTACCCTTTTACAGGCCTTTAGGAACTCATCCCTAAATTGCGTAATCTTATTTGGGATACATTTGAAGTGTCGAATATGCGATTTTGCGCAATGTTCTAAAATGGTAAATACTTTTGTAGTGAATGGTAAAGTACCACTGAATCACCCACTTTACAGGGTAAAGTCAATAGAAAACTTGCCAATTCTTGAATTCTATTTCATTGAAAAAGGATTCTTTCATTCTGATGACCAAAGGCTCGTATTCATTGTGAAAAAGCTGCTGTTTTATGATTTTCTGACGATTCTGCTAACTGTAACTGAACAAAATTCACAGAATAGTTCGGTCAAAATGGGACTGATTGATAAGTTTTATATTTCTGATATTACTTCAAACTTTAACTAACATTCCCAGATTATTTTCGATAATTGAAGATAACCTAGT
Organism: Diploscapter coronatus; assembly: GCA_964036155.1. Lineage (NCBI taxonomy): Eukaryota > Metazoa > Nematoda > Chromadorea > Rhabditida > Rhabditidae > Diploscapter > Diploscapter coronatus. The sequence continues at coordinate 9,010,070 of OZ038423.1, forward strand.
ATATAGTGAAGGTAGGAATATTTTTCCTGCTACTTTTTATATCTCGATGTCATTACCTTTCCAGGTAACTTATTGTACGGTCTAAGAACCAACATTCAATATCATTACTCTCGATACCTTCTCGAGAGCGCTCTAACTGTAATAAGTAACCTTTCTTTCGTAAGTAATAGCGATCTTCTATTCTTTATTAGGTAAAATGAGCGGATTTGTGTAAAACATCCTCTTTTCTTTTCCTCCCTCCTTTCTTTCTTTCATTCATTCGGCAGTCACAATATGCTTGGATAATTACATTAGCTAAGGAAGCTGAGGGAAATAGTATTTGAGTATGAGTTACGAGAGGATGAAGCTGGAATCCGAGATATCGGGGATCCAAGAGGTTGAAAGGGACCATGGAAAGGACACCCCGAGAGAACCCTCGCACAAATTAGGCATTCACTACGGGCTCTGACCCGCACTGCGCTTTGACTCCAGTAGAATATTCAAACAGGCTGATCAATTATGATGAGCTATTGGAGAGAGGAGGATAATGAGAGTTCGAAATTTGAAGAGGAAGATAGGTTTCAGAAATGGATTTTTGAGAAAATTACTTGTTAGATTTGATTCGTAAATTCGTTTGTAAAAGAAACTTATTCTAAAATTTATTCATGCATCTTAATTTAGAGCCCGTTCAGATTTAGTTGCAAGCTGAATTGCAACTAAGTCTGAACGAACCCTTAGCGATTTTTTATTTATCGAGTTAGACTTTTCCGATATTAAAAGATTTAACTGGGATGTTTAAAGAAAATCTTGAACTTCTCAAAAAAAACTTCGAAAACGGAAATTCTAATTCCCTCGATTTCCGTTTGAGAGGTGAAACTATGAGCATAATTTTCGATCTTTGATATCTCACAATGGGGTGTATGAATAGTGGTGTTCCTCTGTTCCTTCCTCTCTATTTGCCATTATTTCTGGCGCATTGGTCATTTTCGATAGTTGATTCCTCATTAGAGACGATTGGCGCCGCGCGGCAACACAAGAAGTAACTTGAGAAGAGGTAAAGAAAGTGAATAAGGAAGTGAGAGAGGGTGAAGAAGCAGAAAAAGGAAACAGCGAGAGCAATTGGGAGGGAATAAGATGCAGACATAGAAAAAGAAGGTTAGAGAACGTCCCTTCAGGCAAAAGGAATACTAGAACCTTTAGAGGGAGAAGAGAGACCATTGAAAAATAAGAGGTAGAAAAAGACGCAGAAAATATTAGAGTGAAAATGTTCCATATCGGTGTGTGCATTTGCGCGCCCATCCGACAGAACACTTTCATATTTCCATTTTCCACCCACCCCTTATTTGTTATTTGGTCACTTTCACTCTCTATAAATCGAGATATTTTTCTCTCATTGTCTGGTTTTCTTTATATCAAACACTATTTCTTTCTCTAACAGTCAGTTTCTCTCATGGTTAAAGACTATCTCACTTTTACCTGTCTCAACTCAAAATAGAATAGCGATTAGATAGATCCGTGAGAGTCAAATAACAATTCAATTATTCCTTCTTTAGAAATCTAAAGAATGCTGTTTATAGTATGCTTTAAATCGGATTAAAATTGCTAGATTTTATCGGATTTCCTACATTGTTTTTTGCAAAAATTCATTTCCAAAGAGAATACCATTGACCATTGTGTTGTTTTCTAGCAAAGATGTTATCGTATCTTCTGTTCGATTGGAATGGACAGATGAGAATATGTATGTACTGACAATTTTACAATGCCACTACATTGTAAAAGCGTACTTGTTTATGTGAGAGGGACGAGATTTTGACAAAGTGACTGACATTTTCTCATTTTCTGTCACTAGAACACGAGAATTTCCCTTATTAGAAACCATCTCGTTATCATGATTTACACCAAAACAATGTTATCATTTCATCTATTGATTACTTTGTTATTTATCAGCAAGTTGGCTTTTTTCTAAATATTCAAAGTGTCATTCAACATATGACCTAAAATTTTCCATGTCTAATGCAAATAACTTGACCCATCTAAAATATCCGCCTCAAAGTCAGTGTTTTTATTTTTTTCCGTCTCCATTTTCATCATTCCTTCCCTCGTTCTGTATGCTTTTTGTGAGCGAGAGCTTTGTGATGGTTTTGTCGCTTTTCGCTTTTTCTCCTTCACTTTTTGCAATGCATCATTCACTCATTCACTTTGTTAGTCTGTTAGTTCGAAAGGTTAGTCACTTCATAGAGCTTCGACCGAGTGACTGACCGACCGCTCTCTTCATCGCATTTTTTGAAAGACGAAATTTTGAAGTCTCGATAAAAATGCACTTTATTATACCTATTTCAAGCCATATCATTTTTGCAACATTTTCTAAAAGAACGAAATCGTGTTTTGGCAAGACATCCAATCCTCACGTTCTTCTCGTCTTATCTATTATCCACCGAATATCCCCCCTCGAATATCGCTGTTGATCTGTTTATCTTCCCTTCCGTCCCTCTTCCCTTCCCGCGTGTATCAAGATTTTCCGGCTCCTGCCTTCTGCCTTCTGTTTTCCGTCCGTCATGCATTCATTCCGTTACGTGCCACTCTGTCTTCCTTTCTGCCTTTCTTCCTTTTCTTTCTGTAATTTTCCCGACGAGCTTCGCTTTTCACTTTCATCTTTGCTCTCGATTAATTCGAACGAAAAACCGGCAAAAATACAATGCGTCTTGTTTTTTCTGCGCACTTTTCAATAAATTCAACGGCATTTCGCACTATTTTTCGATTTCTTTGAATCTCTCCCCCATCTCGATTTCAAACGCTCTTTTGATTTTCTCACTTTTCACCAAATCTCATATTAGATAGTGTCCATAATCATGGCTACTTTCTGTATCTTTTCTCTCTAAACTTCATCGACTATTTTCAATTCCTTGAATCGTTTCCCTAGGCATTTTCTAACCGTATTTCTCTTTCTCTCTCACCCTTTTTCCTTTGCCGGAGCGTAACCGGATCCGTTTGAGTTTGATTCCAAACATTTTCTCGCGGTCTCTTTCCGTTTTTATTTCCTTCCCGCAACCGTTTTTGCCAGCTCAATCAGCTCAAATCGAATTGACTCGGCGCCGCGAAACCGAGACATTGAAATTTCTAATCCGATGAAAAGTCGAAGAATTCCCACTTCTGAAATAAAAAATGTCTGGAGAAACTCTGCCGAAAAAACCCCGGAATTTATTCGGATTAGAAATATTATTTCAGCACAAAATTACCAGTATCAAATTTATTTAATGAGAGTCTGATCTTTTGAAAATTGGGGAAACGCATCAAAGTGAGTTTTTTTTCTGAATAGGTTGACTTTTTGGAAAAAATTTATTGCCTTTCGAAAAGTTGATTTATTTTGTTCCGGGCGTTCGAAAAAAAAATCACAATGACCACCTGCCTTCAACAGTGATTGTTGTCCGATGAAGGCATTCTTTTGAAACTAAATAGATAATAGGGAAATGAGAGACAGAAAAGAAAAAATACAAGAGACTGAATCGTCGTGTTTCAACAATGCTCCTCTTGTCCACGACGAAAGAGGAAATAGTATAGGAAAACAAGATAGGAGAAAAATGGAGAAATAGTACGGTAAATTGAGAGAGAAAGGCAGTCGCGTTCCCTCCTTCTTTGGAAATACAGCTTTTTCTTCTATTCAATTGTTTTTCCTCTTCAGTGTTCGTCTTTCCTCTGTTCCTCTAACTCTCTTTCTCTTTCTGCGGAAATCTCCACTCTCTCAATTCGCAAAGAAATAACCTTTTTGAAACGACGGAAAATCAATTTCCTGTGATTTTTTGAGATAGGAGACCTTTTTCATTTTGATCTCCATTTTGACGAGTTCGCTATGTTTGGACGGCCTTATCATTTTGATGACTTTTATCGATGGAATACGTTAATTCATTCTTGAAGATTCTAATTTTTGGCGTCATTTCAAAGAATTCCAAATATCATCTAATCCACCTCCATAAATAGATTTCGCAAATCGATAAAAATCGATTCCCTTCGTGAGATGCATAATTTCTCTAGTGCTATTTTCTATATTTCTTCACTCGGGACGCGGACACGTCATTTCCTCTTTTTCCCTACTTCTCTTGATTTCCCAGCTATTTCTCACTCACCTTTATCTATTCTTGCTGCATGCGTTCGAAATATTTCCCCCCAAGCAAAAAGAAAAAGGATAGCCCCTCAAGGTGAATCACCCATTTCGTTTCTGTCTATTATTTTGCAGCGCTATTTCGCATCCTTACAGTCCAGTCAGAGAATTTTCTAATTCGAATTTTTCATTCCCCACCCACTCTTTCCTCAGGTTGTGTGCTCTGATGAATATGCTTATTCAAATCGGCTGATTCATTCAAACCGAAATTTCATTTTACCCACTTTTAGACGCATTCTGAGGTTTTCTAACTGAAATTTCTCACTGATATCGATTTAATGTGTCGGATGAAAGGCCTGTTTTCTCGATAATCGACATTGAACTCATTCTTTGTTTAGGAAATTGATCGCGATAGGTTTCACATTTTTGGTATCTAAATTTTCAATTTTATTTCTCGAGTTTTTTCTTTCAGTTTTATTCTCAAAATATGGGAATATTTAGAAAACTTCACAAGTAATTTAGCAAGATTAGCTTCAAGCGCTCTGCATCTAAAGAACCAATTCTACTCCTTATTCCTGCTATGATTCTTGACGACGTAAAATTTTATTCTAATCACAATTCTTACCCAACCATACACAGATCCCTCTTCATTATTATTATTATTTACCATTGCATTCCAATATGTTGGTTAGTGTTTTACGAGGCTAGAATGACCGATCTTCCCTTCTTTATATTCTCTGCCCTTATACCTATTCTCCCCTCTTTTTACCTATCTCTCACCTATGTGCGAGTGACCTTCCCTTATTTGGTATCTCTCTGTCTGTCTTCTTTTTCACTCTCCCCAATCCCCCTGCCCTTTTGTCTCTACCTGCAAGTAGGCGTGTCCTTGGCTCTGCGTTTCTCTATTTTCACGCGGCTGGACATTCTCTCGTATTTATTTTTCTCCGTGCTCTCTCATTTTTCCCTCCCTATTTCCGTTTCTTTTCCTCTCTTCTAATCCTTGTCTATTTTCTTCCATCTCTTCCTTCCTTTCTCTTTTGCTGAAGGCTCTCTTCAAGTAGTAGTAGGCCTGCACCAAGCCTAGTAAGATTTTTTGTCCTTCTAAACTTTTTTTCAGCTGATTTTCTTTTGTCTCTCCGAGTTTCATGGTGCATTTCGCATTACTCGTTTTCTGAATTGATTCGGGTAAAGCGGGTGTGAATGAGACATTTCGTTTAGGGAAAATGGAATTTAGAGAGGGGAAAAAGATATGCGAGAAGACATTTTTGCAGGCTTTTCCTTTCCTCTCTCTCTCTGCTCAGCTTTTCCCTTTATGCGTGTTTTTCTTTTCGCACTTTTTTTTTTTAAAGAAATGCCCCTAAATTCGAGCGCGTTACATAAACGTTTCTAATGGAATTTGTATCCATTTTGGCGGAAAATTGCACATTTCGACACGATTTTAAGAAATTTGATGGAAAATTCATTCTATTCGATTTCTTTCTTTTATAAAAATTCTTGATATGATTCAAACAAAGGGATTTCACTAATTCACTCAAATTTCGCTATTTTCCCTTTTCTTATGCAAATCCTTTGATGGGATTTAGGCTTTTCCCCGATCTGGAAGAGCGACATTTTTGGACGAATTTGCGAATTTCATTGATAACCTGCTGAGATTTAGCGCAGAAAGGGAAAAGTGAGAGAAATTCAATTTCTTGAAAGCTTTTCTTCCAGAGTTTGACTGCTATTTTAGCGAATGACTATGAGTGCGTCAAAAGCCTGGATAATTTCATAATTCGTAAATAAAATATTTATTTGCAATTTTCGCGAAAATACAATCGCTTGTTCTTGAATGCTTCGACCTAAAAATATGAATCGTTTACTGCAAAACTCCGATTTTGGTTGAGGACTTGTTTAGTTGTTTAGACATTCCGAATTTTGATTATTCAAGCTAAAACTATTCTCTGATTTGCATCGACTTTCTGGAATGTTGTCTAATTCCTTCTTCCACTCAATTTCATCCACTCTCTCGATGATCGTCCGTTTATCCTTCCCACTTCCCATTTGGAATCTCCTCTTTATCTCTTTCTGCTAATACGTCGGGACTTGGTCTATTGATTTTCATATCGTTTTGAAAAAACTTTGATTTCTTTTGGTCTCAATTTAGAAATATAAATTTCTCGTAGAAGACTATTAGTCCTATGATAAAACATAGAGCACTACAACTGTCTAGGATGATTTTAAATCTCACAATCTAGATTATCGTTTCAGTTTGAGTCTAGAGAGAAATCCGAATTATCGAAACTTTTCATATTTCCTTTCCGCATTTTTTCACATTTTAACTCTGAAAGTCCAAAAGTATTTTTGTGACTCGACGTAGTATTTTTGAAATCCGCCCTGCAGATTTTTTCGCCTCATTTCCTCTCGCGTATTTCATTTCCCCAGTTCTCCAAATCAGCTCACACCTGATTTCATCCGATTGCGTTTTCGCTTTTCGTCTCGTCGTTTTCTCGTACATTTTCATTTTCTCGTCTTTTCGTCCTTCTATTCTGTGCCTTTTCAGCCCTACCGATCCGCTACCAAATCCGGACCTTTTTTCGACTGAAACTACCTCAAACTCCCTAACGATTAACGGCCAAAATTCTACGATTTTCGAAACATTTTAGGATTTTCAACTTATCCGATTTATTATTATTCGAGTCAGCCAGAGTATCCCCCTCAAGTTATTGCTAGAGAATAGACGATTTTTGTCAAAAATATACGAAATTGATCGGCGGACGTTTTAGCCACTGGACTATGAGGACGCCTCGCAGCGCGACGGATTCGACCTGCGAGTGCGGCTGTCGGACGGGAAGTTCGACACGGTTACTGGAATCCACGTCCGACTGCTCGACGCCAACGACCACGCACCGCAGATACACGGACCTGGAGAGGTCCGCATCGAAGAGGATGCGGAGAGAGGCACAGTGCTCGCTCGGTTCACAGCCACCGATCCGGACCAGGCCGACCAAGGACGACCATCCAGGTGAGGGGGAGCTCTGGCAATTCGCTACCATTTCTAAGTCCCTTGTCCCTAAATCCCTATTCTGCGCTCTATTGCTAACCATGACCCTTCCCTCGTGCTCCATGGCCATGGGCGATTTGTCCCTGCCTTTCGGATTGGATAGTTCCGTTGCGCGCTCGAGATTTTCCTCGCTCGCGGGCGGCATGAAGACCAGGGACATTCGCGTGTTTGTCTCTAAAAACATCAGCGAAGACATTCCCATCGGCACTATTCTCGATACTTTCAAAGCGCACGACCCGACCAGCATGACCAGTTACAATTACACGTAAGTCGCGTTGATCATCTTGTTTTTTTTTGTATTGATTCGTCATATGGGGACAAATGCTATTGTCAGGCGCTATGTGTTAGATCTCGTTGCTGATTTGACTTTATCCTTTCCTCTTCTTGATTTCTCGTTCTTTCAGTTATGACTCATAAAGATGCGCATTGCGAATATTCCGCCTGATCCAAGGATTACGCATAACATGCAAATAGTACAAAAATCAATTTTAGGTCTGAGAAACCAAACTTTAGAAACGTTCGCAATTTTAATCTATTCTTTTCTCGAGTAGTTTTTTCTTGAATGAAAAACGAGTTCAAAACGACTTTCTCCTAAATTTTTAATGAAGTCGCGCGCGTCTTTTTTCATCCTTGTGTTTGTAGTTTTTATGTACAACAAAATTGCTGTTCTTTCTTCTTTTCATCTCTAATTTCTGAGCGCTATTTTCTGGATTGACTTCTGGAACATCATTATGGATGAAGCCCTAGCATGGAATGAAATGAATTTCCCGCCAATTCTTAAAATATCATTGGGGGTTTTTTATGGAAGTGTTATTGTTTCAAGGGGGTTTGTTCGGTTTTATTGGAAGGTTCATTCATTTTACTTTTAAGATTAAAATTTTTCAAATGATTAAAGAATTGAGCGAATTTCTCTCTAAAAAGCCTCTTTTTGTTCGGGCGCTAATAGGGCATTCATCATCTTGTCACCGTGGGATTAGAATGTGCAGGGTGAATCTCAGCAAGGAAGGGATCGGACTCGAATGTTGCTGCGTGAAGAAGGAGCATTCCCTCACCCTCCCCATTCTTCCCCAGGGATCGATTCTCCTTCGTTTCTACACTGCGACGGACCCCCTCAGGCCGCTTTTTTCCACTTTGCACGGGCCGAGAGCGAGATGCTAAAAGAGTTTGTTTGAGGAGAAAAGGAGGAAGAATCGCCCTTTAGAGGGACGCAAAACGTGAGCGAAAAGATTTTCGTACTAGTAAAAGAGAAAAATGCGAGAAATCGACCGACCGACTGACCACCAAAATACACAGCTGTTTTTGTTGAATTAGAAATGGAGGAGGCTCCTGAAGCTTGAATTATTCATCAGTTTCTGTTGGATAAAATTGGATAAGAATAGGATGCGTTTGGTTTCAAATATATCGGCTCATAGAGCAGGTCATTTGGCACACAATTTTCATAATTCCGATAAGGCTAATACAAACGTTCTTTATATTTGGAAGAAAGTTATGAAAAGTCACTGAACGCCTTGGATCAGAGATGACCAATTTTTGGCAGTAACGTTTTCGCATTAACTATGTGGGAAAAGCTAAGTCTGCCCGACCTACTTTACCCTTACCTTTCGGGGGTTATTTGCCAAAGAGAGGGAACACACACCTATGAATATATTATCTCTCATCCATCTCTGCTTCTTTCCTCTCTCAAATTACAGCGCTATTTCTCCGCCTTTATGTTCTTTTCCTCGCTCCCTCAAATAGTCCAAACGAGGTCACCGATGTCCCTTTTCCTTCTATATGCAGGAATCGAATCAAAGATGCAAATACCCAAACGAGCAGAGGAAGAGGGGGGATGGAAGAGAAAAAGAGAAACAGGGAAATACCAAAATGTTTGGGATTAGTGATAAGGAAAATTGGCATTCGCTTTCACTTTTTTTGCAATAACTTTCGCCAGGATGGATTTGTGGAAGAAAAATTTGGGCCAATAATGATCATTTTATTCTCGAAAAAGACCATGAGGAATTTTTTTTTCCATTTCTGAATGAAAATGACCTGACAGACGATCTAATCTAAAGGCACATCCTTATTATACCCTATCTAGATCAGATAATGGTATTCTTTGCAGTCTCTTTTTACTCCCAAATAAGGGTGTCCCTTCAGTAATAACCCAGCAAACCCAAAATTTTTGCATTACCCAGGCGGGATTCCTTTTGACCATTGCCCACTGTTATTATAGAGGGACGATGCGAATTTGCGAGCGCCTCATTCACCAAGGCCCTTTCGGCTGTATTTTGAATATGCCAGCCTGTTTTCTGCAGCCTATCTTTCATCGTTGAGCGAGAGATTTTCTTTTTTCTCTACGACAATTTGCATATCGGTGCAAAATTCACCTTGAATCGAGACGGTTTTTAATTTTCGTTCGACCAAATTCATATTCCGAAAGATAGAATCTAAGCAGAAAGTGACCTTCGAAAATCCATTTTTCCCTCGTAAAATTCAAGGAAACTTTGTTAGAGCCTGAAAAAATGATTGCATGCGTCTGGGAAATGGCCCTGTTTCGGTGTATGAAAATCCGACGAAAAAGTTTACAGGCAAATGACCGTAGCGATTTTTTCGACAGAAAAAAGTCGAGGATTTTCGAAAATAAAAGATAGCCCGTTATGGATGGAAATGGGCAGCCGGTTTTGGTCAAATCCTCATCGACCCCCGGAGTTTTTCAGAGTCGGTCTCCCTTTTTGCCTGAGGATGCTTCGAATGATCTCCCACTGTGAGAAAATCCCTTTTGAAAATCGACTTATTCCGAACCTTTGGTATTTTTCGTTTAGGAAGTTGTTGATTTTTTCTTTTGAAATCGAAAATCGATATCCAGAACAATGACTTGCAAATTCCCTCTTTTGGAATGGTAATTTCCTTTGACCTTCAGATGTTCGGTATTTCTCCAAATGAGCGATGCCTTTTAGAGGATTTTGAAAGACTATTTTAGAGAGTAAGGGGATTGAGAGAGATCAGAGAAATCAGACGTAGATTCCAGGTTGCGATAATTTTCACTCGATGATTGGCTGTCGGTGGAATTACGACGATTCGACGCCCGTACACATCTTCCCATTACGCGCTTTGCACAAATGCACACAAATCGCGTGCTGCCTGTAGTTCTGCATCTTTTCCCATAATATTTCCTTTCTCTGCTTCTCAAAACCTCCCAAATCTGACTGACAGAATCGCATCTATGCGAGATAAAGAAAACTGCAATTATAATAAGGTTGACCGACATTTTAGCCACCCTCAGTCCGAATTAAAGAACGTAGAAAAACTCTAAAAGGACAGAAATTATCTCGACCTCTTATCTCGTCACTAGATTAGACCCTTCGAGGCTCTAGGGATATATGAAATCTAGAGCTTAAAATCATGAGGTTTGAACGAAAACGCCTAATTTGACACGATGGATATGCTAATGAACGAGGAAATAGGGTGAATTACCGCAAAGTATGCTATTTTAGGGATTTGTTTTCATCTTTGGAGATGAATGATGATTCATCGATGGATTTCCTATATCTGATCAGATCTCTGTATCCTTTATCTTTTTATCTCTAATCTACTATTATCTCTTTCTCGTTCCAGCCTTTCCTTTGTCTTTGCCCCTGAAGTGCTCTATTTGATTCTCCTCACGCGAGCTCCGTGCAAAGAGAGCAACCACCTGCTCTTTTGTAGGCCAAGTCTCTTAGCCACAGAGCCACTCAGCATCACGCAAATTGAACATAAAACGGATAGTACGTCGAGGATATCATGATGACCTCTTTGCATAGAAAATTGAGACGAACATTTTGGGAAGGTTTAAAATGTTTGCATAAAATCTGAGAGTTGTTGGAATTTTGATTCGCAATTAGGCATTTTGCCAAGATTCTTGCATTTTCGGATTTAATATCATTTGCATGCTCAAGAATCAGGAATAAGAAATTCTCAACCTAGCGCATATGCAGCATTTTCGAAATAGCACATTTGCGCATATGAACCCATTTGAAATGCAACCGACGCTAAAAGCTCTTCCGTTGCTTTGAATGAGGAGGAATAGAGTAAATCCAGGAAGATGGGATAATTACTATCCTCGCATCCTGCTCTATGTCCAGGTTCACTTTTGCTCTCTAGCCTCGCTTCTTTTTCTCTTCTTCTCTACTTTTTGCGATCTATTTCTTTTTCTCCTTCTCTACTCATTTCCTGTTCTCACTTGCGTGAGCTATTGGCAATAATTACGAGATTCAAACATAGTGCTATGGCTAGGGAATATCGGCGGGGTTGGATAAATATAAATTGCATGCTCAAGTTAGGGTATAGTGAAATGTCAAAGGGGATTTTTATCTAGAAAAGTAAAAAATTTTATACAAATTTTCAAGATATTATGAAATTTTTGTAAAAAAAACTAGCATGCACCTTGTTTTTGAACGAATTTGGTTCGGATCAAAAATTTGATAGGTGAAGTTCAGCGTCTGCCTTTTTTGTCAGGGACATTTCAATGAGCTCGAGTCGCAGAGGGTCGAGTGGACTCTCGACAAGGCAGGGCGAGCTACACAAAGCAGCCGACCCTAGGCTTGAGACTAAAGAAGAAAGGATAAAGGAAATGCTAATATCGAGGGTGATTGGGAGAATTGGAGAATAATAGGGCATGAAAATGCGCTAAATTTAGGATATCTTGATTTGTTTTCTTGCAAAAATAGTCATTTTTAGTTATGCAAAAGCCTGAACCCGCGTAAAACCAATAATCTAAATTCGTATATTTACAAGCGCATATAATTATGTTTGCAAAGCTGTCTGAAATACCTCGAGACATTATTTGACCATTCTGTGTGATTTGTGTGGTTAGATTCCTGAATTGACTGGACGATTGAATAATGACAAAGTATGAAATTCCTCTATTATGATTGAAGTATGACGCACAGCCATAAATGAGAATTTTTATGATATTACGTCCAGATTCGGCATCATCCACCATTCATTGTTTATATTTTATTGGTCAGTCGTGGCTTTTACTTCTTTTTCTTTAATCCTCTCATAAATTTGCGCTCTCTCACCCCATAATAGCTTATCCCACATACAGAATGTAAGCAAATTGAGAGTAATTCGGTCAAAGCAAAAAGGAAATTTGGCAAATGCTTATAGAAGAAATAGCACGGAGCAGAGGAGAAAAGGAAACAACTAATAAGCAGTCCAAAGCAGGCGGGGGTTTACAGAATTCACACCCTCTAATACGGCAAATCAAATAGTAATAATATCGAGAGGAAAGGGACAGAAATAACAATCTAAATGAAAGAAAATTGAAAATTTAGCATAAAATAAAAGTGAGCGCAGCTATAAGGAAGTTGATGAAATAATCAATATTTCTTTTAATAAGTCAATATTTTATCGATTTTTTTTGCAGATTCCGAATCAATCGTCAGTCCGACCCGAAACGACAGTTCACGATTGACCAGGATGGCACTCTCAAAGTCGCGCAGCATTTGGACAGGGAGGACATCGCCAGCTACAGACTCATCATCGAGGCCTTCGATTCTTGTGAGAATTTTCCTTTCTCAACTTTTTCTTCTGAAATTTTGTCTAAATTGCTTAAGGAAAAAGTACCCAAATTTCATGCCATTCTTTTGTCAGATTGCTGAGGAATTACATTTCTGACTGTTATTTTAGAAATTCGGATACTCAATTGCTTATTTTCAGCCGGAAACATCGGCACCCAAATGGTGGCAGTGTATCTGCAGGATGTGAACGACAACGGACCCGAGCCCTACACAGTGCCCAAATACTGCATCTTCATGGAGAACACACCTGTCAATCAGATGGGCACTTGCGAAATCCGAGCCATCGACAGAGATACGAGGTACATTTATTGCCATTGTATTAGATTGTCTATTTACTTATCCTTGTACTGCGAAGATCAGCTTTTCATTAGGATATTAGACTCTGTTGATCTATTTGGATCACTATAGAAAGGATATTGATGAAAAACAAGGCTAAGCACAGCCAAAATGAAAAATTATTTTGCTCTGTATTATGAAGGTAGCTTTCTATTTGGATTTTAGATTTTTACTCATCTAATCTGGGCATTTATTATTAGAAAAAGATAATTCTAATTAACATTTTTACTCTTCCTTGTGAAGATCAAGCTTTATTCTTCGAAAAATTGTTCTTTCCAGTGAATTCGGCCCTCCCTTCCAAATGCAGTTGGACCGCGAGCGATGGCAATTCGATCAGTATCTCAGCGTCGTTTTCAATCCGAGTAAGTTTTCGAAATTTAACAGGACATTTATTTTCTAGAAAAGAAGAGTTTCTAAAGAAAGAATGTCGAAATTGGAAAATAAACATTTCTAGACGGTGACGGAGGAAATGGCTCGATGACGATCAGTCCTCTGCAGGAATTCGACCGCGAGGCGTCCGTTCCCGGGAAGGTCCTCGAAATTCCGCTGATTTTGACCGACAAAGCTGGAAAGACGAACCACGCTTCGGTTCACGTCATTATTGGAGATGAGGTTGGTTTTTTTCACCCTTTTTCAGTTTGATCCGCGATCTTCCCAAGATTATTGATTTTTGCCGATAATTCTTCCCAAATTCCTCCAATTTGCACTAGGATTAGCTAAATTGCGCCTTAAATCTTCCCCAGATTATCTCCATCTCTTTCCTTGCTATCTTTCTATTTCTGTCGGCCCTTTTCATGGATATCCTTGTTCTGAACCGAGATACTTTCCAAACGACAGGGGTTTTCTCACGAAATCCCACCCACTTATCTCTGGCTGCTCTCTTTCCGCCTTTCTATTGTTATCCTTTCCTTTCCTCTTTTAGTGTCGGACCTTTTGAAGCGTATAAGTACTTTTGGAGAACCCACTAAACAGGCGAAAAAACGTGCGGCTGGGAACAAGTCGCTAATCAAATTAGATAGAAAAGTTTGAAAATTGAAAGAAGAAACTTATTAGAACAGTGGAAAAGCACCATGAACTCATTTTCAGTGATGAGCGAGAATTTAGACACCCTAAATTTGAACTCTTCTAAAATGATCTAATTTCAGAACGACAACCCGATGCACGACGGAAAAATGACGATCTACGTGAATTCGTATTTGGGACAACTCCAGAGAACCGTGATCGGAAGGGTCTACGTTGAGGTGAATTTTGCGATTTTCAAGAAAAATATGAAATTCTTGACAAACATTGTAATTTTTCTAGCTAATTTACGATATTTTATATATTTTTGAAACGTGAAGATCGGCTTTCTCATAATAATTGATTGGGATGAAGTGTTATCAAAGTAAGAGAAAAGCAAAGGAATATGCTTACTTTTGGTAGCATTGTGCATATTTACAGTATAAAAATAATTTATGTTGATCGGTTTTCTAATTTTTATAATTTCAGGACGCAGACGATTGGGATTTGGGCGACAAGACATTCACGTGGAAGCAGTCTCTGCCTGGCTTCGATCTGTCTGAGCACGGCGAATTGACGATGGATGCGAACATGCCTCCCAGCACATATCAACTGGCTGCGAGTGTCCACGACAATGTGAGGAATGAAGATGCTGTCGGCCACATCACCGTTATCGTCCAGGCTGTACCGAAGGTCGCTTTCGATAATCAGGTAATGCAATTATTTCACTTACGAAACTTTCATTAGTTGTTTTTTTCCTGTAGAAGGTTTATTGTTCAGATATTGTAGTTTTCGCACGATATTTTTAACACATATTTTGAGTCAAGGACATAAATTTTTGAAAATGAATTGTTCCTGAAGGATATTAATATTCATTTTTTGAAAGGAAAATAAATAAAATTTTAATTATTTTGATTTTAGGGCGCCGTCCAACTTCTGTTGGCAGACGACACACCCCTGCAATATCCCGAGGACTTCATTCGAGTGAACAGTGCGGGCACGAGCATGGCCGAGATACTCAAGCAGGAACTCGTCAACTACATGGGTGGTGGCGTCCAACTCGATATCTTCTCGGTTCAGGTAAATTTAAACTTTAGAAAATTACTTTAAATGAAATGTTCGTCATAACGAAATTGACAGTTTATGGTGGTATTTAAATTCTTCGAAACTTATTTTTGTCGAAATTAGCTTTTGAAACATAGCTAAATCATCAATTAAGAAAAATATATTCATTTTCAGTTGGGCATCGCAACTCTGCAAGTCAGAGATGTTCCGGTTCTCAATGTTCGGTTTGCTGCTCATGGATCGACCAGCTACAGGTAAATCATTAAGTTTGGAACAATCTTGACTTCATCAATGAATTTCAGAGATCCCGCTCAGCTGAATGGTCTGATCTCTGCTCATAGAGAAGAACTCCAGGAGAAACTGGGAACGACGATCGTCGGAGTGGGCATCGACATGTGCAAATTCACGACCTGCGATGCGGGCTGTCAGGTATCGAATTCACACGTTATTTACTCCTAAACCTAAAGTTAAAATATTGAAGATCTTTACTCTTTTGCAAATTTAGCTCGATTAAATTCGATGCTAATGACTATGATTATGATCTTGATTTAAGACAGTCAACACGGCAGCCTTCAACGGAGTGGTCGTCTCTGCGAACAGCACTGTGTTCGTGGGTGTCAACTCATCGTCGAGGGACGACTGCACTTGTCCCGTTTGGGTTGCACCCAATGAATGCGCTGCGGGTAAAAACATTAAAAATTATATTGCTAGATATAATTTCTATTCTGAATTTTCATTCATTTTCGTCACTATTTTATAAAGTTTTCATGTTGTATAATTTCCTTTCTAAAAATCTAAATTCAAATGCTATACTTCCCTTATACCAAGTTTGATTAGGAATGATGGTGATCATTTTGCAGGAGTCTGTCACAACGATGGTGTTTGCCACAACACAAACCCAGGAACATTCTGCGAGTGCAGAAACGATGCTCTGAAGGGGTTGAGATGTCAGGGCACGACCAGGTCCTTCCAAGGCGACGGATTCGCTTGGTACAAACCCATGCCTGCCTGCACTTCACTCAATATCTCCTTCCAGTTCATGACTACGTAAGTATCTGCTAATTTAGAAACTTTTCGAAAATCATTCTTTCGTGAGTTTTAACAAACTCGGAAAAAATTAATAATTTCCTGCTGATTTTTTAGTTCGGACTAAAATGAATTTTCCAAAGTTTAATTTTTAAAATTTGATTTTCAGAAAAGCAAACGCCATGCTTTTCTATAACGGCCCTATGGAGTCGACTAGCGACCCGAACAACGCTCCAATCAGAAACGTCATCGAGTATAACGATTACATCGTACTGCAGCTCAGGAATGGAAGACTTTCTCTGCAGGTAGATCTTAACACCTAAAAATCCTAATTGACATTTGTTGAAAATAAAAGAAAGAACCTTTGCCATTAACGATTTTTCTTCTATAATTCTGCTTGTATTTCCCCGAAGATTTTCTAATCATTAATTAAATTCAAAATTACCAGAATTATTTCCAGATTTCGATGAACGGTCGTGACCAAAGTGCTCTCGAAGTCGAATCCTCGGCACTGAACGATGGAGTCTGGCACGAAGTCGCTATCACTCAAACTGGAAAGGTAAAAAAATTCACTTCTTCAAAATAGTCAGCAAATTTAACTTTATTTATGCCTAAAAGTATGAACTTCTCAAGAATTCGTCGTATCAATTAGGTACACTAGCATATTTTGAAAGGGATTTAGTATTACCATAGGGCTTCTAGACTCACCTAATTAGGATTGAAAGGAAGTCGTGTTCAGGAAGTTGTTAGGGCGAGACGTGGGAATGGAGAGAGGGAAGAGAGGTCTTTCATTGCTGACAGATGGTTGACTGCGTTTAGTCTAGTCCTAATTGAGAGAGCTCTTAGATCGAAAAGACATAAAAGGGTAATAAAGAGGAATTATGTTAAGAGGGAATTTTTCTTGAAGACTAAGAAAAGCATGGTCAACTGATTATGCTAATTTGTGGAGTGTTTTTATAAGTCTTGTAATGAAAAATTTGTTTAAATCATACGATGAGGGAAGGATTGAAACGCAGATGCAGACTTGAATATTCTTTTAACTTGAAATTTCAGCACATCGAGTTGGTCGTGGACGACTGCAAGTTCCTGAACGCAGACACGAGCATCGACACCTGTCGTGCAACGCTTCTGACGCCTGACGACGACGAGAGACTGAATATTGTGGCACCTGTCCAGATTGGAGGTATAATTTTGGGAAGATCATTATTTTAACATTCTATCATTGCCTAGATCATTCTGTATGAAGAGTTCGTCTTTTTCAGATGTTTTTCCTTATAAAATTTAATATTTTTAGGTCTCGCCCCCGTCTCGTCCAGTCAGAAATACCCGACAGCCGCACAACAGGCTCAAGGGCTCGATGGCTGCATCAGAAATCTCCACGTCAACGGCGATCAGTACGATCTGGCTACGCCCGCCTTTGAAAGGTAAGAACTAGCAAAATTACAAATTCAAATACAAGGCAGCATTGTGATGAAATAGCATCTGAAAAGTAAACTTTACAATATGTAGTTTTTTCACAATTCTATCTAACATTATGTCGTTTCCTCTGCAATGTTATCTGAAATTTATTACAATTGGACAAAAATGATGGCAACTTAATTTGAATTTAAGGAATTCTGAAAGAGGTTGCCGTCTGTGGGGCTCGGCCTGCGACAGCAACAGTGTGGAGAGTCTGCAGCACTGTGTGCATGGAGACTGCTACGCTGATGTTCAGGTACTGTGATTATAGTATTTGCAAGAAACTTATGAATTTGTAGAAGTAAAAATGGTTCATTTTTAAAACCTCATATTGTTGCACTATTTTCAACATCATGGTCATCTTGATAATACACAAAATAGTGATCTTCAATTTCAAAACTTAAAAATAAATTGAACTTCAGATTTATTTCAGTGAATAAAAGCAACCATTTCTGATTTTTCAGGGCAGCACCCCTATGGTGGCGAAGTGCATTTGCGACCCAGGTTGGGGAGGAGCGCGGTGCGATCGACCGATCGAGTGGGTCCAGTTCCAGCCGGGCGGCTTCATCAACTACGCCACCAGCGTGGCCTTCCCCGAGCAGATCAACGACATCGAGCTGCTCTTCATCCCCGGCCGAGTCATGGGTTCAGCTGAGTTGGCCTATGGAAGCGATGGGGCTCAGGTACAAAGTTGTTTCTAATTAGCTTTGAACGAAAATATTCCTGAAAAGGCATATTTTAGACTAAAAACGTTGAATAGTTTTGACAAATATCTAACTCCCCGAAATAGATGAGAGAAAATATCACTTGATTAAAGCTCAACGATAAGAAAAATCGATAATAATAATATTTTTCCAGAGCTACGTCTCTACATCGGTCGAATCGAACAACAACGGCCTGCACGCTGCAGCGAAGTTCGACTTGGACAGTGCAAACGGAAGACCGATGGCCGGCAGCGTCAATCAGCAGCTCACTCTCGGAGATGTGCAACTCAAGGAGAATGCCAGCTATTGGATGCAGTTCACCAGAAACCCTACTAGGTGAGAATTTTATTTTTAAAAATTCAAATTGATGAATTTTTATCTGCCTTTAATTTTTCGCCCCAATCTTTACAACTATCATCACACAACTTATGATTCATGATTTCATTAGACCGTTGATAGAAAAATTGAACATATTTATGGTTTGGTAATTCATTCAACATTTATTGAATTTTTATGTAAGAAAACATTTCAACTTGAAAAAAATTCTAAAATTTCCAGAACGACCCTTTCAATCGATGGCGCCTATTCGACTAGTCAAATGCTGGACCCGACCCGAGCCTTCACTCTGCGAGTGCAGAATCTGATGCTGGGCACTCAGGGCAAGGGCTTCCAGGGCTGTGTGGGAACTTACAGATGGTCCAAACAGATTCTGCCTCTCTCCCAGCCTATGAACAGGGCTGTTAACCCGGAAGATCAGAGCATTGTCTCTATCAAGGACCTGGGCGGAGTTACTGAGGGTAAAAATTAATTTTGTTTTAATTCAGTGTTTTCATAAAAACACAGTAATATTCGTGCCATCAGATTGAAATTTTGAGTTATCCGTCTTTTGCATAAAGCTATAAATTTTCAAAAGAAATTAATCTGTATTAATTATTCTTCCAGGCTGTTCTCTGCGAATCACCTGTACCGATCTTCCCTCAGGCTATTGTGGAGGTTCATTCGTGTGCGTCGACTTCTGGAAAGGTCCCTTCTGCACGTGCCCCGTCGGTGCTAATGCAATCGTGGGCGATGACGGGCAGGTGGTTGGCTGTGGAGAGACTCTCGCCGTGTCCAAATTGGGCATCAGCTCGCCAGCCATCATCCTAATCCTAATTTCTCTATCCCTGCTCATACGTGAGTTTTTTCCTTACTTTATTTTAAAAACCCAATAACGGACCATTTTTCTATCTTCGATTATTCATGTCTTCATCTTGTAACCATTGAAAATTCTAAAATATCAATGGGAAAATGAGTTTTACATTAGAAAAGTTAAAATTGCCGGAAAATAAATGAACTTTTGTAAATTCTAGTGCTCGTCCTGGTGATGTTGATCTACAGCCGTCGAAGAACGACTCCATTCGAGTCCGTTCGACCTGAGGAGTTGAATCGCGACAACCTCAGGCCCTATGCTGTGGAGGGCGGTGGCGAGGCAGACAACGACAACTACTCCATCTCGAATCTGAGGAAACCTGTCATGCCCATCGATGGAAACGGCATCGGGGGACACGCGCCTCCTATCTACACCAGACCGCCTATTGGTAGGCATATTGTGTTTTTCCTTAATTTTTATATCAACTAGGAAATCTCAAATTTCCGCAATAATATAGTTGAAAATGATCATCTTTTCCAAACTTTTATCATTTATTTTGCGTAGCTTGAGATTTTCGAATGCTCCATTTAGTTATATTGATACAACTAAATATCATTTTGGCATAATCCAACGATTTTTGATATTTCTGGCCATGAAAATCAATTTTAACAACTGAAATTTTAGACGACCGCCTCAAGAACCAAATCAAAGATCTGGAATCGGATCAGAACGCCGCTCCTTACGATGAACTGAGGATTTACGATGATGAACGGTAAATTAAAAGATGAAAATTGAAATAAACGACTGTTTTTCAGGGATAACATATCGGTAGTGACACTGGAGAGTTTGGAGAGCGTGGGTGGGCCTGCAGTAACGGCACCGGGTTCAGCCGCACCTGCTCAGGTATTTTCCTTTCAATTTATTTAAAGTTATCTTCCAAAATAGAATTAACATTGTATCAATGAAAGTTTATTGCTGTCGAAAGTTATGAATTGTACTTTTCTGCCAAAGATTATATTTCTTCAAAAACAGTAAATTTTTGTGGAAATCAAATTCTTAATGTTTTAGAATGCCTGGGGCCCTCGATACGACCCGAATACCTGAGTGATTAGATGATGATTTTCCCGCAATCTCCTCGACAATTTACGCAACGCTTCATCAGTACGACTTTCCTTTCGTTTTCTGTTATTTTCCCGACACAACTCGGTGCTTTCAAATCGTCGTTGGTTTTCCGATTTTCTCGATTTTTCCCCGAAAATCAACGTTTCCTTCCATTGCAAAATGATCTGTGACGATTTTATGTATTTATTTTTCATTGTTTTTCTTCGAGTTTGTTATTTTGCAGCTTACTCGAAGAATTTTTGGATTCTTTTTATGAAAACATAGATTTCCAAAGATTTTTCGGAGCTTTTTTCGATAATTTAATTATCTTACCAATCCTTTCTCATAACTTCGCCAACCACGGGTGACAACGAATTTGTGAATCACTTTTCTAAAACATCGTCTATCTCCAAATTTTTATCCGACATTTTATGCTATTTCTCTGCAATCTTTCTAAACATAAGCTCATTATCAAAATTTCATTTGTTCTTTCTGATAATGTATTTATCTAAATTTTATGTCACAAATTTCCTTTTTAGGCCGAAAATTTCTTGATTTGTAAAATTCGCTCTTTCGGTTGTGCTTTTCAATTGTTTCTAATGATTTGAGTATATCAAAATCACATTCCTTCAGGGAAAAATTGACTTTATCTGCATATTTTCTTCCTAGAATTTAGACAGTTTCTTGTGTTGGTGTGAATTTTATCGAAGTTGCCTCATATTTTTCAATGTCACCGCCAAACTCTCGACATATTTTCTAAGATATCTTTCAAATTCCGTCTGAAAATTGCCTATTTTATTTTATTTTCGAATTTCTAGGCGTTTTCGTTTGTTTGAAAGATTTATTCGCTGCCAACTATGAATACTTTGTAAAGTGAATATCAACATATGCTATTTTTACACTGCCAATGTAATAAAGATTTATTTAAGAGTTGCAAGTCGAAAGTATCTTTTCTTACATTTCAAATCTTGTTTTACTAGCATAACTCATAATTTTTGATTTTCCGTTTCTTGGTTATCTCCTCATAATGATTTGTTTTCTTTTCTTATTCCGGTGAGCCCTCTAAAGTTGACATCAGAATTCAAATTTTTATTTACGAAAAATCGCGAAATTTACTCGGGTAATTATCGAGTTAATTAGGAGTTTGGACTGAACCAAATTGAATTTCTCTTTCCGATTAGAGCATTGAAAGGGTTAAGCAATATTACTGCAGGCTTCCAATACCACAAACAACCAATTTGAAATAGCATTTGCGCTTTCTAATTAAAATAATCAATGATTGTTTATTTTTCACTCGTTCTGTAATCTGTAAAGAGTGATACAATTTTAGATGATGGATACTTTTGTAAGTTGCATGGATACTTGTTGTTGATAAGGCGAATTTTCCTAAGCTTCATTTCTGTGCAGCAGCCGTGGTGTCTTTGATCTGCTGAAAATTTTAATTTTGGAAGAAAACACTGAAATGTGAATGTGGATTCAACAGACTTCATTGCAACTGCATTTATGAATTAGGCTCCCAATTAGATTTGCTTCTCACTTTATTCTGATAATAAGGCATAAACTATTATTGATGCAAAAGTTTTTGAGCCTCCTATATTTGTCATCAAATTTTTGTCTGAAGAGTATAGGGAAAAAGAAGCTTGTGACAGATACCGAGAAAAATCATTTATCATTTTGTGTTTGAATAATTCAGTTTGATAAAAGTTGTAAAAGAAAGATAAAATAACAATTCATAACTCCTTACCAATTTGCGTTCTTTTCTGCGTCTCTGCTTCATTTCGTATCGAATTTCCTCCTCCAAGTGCCATGGCAGAGCTAGCATGTCGTCCTCACCGTCTTGCTGAAATAAAGCATCACTTAAAAGAGATGAGCTTTTCACAGTCGAAATTTATCGATTTTTTTACTTCTCCTACACTTTAGATGATAATGGAGTCTTGTTGAATGAAATTATTGATTTATTTTTTTGAAAAGGTTGTAATTAATTTTGAATCGGAAAGATTTTACGAAAAAATAAAAATTCGTACCGACGCTTTCTTGCCCGACCCAATTTCCTGTCTGTAGAGCAGCATAATCGGGATGACGATCGAGGCGATCAGAGATAGGGCTGCTTCCGCTGAAAAATCTAATCATTTTTGGAAATGAAGATCACTAACTTTTGTGAAATCATAGTGTCTCACAAAAGCTGTTCAATTTTTCGCGCTCTATCGATTGGTATGCATATTGTAGGATTTTCTCAAAAGTTTGAAATTTCAGGTTAGAGATACAAAATTGTAAAGGGATTATTATGGCAGATTGATCGCAGAGCAATCTTGATTTAAATCCTCCCTAGGTCTGTGCGTTCTTAAGCACCTGGTAAAGTGACAGACATCATCATTTCAACTACTTCTGTCATGGCTGCTTAATGATTTTTCAAATCTGATCATCATAAGTTTACGAAGTTCAGAACTTTAATTTTTCCCCAATCTAGATCCCGTTTAATTCTACTTCATTCACACTTGCTAGACTACGATCATAAATGTAAAGACAATTTTAACCCCAAGGCTTTTTGAAAGTGGTCACAACACACCTCCAAAATCACCTGGATAATCAATGAAGAGAGAAATAGTGCACGAAAAGATACAGAAAATACCGAGTAAGTGATCCAAATATCCACTTGTTAAATTCTTTATCATATTCGTTCAGTTCTCAATTCTCGTCTTCCATGAATGGTCATTCTTCTTTTTCTTCCTCGCTTATTTTTAGCTTCAATTTGTATATTTCCGACACGGAATCTCAACTTGATATATCGCCTAGATAGGATTACATTTACTTCCAAATCATTAATTGCAGACTTTCTCACTCAATCAATATTCCTTTACTATTTCCATTTTTATTGTTTAGGTCTCTTAACAAAGATGTTAGCCAATTTACCAGTCGAAATTATATTGCTGATCTGTGAATATCCCGAATTCAAAGACCTGGAACAATTGGCCTGGACTAACAATCGAATGATGCGAATAATCGAGAGATATCTGCCGATAGCGCTCGAAAGGAAAACTTTATTCTATCGTAGAAAAATACTTCTTGTATGAGCGACAACTAATTTTAGTATTTAGTGCCTTATAAAAACGGCAAAATTTGGGAAGGAAGAATTTGTCTGTTTGATTCGCATACTAACTCTGTTGAGCAGATTGCGAAATTTACTAAATGTTATGGGCCACTTGAAGTAGCAACTACAAAAGATAAAGTAGTTTATTTTATTTTTCATTGCCAATTTTATAAATTTTAGATACTTGCAATTAGTTTTGATAAAAAATCGTTTGAAATTTTCAATTTGAATACTCGACAAATCACTAGAGGTAACATTATAAAAGCCAATAGATTGGTTTAGTTTTATTATATTTTTTGCAGGGCCAGATCCTTCTGAATGGCGTAATTGTACATCTTTGATGTATTTCAAAGACAAATTGTATTATTTGGGCGGATGGGATCTTAAAACAAGGAAATATACGAATCGAGTTGATGTAAGAAGATCGAATGAAAGTCCATTAAATAATTTATTCAGGTTTTAATAGCTGGAAAATAGCAAACAGGACCTGCTTTTCCTCTTCCAATTCTTTATGCTCAAACAATAACATGCGATGGAATTTTATACGGTCACATTATAGCATATTCATTATTGCAATGATAGATATTCAGTTATTGATAAATGGGATAGTAGAAAAATATATCGGTTATCAGACGATGAACGGGAATGGATTGAAATTGGAAAGATTCCAGAAAGACGACATTATTTCGGAGTTGCATCGCTAAATGGAAAAATTTACATAACTGGAGGACGAAAGTCGTTAATTTTATATTTTATATGATAAATAATATATCAATATATATTTAGTGATAATAATCTTGTATCCAAATCCTGTTTGTATTTCGATCCCTCAGCTCCAGTTGACAGTCGAATTTCTCGAATCGCTGATATGAATTATGGAAGAGAGGATCATTCGCTTGTTGCTGCGAATGGAAAATTGTATGCAATCGGAGGGTGAGCTGAGATTTTGCATATCTTTATACGAAATATTTGTTAACTTAGATTTCAAGTGTCTTACTGGGAAAGTTTTTGCAATTCAATTGAGGAATACGATCCACAAACGAACAAATGGCGAGAAGTGGGAATATTGGGAAATGAAGGATAAATGCCTTCTCAGCTGAATGCATATTCGAATAGCCGAATTTATATACGCGACTATATACAGTGGTGAGATTCTTTCCTCGGAAGAAAAAAGAACCTTTAGCTCGATATTCCCATCTCTACTTATTATTTATATTCAAATTGCAAAACCTTTTGTAATAGGTATTAGTTGTAAATTTGAACGATTTTCACGTTTCGAGTATTTGCCAGTCGTCGACAATAAAATAAAGTTTGGTAATATGATTATCATTAATTTCATCTAAAATTATTCTTTCAATAAAATGTGAAGTAATAATTTAATTTCAATACACATGATACAGACAACTCTCGAAGATACCCAAAAGTGATGAGGGATAATTGTAACTGAAATAAATATTCCTCTTAATCAGGGTTGTACGAACTGAACTTCGAACTGTCTGGAAGTTCAGTTCAGTTCAAGTTCGAGTTTTTCGAACTTCAGACAGCCCTGATCCTGTTATTTACTCTCCATTGTTTGCGACAATGTCATTGCCAGAAAATAAAATTTTTGGTTTTAAATGGGGCCGAATAAATTCAAGAAAAACAATACACATTTGATAGCATATCGAAAATTGGTCAACTTATGTTAACACACCTCTCGAAAATATCCACTTTGACCCCCACCTAGCCCCTCTCACTTCAGGGGGCGGGACCTGGTCTCCCCATTTTTGTGATTAGGGTCCATGGGTGTGTCCACCCATATGAGTTGGTTCAGATCCGAGACACTTTTGAAATTGTCCGGCCTTTGTTAGTTATTCGTGGAATGTCTCTTAAGGAAAAGCAACCTTTGAGTTAAAACTTTACCGATGAGCAAAAAGACCATCCAATTGTAGTTGGGGAGATGGGCCATTTGGCGGGCGAGCTGGCAATTCTCCATTTTGGAAAGAGGCTCTGAAATGTTGAAGGTGCATTTTTTCAAAACGAAATTAAATTGCGCAGGTAAAGCATGTGCTCTTCAAGCAAAGGCATAGCAAAAGTAAATTAAAAAAAAAAAAACCATTTCAAACTTTATTGATTTTTCGTAAAAACCAAATTCAAAAACGCAACTTGGGGTTGGATCGAGTTTTTCTGAAACAAGAAGGAAAACTGGAGAAAGAACTTTCGACATGTGTGGGGATGAATAAGTGATCAAATGAGAGGATTCGAAATTCCAGTAATCTTTAAAATATCGAATCATTTCGTCTGATCTGAAATCGATAAACTTTGATACGAGTCTTTCAACGATAAAATTCATTTAGATCTAAGAAAACAACATTGGATAATTTTAAACTTTCTCAAACATCTGATTTTATAGTAATCGAAAATTGTTATCAAATTACTGTTTTGATAATGTTTACAATACACATTTTGTAGGTCGCGGGGTATAGGCAACGATGAGCATATTTGTGTGGAGAAGGGCAGCATTTTCATGATTCTAAGGAACCATTTATGCATTTATGACACGTTCTTCGTAAGAATTCAGTATGGGGTGGTACCCAAGAAGTTGACCCTCAATATTCGAGCTGATATTTGGTACCCGGGGGTTTTCGGCTACGCTGATTACGAATATGACGGTTAAAATCCGATCCAACCACTTGTTCCGCCTGTTCCGGAAGGTCCGCATCCAATAGCTTTTAAAAATTCTATTTTCGTTAGTCAGCATGTAAAAAATTCAATTTTGGTATCAAAATGCTCGTAGAGACTAGCTGAGCACGATTCTGAAAAGATCTCGTCGAAATGACACCGAATAAGGAAGTTACGATGCAAGTAGTGAAACATGTAAAAAATGTTATATTGATTTTTTCCCTTTTTTTAATTTTTAATTTTTTAAAAGTGCCAGATTCCGTGAGTTATTTATACTGAGAAGTAGCCCAAGTCTTCTAGTTTCTGGAACACTTGACCGTTTTCCTATCGACTGCCCGCTAGCGAAGAAATTCCACTTCTTCGAAGAGTTGTCATGGCTCATTTTGCCTAAGTTTGATTTAAAAATTCATAACTTCCATAATTCTAAACCAAATTTGATAATTCTTTTTTTGTTTGATTACTATGGATATCTAGTTTATTAGACACCAAAAAAACATTTTTTTAAAATATCAATTTCTGCAGAAATGCGCACTTTTCGCGTCTTGATTGAGGACTTTTCGATCCGTACTGTCTTTACACGTAAATGACGTTGGAAAAATTTGTCCTTCCAGTATGTTGTGTAGAATGACATGGTAAACAACTTGGTTCCAGGACTGATCTCGGATTCACATTCATATGAGCTCTAGAATTTTTTGAAGTATGACGGCCAAATTCAGCATAATGCTTTTTTAGTGGAGTTTTTCAAAAATTCATATCTCTCTATGTACCCGACAATTTTTTGTAATTATTTTTTTATTTTGTAGATCTTGAGTAGGAGAATAAACTAAAAACATAAATAAAATTTTTGGGGATTATTTTTGTAGGGAAAAAGTTACTCGAAGTTAGCCTATATACTCGTACTATCTTTACGCGTAAATGGCGTTGGAAAAAATTTATCCTCTTAGTATGTTGTGTAGATGGACATGGTGATTAACTTTCGCTCTGGAGCTTATTATAAAATGTGCACACACAGGGAGATATGAATTTTTGAAAACAAACTAGGCAAAAATGAGTAATGACAACCCTTCGAAGAAGTGGAATTTCTTCGCTAGCGGGCAGTCGATAGGAAAACGGTCAAGTGTTCCAGAAACTAGAAGACTTGGGCTACTTCTCAGTATAAATAACTCACGGAATCTGGCACTTTTAAAAAATTAAAAATTAAAAAAAGGGAAAAAATCAATATAACATTTTTTACATGTTTCACTACTTGCATCGTAACTTCCTTATTCGGTGTCATTTCGACGAGATCTTTTCAGAATCGTGCTCAGCTAGTCTCTACGAGCATTTTGATACCAAAATTGAATTTTTTACATGCTGACTAACGAAAATAGAATTTTTAAAAGCTATTGGATGCGGACCTTCCGGAACAGGCGGAACAAGTGGTTGGATCGGATTTTAACCGTCATATTCGTAATCAGCGTAGCCGAAAACCCCCGGGTACCAAATATCAGCTCGAATATTGAGGGTCAACTTCTTGGGTACCACCCCCCTTTATAAAAAACTCGATTTTTACGAAGAACGTGTCTTATAAGATTCGACAACAAAGTCTGTCATTCGTTGTCGTTATCTAAAGATATTTTGAAACAACGACAATGGGTGACAAATTTTTGTTGGAATATAAATAAATCCTAAACAATTCCAAATCTTCTTCTTTCCAGATTCTTCATATCATTTCCATTTTCCGAAAAAATGTAATGGTATGGAGAAACTGCCGAGAAAAGAAATCCGAGTTATCATTTGAGCATGAAAACGCGAACGGTAAGAATACAATGAATATAAAAAGTGATCGGGTCTAAGAAAGTGCACAACTTTTGTTTAAATCATAAGACCGTTTTAAGACTAATAAATCAAATCGGGAAAACTCGAAAAGTAAAATCAACGAGAAGAAATTTTAGATCACTACTATATGAAAATAGGATTTTCTTAGAAATTTGCCACGTAATTTATAATTGCAGGAAGAGTAAGTTTTCGCGTCAAAAATGGGAAAAATCTGGATTTATAAAAAAAAATCTTTCTCAATACAGATATAGAAATATGTCAGAAACTTTGATAAATATTTATGGCTTGGATTATAATTCGATAACAAATTTTTCTCATTCGTTGTCGTTGTTTTGGAGATTGTGATAAAAGAGAATCGCCGACAGCATCAACGAAAGACAAAATCTGTTGTTGAAATACAAACTAGCCCTATATGAAAGATGATAAATGTCAATATATTTTTGAAGAGAAAATGATAAAAATATTTAAAAGTCACGAATTATCAATGAATAAAATTCACCATAAAATTGGATTTTTCGAGCTTCGAATTTAGACTGATAAAAATTTATCAAGAAAAATAATAACTGACATTTGATGAGCAAATGGATTTGAAGGAAGAGGGGAGGGCGAGAGAACAGGGATTGATGATAAATAGAGGGCAAAGAAGAA
This sequence comes from Diploscapter coronatus, assembly GCA_964036155.1. Classification (NCBI taxonomy): domain Eukaryota; kingdom Metazoa; phylum Nematoda; class Chromadorea; order Rhabditida; family Rhabditidae; genus Diploscapter; species Diploscapter coronatus. Next base: position 9,038,758 of record OZ038423.1, read on the forward strand.
GAAAAACAGGCACTTGCCTGACATCGTTACACTTCCTTGCAAACGAGTTCTTTCCAAAGGTGGTCATTCTACGGTTCGAGGTCGGATTCTGAAAATCTATAAATAAAATAATCACCACAGTACTACTTTTTAACGATATAAAAATATTTTCCCTTCCATTTTTACACTATTTCTAGCAAGTAAGGAGAAATGGCATAAAATAGAGGAAAAATATTTTCCTATCGTTATGAACAGGACAGTGATTACTGTAAATTCTTCAGATAAAGTTGAAAATAAGGCTCGATGGCTAAATTTACCATGGTACCAGCATGAAAACGAAGATTTTACGCAAAGAATTTTATGAAAGACATCTCTTTTCCAACATTAAAAATGAGATTACTATGCGTACCTAAAGAATTAAAGAATATAGATGAGAAAGACAACCACCAGATAAGATGAAATGAGCGAGCACGAAATCGTAAAGAGAACTTTTCCAAAATTATGCTCTTGAATTTTGGAACAATTCTCTGTACCATTTCGAAGCTCCAATAAATTAGGAATGTAAAGCAAGAAAGTTTGTTGGAAATAATTGCCTTTCAAAATTTAAGAAAAGGAGAATAAAAAAGAAAGATACTGTTCTTATCAGACGAACTACAGCTAAAATGTGGGTGAAGATGCGTAATAACGCATTAACGAGAGTTCGCAGGGTGAAGCGCAGATTGGTCGTCGATTTCAACGAGTTCTTGCATTGTCCTTTAAGCGACTAACTTGCATCTCACTCTGCGTACTTTTGTTTACGCGTTATTGCGTATTTTCATTCGCACTTCAGTCCATCTGATCAAAACAATGAACTAGGGTTTGAAGAAAAGAGGAGAATATAAAAATAGAAAAGCTACGGTGAGACAAGTATTATCCTTTAGAAAAAAATTTTAAATCGGAATATGCTTTCTTCCCTTACTTTCACACTACATTTTTTTCAGAAAAAGGATAATATTTGTCAGATCTTAGAAATAGAAGTTGGAAGGAAAGCACTCATTCTCCCGAGAAGATACTAGCATCAAATTCATTCTCTCTTTCCATTCTCATTCGTCTCCTGCTGCGCGGTCATTCGATGACTCGTTAACTGTTGCGGCTGCTCTCTGCACTTCTCTTCTGCCGCCAACCATTCGGGGCCGCTGAACACAAAGCGATTGTCTGGGGAAAATTTACCTGTGATGGGTTACAGAGCGACTGCGAACACGTAGACGATCGCCAGCATGTGGCGCGAGTCCCAGCGGTACGAATACGACACTGAAAACGAGGAAATTCTAGATAATTAGAGCACTTAGCTTGGAATAATTAGCCTAACTAAGTTAATGGACTAAAAGAAAAGTTCCAATAATTCTCATGAGCTGGAAACTAAATATTCGATCGATCGCATCGCTATGCTAGCTAATTCAAGATAACTAGCCTAATTAATAACGATAATGGACTAACTATCAGTCTGCTTGTTCCAGTAGGAGATTGTGGACACGTTCAGACCCGTGCTGTTGGCCGTCTGCAGCAAAGCAGAGTTCACTGAAACATGGATTTTTAAAAACTTCCATGGCAATTTTCGTTTTTATTAATATCTTTGAAAAAAAACAAACAAAAATTTCATTGTCAAGTTATCGAATGCTGAAAAGCATAATGTAAAACTAGAGAATTTCGTAAATAAAAATGGCTCTTTCAGAAAAATAACTCTCACCGATGTACTTGTAGGGCCGATTGAGCATGACGAGTTTTTTGGTGATGGTCTCCACGCAGCGCTGATTGATCTCCACGGCCTCTTTGTGCGGATACGAGGCATTTCCGATGTTCTCGTCCAGCACCTGAAAAATTCCAGTTATATCGGTAAAGTCACAATTTCTAGGATGAAAATTATTAGAAGAAAATTTAGATCAAACGGGTGAGCCTTCTAAAAATTGAGTATTGAGATCTTTTTCAGACAAGTTTTACTGATGACAACAATTCTCATTTTACTTAAAATAACCCAATTTGCCGACCTGCTTGATGATGGTATTCACATCCTCGGTGCTCGGTGCAGTCAGGCTCACCTGATGCTGCTTCTGAAAATTTACATTACTATCTTTCAAGCGGTAATCTTCCTAGAGTACTTTTCCTCACAAATTCTATTCTGGAAGAAAATTACTCATTTTTTCAAGCTACATTTTTCATTGCACTTTTTCTTTCAAAATTCTTATTCTGGGAAAAAGGTACTTGGATTTTTCAATTATACCTGAAATTCGAGGTCGCTTCCGTCAGCCATAGTAATTTTTAACGCTCCAGAAATCAACCAACAAAACGGGAAAACCGCAAGTCTAAAATATGTTGAAAATAAATAAAATCTAAAATAAGGATCAGATATTCAACCGATTAGAACGGTCGTAAAAATCGTAAAATTATTTTAAAAAATCTCGAAATAATTTATAAAATCACATCAGGAATTGCCTGATTCGTAGAATTAGCTTTTAGTTCTAAAAAATAGAGAAAAAAATCTAGAACCACTACAAGTCTATGGTGGACACCGTCTAAAAATGAGACCAGAAAAGACTCAATGAGAAAAATCTAGAAAATACTCATGAAGTGAAAATACTGTCATTTTTGCAAGTGGCATACCAAAATTTGACACATTTTGAAAGTTCATCCAGTTTTTCCTTTTCATCAATGATACTCTCTAATGTCCGCGAACTGATAGATTGCAGAGGTGGGCGGGACGCGTATCCGCGAAGGGTATAACGAGAATGCAGGGTGCAGACGCAGGGTCGCAATAGTTAATCTTGCGGGCGTCCCTTTCCCCTCCTTCTGCAGTCTATCATTTGAGGAACAATCGAGTATTTCGTTTGAAAAGTGGGTGAACTTCCAAAAAATTATTCGAATAGAAACTATTTTGGTATACAATTTTTAGATAAATAGTCGTGGAATGCGTGAGCTCAAAAATTCGAAATTTAAGCCTCCGGTTCGAAATCGGCGTGCGTCAGTTTGGACGAGATCTCCATGGCCAACTCCTTCGTGGCTGCGCACAGAATTTTTCGACCCATCAGGTTGAAGTCAGAGCCTGAAAATGTTAATATATGACCTCTTTATTTTTTGCCAACTTCCAATAAAGCCTTAATTTACAATCCCACGCAGTAGTTGGGAAAATCTAAATATTTTGCGAGTTTCTCAAGAATTTGTAGTCAATTTCAACGAATTGCACACAACAAGAAATTTTGCAAAATGTATCAATTTTTAGGAAAAGGCAATTTGATAGAAAAGTCATTGAAAGTGTACCGCTAGGATCGAACATAACTCCTCCAGCCTCGAGAAGAACGACTGCAGGGGCGGCCATGTCCCAGGCATGCAGCCCGTACTCGACATATGCGTCCACACAGCCCTGGGAGACCATGATCATGTTGATTGCTGCCGAGCCGAACGAGCGGTGGCTGAAAATTCAGAATTTTAGAGAAAAAAAGCACTTATTTTCGAAATTTGTCAAGGATCGACAGACTATCGAGAAGTTACACTGAATTTCTTTTCAAATTTTTAGACAAAAATACTCGCAGGACAATTTTTAGACTTTATTTAACCTAAAGTACTCCTATTCCCATTTTTCTTTCAGATTTTCCGAGTTATCGTACCCATGCGCCTGTCTCTCAATCATCAATGCCTGATACGTTTTGACGTAGCTCTGCTTCATTTGCTCGTGCCTGTAAGAGCCCAGCTGCGTCACGATCACGCTATTTTCGATCGCTAAAATCGAATTTTATCCAACGTATTTTACCGAAAGAACGCATGAAACACGAGCAGTATCATAACCAAAAACCCTCTACAGAAAACGACTAACTTCTCCTAATCTTATCAAATCAGTTTTTATTTCCTTTAGAAAACATACACTTTGCTCAAGAAATACCTGCAATGCATTTTTCCTAAAAATCTCGAGGAAATCTTTGAATCACAAAAATCTAATAAGACCAAATTCACTGCAAGTAAATCTCCAGCAAGACGACTATTTTTGAAGCCAGGGAGGTCGTAATTCGAAATCAAAGCTAGTTGAATTATCTCATCTAGCTCTGGTCGAATTCAAACTCGCTCTCTGAAAGTCCCTGATTTGAGTGTCCACACACCCTCTAACTCCAGCCTCGATCTGTTTGCGAATGTTGGACTGGGCCATTTCGAGCCACTTGCCGCCCATCGCCTTCACGTTGTGAATGCCCATCGACGCGCACAACACCGATGTATTGATCGCTGAAATCCCCCTGTCAAATTGATCTACTTTAATCTAGCTCCTCCTAAACTCACCTAATGCAAACGTGGACATCACAAGACTACAGTTAGTAAAAGCTAAATGGAAATGTTGAGCAAACACTTACTTTTATTATTGGAAACGTGAATCTGGAAGCCATTCTTGAAGGCGCCTCGGCCGGTCTAAAAAATAAGGATTTTCACGTAAGGAGAAATCTCGGTTGAGAGATGGTAAGTCCGAGCTTTCATGAGTTAGCTTTCTTTTAACTTGACTTTAAATTCGCCTGATTCGACTTTCAGGCATTTCTCATACTTGAGCAGTGTATAATTCCCTAGTGATCGGGTTGAAGACGATGCCCGCACGCAGCTGCTTCTTGATCGTCAAACCCACACAAATCGCAATCATTGGAATTCTGAGACTTCTCGATTTTCCGGAAAGACTTCAAGAAAATTCCAACCTATGCACGAAATTAGTCGTGCCGTCGATGGGGTCGATGATCCACGTGGGCGCATCCGTGAACTCTATCTTCGCACCGCCAGAGACGGACTCTTCGCCGATGAATCTGAAAAGCTCTTGCATCTACATCATCGTTTTCCTCGATTTAGAAGAAGTATGTGAAAACAAAATAAAGAATAAAGCAAAAATCCTGATATTCCTGTCAGCTCATCCAATACTCCACAGAAATGCTTGAACAATTTGGTGACTCATTTTCGAAAACCTCGTGATGAAGATAGTTTTGGTACTTCAAGTTTTGTTTTTGCTCTTCTTTCTCTCGAAGTTTACAAAAAGACTGACTTGTGATCGGGGAAAGCCTTGCTGAGCCCGTCGATGAGCATCTTCTCGACGGCTTGGTCTGTCTCGGTCACCAGATCCGTGGACGAGGATTTTGTCATCACCACACTTGTCGGCGTGTCGAATGCATCCCGTACCAGCTGAAAATTTCGTAAATTAAAATTTTAAAAAAAATTATGCTTTGGAAAATTCACCCAATTTGAAGGTGAAAAATGAATGGAGAAAAAAACGTGGGTAATCACCACTAAATAGGAGGAATTTCTGCATGCAAAGTTTTACCCGTCCCGCAGCCTGCACCAGACCGAGCGCAACATCGAAGAATTTCTGCTCATCCGGATGCACAAATCCAGCCATTTTTCCTATCTTTGTCCGGAAAAGTCCCCGATCTAAAAATTTTTGAGCTTCCACGAAATACTCATAAAACTAGAAAGAAAACACAAAACGAAAAGAGCAAAAGTGGGAATGACTCTGAAAAAGCGGCCAATTAGCGAAGATGAATATGGCCGTGGAGTGTGAGTGGATGTGTGGCTAATCACCGAATTAGGAAAACAAAATGCATGATAAAAGAAATTTCGAAATCCCGAAAAATCAGGAAGCGTGATAAAATTCGACATTTTCGCAGAATAATTCGAAATTACTCTGCGTGGTCGTGCTCCTAGCAACGCCATGATATTATGAATGTTTTTTTCAAAAATTATCGGTGATTAGTCATTTTTGAGGAATCCTCTAGAAATTTTTAGGGAAATCGATAAAAATACGATAGAATTTCGAAAATTGGGGCAAAAGTAGGTGATTATCAGGGCGTAAAATCATGAGCCAGCACCCCAATCTTGATCTCGCTCATTAATAAAATAAAGCTAACGTATTGACTAATCTTTGCAACGTAAATATCGACTTGACGAGCAGAGGGAAGAGGGCGAGGGGAGAAAGATAGCAACTTGTATGTTGAAAGGGGAGAAACAAGAAATCGATCCCTTTTCAACGCAAAGATAACGAAAAAAGTTGAACTTGTGATCGAAACAAAAAATTACAGTAGATTTCGTTAGCTTTGCAAAATGATGGAAAAGTAGGGTGAAAAGTAGTTTTGGAGCAGAAAATTTAGAAGTTTGAACAAGCGAAAATTAGACTTGACAAAGCGGTTGAAATAAGTGCAGAAAAGGTACGAAAAGCTTTGGGACAAAAAATTGACAAAACACGATCTAACCAAAGATACAGTAATCTTAAAGATGATTTAATTACTATGAAATGAAAGGTTAACACTGATAGGATAGAGGGAAGTCATTCTTCTTCTAATTCGACTAATTTCAAACGTTTATTCTCCTTTACCCGAAATGCACAAAGTCTATCCCGTGTCGAAATTGCGATTTCGCTATATTTTCTTCGAGGCCGCCATTGGTGAGGTCCCTTTTCACGCAAATTACCAGAGGCGGCGTAGCTAATCTAGAATTTTAAAAAGAAAATCGAAAAGTTTGAAAGAATTAAAAACATGCTCTTCAGAGATAGCTAATGCTTACCTGATATGCACCATTTTGATCCTCCACTTCAACTGTCTTGTTGAACCATCATATTGTTGCATCCATCTAGCTTTCAGCTTATTTTCATCCACGTCGCAAAATTCGACGACTTTTCGCTTCTCTTCGTCAGTCAAATTTCCAAAATCAAGATGTTTAAGATTTTTCTTTTCAGAAAATTTTACTTGAAAAACCGTTTTCCTTGTCTTCCAGCTCCCCAAACCGAAAACTTCTCCCAGCTAGATAGAACTTCCGATTGAAGTCTGTTGAGTCGCATCCGGAAAATCGTGTCATCATCAACGCCGAACGAAGCACAGCCAGAATGGTAGCGGTAGGTCACGAGTATTTCGGGAGACTGAAAATCGCAGAATAGTTTTCCTTGTAAGGAAATTCTTGGTATTAGAAACGTGGAAACGACGATCCTAACTGTTACGCAAATGAGCATGGAAAAAGAATGCTTCTTACAAGCTCTCATCTTATTTAGCATGGTTTGAGATCTTGTGGTTTTCAAATAGATTTCGAAACAGACATAGAGGAACGACCGCCAAAAACCCTTGCGACCTGTCCCCCCAAAATATTGTCGAAAAGTTCTCTCTACAGCCTGTAATTTGTCTACATTTTTACCAGTGCGCCCTGGTATAATAGCTATTGTTTTGTTCAAGCAGCCTGCCCCCATAGTTCACTTTTGTTTGATGCAAGTGCTCACTAGGTTTGTTTCGAGATCGAATCTTTCAAGCAATATTAATCAAATTTCATTTTTTACCAAATAATCTTTGGATGCTTACCTTTCTGAAAACGACATCCTCCCTATCGAGTGCCCGGTAGAAAAAATCGAGATCTTCTGGAAAGCCCGTCTTGTGGTCTTCGTTGAACCCGTTCAGAGCAAGGAAGAGACTTCGAGATATGAACCAGGTCGGAGCAAGAAGTGTTGGTCCGTGGGAACTGTAGATCTAAAAATATTCTTTTGTATAAATTTCATTTTCGAGAAAGATGCTCAGAAGACATGTAGGATATCTTCGATTTAGGATTAAATATTTATTCAACGAATACCATAAAATTCAGCAGCGGTTAGTTTGTTCTTTACATCAGCTCCAAAGTGACCAGTTTGGTTAGTCAAACGTGAGGGAAGAATTTCATATGTACTAGATATTTTGCTTTGCTAAATGAATCACTAATTTAGGAAAGGGCGAGAGATTATTATTTTCTGAATTAGAAAGCTGGATAAATGAAGTTGGATTACGATAAACTTGATATTTTTATCAGGACAAAAGATGCAAAGTCCAAGCTCAAAAATTAGGTCCCTTTGAGAAAATTGTCATTCTGCGTCATTTGTCTAGAAGCTATAGGCATTCTTCACATCCCTTTCGGAAAATTGATAGCCAACAATTATTTAGGGTCACTATTTTAGGAAAGAAGTTCACACCCTCGGGAGCTAAATAACAATGGAACACACCCACGAATGGATAGATGATAAGATTTATGAATGATGATTTTTTAAAATCAATCAAAGATGACGTGTAAGCGAGATTTCCCGGAAAAATCACTCAGACCTAGGGAGCATTTGAGTCAGACTCAGAGCATATACAGGGAGTAGGTTGCAGGAGCGAAATTTACGTTATTACTCTATTACGGATAGAAAAAATATTTGCAAATTAGGGCTAGAGATACAAAACTATGAAGGGATTTTTATAGGGGATAGATCGTAAAGGAATCCTGGCTTAGATCCCCTCCTGGAACTGTTCACTCATATTCACATTTTATCAACACTATTTTTATTTTAAACTCGATTGGTGAGCTTTCCAAAAAAGTCAAAAGGTGACATCTTTAACTTTCTCCCAACCCATTCTAACGTTATTTGAGTAAAAAACTCACATCGATAGTTAGATCTTCATCGGTGAGTTGATTCGCCCATCGAACATAACGCTCAGTTGAGTCTGGAGGGTCACGAACTACGTTGCACCCTGAAAACTTTTATCTTCTTGAAAATTCTTCAACAAACTTACCGACGAAAACCATTTTTCTATCCTCTGCAATTTTCCTCGCGATTTCGTACTGTCGCTCTATCCGAAATTCATGCGAAATGTCGTCGGCGTCATTGAAACATAAAAAGTCGCCCTCAGCCAATAGACAGGCTCGATTCTTCGCGAACCCGACTCCTAAAATTTTTAATTCTGAAAATTTTCCCTATTTTCGAAATTTTCCTTGATTTTTGACTCATGTTCATTAATTTTTGAATATTTAGAACGTCTTGCGTTTCAAAAATAAATTTTTTGTTGAAGTGCTTATCAGTTTTCGCCAAATAGCACTCAAAACATGTGATTCCATAGAAAACTCAAGGAATTTTCATTCTCTTGGACAATTCTTTGCCAGGTTAAAAACCAACTTTTCCTAGCAAAAAATGAGGCTTTAATTAAAGAGATTCCACCTCGAGGTTGCTCGCCCCTCTCGTATTTCAGGGGGATTTTCGCGGCCTGGAATCTGCCTCGAAACTGATCCACGATTTCCGGAGTCCGGTCCGAACTGCCGTCGTCGTAAATGCAGATCTGAACATTTTCACAGAATTAAATACGAGATTTTCCGGTTTTGGCAAAAATGAGATTTTTCGCTAGAATATAGGATTTACGTAAGCTCCATTCATAAAAATTTGGGATCAGACTTCAAATGTTTGACCTTTTCAGAAAAAATATATAAAATTTGATTTAAAAGATAATGAAAGAATTTTTTAATCCTTACTCTTTCATTGTCAAAAATGATAAAAGTAGACTTTTTTTTAGAAAAATTCCCCTATTGTATCTTTTCATAAGAATGATGCGCTCCGCGTGAGTCTATATCAGGGGACAATGGGACTTTTTTGGATGAAGCAATCGAATTTCCGCAATTCCGCGCTTCATTCGGCAAATCGAAAGAAATGATCTCACTTCGAAAGCCGCTGAAGTCGATTGTGTCAGGAGTGAAGACAGGGTTGATGGCAGGAAGGCCTCGCCATCCTTCACGGGAATTACGACCGACTGAAAAATTGATAATTTGTAAAATAGTATGCTGTGTCTTCCTTTGAAATGTTTAGTCTAGAAAAATAGAAAAGTGAATAGTACAGTTAAATTCTTATGGAAGAAATAAAGTTTCATGATTCAAGACGAAAAATAACCCTCACCACTTGCACTGTATTCATGATACTGAATTGGTGATATCCCAGAATAACGACGTTCCAACAAATCTGAAAAACATACAATTTTATGGCATTTCGTGCAAATTCCAAAGAACTTTTTCTCTCTGGCTCGAATTGTTTCATGGAGCCTTGCTGCTAAATTTCGCTTCATAAATAGTTCAAGCTGCAAATAATTCAACATCAGCCGAGAGTAGGAGGATGTGCAAAGTTGTCCAAAATGCGCATCATCATATTGAAAAAGGGCTCTCGTAAAAATGTCAACCTATGACGTATCCCAGGCAGCATTTCATTTCTCATCTCTCAACACAAAGACAAATATTCGTTCTTGCCTTTAGGGTAATTTTCGAGAGTCGTGTCTTATTTAGTGAAAAAGCAATATCCATGAAAGTTTTTCAGCGTCTAAAGAATTTTCCTACTGTGCTTTGTTCTGATATTTTCCTTTCAAAATGAACTCTACTTTTGCATTTTTTCCAGAATTTCGAAACATAGTTTAGACTTTCTAAATCACTTTAGAAAATTCAAGGAAACTATGATGTTTCTTCCAAAAATTGTCAGGAAAATGAAAGTTTAACAAGTTTTTAAAATTAAAATTTCTTTTTTTGAAAAATAAGCGAGTTAGTCAAATCTATTGTTTTCCCCTCAAGACCTCCTTGCTCTCCATTAGAGTCATCTTATTCCTTACAAGGTCGTATCTCTATCTTTGCCCCTCCCCTTTCTTCTTGCCTTCTCCGTTTCTCTATGCTCTCTGATAAGCATCCCTAGGCATTCCGTCTCTGCTTCACAGCATCACTCTTTCCTTCTTCTAGGGAACTCAACCAACCAGTCCGTTCAACAGTCATGCAGCCGGTCACTCTCCTCTCCATTACCGTTCTACTCTCCATTGCAGCATTCTCGACAGGTAAGGGGAGATTTCTTGGAATTTTTTTCTTGAGATTTTGGCAAAAACATGAAGTATTTATTTTTGAGATTTTTTTCCCAAAATGTGAACATGCCAGTATTCAGAATCTAGTTTGATTATTAGAGGTGTTTTTTTTTGCAAATTTAGTATCCTAATTCTCCAATATGAACATATTTCAATTCTAATATATCTCGAAAAGTTTTGGAGCTTGAAATTTCCTAATTAGGTATTTTTGTAAGACTATCAAAAGTTGATCTTCACTGATTCATCGCCTTCAAAGCTTTCCAAGCATGACGCAGATCATCCAATTTTATGAGTTTTTTAATATGTAGTTCGTGACTCCTTCCTACACAGCCATTTCTGCATTAATGATCGGAATATTCTGGTTCGCAGGAAATCATTATTCCTCTCGATCATTCCTTGCGAAATAACACAACTCAAATATCCCAAACGGATTTTCTGTCCTTATTCCTCATCATTAGACAAGAAATATTTGCTTGACTGTCTAACTCAGAATTCGATTTGATTGCTTTTCCCAATAACTTGTCTTCTCATCTGATTACTGATAAAGACCTGATAAGCAAAGAAAGAGGAGGCACACTTTCCGGATTTGCGCAATTGGTGCACGGTTTTATTGGCTTTTCATTTCTCCCTCCTTTTCGCCATCACTCTTCCTTTTCCATAATATTTCGCCTAATATATGCATCACTCTGATTGAGTCTCTAACTGATAAGAAATTACCGCACCAAATTCTTTTCGAGCCATAGAAAAATCGATTTTTTGGGCATCGAAATGATTATTTCACCATCAAAACTGTCAATATAATTATGGACAAAGGTGACCGTAAAATTCGAGGAACGAAAAATTTTGGGTGGATGAAATATAATTTTAGAAGCTAAAGTAGCACACCCTAAATCTTTTTTCGTGATAAGTCAAGCTAAAATATTGCCGAAATGTCATCTTATTCGCTATCAATTTTGTACAAATTTATAGCTTTTATTTTATTGCTATTTAGATTAAGGAATCCTAAGCCATGATATCATCAATTAGAAGTCGAACGATTTCTTTTCAGAATCGTGCAGTTTTACAAGTCTTTTATCTCTCCAAATTGCCCCATGATAAATGTTTCATTCGCGTTGATTCAACGTTTTCCCCCAGAAAAATGCGCGTTTACCGAGTAAAAAGCCGAAAACCTGCATTTCTTAGAGATAATTGCTTTTCTTATTCCCGCATTTTTCGAGATATCACATTCCTGATTTCAGAAAGCGAGCTTTATTTATTATTCTCTAACCGCGCTCCTTCCTCTCTGATCAGAAAAGATTACGCCTACGGAGATTTCAATCAAGAACTACTAAAACTAATATTTCTAAAAATTACTACGAATCACTGAAACAATTGAGAATTTAACTGAGACTCTGCTTTGTCCAGATTTTCCCTACATATTTTCATTTTTGGAAAAAATTCAATTCCAACCTTTTTGATACTTTTTCGGGATTAACTTCGAAAAATAATTGCTATCCAAAAATGCGACCACGTGGGAGCAGAATTAAAGTGAAACGCGACGTTTCCGGTCCCCATCTCGAATTGCACAATGTGCAAACTTTGCATCACTAATTTATCGTATTTTCATTCTCAAATTCAGCCAAGACTTCAAAAATGATGATATAAGACCTCACAGAAAATCTCATAAAATTCCACAATCATCTCTGATTTCATCATTCTGCTGCTCGAATTTTGACGTAATATTACGGGTTCATCAATCAAATCATGGCATAGCAAAGGAAAAAGCAAAATAGCAAAATGATATTACTCGGCTGCATGCTGAAAGCGCATAAACCTAACCCAACAATATGCTTAGGGTTGTGGGAAAATTGAGTTAGACTCCAAATAAATAGGATTGTTTTCTTACGCTTTTTAAACGATTTTTCATATGGAATTCATATACTAAATTATCCGAAGGTGGGAAAATTAATCATAAATCTTATATCAAGCAAAGGAGATTTTGTGTACCCATTAACCTAATTTCTTCTCGATCTGAATATTTCGTGATGCAAAAATATCACATTTATTCAAGATACTGCCTAAAAATTCGGTGATGCAAAAATATTTTTCAGTTCCGAAAATTATTGTTTTACGGTCATAAAAATTTAATTGTCTATGCACTCTTAAAAATTCTCAAAATTGCTTCTATTTTGCGAACTGGTTATTACGCAAATGACTACTGTACTTTCGATAAGGAACTGCAGAAATGTTCTTGATTTCTAATGCATAGTGCGAGGGATGCAGGGAGAGTTGCATGTATTTAGCAGGAAAGTGGGCTTACTTTCCGGAGATCTTCAGGATATGCGAGGATTTTCAGAATATGCATATTCATCTGACTTTGTCACCTAATTTGATATGATCCAATTTGCGAAAAACTCCCCGACATATTGCATAGGAGCATATCATTCGGGAACGCAAAGCCACTCAATCTCGAAATAATCAAATCAACCTTCTCTCATTCGATATGCGATATTTTTAATCGCAAAACATCTTACATTGTCATGAAAAATTAGGCTCAATTTTAATCAAAATACAAAAAATCAAAAAATTTTGGATCTTCGTCTTCAAAAGTTGTCTGAACTTTAATTTTATTCAGTTTCTTTGATTTTAGTTTAATGTAGGTACAAAAATTACGTTTTTTCCTTATGAAATTTAGATGATTTTGTTTGCAAGCTGAGGGAAAACTAAGCGTGCTTTATTCATTAATCCAGGGGAATATTGCAATGTTTCTGACGTGATTTTGCCTGCCCGAAAGTTTGCTTCCAGGTTCTTTTTACGCGCGATTAAATTCATTAGAATGCCTACGTTTTCCGCTCGCCGAAAATCAGGAACACTTTTGCAGTAAAGGAGCTAAATAAATACACAGAGCAAAGCTTTCGGATGATATCATAACTAGTGATTGATAAAATTTCGATAGTCGGTGTTTGGCATTCATAACTTTAGGAGATTACTGTAAACCCAAATGGCGTGCATTTTTACGCAATCATACTATCAAAATGTCGTTTCCTTTCTCGCCTGATAAGGCATCAAAATTGATTCCCGTGAAAAATAAGCATCATGAATTCCATGACGCTGGAAATAATACTGATCGTTGAAGTTCTTTTGTTCGTTCATAATAAAGGAAATTAGATTTGTAAAATATTTTGCGCCATAAAAGGCAAAACAGAATCTAACTTTGAAAAAGTGGAGTAGAAGATGAAGGAAGTCATATGAAAATTGCAGCGAAATGCATGAAACTTTTATCACGTTGCATCATGTGGGATATTCTAAAAATGGCGATTTTTGAAAATATGGGAAATTTTAAAAATTTGCATTTCAGCAGCCCCTTCGCTAGTGGATGATCGACTGAAAGCATTGCAAGAACAACTGCTATCGCTCGAAAAGGAATTGGCACCCGCTAAGGATGTAAGAAGTTCTACTGAATTTAAAATTAGCATAAATTATATTGAAAGTGATATCTATAGTTCTATAAAATAAAAAAATAAACATGCGAATTGTCACAAATTTTGTGAATTTCTATAGAAAGTATTTTTGAACTATGCTAATTATGGTCATGTTTAGAAGAAATCGAATCAGCAAGTGTCAGTTTTGGACGAAAGCGGTGCCTGGCAGCCACAGAAACGATTGGTCGCTTGGCAGCCCATGAAGAGAAGCCAGGTCTATGAGGATGATAAAGTTGCATGTATGTTAATAATTTTTGAAATTATAAAAAAAAAAAAAACCGTACCTATGAAATATTTTAATGCTTAGTAAATCGAATAGTTTAGGAAAATAAAACATATTTCTCTCATGAATCAGTCATCCAAATACTTCCTAGCTCGGCAAATTGACACATCATTTCCGAATAACCTCGAAAATTCCGTAGATTTTCGAACATTTTTTAAATTTTTTGACTTCATAATTGGTTTAACAAAATTGTCTACTTTTGCGCGTAATCACTTTTCATCAGAACTAATCCGATTTAATTAATGAGAAGCATGTTTGAACAGTGATATAATAGGCCGCCAAAATTTCAACAAGCCACTAGAAGGAAATTGATTGCATTTAGAATAGGAAATTCTAGAAGTCCCAAACAAATGTTTGAAAAAAACAAAATACCGAAAAGGCAAAGACTTTCAATCATATTCTACCGCCTAGAATATATACAACTTTTCATTTCAACATATTGGAGGCTTGGAAATCTCTGATCAATCTAAAAATTTTAGTGATCCACGCGATTGAAGCTCGTCTCCAAGAAGTCCTGCGAGCCGGTGAGCGATTGGGCGTTTCTGCCGACGAAGTTCTGAGGGACATTCGATACAGGAACCAACAACAGGCAGCCAGCAACTAATTTAGACCGACAAAACCCCCGTTTAGATCAATTCTAAGTTTATCAAAATACGGCATTTTTACGAGATGGAAAATTCAATCCACCAAGAAATAGACTAGTTATTTGTTTACTGCTAGGAATGCCGTATCGTTTCAGTGATAAACCCCTTTGAAGATCTGCTAATTTATAACTCATCCACCAAGTTGCTTAGATTGTTCATTCTAATAAACCATTGCTTGTGTTATTCCTATACCTTTTCCACAAACCGGTGACCATATCTTTGTTATCACCTTACTTTTTGATTGATTGATTTGATTCATCTATCTCTTTCACTGTCGATAAAATTAGAGCCCTCGGAATTTCATGGGAATTTTTGAAGAGGCTCTAATTTTTGCTCTATGAGTCAGCAAATTTCTATCTAGTGAGAACCTCAGCATAAATGTATTTTTAATGGGCTGTTTGTATAAATTTTCCAAAGATAATCATCCGAAAACACAAAACACCAACACAGGTCGAGAATGTACCAATAAACTATTCGTTAATTCTTGCGACAAAATCAACAAATCGAAATTCGAATTCGAAAAATGTATTAATTGGGATTTCACAATCCAAAATTGTCATTACCAGAAAATGTAAGTCCCCTTCTCCTACGAAAATCAAGAATGTTGGAAAGTCTTGAAAACTTGCCAAAAAAGTTTGAAAATTTTCAAAGTCCCAAACTATTCTGAATATGACAGTGAAGTACATGATATTTTCATCATCTTATTGAAAGAGCAGGAAAGATAGCGAAAACTATGAAATTTATGAACTCTATACAATGCTCCGCCAAAAATTACGGACTACCAGAAAGCTAGCCTCAATTTTTGCAGTTATCCCCACTCGCCAATTCGTCACCGGCAGTCGTTCAGTCGTTTTGTCGCTGCACATCGAATTCACCCCTACCCACTCACAATGGGCTGCACGCAAAGCAGGTAAAAATACTCGAAAGGAAGAAGGAAAGAGCTTGATCTCTACTCTATCTGATTCAAACGGAAAAGGCAAAATCAGCGTAATTTTTTTTTTTGAGTTGAGACTTTTCCAATCATGCCCTTGAAATGGTGATATAAGAAAAGTCTCAGTAAGAAGATTTTCTAGTTTGCAGAAAGATCGCCAAGTTCCGATCGTCCACAGACAGATATCCACTTCGAAGGCGGCCTCGTCTCGTCGTCACTGCTTCTGGAGTAAGATTACAGTAATCCAACGACGAAAACTATCGTTAATCCTAGGACCGACGAGTAGTCTTCTCTCCATCGTCGTCGATTTCGTCGAAGAGCTCCGACAAAGAGGCTTGGAAGGTATAAAGGAAAATAGCATAATCTTGAAGATGATAAGATTTCTGGAAAATTATTGTATGGTGATCTTCGATTTTCAAAGGCTACCGTAATCCTAAGAACACGCAAAACTCAGAGAATTCCAAGATCATTAGAAATTTTAGGGAAAACTACTATAATCTTGTATGAAAGATCAAGGTTTCTTTCAGATGCCGAACGACCCCAGCAAAACAAACGATCAGCAGATTCGTAAACGGCTCGTCAAGTTAGCAAAAATGAACAGTTCTTCAGAAACCTCAGAAATATTAGAAACTCGAATGAGGTTCAGCCGCTGGGAAATCAAAAGCCCAACCAGTCACTAGCCAGTGACTACGACGTGAACGCTAATGCAAAACGGGACGCTAAAACCAGTACGGCACATTACAGCATATCTTCAAACATAATGTTCGTGCAAGAATGTCATAACTCAATCACCGTAAACCTACAGATATGGTGAATTCCGAGAACTTTGCAAAATTGTTCTGGATAAACTATAAGTTGAAGAATGATCTTGTCAAAATTTTAGAATCAGACATCTACTATCCATCGCAGAAA
This sequence comes from Diploscapter coronatus, assembly GCA_964036155.1. Taxonomy (NCBI): domain Eukaryota; kingdom Metazoa; phylum Nematoda; class Chromadorea; order Rhabditida; family Rhabditidae; genus Diploscapter; species Diploscapter coronatus. The sequence goes on from OZ038423.1 coordinate 9,055,602, forward strand.
TACGCGGCCGGAAAGACGGTTCACAACAAGCTGTTACCTCGTCCTGCATCTTTCACGCAACAAATTCGTGCCGCACATAAACTTCAGGCCAAGCCATCCATTCAAAAGTAAAACCAGAATGATAAAAAAGCATAAAAAAAAGCATGAACCATATAGATTGAGCAATTTTTATTTTTTTTCAAGATCTTATCCCCAAAAATTCCAGAGTGCCTTCAAACAAGTCGAAAAACTCGGTGTACATCGAGCCGAATTTGCGCAAGGAGATACTCGCCAAGACCAACACTTCTCCCAGGGAAATCGTCAGAAGGCAGCTCGAAAAGCAGGGTAAGAGGGATGAATGTCATTTTCCCTTGCAAAATCAAAAAGATAGGATTCTGTAAACCTGACGAAAAATTAGAAGACATCCAAATTTGGAATTTTTAGAAAATACGAGCCCCCCTCCCGTTTTGGAAGAGAAGGAGAGACGCGAAGTGCCTGAGAAAAGATCGCTGCCTGCTGCTGGAATCGCCATTGCAGGTAGGAAGAAATTAGAATATTGATCTTTAAACCAAAAGTGCTATTTTGCAGAGAAACAGAGGGAAGTCAGAGCATTCATCAAAGAGCTGCAGGTCGCTAGGGAAAACAGGCGCAGACAGGTATGATTTTTGAAATTTTACTATTTGGCGCATTTGTTTCAACAAAAATGGAAAAGTGTTGCACTTCATGATTCTGTAAAATTTGACAGTAACTTAATATCTGGCCGCAAATTTAATTAAAAACTCTTCTTGAAAATATGAAAATAAATAAAACATTGAACCCAACCTAGTTTTAATTCGCTTGATTGTTAACCGCTTCAGTACATGGCGCACGAGAAAGACTCGGCCGTGGAGACGCTGTACGAAGTGACGCAGACGGAGAGTCGTGCAGCGCCCTACAAGGAATACACCTAAAGAGATGGAAGGACAACCACTTGCAATTTTTGAGAGACAACATTCTCGTCCCTTTCCCCATTCGATCGTCGCTCATTTTCTCGATTCTAATAAACCAAGGTGCAGCGTATTTGGTATTTTAATTCATGTTACAGAAAGGGAAATTTATAAATTAGAAAGGTTATCGTTTTCAGAACATTTACAAAGATTAGGGTAACAAACCTGTTATCTGTTGAATGGAAGAAGTTGCAAAGACCCTGGAAAATATCTCGACTTTCTGAAAATTTGAAGGGTTCGAAGGAAAAGTAAGGAAAACGAAGATACTGACAAGAACTACACTACTTGCATTTCTTTCAAACGCAAATGAAAACAATAAAATTTAAAAATTTATTGATGTTGCACAACTTGGATAGAACCAATAATAATAATTCGCTATCCGCCCTCTATAAAACGTGTGAACAATAAATAAGGAAATTGGATGTTTTCATAGAAATTCGGAATTAAAACTCAAACTCAAAATCGTTGAAATCACTAACATTCATCGCAGTCAATTCGATCTCGTTTCGCATCGACCTGGTCGAAGAATTCAAATTTTCTCGGCAATGAACTTCTTCACATCCTGCAGTTCCTCTGTACACGAGCTGTGCGCCATTCCAGGGTAGATTTTCAGTTGCACATTTGGATTGAATCTGGGAAATCAAAAATTATCTCAGAGAAATTGCTAAATTCTTATGGAGGAGAAAGTGTTAAAAAAAACATCAAATAAGAAGATTTTGAAAATTGATATCAAATTGTCAAAGTTTGAAGCACTAATTCTATTTAAAAATGTATATGAACTAATTTAAAATTAGCGTTTTGTTCGAACATTTCAATTTTTGCAAGTTTCAGTTGAAAATATTCCAAAGTTTCACTTTTTGATAAGCTGCTCACTCATCTGACCGAACGTGAGAGGCACAAGGAAATCGTTGGCACCGTGGCCGAGGAAAATCGGTGTTTGCAGATTCGTCTGAACAATTCTCCTAATTCAATACCGTACTTTGAAAGATACGGTACCTGATAATTACCGGGGAATTTGGTCCTTTGCAGGAAAAAGGATGACAACCCGATGATTCCCCCGAGTTTCTGAGGATATGTCAGACCGGCGTAGATCGCCAAGGCACCGCCCATCGAGAAACCACCCACGATGATTTTGTTGGCAGGAATGCCGGCGGCTATCTGAAGGAGAAAAATAAACTCAAGAGAAACACTAAAAATGAGGATACTTTGGGGAAATGAAATTTAGAAAGAAAAGGGAAGAGATAAAAAATGACTAGTATCATCAAGAAATCACGGTACTTCTCAGATTTGTGCTTCGAAAATGCAAGAATACCTCTTGATCAATCGTGTTGTGAACGAGCTGCGATGCCTGAGCGATGCCCTCCTCGTCTTCGCGCGCATTCGGATCGAGGCCGTAGAGATCGTACCAGGCAGGCATCGACATCCCCATGTTCAGAGTCACCGGGCGAGAGGCACTAAACACTTTTAGAATTATTTAGCTTATTAACTTATCTTTATTGATATTTTTTGCGAATAAGGATGTACGAAAATGAACTTCGCGCTTTTTAAGTCGTGAAATTAATGTTCGTATTGCTGTTTTCAGAAAAAAAAACTTATTTTTTAAATCTTAACCTGTTGGGACAAATGTACTTGACTCGATCATCGCGAATTTCGTGGTGGAAAACATCAGCCCACCCATGACCCTGATCGCCCAAACCGTGCAGGAATATCACCTTAAACACGAACAAATTAGTCAATAATCTCTGATAAAAACTTGAAACTTTGAACATTCGGCAGGTGAAATTGAAAGTTGGTCTCTTACACATTGAAATGATTCTTCTCAAGATGTTTCGAGATCAAGTGATATCATTTATTTGAAAAAAATCAAAAGAAAAATACAATTTCTTCTCCGAATTGTCAAATTCATGATGCAAAAAGCTCTTAAGTGAATGTAGCTTTTTTCATATAAGAAAAAAAATCTTACGGTCCCGACATGATTCTTCTTAGCATTGATGACGACTGGGGGAGGCGGGCCTCGGCTCATCGTGAAGAAGGAATTGGCAGCACACGAGACGGAATTCGAGACGCACTCCAATACAGAGCAGACAGAACCAACACCTAGCAAAACGAATCGAGTTGAACGCCGATGAAACATAGAATGAAGAGAAGAACGAGAACGAGACTGAACACCCGTAAAACAGAGCGCAATTGCAGTGCAGGGAAGGGAGAAAGAATGAGGGAAAAGAACGCATTTTGAAGAAGAAGAAAAATTGCGAGTTAATTTTTGAAGAACTTTGGAGAAGAAATAAGGGAATATGCTTTTTTTAAAGTTTAATAGGAAAAATATGAAATTCGCTATGAAAATACAAAATACAGTAAATCCGAAGGACTGTTTTCAAAAATTCAGCAAAAAAGGTACATTTTTGTTCTCGAAGAAAAAGAAAAGGAGAATTGTGGTCGCTCGACAAGAAGTCACTTGGACTTCCGAAAAGAGTCAATAAAAATGTCAAGTCATTTTGGGTGGACGGGAGAAGGGACGAGAGGAGGGACTCTCGGAAAGCATGAAAGAATCGATTCACACCAAAAATGGCAAAATGGGCAAAAAGAAAAGACAGGAAGAGAGGAGAGGAGCAAGAGGTGAGAGATAACGGAAGGGCATGTTTGAACAGATGAGAGGGAAGAGAAAAAAGGCAAAATAATGAGACGAAAAAGGCGAAAAATTTATCCATTTACGAAATTCGTCTGCAGAAGTTGCAGAAATGTAATTTCACATTTTACATAGGAGTTTTCCCGGTAAATAACAGTCACATAAAAAGCATGGAAATTGAGAAAGCGGAGGCATTTTTCTCACTCTTTCATATTTCATTTTTGTATATGCACCTCATAGGATATGCATAAAAAGGGAGTTACGCGCTTTCACAATATTTTCCCCGCTTTTCCTTTTTCATTAGGAAGCTTTCATACGCACGGGGCTGAATGGGGAGATTAGAACGCTTTCATTTATGTAAAATATGGATAGACCAGAGAAGTTTGCAAGAGTGGATTCAGACAAGAGTAAGGTTTTAAATTCTAAGTAAATTTCAGAAAAGATAAAGGCTACCTAGAAATTTTAAACACAAATTACCTAGCAGTCAATAAAAACGATGTCTGCATATGAAATATGACATTCAAAAATTAATTTAATTTGTGCTCTTACGAGATATGTTATATCAGTTTGCTGCAAATGCTATGAAATTTCAAAGATCTCGATAAAAGCATAGAAATAATAAACTCCCACACTTATCATTCACAATCTTGAATTGTGTTTTGCGCTTTTCCGTAGGTAGAATACAAAATCTAATCATCGATCTACGCGATATAATTACTGCAGGAAATGACAGCAGAAAGAACGGAGCATAATAAAATAGATATTGAAATTAGTACACTACTTTCATGATAAATAAAATATTAGCGCGGAACACATCCTAAACTAGATGAGCTATTTATTAAAAATAATTTTGCGCACCATTCCCTCGAGATTTAACTTTTTATTATCAGCTAACATTAGCAAGAATTACTCGTAATCATAGAAATATATCACAAAATATGCCTAAATAAATGCCCGGAGAAAACAATAAGAACAAATTACGCAAACAGGGAATTCTGATGAATCTGATATATGATTTTCTGAGAGCTGTTTTCCCAAGAGTCTACGATTTCGCGAAATTGTACCTGCAAGAAAAAGTGGTATTTGTATGTCGTGGCTGTGAATTTCGAATAACATTTTTATTTTGGATTTTGACTCAGATTTCTAGAAGTTCGATAGATTTATCCGTACGATTTTGAATTTTTCCATCAAAATATAATGCAAAAAAATTAAGAACAATTTCTTATTATGTGAAACTTTTACCTCAAAACCCGTATAGTCCATAAATCCGATGGCACTCGCGTAGGGGAACTTGTTGACGGCTCGACTCAGCAACTTCTTTGTGGAAGCCGACACGAAAGGCACTTCTCTCAGGCAACACCCACTCAAAACAGCGTTGTATAAATGAGATACTGAAAGTTTAAAGATGGATTTTTTTAGAGAATTTTTATTACCATGCTTCAAATCGTCGTCGAAATTCTTGGCCACGATCAACATCTTCAGATTTCCAGCTCGCAGATGTTTGTAGGCTTCGTGCATTCCGAAAATCAGACGACGTTTTGCGTGGGCCTGGAATTATAATGATAAGATGGTGTCAAGGAGTGAAAGTAGAAGAAAGAAAGCTCCTACTTTAACAGGATTCTTCTCGTGACCGACGTCTTGTCGCTTCTTCAGGTTCTGCAGGAACTCAGCGACCTTTCGATCGAGTTCATCCAATTCAGACGGCTTTTTATTTTCATCGACATCGCAGATTTTCGTCTCACGATACTCGACGAGCTTCTGTAATTTGATTTTCTTCAGGAAGTCTACAAAAGTTCCAATTTTGCAAAAGAATTTTATGAACCTTTTTCAATCGCGTTGTCTCTCCCGAACACTTCTTCGTCTTCGGTTTTTGATGGTCGCGATTTTTCTGCTGCTCTTTCGCTTGTTCGACATCCGACGACTTCTGCGGCTTTTCAACAGCGAGCTCAGCAAACTTGTACTCGACTGGGATGCGCTGGTTCTTGAACGGCTTTCGAGGATGGGCCATGGATCGATTTTTAATCTGGACATAGGAAAATAGATCGAAATTTTAGAAACGATTATTTTTAGCAAGCAATAGATATTCTAGATTCATATTATTTCGTTCTGATGACATCGTAAATCCAGTGTATTGTCGAATACATTTCTCACTTCTACTTCTCTTATGATATGTTGTGGAACTTTCAGCTAATGAATGTTATTCTGTTGTTTTTCAAATGCAGAATGCAATTTTACAAAATCAAATCATGTAAATTAGCGTTGTGACTTTCACTTGTGAAATGAGTTGAAGGAGGAAACGAAAATAATGAAGCCCTGCTGGGCTCCTAGTAACGGCCATAGAGGCTTCTCCCCACTGCACTGCCTTTTCAGAGCCAAAACCGACCAAGCCGTGTTTCTTCTACTCTTCGGGACCTCCCTCTGCCTTTCCACGTCTTCTTACATTCCATTCCAAACCTGCACACATTCTCATTGTGGGAGCGTTCGCTTCCAAATATACGCTCTCTATACACTTCCCTCCGGCACAAAAACGACGCACGAAGTAGTGGCTTTCGACTATCGCATTTCCGGTTTCTTTCGGTCATTTTCGAAGGAAAAACTTGAGATTTGTGTCCACTCAGTTCATATTCGCAACATATCCAACTGACCAAGTGATCAACCGGAGGCATTCCTAGAAGATCCTAAGCTGATTATCACGAAATGCCCAGTTTCGTCAGTTGCAAATTCTGCGATCGACTCTATTCCGCTCATTCGCTGCAATTGCACGAGAAGAAATGCCTCGATAACCCTCAGCGACCAGAACCAAACCTCCAAAACAAACTCGATGAGCAAGCACCAACAAAACCCTCGAAGAAGTCCACGAAGCTCCGACCCAAAACAATGTCTCTGTCCAGGGGCAACAGCAATGGTAGGGATTTTTGACGATCTCATGCAGTATTCATGCCGTTTAGCTCACAACCGAGTCTGCTATGTATGCGGTCAAGAACTGCCAGAGGAAACGATTGAGAAACACGAAAAGCGATGCTTTGAAGGTACTTTGGCTTTTATTAAAAGATATATCAAGAACGTTTGAAGTTGCTAAAGTTTCTGCCTCAACTTTACATCTGGCAAATTTCAAGATTCGCTTCATTCATTTTACAAATTCTCCGAGTACAACTTCAGCTCCACATCAGCATCAAACTGAAATAGGGTGAAGATGAAGTTGAAAATGGGGTTGGAACATTTTTTCTAAATTTTGGCTTTCACGTTTCAGAATGGAAAGCGATTTGTGCGTCGTTCTCGAAGAAATTCGAGTTTCGAATTCCGCAACCACTAAGCGTGCCTTCCGTCGATGGAACAAAAGACAACGACCGACTAAACAAACATGCCAAGGAACAAAGCCACATTGCTCAAAGAGTTCGGTTAGTGCTTTTACTTGTTTTGCAAAAAATTTAAACAGAAATCGTCAGAACAACAACTTCGAAACGAAACACAAAAATTTGCCTTCTAAAGGAATTTTTTGACATATCATGCGTTTGTAGTCCTGTATTCTTTAGCTACTTCTTCTAAAGGTCTTTCAATTTACTGCTTAATTTTGAGATGCCGACGATGTCACAAGAAAGCCTCAATCTCTGACCTATCAAGACACAAATGCACTCGATTTGAAATGGACGTCGAATTTTTCTATTGAAAACTTTATTCGATCGTTGCATTTTGTACAAGCACATCTCATTTCATCATACGAATAAATTTGTACCGGTATCAAATTTGAAGAGAAAGATCATTTTTCTGACGAATCCCGTATTAAGTTTGTTCTTTGAAGTAGACAAAGTTTTGAAAAACATGGCAACATTTACAGCATCTGCGGATCAGTCTTGTGCTAAAAATGGTTTATGGGTATTTAAAATTGTCGTAATGTCACATGTAATGGTTTAGGGTTTAGAGCAAAGAGAAAGCTGAAGAAATCGGATTTCTTACGACATTATGGCCAACTTCTTTTAAAATCATTAAAGCGCTTACTTTGATGGATAAATTCGCGTAAAATCAGACGTAGAACTCTTTTTGTCTGGGTGGAGCCTGCTGTCGGAGCGTTTTGGAAATTTCGTAGCTGCTCGAGTTTTGTCTGTTCAGCAAACGCCATCCGAGTGCGCAAATCAGCAATAAAATCAACGATGCAATTCCTGAGAGCAACCAGTACTGCCACGACATGTGGAATGCGAGAATGGAATGGGAATCTGATGCTGCTGCTGAAAGACATACCATGAGAACAGCATTTTGGTTGAACAAAAACAGTGAATATGAAAAATCGACTCCAAGACTAGGAATGAACGGAATTAGATTGGAGATACGCTATAGGTTGTAAAAATATTTCAAATCAGAATGTAGTAGAGTGAAAATGTTTTCAGCATGATTCAATTCAAAACACATGCCAAAATTCTCGAGGTATGTGAGAAAATCCCCGCAAAACGATGCATAAATTCCGCAATCTATCAAATAGTCTACCCAAAAAGCATGATTGATTTGCGCGAAATGGCTCTTTCAGATGCACTAAACAATTTTCATTTGAGATCAAGTTCGAGGAAGAAAAATTCATTATGAAGTTTACATTTGAACGCTTTAATCAGGTTCATAAATAACAAATCAGAAGAAAAGTGCTTTGATAAATTATTCTACATCCTTTTTCATCACCCAAGCACAAGACCAGGAAGAATAAATTTCGTAATAGCCTCTTCTAAAAAGAATAATTCGACTGATGGTCATAAGAAAATGAATGGGTGCGTTAAGTGAAAACGGGTAATTTCATCGTTTTTGCTGTCATTTTGCAGTTCTGCTGTTTGGGTTTAGAGCTTATTTGGCAGAGCGCGACACTCAAACGATGGTACTGGCCAATGGAAAATGAAAATAAATGAAAATAGAGCGGAAAGCAAAAGGAGCGCAACTAAAAGTGCCCTCTCCGCAGCAGCTTCAGGAAAATCTAAAAGAAGAAGAATATGAACCTCTTATTTCCATCGAAGAAACCTTTTATTCAATTCTTACTCTTTCTAGTTCTATTCATTCCAATGTTCCCCAAATTTCCAGATTCTATAAACTCTCTAATTTCCTGTCTTTTCTCAGCTCTATCAATTTCTCATCCCTCCAACTCCCCTCTCATTCTAAATCGCGTGTCAACAAAATATTCAATCTTTAGCAAGAGCCGAGGCGGAGAAAAATGAGGATAAATTATGTGCTATCTAAAGCCAAATCAATATCGAAGTTATTTGAGCGGAGGTGAGAAAATTAAGAATAGCCAAGAGAAAAATGATATCTTTCTGAAGGTGAACGCGTTTTTTTTTTTGAAACTCTGATATGCTTTTTCTGAAGATACAAACTTGTGAAAATGTGTAATATGAGCATTTGAAAGAGCGCCAAAGTGTCGCAACTCGGAACTCGAACCGAATGAACCGAAAATTGAGGGTCCCGCTGCTAATTGCAATTTTAGACTGAGAATTCAGGAGGTTGAATATAATTGGATACAGATACTTTCTTTAAAAAACATGAATTGTTCACCAAACGATATGTAAAAATGAAAGACAAAACTATATCGCCGAAAGAAGAGTATTCAAAGTCGATATAATTGGCTATGTGCTTCAGAAAAAAGGCTAGTGTAAAATTGCAATAATTGCCCTTGAAATGTCAACAGCGAAAAGTCGAAATCCGAAATGCATGAGGAATATCCATACAGCTGAGCCAAAAGCGTATGCTCCATGTTCGGAAAGGGAACGAGAAAGAAAGGTGTGCGAATTCGATGAATAAATGACAACCAACTGAGAAGGCTCATAAAAACAACAAGCATTGGAACTACACACTTGGCAGCTCCAAAATTCTTTAGGTGTTGAAAATTTTCTGGTCCATGTGATTTTATTAAAAAAAAAAAAAATCTTATGATTGGAAAAAATCGTGTATAAGGTTCAGATGAGAGTGAGGATATGAGAATTTGAGTTTTGGGTTAAGTTCGGTAAACTAAAAAGATAGTAGTGTCAACCTTTTTCTAAGAGTTTTCAAAAAACAAAAGAAAACACAGGGTTGTCTCAAAATATTCGCAATTGCAGATGAAGAAAATTTAGGCGGGATCTAGTAGAATTAGGTAAATAAATTTTTACGAATATCTCCACAAATTTGGAAAATACTATGAAATCTACCAAACTTGAAAATAGAGCTGAAAATTTCCAGCATTCTGGGCAAGAATCTGGTAGAGCTCAAGTAAACGATGTGGAATGTCGAATGCTGGGATTTAGCCCATAGATTCCGGAGTGAACAACGGAAATTTTCAGTTGTCAGCGCCTCCCTCCTCTTTCTTCGAGGCTTCCAAGTCTAACGATGCATTCGCAATCCCAAGGGTCATGTAGAACATGCAAAATGAGCCCGGCCAGTGCTGAGCAAATAATCTCTCAAAGTGTGAAGAATATTTCCATGCAGAAAGGGTACATGCACTTTATTCAGAGACAAAATAACTATCACGGACTCAGAGCATGGTGTTCAAGGCGTAGCAACTCGAAATAGCATTCTTGTTTTCCTAGGATGAATCGCGACGTCTCCACCATTTAGTATCCAGAAAACTCCTGGAAGGAATCAATTTTTCCGACTTTATCAAAAATCTACCATAGGCATTATTCCAATCTTTGGGCGTGTAAGCGCCATTCAACGAAGACATTGCGCCGTTATGAAGCCACCAACCACTAAACTTTGAGAAGTTTTAGATTTTAGGATAAGCGGGGAATGACATACCCCATTTGGTACTTCAGGACAGAATCATGGTAAGGATCGTTAATTTTATCGATAGTCGAGAATACCGTGCCATTTTCACATGTGATATCGTACATAAAATTATTCCATCTGGTTTGAGTTGGGGATTTAAACATTTACCATCCAGTAGAGGCATTTCCAATAGGATTCATCCAGTCAATATCCACTCTCAGAGGAAAATTATCAGCTTCAGAGCCAACCTAGAAATCCAAGTATCTTTTATTTTTATGTGAAAACTATCAAAATTTGCCCCCATAAAATTACTGTGAAGTGCAGTAAATAGTAAAGTTTAAAATCTCAACAAAGAAAAATTCGACTTCCCGCCATTGGCTTCATGTTTATTTCCCTGGATATCAACTTGTATCCTCGTTTCCATGATCTTTGTATCAAAGTCTTGCTATAGACGCTAGGTTAGCCGCTTGCATGTCAATGATATGAATCATTCACGAGTCCAGGAGCGTCTTTTGCGTACCTAGCTGGGGCATAAGCTAATATCCCCGAATATTTTCCTCTTTCTCAACCATTTCATCACCAGTCGAGGCCGCATAAATGGTGAGTCTACCTTATTTTCGTGATTTTAAAATGAATATTTTTAGTTTGGCTTTATCCACGAAAGTATACGACAATGGTGCTATCGAAAGTACGGCGAAGAAGTCTGGGTGGCTATTCTGTAGGTTTCTGGAGTGGTTTTTTTGGAAAGTTCCTTCAGTTTACTCTCAACACTTTTAGAATGTTTCAGCGGGTTAAAGAAACTAGTCCTGATACAGAAAAAAAACTTGAATAACTTTCCAAAATCGTGCAGAAGTTACTAACTTCAAAGAAGACTATTTCAGAGAAAGATCCGGCTTCGAAAACGGAAAGGAAAACATCGTCAATCATTACTACTCTGATCAGGATACTTACATTTTGGTGGATGCAGTGAGCACAGTTTGCAGTGAGATGGTCATGAATTATTTTCTGAAGATCAATCATGATTTTCCAGAAATGACTCGTGAGCAGGTCTGGGAGAACTACGGAGCCTTTCTGATCACATATACCATGGAAACCGGATGGGATGATTTAATTCGTTCAATGAGTCCAAACCTCAAAGTATGCATCCAGGCTTCAAAATACAAATCTTGGAAGTAAATTGTTAGGGCTTCTTGGATAATCTCGACTCGCTGCATTATTTCATCGACCACGTCGTCTACAAGGCCAATCTTCGAGGTCCTTCTTTCCGGTGCGAAGACAACCCCGATGGAACTATCACACTTCACTATTATACAGGAAGACCGGGTAATCGATATGGCTTATGACATACTGCAACTTCAGTATTAGGACTCTACCCAATTGTGAAGGGTGTACTGCGAGAGTCAGCAAAGAGAGTGTTCAAACTGGACATCTTACTGAATATAACTGGAAGAACCCAAAGAAGTGTCCAGATGAGTACCGGAGAAAGAATCGAGGAGCACGTTATCTTCCAAATTAAAGTTGTTTTTTCCTGAAACTATATTTTAAAAGGTTCACATTAGGCGCAAAACACGAACCAATCCAACGAAGACGCTCTCGGTACTTTACCTAAGCAAGTCGAATCTTCCGATTATCAGCTACGCCTGTCAAACAAAGATTTCGTCAACACGTTTCCCTACCACATCGTTTTCGATCGGGATTGTAAACTCATCCAAGTCGGCCGAGAAATCTAGTTAGTCCAGAAAATTTTGAATAAAATGATAAGGTGAATTTTCAGTAGTCACGTCCCGAAAGATCTTCTCATTCCTGGCACGCCGGTTCCTCGAATATTCGAAGTAACGCGACCACAGATTCCGCTCGATTTCGATAACATTTGTAATTTTATCAATGCAGTTTTTGTTTTACAGGTTATCAAACCATTTCAATAAATCATATCAAAAAGAGGCTTCAGGTGAAAACAACCCCAATGGAATTCCAAAAGAACATCCTGAACAGCAAGCGAGGCAGTCAAGTGACAACAGACGCGAGGCTAGTTTTATTAAATAAACTTTTTTTAATCTGGAAATACGACCACGATAAAGCAGTAAATCTGCAGTTACTTGAAACGTGGTCCAATTCGAAACCGAAGAGTTGACTCTCTTCGAGCTTTACTGCCTTCTAAGTCAAGACAGAAGTAAGTCTTCCTCGAGTCAACAAGATCCAGATCCAGATCCAGATCAACTCACATGTAGAGAGTAGCTGCAGATTCTGTAGAATAGAAACGATTCCCGAGGATAATACAAAACCTGCAAGAGAATCTATTGTTTAGTTCGCTTTCGGAAAGTGATTTCACCACGAATCCAAATCATTTCACGCAAAGTCAGCACTTGAAGCTCAAAGGCCAAATGATGCTCATGTCGAGTGGTAAGTTGTAAAGAATATCTACTTGAAAATAAAGAGGGGGTAAACGGCATAATGTCAAAGAAGCTTCTCCCGATGCTTCATGAATTTGTGAACTTCTCATTTCTTGCACATTTTTGACTTATCAGTTTGTTAGCAGCTTTCAAAGTAATCAGAAATGAGAAGAAAGAAAATCGGGAAAATCAGGCAACATCATCATGTACCTTTGCTCTCCTTACGTGACATCGATTCCTGAACTTCTCCAGTTCGGCATGCGCATGAACTCGATGCCACTTCACGACGCTACAAGAGATCTCATCCTTCTCAACCAGCAGCGTTTGTCTGATGTTGAGATGAAGTAAGAAGGACCAATTAAACATTTTCACGAAGAGAATCGTTCAGTCTTCAATTGGAAGCCAACAATGAGCAACTTGAACAGATGGCTAAAGATTTGGAGGTGGAGAAGGGCAAAACTGACGCCCTCCTGAGGGAAATGCTACCACCAACCGTGGCACAGCAGCTCAAAAGTGGACTGAGCGTGGATGCAAGTCAGTGAAATCACTGGTTCGTCATGAAAGAAGTAACGTTCAGGAGAATACGAAGAAGCGACGATCATGTTCTCCGACGTGCCGACCTTCCAGCAAATTGTGCCTCTTTGTCAGCCGAAAGACATCGTCCATCTCTTGAACGAGTTGTTCACGAAGTTCGATAGACTCATTGGGCTGCAGAAAGCATACAAAGTGGAAACTGTCGGCGACAGCTATATGTCCGTAGGAGGCATTCCTGACGTCGTGGAAGATCATTGCGAAATCATCTGTCATCTGGCGCTGGGTAAGAAAAAGAAATGAAGTTTATGAAAGAAAATGTTTTCCAGGAATGTTGATGGAAGCCAGATCCGTCTGTGATCCAATTTCCAACAATCCACTCTTTGTCCGCTGTGGAATTCACTCTGGGCCAGTTGTCGCAGGCGTTGTCGGAGCGAAAATGCCCCGATACTGTCTATTCGGTGACACTGTCAACACAGCTTCTCGAATGGAAAGCCACAGTCCGCCGGGACGAATCCATTGCAGCGAGATTGCTAAGCTGTAAGAAAGTAACTTGAAACAGATGAAGAAGGAAATTTTAGTTGTGCTGAGAAGACTGGCAGGTTCGAATTTGAGCCTCGTGGCAAGGTGCAGATCAAAGGAAAAGGAGAAATGAACACCTACTTCCTGATAAGGAGTTTCAAGCGATCAATCTGGGAGATTACGAGCAGAATTCGAGGTTCAGTTTGGTTTTTGGAAGGAAAAAAGGGTTAGTTTCCAGACGAAAGCGTCAATAGCATCGATGGATATCAGGAGCTGCGAGACAGTATCGTCGACGACATCATAGCCCAGAAAGCTACGAAGGGATCTCGGACTTGTGTGATTGTATAACTTTTTCTCAATATTTACGACAATTTTCTAAATATTCCTTGCAAATATGTATTTGGTGAAATTTTTTAAGAATAAATGATTATTTGAGTTTCACCTGGAATGAATCGTAGTGATTCCACCAGTATCCATTAGGCAGAGCTGCGCCAGGCGTGCCATCGCCGACCATCTCAATTCGCAAAGTGACAGCGGCGTTCTTGACAGTCATTAGATTAATCTTCGACAATCCAAGCCAGTAATTCTTTCCCTAAATAATGTGTACGAAGGGAGACATCACTAATGAAAAAGTACATCACCAATTCCATCTCCAAACCCATCTCGGTATTGGGCCCAAGACTTGTTCCAAACCTCGTAGGAGCCATCTACTCGACTAAACTTTGAAATTTACTTTCATTTGTCAAGTTGTTTTCAAGCCTCTGAAACAGCGTCCAACCACCATTGTAAGTGACCATGTCACAGTACACATCTACAGACGCGTTGCCAACAACCACAGTGTAAATACCGTTGCTAAATCCATTCTGCTCAAAATTCCTATCTATAGAATGCTTTTACTCGGTGTATCCAGCCTTATACCAATCTTGACAGTCTGTCATCATTGTCGCTGTTTCGCAGACAAAGCAAGCCTGAGAAGAGGAACAGTCAGATATACTCCATTGACCTTGATTTCAATACAACTCTTCGGAATCAATTTGGCTATGAATACCGCTAGTCTTATCGACGTAAGTACATCCAGGTGCAGGACTTTGGCCAGATGCCCAATTATAGAAGGTGAAATCGGTCGAATCGCTCCATGAGCATGACGAAGAGCTGGCACATTTCAGCCCGATCCAATAGTTGTTGCAGGATGGTTGATTGGAAGTCAGGCCGTTCACCATGCCACTATCGAATGCATTGTGAATCGACGTAAGATGACCACCCTTCGACTTGCAGAAGGTCTCAGCAGAGTCCCAGCTTCTGAATATTCTTCCTTGAAAAAAATATGCAGAGGTGGTCAAAAACTTGAAAGATTCAGTGATTCTGAATGCAGCCTGGAATACCAAATTTCTGTTTGACTTAATCCGATTGAAGATTGCGACAGAGCCGCACTGAGGCTATCTAAATGAGCAATGCTATGCTTCAATCGGATCGAATCTAAGCAAATGTGTATACCAAACTGGATGCGTAATAATTGTGACAACGAGTTGCTTGACGAAAATGAAAAAAAACATTGAATTAGGAACATCTAAATGAATAACTATTTGGCGACTGCACACATGCATCTTATCTGACAACAGTTCTAATGAAAAGGATAGAAAATTATCTTTCTGATAATGTGTATGTGTGCATCAGCAAGATGATCACTCATTGAAATGTTCAAAAATCGATAGTTTCATTTTCACCAAGTAATCCGAACGGCGATAATATTGACCGTTCCGAACCTTTGTTTTCCACTGTGAAATAAATTACCCCTGAACAGTCTCTAGATGCACGCATCGTTCTCCAGTATTCCCTTTGCTACCTATCGGACAATCCACGGCGATCGAATATGGCAGGGAACTAGCGAATATCAATAACAAAAGCATGCTTCGAAATGTGTGATTGAATGCTTTTCAAAAATTCTTGCGACCCAGCGATTTTTATGTCTTTCGCCAGCTTGTCCTTATCAGCCATCATACAGATTTAACGATCTCATAAAATCACGTATTTTTCGGCGCTTTTAATATCGGAAAAAGTCGTAGAGATCATGAGATCTATAATAGATGGACTGAGAGACGACAATTTGATAGGGGATATCCAAATTTTCGGACACATCGTCTCGTCTTTCTCTGATTTGCTTCAGTCTTTTCGGAATTGAGTGTTACCGATAAGAGGCGAGTTAGCAGCCGAGCAGTCGGACACAGGAGCTGCAGAGAATGGGTGCACTCTCACTCACTCACTCAATTTTCTCGCTCGTCCTCGTTTCGCTTGCATCCTCCTGTGATATTTCGTCCAATTTCTTCGGTTTCGTCCGGCACTTTTGCCTAATCTCTGCTGCTCGCCTCTTTCCCTTCCCCTTCCCATTACAACCCTCCTCAGGAGGCTATATAGCTTTTCAATGAATCAATGACGGCTCTTTGCGCGTTAGCGTCGAGGAGTCAAACGAGCCTCTCATAGTCGAGGTGTAGTAGACAACTATTTTTCGGCATAATCATATTATTCGCATTTTTCAGTTCAGCTATATAGTGTTATGTAAACCATATTGTTCTTCTCCTTGAATAATTATTTTGCGAAGTTTCAAACAATCTCCAACATATACATGTGTATACCACTTTGTTCTTTGAATTTTCCATGACTTATGACTTCAGACAGCATCACTCTTTCATGTGCTTCCATGCCTTTCACACTCGCTTTTAACATACTGCTAGATTTTTCAGTCTCAAATTCCCATTCCATTTGCCAAAATTCTCTAGCCTCATTCAACGAGAATCCATTAGCTAAGTGTGTCGAAGGAATCATAAACGACCTAATTTAAAGTGACTCATTTTTCGAAATTATCGTTGAAGCTGAAATCTGTGAGGCTGAAAATAGGAAGGGAATGATTTATGCCAGCCACTCCTATTCACATAATATTCCCCTTCTAACTGAAAAATGATCGTACGCCACTTTGCACCCCTACCTGACTTGCTGGCCAAACAAAAAATCGGTGAAGTAAGAGATGACTGGATTTTCAGAATATTATTCCTTGAAATAACGAATTCTTTTGACATTATTGTTAAAATGTCAACATTACACTTCGTTGTCTCAATTACGATCAGCTAGATCGTTTTTCAAAGGTTTCAGAAAATTAACGGAATGTGGATGTTCAGACATTGTAATTCGAGCTGAATTTGAATACTCGTTTTTAGAGATGAACTCGGAAGAGAAAAAACAACTAGAAATCACTGACGAGCTTTCGAATTTGCGTTCTCAGCTGGTTTTCTACAATTCTAAAGATTTCAAAGATACCCACAAAGCTAGATAATTAGGACATTTTCCGAAATCTCGCAAATGGACGAAATTATGTGTAGACTAGGAGGTGATCTCTCACTTGTGCTTACTATCATTTCAATTTGCTAGGTTGATAGATTGCCGAGTTGTCGAAAATTCATTTAATCTCTGATACGTTCATTAATTGGGAATCTCTGCTCGCTCGTCCTCCCATTCCTGTCACTCCCTTGTTCTGTTCGTGTCCATTTTGGTTGATGGCCCTCTGGCGCAACTCCACTCTCCCCTCCCCCTGCCATTCTCTCGTGGTGCATCGATTCGGCTGCACATTCAGGCACATTCAGCACATCGCCAAGAGTGAGGGAGGAGTCTCTGGCTTTGCCCAGAAGTATACGGAAAGAGCAGCTACTGGAAAAGGAAAAGCTAAAAACGAGTCCAGAGGCTTTTCCATGTTTCCTTTGCCCCATTCCCTTTGTCTCTCACTCCCTCTCGCTTCCCCTCCCTTCCCCTTCCACCAATATGGATTTATTTTGTCGGTTGCCGCCCCCAATTTTTGGCCCCTCTTTTCTCTTCTTTATGGTCCCCAGCCACTCGTCTTCTTTTTTACTTCTTTAGGGCGTGTTTTTATCTGCTCCAAAACATGTCCATCTTCATTAACAGCTATTTTCATCTAGAGTCCTTTACTCTTTATTCTTTTATTTTTCGTCGATAGTCTAGTGCTCTGAAAGCGAGTTCGCATTCTCCTCAAGTAGAAAAGCATCGAAACTTCAGAATTCCCGTTCTGATATAAGTGGAGCGTTGCAAATTTAATGATTCCCCACTGAATTATTCAATGAATTGGCCTTCCGCTAAATTTCCAAACTTCCAGAGGAATTGTAAGTTTTTTCGAAGTCGTTTTCCTGCAATTTGCCTCGTGTTTCTCGTAAAAACGATTCACCTCCCAAATGCGAGCAATTTCGAACGCAAATAAAAACTTCGGACGCATCTGACCCACAACTTTACCAGGCATTCAATTTGTTCGTGAAAACACCGAAGGAAGTTCGACGACATTTCTATCTTCGTCCATAGTCTGGTGGATATAAACTAACCAAATTTACAAACTCTATTGGATTTTTCGAAAGTTCATATGATTTTTCTTTTGAAAATCTAGTTTTTTTTCTCTAGAAACTTTGAACCGTTTCCTTATTTATTAACTCTGCCTCTAAGATTTTCATTCTTCTCTTTTGCAAACACTATGACATCAGCACGATACTATTCGACCAAAGGTGCTATAATTTGCTCGCTCGTGTAGCCCCTCTGCACATCAAAAATGCAGGAACACTTCGGGCTGCGCATATTTTGTCGCTCTCTCAAAAATGCAGCCTCAGAAGTCCACGCGGAAGTTGGACACAGGCATAAAGGCATTGTTGTGCCAGTCGAGTCGAATCAATTAAACGGCGAATTCTATTTTCGTTTTCCGAGTAAATTCTCTGCCGCTCCTCTCGCCTTCTTCCTTCCGACTTTTCGCCGCTTTGCATG
The DNA here is from genome assembly GCA_964036155.1 of Diploscapter coronatus. Lineage (NCBI taxonomy): Eukaryota > Metazoa > Nematoda > Chromadorea > Rhabditida > Rhabditidae > Diploscapter > Diploscapter coronatus. The sequence goes on from OZ038423.1 coordinate 9,074,153, forward strand.
GAGCATTGTATTTCGCTCGAGTGAAGTTCGCCTTTTGCGATAAAATTTAAAATTCCTGGAACCGAGTTACGTAAATGTCAATTAGCATGAATCGATGAATGAATTATGCATTCCCAAATGAGTTATTGCGTACCGAGTCTAGAAGGCGATTCTTCATGGATCATTCTTCTTCGTTTAATATTGATGCTGCAAATCAGAGCCAAAGTAACACCTATCACGAATGAATCAATTTCGCGTTCACCTGTGTAAACTAACAAATAACTTTGAGAGGACCATCAACAGCTTGCTTCTAGGAAAAAGTCATCAGGCCAATGTTTGGAATGTTAAAAGAAAAATCCGATCGTAGCGGTCTAGGGTCGAAAATTAGAAGAATGTCTTTGACATAAATGCAATCTCGAATTTTTCCTCTTGCACACTCATTAGTGATTGGAAGATGACTTTTTGAGTCCTGTCTTAGACAAAACAATAGTAAAATCCACATATATTTTTCTATCAATGCCTTGACTACCAAGTAGTAACCGTGTCTGATTGTTGTCAGTCATTTCCGGCCGTGTCTTGTTCTCTCTTCGACAATCCTCGGGCTCTCAGGCATTGGATACCCACCTCACACTTCCTTCCTTCCTTTATCTTTTCACAACTTATCCTCTTCATCTGCCTTTATTCTTCATCCTCCCTCACTTTTCGTTCATTCCATCTGTCTTCTCTGTGATCTCTTGTTATCCCTCAGTCTCTAGCTCAGAATCTAAGCAGCTGTTCTCAGTTATCCTCACATTTCTTGTCGCTTCATCGCTTCAGTCCCCCTATCTTTTATCTCTCAATCTTTCCCTTCCTTCTCCAATCATTTTGATTTCTCTCGTTGTCTTCATTCATCAATTTCTCTGCCCTTCTCTCAAATTCATGTGATCTCTCCATTCTAAGCTGACTCTTGCTATGAAACTATCAGAAGAGCTGCTACACACCGCAGTTTCGACGTTATCACTTTATCACTGTCTTTCCGTCTGACTCTTCGGCTAGAGAAGTCACATTTCACTTTGATTTGCTCATCATCGAGGCAATGTTTTTATTTCGCTTGAAACATCCCAATTCCATGATTGTTTACAAATCAGTTTGATTGGAGCAAAAATTGCATGAGTCTTTTTACTAGTGAATAACGATGTTAGGAATAGAACAAAACTGAAACTTGACAGAAATAAGAAGTCGAATAAGAGTTCTTATCATTTCTGATCGATGTAATGGCCTATGAAATCTTCTGAAGCACGATATGAAAAATGATCATTTCATTGGGTGAACTTCTCTTCTTCAATGCCAACTCTAGCGTGATTTTCCTAACTCCCGACCCAAAAGTGTACTTGTTCTTCAACACCCACAACTCGAATATCCATAATTCATCACCGCCTAGAATATCGTATTACCTTCAAGCCTAGAATATTCCCTTATGAGTTCCACTAATTTCCTGTTTCAATTACTTGAAACGACTAACACTTTCAGTAATGGTTCCTTGAATCCAGCCGAATTTTTCTGTATCTTTCAAATTTGATTAAAAAGTGTCAATCTCGATGCGATGCTGGCATATCAAATGTTTGCCTGATTCGTTGCTTTGAGTGTCTCTCCCTGCTTGGGATTGTCATGCCATTTTGGGATGTCAGTGTCTGTCAGAAGCCGTTCTCTCATCCTTCCTTCCTCTGCATTTCTAACCGATCTGTCTCGCTGCTCTCTCAATATTTCGTCATCTTCCGCATCTTTCATCCTCTTCATATCCTGTGCTCTCTCGTGAACATGCCTCTAGAGAATTGCACGTCGAAATCAAGTATGTAACTAAAAAGTTTTATCTGCCAAAGCAATTCTTTCGTGTTTTTTGCTTGCTTCTTCTGCTGCTATTTTGTTGTGTGGTCGAACTTTCATCGAAAATTTATTTACACTTTTCTTTATTACAAATTTCGAAAATTACAACGTTTCATGTTTCAAAGGATTAACTTTATTCTGTTTTGAATCTCATATTTTGGACCTTTATGATAATTTTAGTGCCATTTTCATGAATTATAGAATTTTTGTTTAATTTTTCATTTGATACTTTCTCCTGAGTTTTTACTAACAATGATTAGTTTCTAAATCTAAGTTTCTATTTTCTGAAATTTCATCCATGAATTTTGACATTTTTCTTCGATAATTCATTCAAATGTCTTGATTCATTTCCCTTTCTACTCTGTGAATTCACTCATCCAGCCTCTGTCTCGTTGCGTACTAATCTCTATCCCCTTGCCTATAGCGTCTCCCTTCCCTCACATTGTTCTAAGTGCAGCAGGGCTTTGCCTTATTGCGTTGCGTTTTTACTTGCACATACTCATTCTTCCCTTCTTTCCTTACTTTTCTGCTTACTTTTGGCTATCTTTTAGCAATTCATTCTGCTCCTCCTTATTTTTCTATTATTTATTTCTTTGTTTTTTCAACTCGAGCCGTTTTTCTGCCAATGACTAATGTCCACAGGATTCAGTGGCTCATCTTCGTTCATTTCTCTTCGACCTTCCTTTCAAGACGTTACATTTCTCGTGCATCGACGCTGGAAAATACCCGTTTTTAGAAATATTTGAACTTTCAGTGATTACATTAATGTGAGATGGCCGCAGACAGACGCAGGCATGAAGCATAGCGGTACGATTTTCATCCAATATTTTTAAATTCATAGTCAAATTTGATAGCGTGAAATTCTTATTGTGAGCCATAACAAAAATGTGCACGATAGAATAGATCATTTTATTACGACTAGATCCGATGAAAAATGATCAATTATCTCATTCTAGAAGAAAATTAGTCTCCAAAATAAACATAAAGAAACTTTTGATGAAAAACCTGCATCATTATAATTGCCTCCGAGAAGAACGGCCTATTATCGAGCTGCTCTTCATGATGGAGCTATAATTATGTATATATATAATCCTTTTCTGACTTACTTTAGACATCCATGGTGTGTTCAATTATTCAATTAGAATTAGAACTTTTCATGATGGTCGCAATTTAGCCGTTGATGGGGCCGAATGCGTGCAGCACTCGTACTGATTCTGCTCGCGTGGGCGGCCGTTGAGTCGTCGCTGGCCAACAAAGACGCCAACCACCTCTTCGAGTATCTATTAGCAGGTCACAGATTAAGTTTCACCCATAAAATAATCGAATGATTATTTTTCACATTTCTCAGTATCTATAAACCCCGTTATTTATATCTGAAGCCATTGGAAAATTATAGCTGAAAGATCAAAATGAATGATTTCAATGAAAGCTTAAAATATTGAAGACATCGAAATAATGCAATATATTGAAAAAGTAATCATTTCCTCGACTTCAATAATTTATCTCAAAAGGCAAATCTATTTGAATTCTTGAAGATTTCAAATTTCCATTTAAATGCATACCCTTACAGATTACAACAAACTCGTGCGGCCAGTCAGCATGATCAACGAGACACTGGTTGTACGGTTCAAACTCAAGCTCAGCCAGCTCCTAGACGTCGTGAGTTCTTCATTTTTACAAGAATATTATTTTTCAAAGTAAAGTTCATGATCTTCATTATTGATTTTGTTAAAATCATGAAGCCCCACTTCGTTCATCTCCAAAATTCTCGAAAACTATAAATTTCACGAAACTTCCTCGTTTTCTGTTTCAAAGTAGAAAGTTTTCTCAAAACTTCTCCTATTTTTCCACTCAACTGGTCACTGATCCTGTAATGCTATCAAAATATCAGTCATTCGGAGTCAAAATCGCTTCTCTTCTCCTCTTTGACAGTCATCTCTGCCTGTGTCCCCCGGCTGTCAATTTGCAATCTCCCATCCGAGTGTCAGGCCATCCAGCCTGCTTTCGAATGCCAATCATCGCGTCATGCACATTTCAACGGCAAGGCGAAAGACGCGAAAGCTGCTATGATTTGAGAGCCAAGCAGAAAGACATAAAGAAGAAAGAAGGCCCACGGACATTTCACGATCTAAAAATTACGTTGAGCTAGAGCGCACGGCTAGTACTTCCTCAGAAATAAAAAAGAAAAGTCTCACATGGACTTCATTTTTGATTTCATTGCTCTTCAAAAGGCATTTTGTAAAGTTCGTTAGATAGTAATTTCTCTAATCACATGATATTCCTCATATATTGACTGGGCCCGCTAAATTCGTCTAAATTATACATTGCCAATTTACAATATGATTACTTTACAAATTGCCTTAATCATTTTCTTAACATCTTGTAAACTCGACAATAATTTGAAGATTTAGTAATGGGCTACGTAAGAAAGAAAAGAGAATAGAGTAGAGAGAGAGAGAGAGAGAGAGTCCTAAAACGAGGTATAAGCCGTCGGATTCCTAGACAAATCTCATCAAATTTCCCTATCCCTCTGCAATTTCATTCTTCTCTTTTTGTCGCTTGTTTCGCCAATTTCTCAACTCAAACTTTGAGCCTGAAAAAACGGATTATCACGTGCGAGAAAAACAACGAAGAAAATTGACTGAATTTCAGCACGAGAAGAACCAAATCATGACGGCGAACGTGTGGCTACAGCATGTAAGTTGAAACTTAGAATTTACCAGGGATTTTCAAAAGTTTGATCTTCGTTATGTTACTATATGAAAAACAATATAATATTATTATGCTTAAATGCTGCGGTATGGCGAAGAATCTAGGCTGGCAATTCATAATGAAATTCCAATTCAAATTGATTTACAAATTACACTAATTTTGTCGAAGCATTGTATTTCACTTATGAAGACCAAGGTCTATGATTTCGGCTTCAGAGTTGGACGGACCACAAACTGACATGGAATCCAGCGGAATACGGCGGTGTCGAAGTGTTGTATGTTCCATCCGATATGATTTGGCTTCCGGATATTGGTTAGTGGTGATTTTCCAATATTTTGCATATTTCTTTCAAACTCAACCAGAAAAGCGAATTGGAAAATTGAAAGCCACAAGTCTTCAAGCTTATAGACCGTGCGAAAAGCCTGAAATAAGAATTTCCTACCATACTTCATACTATATCACATGCTATATCGCACAGTTTGAAGATATGAAGGATTGCGATTTTCAATAATCACACAAGACCATTTTTGAACGATCTTGAAAGAAATGTGACAGAGAATATTGAGATAAATAACCATTAACCGAATTTATTCAGTGCTCTACAACAAGTAAGTGATTTCGATAAAATTTCAAGTTGATGAATTTTTACTTATTTAGCGCCGATGGTAACTACCAAGTGAACATTATGACGAAAGCCAAGTTGTCGTATAACGGGACGGTCGAGTGGGCTCCGCCAGCAATCTACAAGTCAATGTGCCAAATTAACGTCGAGTATTTTCCCTTCGATTCGCAAACGTGCGAGATGAAATTCGGTGAGTCAGATTTACTATCTCGTTTTGAAATTTTCAATGACTTCTAATTCTGCTACATAATTTTCAACTTTGGAAAAGCAATCGAAATGACCGTTTCTCACATAATTATAGATGGATAGACTTTAGATTCCGATACAAATTCTTCATTCAAAATCTCATTCTTTTTGTTGATGATTTTGAGATCTAATAGAATTTCTGCACAAAATCAAACATTCTCACCAATTTCAACAAATTCTTAGGTTCATGGACATACGGAGGTTTGGAAGTAGACTTGAAGCACAAAGACGAGCACCTGCAGAACGAAACTGAGGATAAAGTCGTGGGCGTCGATGGGGCCGTCTATTACGAGAAGGTCTGGAAAGTCAAGGAAGGTAAGCAATCATTTTACTGATGAAAAATATCGTGAAAAGTCAATGAATAAGAATCGCGCGCAGCTATCTTATTAGCGTTCTGCCATAAAATACAAAAGTTATTTGAATTTCGGTCCTATTTATTTTTGAGATTATTTTCCGAGTTATTCAAAATCTACGCGATAACAGTGAAAATAATCTAAATTGCGGTCTCTTTCCAATGCATCCTTCACTCTTTTCTAGTGTTTCATCAGTGCATACGATTTTTTGGTCGTTACAATTTCTTTAGGACATATTTTCTAAGAAAGAAAAACCCATTTATCCCAAGCCACTCTATTCGCCTTGATTTACGAATTGCAAATTCATCATTTCTTTTTCAGGAATCGACCTGAGTGATTTCTACCCTTCTGTGGAATGGGACATTCTCAAGGTGCCCGGCACACGTCACTCCAAAAAGTAAGTTAAATACGTTTATTTTTAGCTTTCAAATTCTAAAAATACTCCGGAAAATTGATTTATTTGCAACTAAGCGCATATATTTTCTGGTTACGTAGACAGCTGGATTTTTCTGTATGTGCAAAGGGAGAAAGAGAGAGATCAAGCAAATTGATGTTCTCTTCAACGTTCTGGGTGTTGGTTCTCAACCCTCTTGCTGTGAGTCGGAAGATCATATTCCCCAGGGAGTTATTGGTGACAATTCACACAACGCACAGCGCGAACATCTTACCAACCACATTTGTCTTTTTTCTCGCTGTTTTGCAGCCTTTTCTTCATCTTTCAACTAGAGATTGAAAACATTCAATAAAATTAATCGACTAATCACTGCAAACACTGGTAAAATTCTCTTATAATACGCCCTGGTCAAAAATTAGGCGAACTTCACAAGAGAGTAAAAGTGGTTTATTGATAGGTAATTTTTATGAGACTAATAATGCTCATCAATGCCAATGCCAACTCGATGTCATTTCATAATTTGGAAAAGTGATTGCAGTATTTGCATACGAAATAGAATTTACGAATATTTTTTCTTAACCAAACTTGAACTTTGTTTCATGTACAACCATACAGCTTTTCATGAAATTTTTCATATCAGTGTCAGCAATTCGCACCTCTGTTTTCATTCCTTAAAACCTTCAATTATCCGTCAAATCTGCCAAACTTCATACTTCTTGCTATATTGCTTATCTTTCAATTCATAACACAGAACCAAAGCATATCTAACGAGGAACTCGAAGCTTCGAACTTAAATCCTAAAAAAAAACCTGGGCGAAATTGCATCGTCACCGCTGGAATTGAATCTAGCTTTATTCATAGTTACTGAGGGGGTTCCCAAATCTTATTTCTATTCTAAAAATTCAGCATGAGAGAGTTAAAGGTGAAACTTCATTGGAACACTTTGACCAGAATAAAATTCATCTGAATCCTAGAGTGTTATTTTATAATGGTACAAGGATGACAAATACTAATGTTTGTTATCAGCAGCAAAATTTCTAACGACCATTAATGTCAGTATCAGTATCATAAAAGTTGAGTCAGGTAGCACTCTTGAATATTTTTCATACAGAAATTAGTTAATTCTGTGCAAATTTCATTAATTTCCTTGAGACGCAATCAATATTCCGGGCTCAATTTTTTGCTGTCAAAAATGAAGAATGAAAGGAATTCGCAAAATAGTGGAGGTTCGAGGGAAAAGTAATGAGAAAATAGCGCGCGCTTTCCTGAGATAAAAATGAAGAGTTGGGTTAATTTTTCTGGCTTTTCAATGGCTGCATTTCGGCCATTTCAGCCGAAGGCACTTATCTTATTGCTCATCTAGTAATCCCACCTCTCTGCTATGAACCAGCAGCCAGAACTAAAGAATACATTCATAACAGAGATCAAAATATTGGGGAAAATTTCTTGCAAAAATATTTCTGTACAAATTTCAGAGTAAATAATCTTTCACAACATCATTTAAAAATCAGTATGTCATGTGCTTCTTCAAAATAATAATTATTTACATATCTTAGTATTTCCAGATTGTAGGATAAATATGCCTAAACTCTAAAATAATTTTATCTTTTCCTGGCTAAAAACCTAATTTCGCCGGCAAAGTTCTCCAATTTTCGGATTTTCGGTGCATTCGTTACGAAAAATCAATTAGTTCGCACTTTAAGTGTGAAATTTCGATATCCGAGCTTTCTCTAGGTGCACAGCAAAGAATATGAAACTCGTAAAAAGTCCGCAGGTCGCTCGAAATTCGAACCACACAAATTTCGGGTTAAAATGAGATAGCAGGACGTAAATATCTCGCTGAATGATGGAGAATAGACCTAGAAAATTGCTGAGATTATTTTCGCGAATTTTCGAAGACAAAGCGGATGTGTAATATAATCTGTGCCACAAAAAACGAGACAAAATACGATTTGAAAAATGCGCGCGCGAAATTCTAACATTGTTTTGGGGAAAATCGATGGATTTTTGAAATTTAGAACTAACAAACAACAAGAAGAAATATATACAAAAAATATATATGGCTGAATTTTAGATATCCCTGCTGTGAAAGTCCCTTCATCGATATTACCTATGAGATTCATCTACGGCGAAAAACGCTCTTCTACACCGTCAATCTAATTATTCCTTCGGTTGGTATTAGGTAAGAATTCATTCTTATATAAAAAATATTTATTTTAAAAATTAACTCGACGATTTCTACTTCTGGTTTTCATTTAAAAAAGGCGAACGGCAAATAGACAAAAGAGTAATCAATCTTCTATTATGAAAAGGTTATGGAATTTTTTGAAAATGGTTCGTGAATTAATTGTGTAGGTGCTTCAAGCTTAGCGGCTAATCAGGCGAGAACAAATAGGCAGACAAGATTTTCCAACCAATTTATTATCCTCAAACCTGGGTAATTAAACCTTTTATTAAATTGTAAAAATAAAATAATTAAATTAAACTAAAACGGGAAATCAATGAACGCGAGTCTCAGAGGTTCGATCTCGCAATCTCTAGCTTACGGGAGGAAAAGACAAGACAGACAAGAGAGAAAGAAAGGAGAGAGACAGTCTGTTTTGCCCTTTGGCTGATATGAAAAGTCGGCTGGCTCACGATCCAGCTACAAATTACAAAAATCTTGAGTCGATTTACCGACAGACCATTAATATATTAGAAAACGGAGAATCCTGATAGTTTGCACAGCAAACAGTGCTCTGGTTCTATAAATTGCGACTAGGTTTTGGATTAGGTCACTTAAATCACAAATTCACATTTATTTGATCACGGAGTAGATTTCGGAATATAACTCATCTAATGTGCGACTTTGCAGTCGGGTTAGTGAAGCAGGGGGTGCAAACACGGTAAAAAATGCACGCTTGATAACAAGTGGGTTATTGATTGAAAAAGAAAACGAAAGCTCAGCAGATATCTGCTTGATATCGGAGCAAGAATAATATATCAACGAGAGTCGAGGGGTAGAAACAATCTCTGGGCGGGATACAGCAAAAACGAAGAAACAACAAAATAATAAAAAAGGGTGTGGATTTCCGCACATCTAATATTCTACCGTTAAAGTTAACCTAAAATAATAATCTTTTTCATATCATCATTAGCATAAGATCTTATCTTACCGATTGGGTTCATTATGTCGACTCTTAAATTTATCTCAATAGCGATGATTTTAATGCACACGAATTTGTAATAAAAATAATCAGATTTAGACTGATAAGTGATAAAACTCCATTTAGGCGAGTATAATATTGTTGAGAATGGCTCTGAAACTTTAATAATTAAAAAGTCGAAGATAACGTTGAGAAAATAGTAAAGCAAAATGAAATGAATCAATCGATGAAAGATTTCGTTTCTAATGTTTGTCAGATTTCCTGTGAATGTTTTGAATCAAATGCATTTGCATTGAAATGGCAGAGAAAAAAGCTCTGAGATTTCGGCTTTGATTTGACAAAAAGAAATGACAAGAATGTGAGGTTGTAAAGAAAAGTCAAACTGTATTTTACTAAATGAAAAGATTATAATTGTTTTTTTTTTTCAGTTTCCTAACCGCACTCGTATTCTACTTGCCATCAGATGGTGGAGAGAAAATTTCGCTGTGTATTTCGATTCTAATTTCGTTGACTGTTTTCTTCTTGTTATTAGGTAGGTTGATAAAATTTTTCGTTAAAATATTGAAATGAACATGAGGTTAGGCAATTCGGAAATGACAAGACTTTAACAGTAAGAATTTCGAAATAGCTAGACTTATTCCTTTCTAGATTAATCTACTCTCCGTTTGTTCAGGTGTCTCTAAGTATTGTTTTCAATAACAGATTTTCTCAAGCTTTACCCGTTCTCGTCAGTTACCGTCCCAGCGAAAAATCAAACCCGTCTCTGCCCTACATTTAGAAATATGTACCCGTTTCCGTTTCAGAAAAATGAATTTTGAGGAAACCGATCAAAAATTCTTATCATTTCCGAATAGCCTGAGGATGAATGTATTTTTAAATTTTTCAACAAATACAAAAATTTCAGTCGAAATTATTCCCTCAACGTCCCTAGTCATCCCTCTGATAGGCCAATATCTACTATTCACAATGGTTCTAGTCACTCTCAGCGTTATAGTGACCGTAGTCAGTTTGGTAAGTCACTATTATGATTTTTTCCTCTGAGTTTTTGAAATTGTTGATTTTAGAACATACATTACCGTACTCCAACGACACACACGATGTCGCCGTGGATGCGAAAGATATTTATCGATTTTCTCCCCAAATACTTATTTATGACTAGGCCTGCGCCTCTGCAGCATCACAATAAAGTAGGTTTCACATAATTAGAAAACTTCTGAGAAAAACGACTTTTTGACCAACATAACGCTCAGCGACCATACGCTATTCAGCCTTTACTTTTCAAATAACAGTTCCCTCACTTCCTTAATGAAGATCAAGTCCTCAACAGAATTTAGCCTTCATAAATCTGAAAATGATCTTTTATTCAATCAGATTCATGAATTTTATAAAAATCATAAATTTTCTAAAATTTCCAGGCAAATCGAAAACGGGAATCCAGAGCCTCGAATTTTAGCCTTATACCGAATAATCACTTTTCTACGAATATGTTAGAGCAGGTAAGAAGCATTATTTGTTTTCAAAAGAAATTATGAAATCTTTTAGCAAATGGACTTGTTGAGTCCGAACTACCGAACATCTTTCGCAGTGGGTGCAGGAGAAGATGCGGCTTCTTTGCAAAGGTAATTGTTAGGGGATAATTAAATGAGAATTAGGGTAATCATATGATTACAGAGAAGTATCCCCGGTTAGGTCAGCAGTCGAGAGTGTAGCATACATAGCGGATCATTTGAAGAACGAAGAGGACGATAGGATGGTAAGATTTTAAACGAATTTCTAGTTGATTTTCAATCCAGTGTTATTTTTGATTTATCGGTTCTAAAAATATATCTAGGCCTCTACTAAAGGTGTAAATTATCCCTTTTTCAATGGCTATCAAAATAATGCAATGCTTTGACAATGAACCAAACTTACAAACGTCCTATTTTATGAAATTATCAAAAATCTATTCAGATAATCGAGGATTGGCGATATATCAGCGTGGTGATGGATCGGATATTCCTGATTCTGTTCACACTGGCATGCACGATCGGCACTGTGCTCATCATCGGGGTCGCCCTGTAAATATGAGACAATACACCAGTGCTCGCGTGAGGAAATCCAAAAATGTCGTCATATAAATTTTTTATCATAGAAATGTGACGACATTACCAAATCACGCTAACATGAAATCATGAACGAACAATGCTCAAATCGGGTAATTCCGAGTAAAATATTTGGTTTAGAAGGAAACTTGATTATAAATCGTTTATTTTGAGTTATATTTGGATACGCTTTTGAATTTTATGACCAAGTTTCGAGTATTAGAAAGAAAGTTCAAAGATTATCTGGCAAATCCTCTCGATTATCAAAATATCGTCAATCTAAATCCCCGTTATGCGTACACAGCAGAATATCTTTCAAAGAAGAAATGCTCTTTCGACTGTGCTTTCAATCAAATAATAGTGTCGATTTTTGCAAATAATGGCTAGGAAAATGATTTGCATTCGCTAGATTTAAATAAGTATATAATTCAAAAATCGGCACTAGATTTGCGAATCCTTCCTCATCTTTCGATATCCGACGTGTCTTTAATCAATTTCACGGGTAAATTCGCAGTATCCTCGCATTTTAAGGCATACATTTATGTATTTCATTTTATAATTTCGAAATTTATATGAATTCCTACATCAATCAATATTTTGTTGTTCTTTGAGAGCTTCCAATGCTGGCCAATGAACATATTTCCGCATTTCGTATTATAAAGCTATTCGACGATTTGACAATGACTACAAAATTTCCAAAGACAAAAATTTTGCGAAATTCAGAAAATATCATCCAGTTGTCAATTACCAAAATAGGAATATTTCTCGATTGACAAGTCTCGATATAAAGTTGTAAGGGTATAACATGGAAAATCAACTTATTTGTGTCTATGCATTGAAATTGTAAGATTTTAGGGTTTTTGAATAAAGAATGGTGAAATTTATCATATTTCACGATAAAGTATATAAATCTACCTAATTTCAATGCTAGAGTTATCTCTAAGAATTGTCATATCATGGGTATTCGAGTTTTATCATCATTCTCTACAAACTTCATACTATTTTCAATTCAAATCTACCAGAAATCGATCGCTCATTTCCCTTCACTGCCATTCAAAACTATTTTGAACTCAATTATTTTCAAATCGATGTAAAATCTATATGCGATTGTCAAAAATATTTGTAGAAAAATGAAGAAATTTTCTTGAAATTGTATGAGATAATTGCTATTTGCATTTTATAGGTAGAGTCCAAGTGATTTTCAAAAACGGTCCATCATATCGAAGGTTATGACCATTTTTATATGACAATTCGTTCCTGCAGCGATCTTCCGAAATTTTTCCGACAGAAAAAGTTGCACTGCGTTTGCGCCAATTGTCCTAATTAGACATTATATATATTAGATAAGAAGGAAACCGAGTATTTGTCCCACGATGAATAACTACTAGACTATGCGACAGATTCAGTACAACTTTAGTTTCACATCGCATAATTTTTTTAAATGAAAATCTTCCATTTCAAGTTTCATCATTCAAAAATATCAGTTTCAAGCCCTTTTTTTCTATAAATGAATGACTTTCCTTCGGTATCAAACAATAGACTTTTTGTCTACAGTTTTTCATTCATATGAGCAGAAAAAAACTTAATTATGTATATTTTAGCATCTAGTCAAAATGTGACGTGACTGCGAAAGTGGCAAAAGTGTTCCACTTCGTGCCGAGAGCGCTCTTGATGTTTTGTGACCTGACCTACATTTCCTTATGCCAATAATGTCCTTATTTCAATGCCAATGCCACACTAACCTGATTCCCGACCGCTTTTTCCCAACGATGTCCTCGACCTTCAAGGCAATTCTTCGATTTTCTGGAGAAGGAATCGATCACATTCCTATTTATGGATGGCTCGAATCGAAATTACATTAGCGAGCCTATTTTTGGCTCGAGGCACGCTTCCGAAAATGTGACTCTGCTATATAAGGTCAGCCAGAATTCGACAACCAACGAACTCGGCCATCGTCCAATTCCAGCTTCTTCTTTTGAAGTCTAGAAATGAACAAATGGATTCTTCTAACCGCTTTCTTCTTCCTCGCTATGATCGCTCTTTACGTCGAGGCTGGTGGATACTATTATGTAAGCTTTGTTTTAGGACTAAATTAACTATATAAATTATCTAATTGCAGAAGGACTACTATCATAAGAAATATTACAAGGTAAGGTCAAGAGTTGCGGATCAAAGCTAACTCTAATGCTAAAATACCATGTGATGGATATTGCCATTAGGCTCAAAATGAATAATCATCAAATTGCAAATATTTCGATGCTCTAATTATCTATTTTTCACGCTCTATTAGTGCGCGCATATTCTTGAAATGAAAAATAACGAAGTTGAATTGCATGCCATATCATTTGAGGTGAACAGCGAAATCTTGGCATCAGAGCTAAATTCAACCGTTATAGTTCAAATATAATGACTGTATTTTTCAGAAGAAATACTACTATGGGCATGGAGACAAATATTACGGGAAAAAGGGTTATTACGGGTAAGTGAATGGTTAGATTTCCATAGGAAACATGCTATGATCAAGATGCGAGTTTGTAACGACATGTAATGGGGTGTTTGAAATCTGACCATTTACAGCTACTACTCAAAGCCTTATTATGGAAAAGGCTATTACGGGGGCGGCCACGATGATTACGGACATGGGCACGGAGGGCATGGCCATGACGATTACGGACATGGGCACGGAGGGCATGGCCATGACGATTACGGACATGGGCACGGAGGGCATAAACACGATGATTACGGTCATGGACACGGAGGGCATAAACACGATGATTACGGACATCATGATAAACATGATAAATATGACAAATACTACTGATTGCAATCAAATTACTTTAATTTATTGCGTAAATAAATAATTTATTACATCCTCTACGACTTTATGCTAGATGACATTCGAAATTGAGCAGACTATTGTTCAACCAATTAAGAGACATTCCGCATAAGAATGTAAAAAAAATAGGGGCGCTTTGGCACAGGTTAAAAAGTCCTCGAAACCCAAAACGAGTAATATGGCTGTATACCCCTATGGACCCTATTCACAAAAATCGGGAAGTTAGGTCCTGCCCCCAAAAGTGGGCTTTCTTATGGACGAATTTTCATCATTCATACTTCATGTTTCAAAACCCACTTACGCCCTCTAAATATATCTGTAACATTCCGGACCATATCTCGCTTTTGCCTTCCTTCGTTAACGAACATGATAAAGTACTTTCAATTTGTAATTTTCAAGATGCGTCCACTAGTGTGCATTTGAGATGATTCAAGGGCACAAGCATGGCAAGTCCTTAGCTTATTTTGCCGATGAATATGAATTACGATGTTCATGAAACTCAAGGCGCCCCTGAAATGTTAGTCGGAAACTTAATCGTCTACGTCTAGGATTTAAGCTATATTTCGAAGAAGCCTATCATTGGTACGAGGTTCCTGATAAAGATATGCGCATTGAAGCATGCATTCTGACAATATTTCGAAGGTTATATCTATTTTTCCTCACTGAACTTATTTGGATTTTAGATTAGCTTATAATTGTCCTAATTTGCTCGATTGGACACCAATGCTAGACATCATTTTTGCCAAAGTAGGAATTAATTCAATTACGTGAAACAACATAGAAAATTTGAACTTGATGCAAATATAAATTCATAATCGAAATTTGGTGTGAAATATAGGAAGCTATGAATTTTTGAAGTTTACTGCCCTAAAGGCACTTTGCAATAATTGGTCATCGAACTTTAAAAAATTCTGTAGTCGATACGATAATGAATCCGAGGTCGATCCTGGAATAAATTTTTTCACCATGTCCATCTACGCAACATACTGGAAGGACATATTTTTCCAACGCCATTTACCCGTAAACCCAGTACGGGTGTATGAGGTAACTTCGGGTAATTTTTTACCGATAAAATTTATTTCTAAAAAAATTATTTTTACTTTCACTTTATTCTCACGCTCAAAACCTACAAAATAAAAAAAGAATCATGGAATTTGGTTTAGAATTATAGAAGTTATGAATTTTTTAAGTCAAGTTAGGCAAAAATGAGCCATGACAACTCTTCGAAGAAGTGGCATTTCTTCTCTAGCGGGCAGTCTATAGGAAAACGGTCAAGTGTTCCAGAAACTAGAAGACCTGGGCTACTTCCCAGTATAAATAACTCACGGAACCTGGGGTTTTTAAAGAATTAAAAATTAAAAGAAGCGAAAAATCGATATGATATTTTCCATATGTTTCATTATGTTCATCATAACTTCCTCATTCGGTATCATTTCGACGAGATCTTTCCAGAATCGTGTTCAGTTGGTCTCTTCGATCATTTTGATACCAAACTTAAATTTTTCCCATGCAGAATAACGAAAATAGAATTTTATGGAACTACCGCATGCGGACCTTCCGGAACATGCGGAACAAGTGGTCGGATCGGGTTTTAACCGTCATATTCGTAATCAGCGTAGTCGAAAACCCCTGGGAACAATAAATGAACTCGAAATTTGAGGGTTGACTTCTTGGGTACCACCCCCCTTTATAGAAAACGATTTTTACGAATAACGTCTCATATGTACTCTCGATTGTCTACGAGATGAATGTTGTCTCTCTCTCTCTGAACGCTAACGTTGGTGCGAAGCCTTCCCTCCTCGTCCGCCTGCGTCCTCGCCGCGCTCTTTTCTCCCTCAATGGATACAAAAAGCTGAATCCAATTCCATTTATGTATGCTATTCTAGGCAATTCTTCTGGTATGCACAAGCTTTTTCCCCTTCAAATTTCCCCAAGACTGATGGATGCAGAGGGCTGAGGTCCAAATTCCATTTCTGCATTTTATGTTATCCTAGGCAATTTTGATATGGGCGAGCCTTTATTTCTGCCAATTTCTACAAGATTGGTGAATACAGAAGGCCGAAGTCCAAATAGCAGGCTTTGCAAAATTGAAAATTTTAGGCAATTTCTCGGGAAAATAACCTCTGCAATATTTTCCCGAGTTTCACTCCGAACTCAGTAATGTCTTTAATTTATGCATCTTCATTGTAAGATTCTTCGTGGTTTTATCTAAAAGATAAACAAGTGCAGAGATGAAAATGTTAGTGCATGCATGATTATGAAAATTTCTTTCTTTAATCTTTAAACTATTCATTTGTTAATTAAATAAATGATTTATTGTCTATTTAAAAGATAACTTGGAAAATATTTTGAGATTTTCATATTAATTGTTGTCGTCGTTCAGTTATCCCTTGCAGGATATCCAGGAAGTACCACGAGGAGGTAGACGAACATCGCTTCCCGCCACACAATCACACACACACACACACACACACACACACACACACACACACACACACACACACACACACACACACACACACACACACACACACACACACACACACACACACACACACACACCTGAAAATTGAAATATTTAGATTTCTTAAATTGTATGGAAAGGTCTC
Source organism: Diploscapter coronatus (assembly GCA_964036155.1). Taxonomy (NCBI): domain Eukaryota; kingdom Metazoa; phylum Nematoda; class Chromadorea; order Rhabditida; family Rhabditidae; genus Diploscapter; species Diploscapter coronatus. The sequence continues at coordinate 9,090,994 of OZ038423.1, forward strand.
AATCTCTTGATCAAATCACAGAAAAACTTCTTGCGAGGCTCAGAGAGAAATTTTCGGTTTATTCTAAACTGAAAAATCAAGCTAAAGTGTGTAAGGAACAATTTCTTCTTTCGTCGCTACTGTATCTCAAAACTACTCGTAAATGGAAAAGGGGTAAAATGATACATTTTTACATTTCTCTCTGTTAGGGGAATAAGAATCCGTTGACCGTTTCAAAAATGATTAGAGAGTTATTTTAAAAATAAATGGAAAATTTTAGAATTAACACTCGGTAATTCAAATAAAAACGCACATAATTGATCTTTATGCAAAAAAAATGAATGGGTATATACATAAGACAAGTGAGCCTTTATGGAAAAAGGGATTCCCTCTTTGTTACATAAAGGCCCACTTGTCTTACATAAGTGCCCCCGTCCTTTAACAAACATACTTTTACCCTCATTATGATTTTCGCATTTTTTTTTGCCATTTCTGCCTTCGTGTCTTGTAAATTTCCGTTGAGCGACCCCGATAGACCCATGAATTGCGAAACAGGGACATCAGCACTCATTTCGATGCCAAGCCGCTTCGATGCTACTAGGTCATTGTAAGTATTGATTACTTCTTTTGTTATCTTGATGTTGTCCCGATCAAGAGGAATAACACCCGCTTCATCTGGTATTAGCTCCGAATCGTCTGTTGATGTCCTACACTTCGAGAATGTCAATTTTATGGCCATCATTTTTGGATCTTCCTAAAATATTGTCTTTTTTAGTAATTTTGTTAAGTGTATCTGCCTGTTTGTGAGAGAGTACGTGTGCAGAGAAACTCGATCGTGCTCTGCTAGGTGATAGGTTTTGGAAAACAGTATATACCTGGAGTGCATCGTATCCTCTTCCTAGCCAGCTTGTCAGGACTTTTGATAGTCTGGTGTTGTTGTTATTTCTGCACGTATTCAAATATGGCGCCCATAACATTCCATTGTCACGTTCATCATTGGCTTAATATATATCTATCATAATTTGATAAAAATGACGAACAATCGCTCTCTGACTGTTCTCACAGAATGAGCGAGACTTGTGCTCACTACTTTTGCAATTGTCCGGCACATAGTTAGGTTTATTCGTGGGGCGACTCGTAAGAGAATTGTTTATTTGAAATACTCACCATGATTTGCTTGTCTTCTCTTCTTGATAGATAAATTTTTAGGTTTCTAGCCAAAAATACGCTGATTCAGTTCGAAATATGGCATTAAGACTTTTCCAATTTAGGTGGACAGTAGAGTTGAAACGCGGTATCTGAAATTCATTTTTAGGTTGAAAAATCGATCTTAGGATCGGGAATAGAACAAATTATTGCCGCTTGAGAGATTCGTTTAGAAGAAATGGTTGTAGAAAGGCAAGCTTAAATAAAAGGAGAGGGGAAATGTTATGAGTGGAAAAGGTGGGAGATGATGGAAGGTCCTGAAAGGGAGCAATTGGGAAAACTAAACAAAAGGATGTGAAATGGCTGGGGGAAGGGCCAGTTCTGCTTTTATACTATGCTGAGAAAGTGAACAGACTGACAGACTCGCATCGACTCTTTCTGATTCTCTGTCACATTTGAGAAGGTCCACTCTTATCAATTTCGCGTTCTTTTTCCTCTCAGCTTGCTGCAGACATTTCATGTGAGAGTATTGCGCCTAAGTCGGGGACCCGAAAAAACATCTGGGAAAGAGGACTCACATAACTTCAAAGGGATACAACTCGATCAAAATCTATCAATTCAGGCGAATCTTATATCGCCGGAATAAGCAAATCAAGAGGAACAAAACGATACCAAATGTGAAATTATTTCCATTGAAAACGGAAATTTCGTCCATTAGGCCTCGGAGAGTTAAAAAAAAACGTTTTACGGCGGCAGAATTGCAGAGGCCCATCTTTCCGCCTACTTTCGTTAAAAATCATTACAATTTGCAAAAAGTTCCCCAGACAGAATCTCTCGTTAACGAACAGAACTGAGTGGGTTACTTTGGTTAAAGTTATAAAGAATTTTTCAAGAAAGGCAAGTGTTTAAGAAATTATGTTCCAACCTGGTATTTTGATTTTTAAAAATGTATAGAGAAGCTATGAAAATTGAAGGCATATCAACATTTCAAATTGAGAACGCGCTTATTTCTTAGCTAATTTTTTAAAGTTAGCTGTTCACTTGACTTCGAATTAGTCTTACTTTATTTTACACGCTTCTGCATTTCGTTACCAATTATTATTTCAAATAGAGAGAAACGTAGATTAATTTATGAATTAATAATTGTCGCGAATTGCGACCTTCGCTTTTCCCATTTCGTAGAAAAGTTACGATTTTGTTTATGTTATCGATTGAATCTATCCCTCTATGCAAGAAAATGTCTGCTTTTTCTTTCCTCGTACTTTTGCCTCAATATAAAGGGCAGCTGGTCTAGCTGCCCAACACATTTCACCAAATGCCTAACCCCGATCTTTTTTATATTTGATTTGATTTTTCTTTAATTTAAATAAAGGTTTAATTACCCAAGTTTGAGGTACTGTCATCTTCTACTGCTTACCGATTGTCCTAACCCCTAAACACCCCTTAACCGCACGGACGTAACGGACTGATCACCTGCTTACATTTACTTACAATAATGCCTGAAAAGGTTATAAAATGACTAAAGACTTCTTCAAAAGAAGCCAAGTTCGTTCAGTTGGATCAAATGTCAACTCTATTGCAGATTCACGAAATCAAGCTTATGTTATTGTTGATGAACGATAGCTTGGAATAAATTAAAAGAGATGCTTTTCTTTCTCCTCCTTCCCTTTGTGAACCGCGTATCTCTTTCGATTTGACGACATTTTCGTCAATTTTGTATCCGTTTTCTTAATTTTGGTGGTAATTACCGATAATTAGCCAATAAATTTCTATTAGTACCGATAGAGACAAATAAAGAAAGTGCTCATGGCGAAAATCCCGCTAATTTCGATGAATGAACGAAGAGAATGAGGAAAATCACCAAATGAACAATTGTCTTCTATGAGCATTTCAAGTGTCAAAAGGGGGAGAGAGAAACGCGTCCTTTCTACTTTATTTCGGTGATCGTTTACCGACAATGTTCCAGTTGCAAATTGATTGAATCCGAATGATACGAATATATTTGTAATAATCATTGTATTTATTCCAAAAATGAAATAAATATTTAATGGGTTGTAAATTTCACTACACGCATACTATTGTGTACCGAGAAGAGTTAGGATTTTGAGATAATAGGAATGCTCAAGTAGGTAAATCCATTACTCGCTCAATTGCCTGAGGACCTGCAGTTTGTCATTCAAACCTAAGCATTCTATGCTGCTTTGTTTGTGGGTAGAATCGATTATTCCTAATTTTGAGATGCAGAAGTTTGCTGATTCATACCAAAAATGTCGCTAATTGATATTTTGATACCGTTTTTGTCGGGTAAGTGTTTTTATCTTTTCCCGATTAAAATTATCAATTCATTGAGTAAGCATTATACGTACTCTGTTCTCAAATCGACGAGACCTCTGTCCGTGCGATTCGCGCCACTCGATTTTTATCGGTACTCACGAATGGGTGCGTTGCTCCCCTTCCATTTCCTCTTGCATCAGATTGCGAAATCAGGAATGTATGAATTCAACGCGCTTGAGAGTTCGAGTTGGACTTTTTGCGAACCCCGTACATCTCTGGACACAGCTAAGAGACGGTGCATCTTTGCGAGATGGCAAAATGAAATGTCACGCAGTCGCTCGCGAGCGGCATATTGCACAGATAAAGGTCTCGTCCATATGAAAAGTGAGGATGACTGCATGATATTATTATTCAACGAGAATAAAAATCATTAGACTACTTGATTCACTTGTAAAAAGCGCAAACTGATATGGTTCATCAGGACTTCAATCGTTGTTGCCACTTCATAAAAATATGTGGCTTGAAGTTGAAGAGTCACATAAATATAAAAGTGGACAAAGAAAACGAGAATCTTCATCATAATTGCGATAATAGCTGATAATTGTTGAATGAAATTATCGTATTTCGACTTTTTTTTTTCTTAAATGTTTTTAGTCTTTTCATCTGTTAAATTTATTTATAAAAATTATATTGTAAAATTTTTGACCGTGAGGATATTCGTTGTTCTTTAAAAATAAGTGCATTCTAACGACAAATATTACGTAGCAGAAAGCACCCACTTCACAATAACTATATTTAACCTTTACGAGAATCTACTAACATTCGGATACCTTCAATTTATACAACTCTGTTAAGATTTCGCGATTTTCGAGTATATTTCAAACATTTATGCATCCCCTCCTCAGCTTCTTGGATCCTCCTCATCCGCTTTGTGGCCCTCATATCCCATTCTTGGGTTTGATTCCCTGAATCCTCCTGGGAAGTCGAATATCAAGCCGTCTTTCTGCCGTTTTGCTGCGCGAATATTTCCTCTTTTTCCACTTTGTTTCTTTTCCTCTACTCGCTCGTTGCTTCTCCCATTCTCTCTTCCATTTCTCTTCCATTCTCTCAACATTTCAAATTATGGGCGGAGCTTATGCCCGCTAACACATTGACAAGACACTACTGTTAGATATTCCACATTTTAATTCTTGAGGATCAAACTATGCAAATTTATTCGATTCTTGGATTACCTGTGCTATAATATGTTAATTTCACGGGTTATTTCTAATAGCTATTCATAATTTTCCAAATTGTCTTCGGGTTTTTATTTTATTGATGAAGATTAGCTATTCTCAGCAGATTCTCCTACTTTTTGAATTATTCTTGACGTCGTTGACTCAGATTCCAGAAAATGCCACTACGTCGAAGGAAGCGAAAGATACCACGAATGCAACAGAACCGACGAAACGAGCTGGAGTAGGTATGTGCTTCAAATTGTTCGAAAGTTGTTCCTTTTTTCGTCTAATCAAGACATTTTCAGTCAGAAAAATGGGAACTCTTACTAAAGAACGTTTTGCACTTTTGCAATTTCCGGAACTAAAACCGCGCTGGTTGAGTTGATTTTCAGAAGTGCAGCACTTCGGGGAACACTGCATAAAGAATCAACTATTGGATGAGAAAAAGTAGCGAAAATGTTTCAAACATTTATGCGAGGGTATATTGATGGCTGAATAGATCATTTAGCAGGAGTTAGAGAAATGCATGCAAAAGAAGCATGCGAAGTTTCGATCACGGCTTCGAGGCATATTTCAGCATCGAAGCTAACTTTGACGTTTGCTTCAGGATTTTTAAACTTACGACATTGCGAAAACTCTAGTGAGCCGAATGAATTTTATCGATAAGATTGACTTTTAAAAGGGTAATTGGAATGGAACTAATGTCTCAAAATCTTAGATCGATAATGTTTTTAGGAGTTTTGGATTGGAAACAAAAATATGTCTTCCTCAATTGCAAATAATCGGTTGCTATTTCTTATCAGCCAGATTTGGATAGAATTTCTTTATTTTTTGAGAAAAAATGCAAGTCTGTGTTTTCCGGACGTAATTAAAGTTTGGCTCCGAAAGTGATAAAATTGGATTTTCCATTCTCTGATATTAATATAGATAGGTATAATAGGTATAACAAAAGGGCGTAATTTGGACATGCTATATGCACAAATCTTGCTCTGCATCAGCGTTGATCATCACTGGCGCACTTCACGCTGTCTTGTTAGAGAGAATGTTCATGTGACGAACTGATTTAATTTTAGTGCTTGGATTTATCCTGGAACTTTGTACTGCGTCTTCCTGAACATGAAAAGTTAAATCTTTATCCACGTTTGTCTTCTCGATATTGAAAATGTGAATTAGTCAGTGCTCAGTCCATATCGAGAGATATATAAATGTGTAGTTTGGATAGATTATCAACATTTAGACTTAGCATCATTGGCGCATTCATGCTTTGTCTTGGTCGGGGGAATGTGGGATGTGCATGTGTGACTGGACTGATGCAATTTGTCAGTTGCATCTCTTCAATTCTGCGCACATTTCTCCGCTCTTCTTCGTCTTTTTAGGCAGCGATAGAAACGCGACGATGGAATAAAATGAAATTCGCTATCATTAGCATTTTATTCTCTTTCTCCGTTTCTTTCACTCTTTCATCGCGCAGCGCAAATACCCCTCGTCGGACGATGTTTCCTCTATAAAATTACTCCCAAGGGGATAATTTCATTGAATCATTCAATGTCTGAAGCCAATTTAGATGGGCTACAACAAGGAAAATACTGAAATTTTTTTGTTGGTATGGAAAATTCACTCATTTAGAAAGTGAATATACTATAAAAAATTGAAAATATAGGTGGCGGATAAACTTTCTAAATCTCGAATTTTGTAACTTTTCAGAAAAAAAAAGTATTTTGATATTTCGATGTTATTTCAAGAAGATCACGAATTAATCGTGCTAATTGAAACCAATTGTAATGTCGATGTGTGCCCGTTCGTTCGGATTTGCAATGAGCGTCTTTTTCCGAACCAATATAAAATTAGTGCAGCCAAGTTTTCGGAGAAGAGAAAAATTGTCACCAGCAAGTCGTTTGTTTTTTCCTGTCGCAGCATCGAAGATTGCCCATGTCAAAGTTAAGGGAAAATTGCACGAAATGGGAGATTTGTTCGGCCAAAATTTCGTATAATTGTTGCAAAACAATACATTCTTGTTCTAAAAATAAACAAATCTGGCTCTTAAAATATGCCAGAGGGGTAATAAAATTGAGGAATGGATAGGGTCAGGTAGGAGTAAATTTAGTATCAAAGTGATAAGTTCCAGCATATTCTAAGACCCGCAAATCTGACTGAAAATTAAATAAACGAGTGATATAAATGTGAAATATGTATCTTTAGATTCGTATGAAATATTCGAAGAAGATGAAGAGCGACTTCTAATCGACCTTTTCAGAGAGTACAATTATCTAATTAGGCCTGTACAGAATGCATCTAGGTAGAATTTAAAAAATATAAAGCTAACCTTTTTATCTTTTATTTTCAAGTCCTCCAATTAATGTCGAATTTGGAGTCGCGATGATTCTTCTTATTAACGTCGTGAGTTTATTTCACTTCTTCAAATTGGATACGCTATCAATTATGCAAAGACAATTGGTTATTTATGAAAAGAGACTTTCGTATTTTCTAAGTAAAGGATAGCTTTAAAATAGGACGAGCGGAACCAAATTCTGCACACAAATGTATGGCTGACGATGAAATGGAACGATTTTCAACTTTCATGGAATCCTATCGAATATGGTAAGCCTATCTTCATAAAGTTAGTAGATAAGTTTTATTGATTTCTTCCAGGAAACATTACAAATCTTCATGTCCCAGTGGCTGACCGTGTGTGGCTTCCCGACGTTGTTCTGTTTAATAAGTAGGACATTTTGGGGAAGCTACTCATTCACTAACAGAATTTTAGCGCCGATGGAAATTATGAGGCATCATTCAAGTCGAACGGGTACGTTGAATCGAATGGTGACGTAACGTGGGTGCCTCCAGCCATGTTCAAGAGCAGCTGCAGAATCGATGTGCAATGGTTTCCATTCGATGGTGAGCTCCAAGTAGTGACGAAATAGGAGTTTCATTCTAAATTCGAAGTTGATTATGATTCGTGAAGAGCTTAGAGACCAAATTTTTATTATCGAGCTTCGATTCCAAGCCTGAAAAATATGGAAAGGCCAATCTCGTCAAGATTAACTTTTTCTTAATTTACCTTCCATCTCATCATAATTGATATTTCACGAATGGGACTGACTGTTTCAGAGCAATCCTGTCAACTAGTCTTCGGCTCCTGGACGTACAATTCTGACGAGGTTCGATTAGCTTTCTACAACGATGTTCGAGCAGTTCAACTCAATGATTATGAGTATAGTGGAATTTGGGACGTGATAGGTTAAATTCGATTTCTTGCAAAATTGACACTCGCCAAAATTAGATGTGCCTGGATACATCACCGAAAAGCCCGAGGAGAAGCAGAATCGTATCGTGTTCGAGATTAAAATCCGAAGGTATTCCTACAGTTTTAGAAAAATAACCAGTTTTTTTTCAGAAAAACATTGTTCTACACAGTGATCCTGATCATTCCTACAGTTCTAATGGCATTTCTATCGGTCATGGCATTCTATCTGCCGGTTGATTCAGGAGAGAAAATCTCGCTGACAATTTCACTGCTTTTGGCATTGGTTGTGTTTTTGCTACTGGTTTCAAAGGCAAGTTTGATGTCTTTTTTCTTTAAACTACGTCTTAATTCAAGATATTGCCGCCTACGTCGAATATCCCACTAATGGGAAAATATTTGCTGATGGCTTTCATCCTAAACACCATGGCAGTTGTGGTAATTTGTCGTTGCAATGCTTTTGAAATGAACTTTTCACGATTAGGCTACCGTCATAATAGTCAACATCTACTTTCGGTCAGCTCAGTCGCATGAAATGCCCAACTGGGTCAAGGTAAGTTGATGGGAATTTTTGAAAGAGTTGGATTTTACAGAAATTCTTCCTCGAATTTCTACCACCGCTGCTCGCTATGAAGCGGCCCGAGCGAATTCCGATCTTCAATGGTTACTTTGTCGAGGAATACTGTGCGGCGGAAATTTTCGACGCAAGTATGGCAGCCTTTTGGAAGAAGTTATTTCATAGTGAAGTTCTCAGGTCTGGTGATGCCTTCAATGGCAGCAACAATTGTGCCGTTTCTTCAAGTCTCCGGGAAGAAAAAGAATGAAGAAGGGCATCATGAAAACTGCTCGAAATGGAAGCGGTTCACGAGAAAGATATCAAGAAAACCGAAAGAGCCTGCGAAAGTAAGCTTGCGACTTTCTTGCAGGGAAGTATCGAGAAGTCGAAATAGTTTGACTTCGAGTTTCACTTGAGAAAAGTACATTATTGATAAGTTATTGTCAAGACCAGGTTCGCTTTGAGAATAAGAGAAACTGAGTGAAGTTATAAGTCGAGTAAGTTTATTCAAAGTAATATTTTAGGTGAACATGGAGTCAGATTCGATATCTGAAGAACTTCGTGAAATAAGGGAGAGGATGATGCAGGAACAGATCCAGCAGTTGGATGCGCAGCAACGAGGCGCTCAACATCACGCGGAACGACAAGTTACCGTCGATAGAATTTCGAAGGAAATGAAGACTGCTGTCGAATCCATAGCCTACATCGCTGAGCATATGAAACGGCAGATGGCTCTTAAGAAGGTTGGTTTTTTTTTGCGTAAAGAAGCTAGCACTATGAATAAGCCTCTACCTTCACTTTTGATACCCACTCAAAAGTGTTGAGAATGTTTTTCTCTCCAACTTTTTTTGACAACACCAATTTTATTAGTTTTTTTTTTAATATGATTTTTAGTCTCGCGACGACTGGAAGTACCTGAGCATGATCATCGATCGAATTCTCCTACTGGTTTTCTTCGGAGTGACTTTGGGTGGCACGATAGGAATTATCCGCTCTGCCCCACATGTGTTCGATCTCATTGACCAAGAAGAAATCATCAAGAAGTTGATGAAGAAGTACAAAACAGCCGGTCTTGAGGAAACCTTGTTGAACATGACGCACGGTTCATAATTATGTTCCAAGTTTTGATCATTTATTATTATGGGTGATCGCCTATGAGTTTAGTGACAGAAAGACAATAAATTATTTCATCTTTTGTTAGCAATGAACTTTGAGATATTTTTGTAGTGCTGTTGGATTGGTTGAAAATAGATATAATTATCATGCAATTGAGATTGTACTTTTTGGTAAACATTGCAATACGATTAATTTTTTAAAATTCTTGATTGAAATAGTACTCTCGATTGTCTTCGAAAAAATACCTAATCGAGGGTGTCTGCAAGTCCTTTTCAAAGACAATCGAGAGTACATGAAACAGCGAAAACATCAAAGACATTTCACGATTTTTCAGTGATCGCCATCATTGTGACATCAAGATACGATGGTCAATTTACCGAAGATCGCTTGTTGAACGATTTGTTTGTTGGGTACAACAGCCTAATTCGTCCAGTACCGAATGCTAGCAGTCCTCCAATTGAAGTAAGGAATGGAATATTTACTTGAAAATATAAGTAAATTTTAGATAAGATTCTCGTTGGCATTAGTCCTGTTGATCAACATTGACGAGAAGAACCAAATCATGCACACCAACGTCTGGCCGATGATGGTATGGTAAAAGGTGCACATTCTCGACGAAAACGACAAGTTCAGAAATGGGTCGATTACCAAATGGTTTGGTCTCCACACATGTATGACGGAATAAAGACTATCCGAGTTCCTCCTGATAAAGTCTGGCTTCCAGACATAGTGCTATTTAACAAGTTTATTTTGAAATTAAAAGAATAATCATGAAGTTCTAAAAATACTTAGCGCCGACGGGAACTATTTGGTTTCATTTCTGTCAAATGTCGTGGTCGAACATACGGGTGAAATGCTGTGGATACCACCCGCCGTATATCACAGCAGCTGTATTATCGATGTTGAATATTTCCCAGTTAGTCAAGAAAAAATAAAACATTGCGAAGTTCGATCAGTTCTAGACAAACATTTGAAAACGCGTAATTTTTTAAACTTTTTTACTGACACGATTCTCCCAAAACCGTGAAAAACTGGTAAAAGAATATCTGTTTCTAGTTTGACGAGCAAACATGCAGCATGACGTTTGGGAGTTGGACGTACGATATGAATGAGATTGTAATTAACTTTTCCGATGGAAAGCAGCAAATTGAGTTGAATGACTATTCTATAAGCGGAATTTGGGATTTGCTCGAGGGACCAGCAGTACTGGCTAAAGGAAGATCGAAGATTAGCTACAATATCAGAATCAAACGGTAAAATGATAAGGAAACAAAGAGAAAAATTATATTTTCCAGAAAGACTCTATTTTACACCGTAATCTTGATAATGCCTACAGTAACGATGGCGTTCTTATCGATGATTGTATTCTATCTGCCAGCCGAATCGAACGAGAAGATCACTTTAGCGATCAGTATTTTACTTGCTCTAGTAGTTTTCCTGCTGCTCGTTTCGAAGGTAAGAATGTTGAATCGAGAAGACAAATTTTTGAGGCTCTTAGATTTTGCCCCCTACTTCGTCAAGTATTCCCCTAATGGCAAAGTATCTTCTCCTAACTTTTATCATGAATATGATAACGATTGTGGCAAGTGAGGTTGGATAATTATTGGAGGATTAGCTGTTTTAGATATCCGTAGTAATAATCAACGTGTATTTCCGTGGTCCTGCAACTCATACGATGCCTAATTGGATGCGGACCGTATTTTTAAAGGCACCAATTGAAAGTTTAGAAGAAAAACGAAACTAGGTTCAGTATCTGCCAATTTTGTTGGTTATGAAGCGGTTGGAGTCGACGGAAATGGAAATAACTCGAAAGAGGCGCGAAAAACAAGAAAAACGAAGCATGAAAGCTGCATTGCGGGCGGCGTTGAGAAAACCGACGGCGAAAATCGCAGAATTCGGAAAACCGGCGAAGGTTAGTGATTCTTTTTATTTCCAAAATGTTGTTTGTGCTTTTTTTATTTCCCCAACTTGCTAAAAGCTTTATTTGTATTTTCGATGTAAAATTATATTTTTGTTTTCATTTTTTTCTTGCTTTATGTTTTTTTTTTTATAAAATTAGTCGGTGAAAATATAGATTTTGCGGGAAGAACGCAAAAATGAATAACAAAATAGGAAAAGTGAGAAATTCAAAAAAGTGCCTGTACTCAATGAAAGAGCGTGAAGAATGAAGAGAAGAGAAAGACAAAGGGCAAAAGAGAAACAACGTGTCGCGTTGTAGAAATTTTGCATTTTTACTTCTTCCAAAAGCTTATTTCCAGGAACAGCGGCCCAGTGATTCGAAAATTTCAACGATCGAGGAATCGATTGAATCGAAAACGACATTGTCCGATGAAGCGAGCAAAGCGATCGAAGCCATTGAATACATCACGAAGCATCTGACGCAAGATAATCACTACAAAAGGGTGAGAAATATGAAAGTAAATTATTCTTCTGAAAGATGTAATATTGCAGGCTCGAGATGAATGGAAATACGTGTCAGTCGTCATCGACAGATTACTATTATACATCTTCTTTGGAGGTAGGAAAAATCTACTCATTTTTCCTCGTAAAATACCATTTTAGTTACTACCGGAGGCACAATAGGCATATTTTTCTCTGCTCCAAATGTCTTCGAATTCGTAAACCAAACAGAAATCATTGAGAACCTCAAGAAATCAGCTACTTTGACTCAATTATCGTAGATTTTCGTGCTGTTTTTTTTTTTTTTTTAATTCCTTGGCAAATATCCGACTTTATTTAAAATGAAAATAAAAGCTAACAATACATGATCCGTTTCATAGGTGGGGTACGAGATAGTGAATTCCACAACAGTCATTCGATGTAAAGAGGTTGGTCTTTTTCAATGGAAGCTCTTGGTTGCACAAATGTGCAGGATCTGAACGAGTAGAGTGATAGCGCTGAAATTGTATCTTCATTTTGTTGGCACACGAAAAAATAACCTCGCTCCAGCGATCAGGCCGGGTGGCATGAATTTTCCGGATCTCTGGTATCTCTTCCACATCGTGTAGCCAAGACCGCCGGAAACCACTGAATAGAAAACAAAGTTGATGATCAGAAATTTTGAGCCTACGAGAAACAACGAGAGACTTGAATGGAAGCATGTGCAAAGTGAAGAATGCCACGATCATACCGCTTCCAAGGCCGGCTGCCAAAGACGGAACGGACTCTACAAATTAACTAGCTTGGTCGCTTTAGATAATAGGTCGGTAGGTAAGAGTATATTTTGGGAACTGACAATTTGCATTAAACTTTGCTTTGCTGATCTGAATCAATGAGTTGACATTCAAGGCTCAGCCATTCACTCTCGCGAAAACTAGACACGATCCTAATAATTAGTCTTACTGGCTTTGATATATCCAATGATCCCTCCAGCAGCAAGCAATCCAGCGTAAGCCAAATTCACCGTGTTCACATCCGGCATTTTCCTGAAAAAATCCTACAAAATGTTTGAGTTAATTTTCTCGACGTGAAATAAATCATGAATTTAGTGCGAATTTTGCGGTTACTTGGAGATCAGAAAAAAATTACGTCAAAATCAAAGAATTCAGATAGTGTAGGGGGCGAGTAGCTAAGAGACAGGAGAGGCGGAAAATTGAGGAAATAAAGTCATGACGATGCATTCATTTAGACAAGAATCAATGGTTGTTGTCTGATCTCAATTTTCGATTTTAATAACTTGTTAGAGCACGGTTTCAGGATAAAGATGGAGAATGAGTTGACGAGCAAGGTCAAGACTAGTGAGGAAAGGGTCGAGCTGGAAGAATTTATGCCGAAGGATATGATGGTTAAACTATTTTAGGGAATTAGTTTTTTTCTAAATTTTTAGAAGATGCAAAACTTCCCAGAGAATTTGATCGATGTAAGACCCAAGAGTTCAACGCCAAAAGATCCGCCAATCAAAGACCACATCGGAAATTATTTCGTATGCTTCAGAACATCATATGAAATCATTCTAGGCTATAATTTGCAGAATCTCAGTTCATCATATTCATCAAAAGGCTATTCCCTCACGCCCGTAGGATCGCCACGTAGTGATGGGGTGAAAATCTGGCGCGTGAAATTGGGCCGCGAAAAGAAAGCACGATTGAATCAAATAAGACCTAGTAGTGCTGGGACTTCACTTGAAAATCATCCCGCCAAGCCTAAAAGTTTGAATTTTCTAAAATCTTCCAAACGAATATATAAATTTAGTCCAATTGCCAGATGGAACCATCGAGTGTCCATTTTCGATACACGGATGCCACAAGACCGGAAGTGAAAAGGATGTCAAACTGCACATGAGGGATGATAGGTAATTTTCAAGCAAGTTTCACTGAATTTTAACAGATTAGAACTCTACATTTGGTACTACTCTGCAAAGCTATGAAACTCCTCTACCTACGGCGAAATCAGCTATGCACAGGCATAGGACTTTGTTTTAATTTTTATAAGCCACAAATTTTCAGAACAACTTAACTTTCTCCTCGAACTAGACGCCGACCTGGCTCGAACAATGGCAATTGTCGAACGATTCAGGCAGTTTCTCACAAGTTTCCTTTAAAATATTCAAGCTTTTAGCTCGCAATACATCTTCTGGATTCCGAATATCAAGAATGCGATCGTGGAAGCGAAGAATGGAAGAAACAGAACTATTTACAGGTCAGTAAATTGAGGTAAAAATCGTTCGCAATTTTACTACTTTAGTCCAATTTCGCAATCCCATCGCCATGGGTACAACATGGCTCTGTGCGTGGCGCCATTTGGAGATTCAGAAGGCAAGAAATTTTAAAAGAAAAAATGAAATGAATCGAAAATTTAGCAATCCGTGAATATTTATCGGTGTTCATCTCGATTTGTGAAGGTGAATTTGACCCGATCCTGGAATGGCCTTATCGCTACCCAATCACTTTCACACTTATCAATCAGTTCGAAGAGCAACAACCCTGTACAAATTTGAAAATGAGGAAAATCACGAATGAAAAATTTAGTCGTCAAAACTTTCGAGCCGAATATAGTTCCTGAAAATGAGGTATTCTTCCGCAGGCCAGAAGGCGCCAGAAATCCAATGTTCGGAATTCAAGTGAGGTCATGATCAATGATAAGTGAACGATCGCTTTTTAGATGTATTGTCCGCTAACTGAACTCACCGAATACGTTATCAAAGGAGACCTTTATATCAGAGTTGACGTGGATTTGAGTACGATGAAGGAAAGGAAGGTGAAAGAAGTGCATATCTCTCAATGCCAAGGAAGGAAAGTCCTAGCTGATAAGTCTGATGAGAATGAGATCAAAGAAGTCAACGATGAGAGCGAGGGTAAATCAGAGATAGAGCAGAAGGAGATGGACCCATTGCCAGAAGAAGATACGCCGATCTTCATGTCAAACAAAACTGACGAAGAACCTGAGCCTGTCAATATTTGATATTTTTCTCAAGTTTATTAGAAAGGGTTATCTAGTCCATGTAAACTCACCATATTTTATGCTATCTCCTTTCTCTTACAGGTTGGCTTCACGATGCATGTTCAAAATCGCGAATGCAACATAATTGATCGATTGAAAACTAGAAAACCTCTAACTGTCTAAGCAAAGCACATCGCCTCTCTTCTCTCGAGTCATTGGTTATTCTCTTAAAAACTCTCGCCGACGTATGGATTGATATGCGAACTTTCTCTCTTCCACTTGCTGTTACATCGTAAAACCTTTAAGACCCAAATAAAAATGTTTGAGACTCTTGGGCAAATGGGAAAACCCACAGAAACAGACAGAATTCGAGAGAAGAAACAACACAACGGCCTATGACCTTTCAATCAAGTGCAACAACGTGTCTGATTATGATTCTCTCAACTCTCATCTTCCAGTTATCGCTTTCGGTTAATCGATAATTTATTAATTCTCACAATTCTTCTAAACCTTCTCAAATTTGAACATTTTGACCAGTACAAACCTTGATAGATTATTAGCCGAACGAAAATTTTTTTAGAGAAAGCCCCAAAAATATTTTTAAACAGTTTAAGTCTACCTAAGGTAACTAGAAAAAGTTTAGTTGAAAATTTTGACTTAAAAAGGAGTGTATGAAAAACCAGGCTTAACCCTTGCCTACGTTTGGATTAGAATGTGAAAATGTGATGAGATGGAGTTTTGACTTCGGTTCTAACTCCGTATTTTTAAAGTTTAAATCCCGTCTTTTACCTCGCGACCAAACTTCCTCTCAAGTCTAGACCGTCTGTCGAAACCTTTCGTTGATCAAAGGTTGGAATTATCCCTAGTTACACTAGAGTCCCAGTAAACCATGGCATGAGGAGGAGCTTGAAATTCCAGCCGATGAGTTCATTGTAAACATTCAAGACAACAAAACTCCTCGATATTCTTTGATCGTCACACAACGTGCTATCTCGTGTTTTCTCAATTTTTTCAAACTCACCCTAAGCGCGTTTCGCCTTCGTCAAATCCCATTATCTATCATCCTCCGTCCGCCTCTTTTTCCTCTTCATCTGAGTTATCTTTCGGCAATTTCTGCCTCTTTATCTCGTTCTCATCAATCCTTCCCTCTGGCTACTTCTGCTGCCTTCAGAATCAATGCTTTGTGTGCATCCCGAGCATCCAAAGCGTGCACTTTTGCGCTTCTTTGTGCTTCCCCATTCATTTCTCTCCAATCGCAATTCTGCAGCTGCCGATATGAGATTTTTATAGCACAACTATGCACATCTCTTATCACTAAACATTTTAAAGAAGTTTCCCATCATCGTCCTTTCCTAATCAATGGCTGTAATCATTAGCTAAAATTTCGATCCTTGAAGCAGACTAGAGAGATAGTGCTTGTCCGAAGCTCTTGGTACAACTCGAACCTCAGGGTCGTTTTGTCTTTCCGTCGTAATATGTGAGAATCATTAATTTATCCGAGAATTTCAGGGTAAACCTAACCTAACTCTGACAACTTTGAAGAGTCGATTTTCGAAAATCAGACCCCGAAATGCCAGCCGGAATCGGAGTTCCGGCGATGCGGAAAATGACGTATTTTGTTCCTAAAGACCAAGGTAAGGTTAGATTTTGTGGATTAGAATGCCCGGGACATGGGAGTTCCGAATAATGAGTCTTCAATTTCGATTTAAAATTTTCCAAATTTGAAACTTCCAACATCTCCGTTGTGAAATTTTTAACATAAACTACGTTTACAAAGCATCTGGTCTTCAATTTACTATGTACAAGTTATCGGCAAAAGTTCCCTAAAATTACAAATCGATGACAGGTTCATGAGCGGGAAATCAGAGACTGTTTATTTTTACTTCAAAATAGCGTAAGGTTAAGTTAGACTACGCGACTCGGGTATTTATCGTATTTACCCTATGACAAACCCCCTTTCATAACATTTCCGACACTCAGTAATAAACCTAGCGATTCCATTATCAAAGTTCCCTTCAGTTAGTTTCCGATTGAGCTCATTTTCATCGTTTTGCCCTCAAAATTTTACATTTTCGGTTCAAAACAGCTTTTTTCTATTTGGACGCACCAATTGTTCGAGTTTTGCGTGGCAAAAGTTCCTTTTATCCTTATCTTATCCATGAATTGCATCATGATAATCTAGCGAAAAACCGCGGAAGTGATAATAAAAATCAAATGAAAAAGCGGACGAAAAACACGAAAATAATAATGTAGTGGTTGTTTACGAACGCAAACGCAATACACTTTGCTCTATCGACTATCGATTTTTTTTGTTAGGTTTGTTCTTCCCGGTTGTTTTGAATTATCCTGGCCGGTTTATTGTTCCTAACCTCCATCATTTATTAAGAGGTCATCTCCGTGCCTGTGCATCGCGTTTGCATCGCTCTACCGGCCTCTTTCCATTAAATCTATCAAATCAATAGGTTCGGGTGGGAATTCTCAATTCGCCCCGTTCTCCACTCGTTCTGTTGAATGTTTTCCGCTGCTTGACCCAATCATCACAGTCGATTCGTTTCCTTTTCATATCTAATATCTAATCACCTTTATCACGATTTATCGCATTTATTCGATTTTTACCACATTTTATTGTACTTCCAATCTAGCCATAATCAGCGGAAAGCTGCAACATGGGCCACAAACGGTTGATGTTGTTAGGTAAACTTTCGATCTAATTTTTAGGACATGTTTTTAGATGAAATAGTTAATAAAGGAGAAAGCTGGAAAATGAAAAAGTTGTAAATCTACTTACTAGAGACCAAATTTTGGCGCTGGAGTTTTGAAAAAGACTAAACTAGGGTTTAAAAATACACAATTAGGGCTGATTTTCAGATAATACGCACGACCAAGTCCGAGTTCCCAATGTGATCGCTCTGGTGGGTCTTCCAGCTCGAGGCAAAACCTACATTTCGCACAAACTCTGCCGCTATCTGAACTGGATCGGAATCAAAACCAAGGGTGATAGACTAATTTTCGGTTTTTGAAGAGTTCGAGCAGTTTGAAAAACGATCATTTCAAAATTTTTAGACTTAATGGAAAAATAGTACTAGAAAAGGAAAGCTGCACAACATTTCCAGCATAACTCATTTCTTGATAATTGTCGAACTAATTACAGCTTTCAACGTCGGCGAGTATCGCAGAAAGGCGTGCAATTTGGAAGAGGAAGGCGAATTCGAATTCTTCTCGCCAAAAAATACACGCGGCCAGAAAATACGGGAGTAGGTTTTCTCTTTAGTTTTTGAAAATTCTGAACTCTGAAATTTGTCTAATTTGAGGCTACAAAAGTCGTGCTAATATGAAATTTGTGTGCTTATGAAATGACATTACAAATCTTCAGAGAGTGTGCACGGTTAGCCATCGAAGATATGGGTCGATACTTGGACAACAAAGAGGGCGAAGTCGCGGTAAAATTGCAAAAATCTTCATATTTGGCAAGAGAATACTCAGATACTGGACGCGACGAACACGACTCGCGAACGTCGTCAATACCTCGTGGATTACTGTAAGAACTTGCAGCACGATCCCGCATTCCGCGTCTTCTTCGTCGAGTCGGTCTGCGACGATCAGATGATCATCGACTCGAACATCACGGTATTCAACATTTTATATTTTCTTAAAAATCTAACTTTAAATTGTGGATAGAGGAAACCTTGAATTTTGTGAGGAAGTTCCGAATTTCAGGAAGTCAAAATCAACTCTCCTGATTACAAGGGCATAATGACACAAGAACAGGCCAAGGAGGATTTCCTGAAGCGAATCGAGAATTACAAGCTGCAGTATCAGCCACTGGATGAAGAGCACGACAACGACTTGTCCTACATCAAGGTATTCTTGAAAGTCTCTTGATTGTCCATTGTAAAAACTTGACAGTCGCAAGCCCTTCGCACAAGGGGCGGTACGAACAGCATGCTTCCCGCTCGCATCGCGGCATGCATTGCAAATTCATTATTCAAACTGGATTTCCACTTTCATTTATTTTTTCAACGTTTTCATTCGTGATTTTTATAATTATTCGGTAATCACCGATAATTAGGACATGATTACAGAATTTTGCTGAGAAATTATGCTCAAGAAATCTTTTGTCGAGAAAAACGACAAAAAGTCGCGGAAGAACACGAAATAAACAAAACTAAAACCTGTATCTGTAATTGTGTTCTAATTATCTGCTAATTATCGATGATTATCACAATTTTGAAGAAGAAATTCAAAAATCTATGTAAAAAATAATTTTCAAAAAATCACTGCAAAATACGAGAAAAATAGGTGAAAAGTGGCTGTTCATTGAACCATCTAAAGGTAATTAGCTCTAATTACCGCTAATTATCGATGATTACCGAATAATTATAAAAATCACGGACGAAAACGTCGAAAAATAAATGAAAGCGAAAAATCCAGTTTGAATAATGAATTCGCAATGCATGCCGCGACGCGAGCGGGAAGCATACTGTTTGCACCGCCCCTTGTGCGAAGGGCATGCGACTGTCAAGTTTTTACAATGGACGATATGAA
The DNA here is from genome assembly GCA_964036155.1 of Diploscapter coronatus. NCBI lineage: Eukaryota > Metazoa > Nematoda > Chromadorea > Rhabditida > Rhabditidae > Diploscapter > Diploscapter coronatus. The sequence goes on from OZ038423.1 coordinate 9,110,447, forward strand.
GTCTACAATTTCATTTTTGTCAGTCTTGCGAAATCGAAACAAAGGATACATTAGCTTCGAAAGACTACTATTATTTTCAGGTGATAAACGCCGGTAAATCCTTTTTCGTGCACAACGTCCACGGACACATACAGAGCAGGGTCGTGTATTTTTCAATGAACATCCACTTGCTGCCGAGAAGCATCTACCTCACTAGGGTAAGCTTATCTTTTTTAGAACAGATTCTCTAATTCTTGAAACTGCCCGGACCAGAGATGTCAAACTCATTTTTGAAGGGGCTTCTGAGTGTTTTCTACTTATTTTGGACCCGTAGAACACGAATCCGGTGTCCGTTTTTCGATTTTCCCGCACCTTCCGGAGATGGGTCCGGATCCGGGAAGTTTACGCATTGTTTTTGTGGGTCAGCAAAGCAAATCAATTGATTTTATCTTCTTATGAATTTCAAAACCGATAAATTTCAGCATGGGGAGAGTGAATACAACCGAATCGGGAGACTTGGTGGCGACTCGCCGCTCAGTGAAAACGGACTGAAATATGCGCATAAGTTGAGGGAGTATTTCGAGGTAAATTTTGAAAGTAGTTTTCCGAAAATAGATCTTGGTCTTCAGCGAGAAGACATCGACGATCTTCGAATTTGGTCGTCGCAGAAAATCCGCGCCGCTCAAACTGCCTCTGCTCTGCGGGACTTGGCAGCTCATGTCGAATATTGGAAAGTTCTCGATGAAATTGATGCGGTCGGTTGTTTTTAACTTATCTTCGGCTTTTCCTACTGCCCGACATGTTTATTTGACTTTTCATTTTAAAATGTCACCCTCATTGCTTTATTTTCAGGGAATCTGCGAGGGTCTGACCTACGAGGATTTCGAAGCGAGGTATCCGAAGCAGTTCGCGGAACGAGACAAGGACAAGTACCACTATCGATATCCCAGTGGAGAGGTTATTTCAGTTTCTTTCTACTCTTCACAGGTCTGCATGTTTAGAGCTACGAAGATTTGGTGGCTCGTTTGGAACCAGTAATTATGGAGTTGGAAAGGCAGTCGGATGTGCTGGTTGTTTCGCATCAGGTAGACTTCTCATTTTCGAATAAATTTTATCTATTTGAAAATCTTTTGAGCGTGCCACTTGGAAACATCCTGAAAAGCTAAATTGAGGAAATTTTTCAGGCAGTCCTTCGCTGCATTCTCGCCTACTTCACCAACAAAAATCGCGACGATTTGCCTTATTTGAAGGTAAAAATTACTCTACTAAAAAAAATAGATAATTTATAGGTCCCACTTCACACCGTAATCAAGCTGACGCCGAAGGCCTATTCCTGCGAAGTGGAAATGTTCAAATTTGACATCGATGCTGTCAACACTTACAGGGAAAAGCCGGGAGCTGCGGTAAGCATTTTTAAAAGATAGCATATTTGAAATTTTATGATTTTTGTCCTCTGAAAAATTTGAAGTGATTTATTTTGAAAGTTCAAAAATGTATTATTTTATGTTTGTAATTTTCTTGAAAATGTTCAGGAGAATAATTCGTCCAACCCAGTTGGGTTGTGCCACTCTCCATGTAAGTTTGCTATCTGCGAGTGCAAATGTTGTGTTGTAAATCCCAAGCATTTTTTTTTTTAAACTCCCACTTTCGTGACTTCTGAGTGATGATTTTTCTCATTTAAAAATTTAAGCAATGGAGAATATTTTCAGAAGCTACCCGAGGAACCGACGCAAGACACGCGGGTTGTTGCCATTTAGAATCAAAGTTGAGAAACCACGGATAAAAAGTGCTAGAAATAACGAGTGATGCTGACTGAATTTCGCGGTATTTTTTTTAAAGAAAATAGTTTATTTTTATTTCTATTCGGAGATTTTTACCTAGAAATACGTGAATTCTCGTCACTTTTCTTCTAAATTTGTCAAATTTGTAGATTACTAGAAATTTAAAATGCATTTTGACTTTTAGACTTTTCAAATTCCCTAATACCTTCAATTTTCATTGATGCTCAAGTAACTTGTTCATATTTATTACGCATACACACATTTTTGACATACGTTTTAGTATTACGATACTTTGAAGGCTTCGAATTTTCCAGAGATTCTAATTTTATCAGTTTGTAGCTCAAGCTTCATAGTGATATAGAGATTCAAGATTTTCTATTTTCCATTTGGTGCCTTATTCGAAAACGTGATTTGATTTAACCTGGTAGAGATTTTTTAATGAAAATAAATTTTTATCCGATTCTTTATAATTTTGAAAAGTACCGTTTTTCGGTAGGAATATCCTTTGTGGAGTGGTTTCGAGTTTAGTTGATTTGTTTCGAATTTCAGAATGAGTCGAAGCAGCTCGCCGAGCACGAAGGAATTCATCTGGCAGTTGCCTGGGGAAGAACTCATTGTTACTGGTAACTTTCTCTTCAAACTTTTCTTATTTTTAATTTGTCTAGAAAATTTGAAGCGAATACACTATTTCCTGAAGAAATACAGGATGGTCGTGTTTTTTGTGTCATAGAAAATTAAGCGTTCAGCCTCATCACATTTTTGCTAATTTATTTTGGTGATGAGTTAATCAGAAAGCAGGATAGATGAAAATTTGGATATGTTGTAATTTTCAGACCGTAACATCGTCTACATTTCCCCGATTGGAAAAATCCCCGGCAAAGTGATCATCACGCGATATCGACTCCGATTCGAAGCAAAAGACTCCCAATCTAGGGTAATTTTTTAGATTCAAATTTGTTTGCAATATTTATTTGCAGGGTAACTGCAACTTCGACATCCCGTTGGGTTTCATCTACAAAGTCGAGAAAATAGGTCATTCGACTGTGACGAGGGGCGAATCCAATTACGGACTCATTGTGCATTGCAAGGTTGCAACTGCTTTTTTTCATTTTACACTATCCAATAATTTTATTTTTAACAAGTTTTTTCTCGCCTAAGATATCTAAATTTCCTAGCAAAAATGTAAAAATCCCTTTTGTTGATCTTTTTAACATTTTAGGACGTTCAATACATTCGATTCGCTGCGAATCAGGCCACGCACAGTCGACGTCCGTTGGTTGAAGCCCTCCTCAAATATGCATTCCCACTCTCGAACAAATTGGTGAGAAATTTCTAAGATTAATTTATTTAGTGGTTTTTGAAGCCAACTATTAAATTATCAAAATGAAAAGATTATGAAATTTTTTAATGAACTTCATTCGTTTTTCTTTATATATTTTTACACCATAAGGATTCTAATTTGACTTTTTTTAGCCATTCTACGCTGTTCTCTACGCTAAGGAATGCCAAAGACCTACGATAAACGGCTGGACGATTTACGAGCCGAAGAAGGAGTTCGCTCGGCAGGGAGTGCCCAACGAGTTGTGGCAGTACACCGACATCAATGCCACTTACAACTTTGCTGATACTTATCCCAGAGTGGTTCGTTTTTTCAGAAAATTTACTAGAAATTCAAGAGCTTAACAAAAGTCCTGCGAAATGATCGTTCTCAAGTTCTGCCCTAAATATCTTTTCCTTCATGATAACTTGTACATTCCTTTTAAAGATATGAAAATACGTCATGGTCCTTGTAGTTTTTACATCTTTTCAAGAAAACATGTGATAGAAAAAAGCGAGTAATGACAAAGTGTCCATTTTAGAAGGTCAAATTTTCAGTTGATGGTGCCGAAAGCAGCCGCTCTGCGCAGTCATTCGCACCTGCGTCTGGTCGGGGAGCACAGAAGCAGACAGCGCATTCCCGTGTTGAGTTGGATCCATCCCCACACTCAGGCAACCATCACCAGGAGCTCACAACCTATGGCTGGGATCATGACCAAAAAGAGCAATGACGATGAAATGTATGCTTTTCCCTTATCTCTTTCTAAATTATTATTATTTTTTTAATTTTTATCCTTGCCTAAATTAATTTACTACTTTTTAAAGATATTTGTCATAATTTTATTGATTTTTTAATTTGACAGAATTGTTTTTTCTCCTTTCTCTAAAGTGAATTTTATTTTAGGTACCTTCGAGACATCGTGGATGCGAACGCAAACGCCCACCAACTGCTGATTTTCGATGCGAGGCCAATGATGAATGCAAAGGTTCAAAAACTTGCCTAAAATTAAAAAAAGAATACATATATAAATTTCCAGGTAAACCGAGCAAAGGGAGGCGGTTTCGAAGAGAACTATGACCAGTGTGCTCTGCAATTCCTCAACATCCACAACATTCACGTCGTTAGGGAGTCGTAAGCGTTTTTGTTATTTTGTCAAGCTGCTAAATCAGTAATAGTTCTAATTCTCATGTAATCTTTTACTTGTTCTTTAATTCTTTCTTTTTCTGTTTAAAATTCCACAAAAATCTCACTTTCTCTTTAGAAAGATGATAATTTTAGCCTTCGAAAACTGCGAGAAGCGATTTACCCTCGAGTGGACGAGAAGAATTACTGGAGGATGGTGGACGAGTCCAAATGGCTCAATCACATTCAGGTTTAATTTTGCAATTTTTGCAAGAAAGATTTTTTTTTCATTTTAGAGCATTATGGAAGGCGCGTCTCAGATTGCTCACGATGTGGAACAGAAGAAGTGTTCGGTGCTGGTGCATTGCAGCGATGGATGGGATAGGACGGCACAGGTGAAATTTAGATTATTTTTATGGTTTTTTTTCTTATATATTTCTTACTCTTTCAAATTTACATTTTTTCATAATCGAATGCAGAAGATGAACCCTTTTCCTCGTTGTGTTAGAATTAGTAGAATCTATAATCTATCTTTCACCAAAACTCCGATAATTATTCTTTAATTCATATTTTCAGCTAACTTCATTGGCCATGCTCCAACTCGATCCCTACTACCGAACGATTGAAGGCTTTGCGGTGCTGATCGAAAAGGAATGGTGCAGTTTCGGACACAAGTTCTCCCAGAGAATCGGTAGAAATTTTGAATTTTATGCAAATTGACGGGATTTTCCTAGGTCACGGCGAAGACAAGCCTGGAGATAGCGAGCGATCGCCCGTCTTCCTGCAGTTCATCGACTGCGTCTGGCAGATCATGAAATTGGTAGGGCGAATTTTAAAAATTTCTAGTCTTCATTCTTTTTAAAAACTGGCAATTGACCACTTAAAAAGAGCAGGGAACTACGTTTTAATGCGTTTGTATTATTTTTATCTTCAGTACGGTCACTACTTCGAGTTTACTTCGACCCTTCTGATCGAAATTCTGGACGAGTTGTACGCCTGTCGATTCGGTACTTTTCTCTACAACTCTGAAAAGCAGAGGATCGTTGAAAATGTATGGTTTTTCCTAGGTTTGAATTGAGTTTTCATAGTGAAGGTGACGAAATAATCTTAAATTTTTACTTTCTGCTTATTTTGTTTCGTTTTGTAAACCCAAACTCATGTTTGCCAAATTTGTTTTCTTCAGAGATGTCACGAAACGACGATTTCTCTGTGGTCCTACATTCTGGAAAACCGCACCAAATACCTCAATCCGCTCTATAGAAGCCAAGGTTAGGAACTTTCGACAAACTACTCAAATCTCTGACACTAAATTTCACTAGAACCTATCGAATTTTGCAAATTTTTTTTCCAAACTCAGCTATTTTTCTCGTTTTCAGAAGCTTCTGTGGTTATTCTGATGACCCCATCAATCAGGCATCTGCACGTCTGGAACGAATACTATGGAAGGCACAATCCGTCGGTTCTCGCTCCGGGATCGGAGGTCATTCTTTGTTAATTTAAAAATAAAAGTCTTCATCTTTAAAAAAAAACTTCACTTTTAATTTCTTTATGTTTCAGATAGCAAAACGCTACTCGATTGAGCGTGCGATCGGAAAGAAAGCCCTGTTGAATGAGTTGATGGCGATCGAGCAAAACGCAGCTAAAAACAGACAGCCTGTCAACACGACTGTCTGAACCAACTTGTATAAGTTCAAATTAAAATACCGTAATCAATTCTTTTATTTCTAATGAAAATTGTCAGGAAAGTTCGATATATTAGAAGCTATTCGAAATTTCGAGATCATCGAAAACTTCTAAAACATGAAACAATTGTGTTTGAATGCAGCTGAATATTATGTCTTATGAAATTTGAGGATTACGGTATTTTTTCCAGATTTTTTCTTTTGGTAGTTCATACTTATTCCTATTTTCATACGAATTTCACATATACGGTGTTTGTTCTATGTCTTACAACTCTGGATCATTTCACTTCTATCACCTTTTCATTTACTTTTCTGTTACCGGAGCATTTTAGTACATCACTTTCATTCGAGTTTCTTCCACCCTGTATCATTTTCCTCCGTGTTTACTTTTTCTAACGAGCTATTTTGATTTTTTAAGAGCTATTTTCAAATTTTTATCGTAAAAATATGGTAAACCTGCCGAACTCTGTGATTTTTGTGGGGATTTATTTAGTCTGGTTTGTTTGGTGAAAATAGAAGTGAGGAAGAAATCAATGTTTTACATACTGCTCAGAGCTGAGACGAAGTTGAAATCTTAAAATTCGAAGTCGAAGTTGGCTCAAAAACCCTCGAAATTTCGACTTTCGAAGTCGAAACCTCGTCTCAGCTCTGATACTGATACATGCGCTGCATAAAATTTCAATGCTTTTCGCCATGTTTCGAAAAATAGATGGAAGAATCTTTTGAAATCATAACGACATCTCATTTTATGAAGTAGATAGAAATCCTGTAAAAATGATGAAGTTCTCATCAAATCGTAAACTAATGTTGATGTAAATCTTGAAAGAAAATCGTCAAATTTTCGTATTTTGTTCATTTCCATTTCAAAGAATCGGTGTTTCTGAATCTCTAACATTTTACCAAAAATCTATTCGATTTTTTTCGTATTTATTTTAGGAAATTCTTTGCAATAACACAATATGACACAGCATAATAAAAACTTTCATGAGGATAATCGACTTTTGAAGCTGTAACGACGCTGACATTCCGCATTCGCGATATTTATCATGTACAATCTGGAAGTATTCAAAATTCGTATTTTTTCAGGTCATGGAAAGTTGAAGATGAAGATCATATGAGGTTCCACATCAAGCTATAACAAGATTCACACACGAAAGGAAGAATGATGAAAAATACTCCTTCAAAAAATAGCCAAAGTGAAGAGTGCCTGACATGCCCTATAATAGTTTCAGCATTTACGAAAGCCCACTGCTTTTCTTTCAAGGCTTTCATGAAAAACTTGTAAAACAATAGCATTTGGTCTTCATTAGGTCGGTGGATCTCTATGTTCATCTAAAATAGTAATTTTCAATTAAGAACTAAAATCACGTTTACCTGACAAATAGCGATTTTATTCTGGGTCAATCTCCCATCGGCTAGGAAATACTCGAGCATTTGATATTCAGCATGCTCGATATCGACCAACAATTGGTCAATCAACAGATTTTCATGATTTAGTGGAGTATCTCTGACAAACATATCGAAAACGATATAATATCGAGGATCTTTATCTCTAGATGACGATAAATATCTAAGCAAAATTCCAAATTTTTGAATTGAAAAACTACTTACTACCTTTCAAAATATACGATCGCATAGTGCCATTCTTATGTCCCACTGCGTATGGGTAGAATTTACCGACCTAAATTATTGATTGACAACCTAAAATCTTCGTAACATCCTAATAAAATATGAAAACGACAAATTTATGACATTATTCTAAGGTATTTATGGACTATTTGGTGCCACAAAATTTTCCTACAAATAATTTTCAAAATAGATAGTTTCAAATCTCACATCTGAAAACAGTTCATCATTCGTCTCTTTCACCGGATCAGCCCCGATAAATCGGCAATTTGGCATCGACTTTTTCATGCCCAATTCCGTTTCCACGTCCTTCCCAATTCCTAGCGATACTATTGTGCAGGATGATAGCTGATTTTTATCAATCATTTGGAGGAAAAAGGTAGTTCATACATTTTCCACCGGCATAATGTGATATTTATTCTCATCGGTATTTGGGAAAATATTGATTTTGAGATATTTCGATGGGGTACATAAATTCACAGCTTCGGGAAATAAGTCCCAGACCTAAATGAAAATATATTTTGAAAAAATCATGTAAAGTACGGATTTAGGATCTCTCAATCCAGCGTATTTACCGTTCAAACAAGCCCAGTTTCCTTCGAAGGGGTCATGGCCTTCTGTAATGAAATACAAGTCATGACATGATTAATCTACTCAGTTTTAAGCCGAGGTCTCAAAGTAAAAACTATTATTTTATTCACTTTATTTTCTTTTGAATTAAATGTGCTATAAATGTATCACATACCAGGCAATTTATATTCTGTAGCTTTATTCGATGAAATCCATATTAGACAAATGAAAAATACAGACGAAAATAATCCGAAATACAGAAATCGTCGTCTCGGAAAATATTCAAGATAAAAATATCGAACGGTCATTTATTTTCTTCGATTCGTCAAATGAAATCGAATCGTATAAAATAGAAATAGAACAACCCAAATAAGCGAAAATAGATTTTATCGTAGATGGAGAATTAATACAAGTTATGGATTCAAATTTATGAATAACTAATACGATTAAAATATGCTAAAATAAGGTCAACAGGCTAATGGATTTTTCGCTACTTCAGCTTCATCGATGATTTGCGTGCTTCGTTCTTTAATAAATGTACTTCCGATATAAAGAACGCATCCCACCGCACAAACTTCCGTCGACTAAAATTAAGAAAAAAATCATGATTATTGGCATGTGTGATTCAAAATTCTTGATAAAACGAATCATGCTTTGCGTTTAGTTCGAAAATAAAACTGAAACGGATTTTTAAAATCGAATCTTGTTAAACGATAAGCCGAATTTAAAGCATAAGTTTTATGATTTATGATATTTTCGCCAAACTTATGAAGATCAGCCTCTTAGTAAAAAAACTATTGAGACTTATCAACTTTCATGGATTGCTTCAAACCTGACAAGTATTTTAAATTACTTACCCCATAAAGAAAGTCCTTGTAGGATCTAGATCTGTAGAGTCCGATCGATTCATCGCATTTCATTTCGATTTTAGCGTTACAAACACTCAAAAATGATATATTCAATGTGTAAAAGTTTGAAATGTTCAAGCTTCTGTCAACACCCTAAACAAAAATGATGAATACTTTTTTTATTTTTTGCAAATTCTGCAGAATTTCTCGTCTGCTTAGAAACTATTCTGTTATCAAAAAGCGATCAGTTGAAATAGAATAATAATATTCCAAAATTAATATATTGTAAGAAAGAAATTTTCCAATATTTTAAGAATTCAAGTAATAATAAGTAATAATTGACTTAGAAAGATTCAAAACCGCGCGATGTACATTCAGAATTTTCAAGTTGATGATACGAAATTTATTCTCAGTTCCTCGCTCTTTGACAATAATCACCTTGTCATTCCCCTTACCATGACAAATTTTATCTGACAGCTAGAACTAGGAAAAATAGTGCGCAAAATACCGTAATTCTCAGGAAATGGTATTGAAGAGAAAAAAAGGGAAGGAAACAAGGATAAAGTGAATAACCAGAAAATATAGTAAATTGGAAGACTCACAACGAAGAGCTGCCCCAATGATGGGGTGCTGAAAAGAGTTTTATTAGTTTCAAGTTTTCTTATTTTCTTCTGAAGCACTTTACGAGGAACTTTCACCTGCATTTTTGTATTTACAGGGTTCGTCAAAAGTGAATCGTTAATAAGATATTCAAAAGTTCTACTGGGAGGTAAGTAGAAAAAATTCCCCAGAAAACCATGACTTTAACATTCCAATGACAATGATTATTCAATTGCATAAATTTATTGAGTTGTCTTATAAGCCTTTTCTCGCTCTTGAATTTTGAAGTTTTCTGAAAATTGACTTGCGATACATTGAAAGAGCATTCAACTCCAGTTTAATAATTTGCTAGTTCTTATAGAACGATATATTAACAATTCATCTACCAATAATTTGTGGTAAAGAATTTTTTTTTTTTTTAAATTCCTAGAAGATGGGAAAAGATTCATGGAACAACACAATAGAAAGAAAACATTACTCTTTGCAGTATTCACCGAGATCGCAGAAAACCTCAAGGTATTCTCCATCTGGCTTTTCCTTTTCACTGAAACTAATTTTGCAGCATAATTATGAACACAGGCATCAATGGTAGCTTACGTGATAGTCATATTTGTGTAATCTGAAAACAGTCTTTGAGAAGATCGACTTTCTATATAGAGGACGTGATCAAAAACAAAAGTTCTGGTTTCGCAGCTTTTATTTCCGTGTATTTGATTATACTCTACCTGAAAATCATGATTATAGGTTTTGTGGACCTTAGAGAATTTTATCCTTAAAAAGTGCCGAAACTCGAAAAAGCCAGCAATCGTGATTTTTAGATAAAATTTGTTCAGATACCATTGAATAAACCCCGAAAACCGGAACTCTGCCACTGGTCACCCCTGGCTGAACCTTGAAGGCCATCTGATTTAAGGATGCTGGCGATCGGCAGAACAGCAGGTAGTTTGCATTTGCGTGGTTTTCCCGATTTCACAATATTTAGCATACTTGATGGGGACTGAGTCTGATCCGATTTGGTTTCAGTCGAACCATCATCTTTCACGTTGGATTTTTCCGACGAAGAGGTAGAATTCGTAGGTGAATTTGATTTGTCGATGTTTGATGGAGTAGAAGCCTTTTTAGTTTTCTGGTAACTGTACTGAGTTAAGAGTACAAGAAATAACCAGAATATTTGACGCCGAATCAACATTCTGGTGGCTTTCATGAGCTAATGGAAAGGATAATGGAAAATTCGACGCTATATCTTTCAGTGCTTTTATCCAATGTGAGTCATCAGTATGACATCTACTTAACAGTTTCAATCATAACTTTCAAACATTGTTTTTTTCTATAAAATATTCGTGGAGTTTTATCTTCAAACCAAAAGGAGCTCTAAATTGTGATCCTTGAGTCGAGATGCGTGTCGTTTACGCTCAACCGCGTAGTCTGCAAATATGGTGGCCCTGAATGCCAAAAGGGCAGCAGCCAGAGCACCGAGGGCCACACACTACAACCACTCGAATAGCTGATTTGTACCTGAATACGTGCACTGCATCGATCGACTGCTGCTATCGAGCGATTCTTCCCGTGATTCGCTCTGATAATGAGTAGCAATGATAGACCTGGACCTGCTGATAAGGCGCAACGCAGTCTCCCCACAACGTCGACCTCCAGAGCGCCGCACACCCATAGCTGGTCCACCGAAAATCTCAATATTGTAAGATTTAATAGGACTTATGTATTTTAGATAAATATTGATAGCTTTTCGCTCTGGGATCATGCTAAAAATCGTCTTTTGTGAGGCATTACTCATGGTCATCAATTTAAACTATGGAATCAGATTGATTAGAGGGAATTAAGGATAGTTTTGAAGATCAATAATTCCAGACAGCAGCCTTGTCTCGACCAGCCCCTCTATCAGCCTCCTCACTCGTTTCGAGCCTTTCCCAACTACCTATTCAGCCCTCAAACGTGCCGGTGGTAGCTTCGACGAATATTCTGATTCCTGCTTTGTTCAGGCAACAACTAATTTCACCTCCCGATTATCAGCAGCAATTATTATTCAACCAGATTAGATCGTTGTCGTCGGGGAATCTGGGTAAGTGTTACAGACATTTATTATTCGAGATTTATCAATTGCCAACAATCGAAAATGATTATGAATGGTCCAGAAACTGAAAAATGCTCCAAACCCAATCGCTAATTATCTGGAGATATTAACATACTTTATTAAAGACAATTATGATTATGCTGTCACATGCATCATCCTACAGCGTCGTTAACATCCCTGAGCATATCCCGCAATTCAAACAGATTCAAAACCTTTATAGCATCCCTCTCCACAACGGGTATCTCCTCACCTCCACAGCCAAAGGCTGCATCCTCGAACCTCTCCTTGTCATTGCCTTCTTTGATGCAAGATTCGGAGGGAGCTTCTTCGTCCAGAGCCTCAAATATGTCAGTCGATTCCAATGAACAGGCACTACCTCCTCTGTTTCGACCCATTGCTCGTCGACCATCAGCAACTGTGCCTCTACCCTTTGCTGCGAGTACATCCAGTATCTTGACGGCTACAACTTCCGGTATAATTTGCTAAAACCTTTAAAAACTGACTTAATTTATTTGAAGCTCCCTCAACGTCCTCCGACGGACAACTTGACAAGCCAACAACTTCAAAACAGGACGAGAAGATAGAACAAGGAATCAAGAAAGTCGAAGCCATGAAGTCGGAGCAGAAGTGAACATTTTGTAAACATTTCCTCAAATGAATTAGGAACTTCAGATCTTTACATGAATTATTCAAACAATTTCGCCCAAACGTACCAAACTATGATGCAGGAACGATACCAGCAACGACTGGATATGTCCCGTCACATTTCATGAGAGGAACCATGATAAAACTGGCGAATGGGAAAATGAAGAGGGTATGAAAATTACTTCGAAATAGTTTTTAACTGAAATAAATCCAGGTTGAGCAGTTGTCATCGGACGATTTCCTGTCTTCTGCAGCGATCTCAAGGAACGTGATCGTCAACGCGAGTATCGTCTGCAACATCGTCCAAGGAACCAATCTCGTCCGAATTCATTTTGAAGTCGGGGAGTCGAGATACAAGGTAGCTGTCGATGGAAGAAAACGAGTTCATGACTTATGGATTTATCATTATTAGACGACTCTCGACGTTCAAAAAGAATACCCCTTCTTCGTGCTCGGCAAAGGATGGTCATCCGGGGATCCGACAATGACCTACGATCGATATGGAATTGAAGCTCAATCGCTGAATGTAAGTGAATCTTACAATTTCTTGCTAACGGGTGTTGTTCTCGTGTATTATTATACGATTTGAAATACTGACGCAGTGATTTGCTCTCTATGCTAAGTCCGGCGAAGCCCCCCTTAAAATAAAATCAACATTAACTAATTTTGTGAATATTCTCTTAAAAATTTCTCATACAAAATTGTAGGGAATACTTTTTTTAGAAATTTTCTGTAAATAAATATTTTAAAAACGTTTAGGAAAAAGTAAACACTTTTTTCTGGAAAAAAAATGATACCGGACAGCTCAAAGCATGGTGACTGAAGAATTGAAAATTATAGATTCTTGTCTTCATTCAGAATGAATGTTTCCATATTTGAAAATCACGCAAACTCATTCATTCAATTCAGGTCGGTGACGTTTGCATCGTTCTAACTCGCAAAAGCGACGATGATTCCATTGAAACGACGAGCCTTGTGGCTGCAGAGAAGAATCTGCAGAATGAATCCGACAAGCGAGCCGAAAAACGAGCCCCGAAGAGGAAGGCCGAACAGGAAATCAAATGTGAAGATGTTATTCCAGAAGAAAACGCGTTTATGTATGAAATTTAAAAATGCTTACTGCATTCATTTTGATTCGGATTGTTTTATTCCTATTATTATGCGTGTTTTTTAATCTTCGATTCTGAATTTTCAAATTTGATGTTGGTGGAAATTGAAATCTGCAAAAATATTGCGAGCCCCTTCAAAAACTCTAATCGAACAAAAATTTACAATTTGGTTCAGTCTAAACCCCCTACTTAAACCGATAATTACCCTTCCCAATAACCTAGATTATCGTCAACGAAAATTATAATTTTACCTATTTCGAAGCATTTGGATTAAAAGTCAGCCATTTCCCAAATGAATCGTCTCCCTGTCGGTGATGAGTTTTAGACTATGAATTGACTTCACAAATGAAAAATGCAAAATTACATTTGAAACTTGTTGATTTTTACAAATTTTGCACTTGAAGAGGACAACTTTGCTGCGTTGTGCGCTTGTGTGCTATCATTGTTCGGGCTTAAAATTTTCCCAATATTACATTCATCCCAGTAGAAATAACATATTAAGCGTGCAAAAGCGTGCGCCCATCAGATCGAATTTTCGAGAATTTCAGCACTCCTTAAGTTTCAAAAACAGGTGGTTTCGTCGATTTTCTAGGATCAGTCTAGCAGGGATCTTTGCAGAGTTTGAAATTTCCCACAAAACCTCCGTTTCGGAATCACACCAATTTTTCAGCTTTTTGCAGGAGCTCGGTTCGAAAAACTCGTTTACGAAAAATTTCAATTTCACCATATTCAAATTGGAGCATTTGTGTTCTCTAAGGATATGATCATTTCTGTAAAGTATTTTTGAAGCATTTCATCTTTTAATAGCTTGATCATATTCGTGGAGAGATAGACTTTATGTGAATAGAATTACTCTTGAAAAATGTGAAAATAGATATTACAAATACCTAAAGAAACTTGAATGTGATCTTATCATCTCGATATATCAGCTACTCTATTCTTGAATTGTCAGGGATCAAAATCACTTGCTTTGTAAATTGTGAGCTTTATTCTCGTCATACTCCATTGCAAATAATCTCTCAGTCCTCATCAAATTCGCCAAGATTCCAAATTCAAAGAAAAATGTCGTTTTCAGGAGCAATCAAATAAAAGTTATTCTGTGAAATGTCGTTATTTTACGATACACAGAAAATATAATTCACATGCCCTACAGTCTAAAGATAAGTACTCGAATTTGAAATGAGCAGTACATGTATTCTTCTTCTATTCTAATTATTTTAATTCGCGAATAACCCATATAGAAGAAAATTATTCGTAATGGCTTTTCTATACGGAAATAGTAAAACTTGAAATTTTTCCCTTCAAAAATTGCTAATTTTCTAAATAAATTACTAATATTCGTTCCTCGTTCTGTATACTAGCATGTGCATTGTAAATGAGTGCACGAACTCTATTTGCAAAATAGGTTCACTGAAAACACGTCGTTGTTATTGAACCATTGAGCCGCTCCCCTATTTTGCACTCGAACTCTGTTTTTGTTTTCAGTGTTTGGTCCCTCTAGCTCATTTCATTGAAATGAACGCCTTTTCATTATTTGTGAGTCCGCCCCAATATGGGCTTAGCAAGGAGCTGTCTGGCATAGAAATGAGTGAGCGTGGTCTTCATCTGCAATGAGAATGGATGAGACGCGGAAAAGGGGGCGGGGCCTAAATTTAATGGAAACCCGAACGGCTTCCTGCTCTCTTTGACATTTCTAATTAACCGCGATGGGTAATTGATGCTAAAACATCCATTAAATAGGGGAGCTTTCGGGGCTTTGTTCACAGAAAATAAGCTACAGACTGGGACAAATGGAAGAAAATGAAGACAGAAAAATGACCCGTCTACTTCTGTTTTTTACTTTGATACGAATAAAAACATTGCGAGATGTAAAATGTTATGTTTTCTCAGAAATTTGAAACAACTCGGTAGTTAGCCAGAAGTGAACACAATTTAGACTTACAAGGGAAGTTTTTGAAGTGTTCGCCTCCAATTTGGCTGATTTTTGACCAAGAGGATATTCCATGACGTCGATCACAAAAATCTGAAATCAGAAATAGCATGCATTACTTGTCTGCTTTCCTCTACTTCACAGAACGACGTTCACATTTTTCTGCCCGAACCGTCGTCTGTCAGCACTTTTTGGCTTCAGATCCGTGGTCAGCATCATAAAATACCCTCTTGTTAAAAAAGTCAGCCAAATCAGAGGCGGACACTTCAAAAACCCGCCTTGTTAGAACAATTCTAAATACAAAACTGTTTCAGCTCTATATAATTTTACAATTAGTCACGTTCCATAGCGGGAAGTTTGTCTATTTTAGAAAATCTAATTACTTTCTTTGAATCTCCCAATTTCCCCAATATTCGTTCATTTGCACCTAAAGCAGCTTAGGCGGCCAGGTTTAAGGCGCTGCTCGCGCGATTTGGAGCCAATATAGCGCCAAAGAGACTGGTCACTAGTTCATTCTATTCTAATTTCTCTAGAATCTCTCGAATATTTGTGCTATTTCTTCATCACTAAATCTTTTTCTAATATTATTTCTCCTTCTCTAATTCTTTCTTAAATGCACTTTACTCTGATTGCGAGCAGAGACGATAGAGGTTCGATTTATTTGTGCATCGGATTTTGACCATTTATGCTAGAAGATTGGAGGAAGAGTGCGATGACCGCACAGATCCTTTCTTATTCGCTATTTTAGATTAGATACTCTCGAGAGTGATTTATTCCTATCTTGTTCAGTTTATTTTGGGTTGACACATGCTTTTTAGGCTCAAACAATTTTTCATGATAATCTGCATAAATTTGCTTTCACTCTTGATTGACTAAGATAACTTACCACTTGCATTATTAAATACAAATTCATATATTTTATTATAAAATCTAAATATTCGATACAATACGACTTTCCCAGCTTGTAGCCTTGACGTGTCTTACGTTTCATAGTCATAAGCGTAAATCTCTGACTTCCTGAAGTGCCATCAAAAATAACAATAACCGTTTCACTCTTCATTCATTGAATTGTAGCAGAAGACAAGCATGAACTTGATCTTCTACAAGCGAAAGTTATAAATCGACTGCATTATAGAGGACTTATGATTTAGCATGTCTGCTTTTATACCCGTAAGTGAGATTTACCTATGACAAGCAGAGGTATTCTGAACATGAAGCAGAGTTACTCGTGAAAGAATATCCTAGAAAATTCTCGAAAATAGCGATTTAACAATGCGGGTTGACCTTTAGTTTTAACAGGACCATAGTTGTCAGGCTTCTTCAAGTACTCGATGAAAAAACCAAACAGAAACCATACAACTTCATTCATTTATCTGTGGGCCATGTATAGCACGAGAAATTATCTAGGTTTCGAAGATATTCTATTTCGATTTCAACTTCCATTCCGCTGAAATTTGGAAATCTTCCAAAACTACCATTCGCCGCATGGCTTTCCGGTTGCCTGAAATTCGTGAATTCGAATTCCATTTACCGGTTTTTAGTCTGTGATTTTCATGTGTTTGAGTAGAGATGCCTTATTGGGGGGCTATCATTATCCCTCTATTCTGCGATTCAACAATATCTCCCGCACATCCCAATTCCTTTATTCTTACGGCCTGATATCTCACTTTCATTCCCTCCTCTCATCTCACATTCATGCCCTAATCTCGTCTGACATACTGCACTGCATATTTCGCTTTTGTCTCTTTATTCCTTTGTTGTGCATCGTATCCTTTTCTTTCCAAAATTCGACTATTTTTCTAATAAGGTGTTCCGCGATTTTTGGCGCATTTTCTCATATTTCAGCGAAATGCATTGCTAAACAGATATGTCAGTATGTCAGTATTCTTACAAGAATGTTGACATGGCATTTCGATAGTTTGAAACAATACACATCGAAATTTTATCACTTTATCATTTTTCGATACATCAAAAACGTATCATGCCTTTCAGAGGATATTAGACAACCCAATATTTTCGTTTTGTTCAATTGAAATAAGGATCCATAGCAACTCTTCTGTTATCTAATCTTATTAGACCGCGTGTTATCGTTTTAAAATGCGAATTATCCATTAGCTCTAGTGTTATCGCGATAAAAGTTGACTCGTTCAAAACACCTTGTCTCATTAATCCTGCAGGAAATTTTTGTAACATGTTTCATCCCTTTAGATCTTAAAAAGACCATCAATCTTCCCAAGGGGAAATTCTAGATTTCTAGATTGTCCACCACAGATTTCTTCGAAAACTCGTAAATTTGCCTTGTTCGCACAAATGACCTTTGCATTTATCGTGGCTACCTTTTCTTTGACTCTAAAATGGCTCACAATCAATTTTCGAGTCCGAACTCCGAATTTCTTCATCCATTACCAATTTGACTGGGTTTGTCTGTCTCCGTCTCTCGCATACCATCATCAGCCCCTCCCCCTTCTTCTAGACCCCGCCCCCTTTCGTATATCTCTCCCCTCGCCCGAATAGAGTCGCCCCTGCCTCTGCCAAATTTTGGTGTCCTACTAGTGTTCTATCTGTCGGACTTGTCATTAGTACTCTCTCTACCTCTTCTATTTTCTTTCTCTCCCTCTTTTTCTCTAGCCCGGCGACCTACCTAATGTGAGGAGGTCATTTGCACAGATAGGGGAAAGAGAATAAAGGGCGAAAAATCTCTATCCTTCCTCAGCCTCAGCCCTGTGAGGGAAATCTCTCCCCAATTCTCATTTTCGATATCCTCGATTCTCTCCAATGCTGGCCTAATTTCTATCGCCAATTTTCTTCGGATTTTTCGATCAAAAAACTCGATGAAAACCTGAACCTATTCCGCTCATAAGTTCCTCATGATCTATGTCCAAATTGCGTTGAATTCTTCCACTTTTGAACTCATCCGAGTTTCTCTCGGAATTTTTCTCGAAAACGACATCCACGGGTCGCGCCATTTCTATGCTAATTCGGTTAGTTTTCCATTCGGTGCTCGGAATTGTCCCGGCTCGTTCCCCCAGGGACCGACCGCTAAATGAGGCAACGTTTGCACAAAGTTCGGCTAGAATTGCAAAAACACAGAATCGCCGGTCTAAAATTAAATTCCACATCGTCGTTTTTGTCTGCTATGTCGCGGTGTGCGCTTTCAAAATTAGGTCTTTGTTTATCTCGCTCGAAATTCTATTTTCATCTAATTACACGGCAAAACACAGCTAAATTGGTGCATATCGATTATTTTTAGCTGAATTTTCTGGATTTCAAAATGAAATTTCGATTTCCGCATTACAATCTGAAATATCATTCTTATCATTCATAAGATCTTCGCATCGCATAAGCCTGGACTAGTACTTGTTTTGAAAACATTCAACCGATATCTGAAATTCTGGAAAATCCATTCTTCTAACTAATCATAGTGCTCTGTATCTCTAACTTTTCGCCTGTATTAGCGTAGAAACTATGCTATTTCTCCTCGTGCCTCATTGACTTTGTTGAAACTCCACATTCTTTTGCCTGGGAATGAACCTTTTCTGAGATCAAAGCGACCCGCCCTGAATCTCTTCGACATCTCCAAAAATCTCCTCCTTCCAAGGGCATTCTTTTCTCTCTTCCTACAGAATCACCGCCACGGATTTCAATGGCCAGCTGTTGATTTTCAGCGGCTCATTAACTGTGCGCCATATTTGCATAATTCTAGGGATTTTGCCCCGCCCGCAATTTTCCAGTCACGCAACTTCCGATATTGTTTCATGGAATGAAACGCGTAAATTTGAGGGTATGATTTTACGAGCGCGACCTTACAAATTACCGGTGGTGGATCCAATCTCTCCCAATACAGGGATTACCTTGGAGGAGGAAAAGAGTGGGGGCGTAATTGATTGACTGGAATACGATGTGAGGGATATGTTTGGAGGGATAATGAGAAAATGAGAGGCCGAGAGAGAAACAGAGAATGACCTCTTGTATGCTATGCACCAGCAGCAGTATTCTTCTGCAGTACTACCTTTCTTCCCCTCTCCATTCCCTATTCTAACCCCTAGCCTAACCCTGTCCCTTCCCAGTGTCCTATTCTAGACCTCATTTTCGACCCCCTTCATTGTATTTTACCCTTATTTTCCTCACCCCCTTCCCCCTTTTCTGTCGAGTTTTTCAATGTTTTTCTCACCCGTATACAAAGGCTTCCGTTCCTGACTTTATATAGGCGATTTCGCAACACACTTCTTTCCGAGAAATACGATGTTTCGCAAAAAATGCATTATGAAATGCCACTTGTTTCGACTTTCATGAAATATAGAACAACTTTGAAGTTTCTCATTTTTCCCATTGCGCAACGTTTTCTGCAACAACAATGTGAATTTCACGGATCTAGTTTTCACGGTTTTCGAAAATTTCCCGAGCCTCTTACGGTCATAGATATTTTTGTAGTCATTGAAAGAGACCACGATAATTCATAACCTGATTCTTTTCTCTATGGGTGCGCATTTTCAATTCAATTTCAATTATATTCGGTTCGATTTAATTTGGCCGAGTCATTGAGACGTTGCCAATTTTTGGATGTCTCTCTTCATCCCCTCGTTTTTGTTTGACATTTCTCATTTTATTCAGTCTTTTTCGCCCTTTTCATGTTCTTCTTTTCATCCTTTCATGTTATTTGTTCACCTGTGCGAACTTCATTCTTCATTTCGACTCGTCAAGTTTACAAAACGCTGCTCGCATTCAGTGTCGGTTGCGTGTCTGAGTCTGTATGTGCGAGATTTCCCATTTTCTACCTGATCATTAGATTTTTCTGCACCTCTAGCCCATTCCATGCTTAAACATATCAGAGTCTACCTGTCTAGGGCTTCAACTGTGTCTGCACAGTACAAGTTTACCCAGATTCTTAGTGTCTTAGCCTTCAAATGATCTCAATTTCCGATGTGTCGAAATAAAAATAGAAAAATCTCGGAGTGAAATTTTGATTCACAAACAACATTCCTGATCAAAACATGATTTCATTGCGCAAGAAAAAAGTCGTGTGTAATTTTTTGCGACCTCGATATTTTCTGTGGTAATGATTCATTCGAATGCGATCTCTCATATCGTACGGCTTAATCTCGTTAGAATCACAATATACCAATTTTCCCGTCCTATCGATTCCAACTCATCGGACGTGACTAATTCTTAACCAGCAGATTTCTTTCTACAGAATTTATCATAACTAAAAATCATTGTTCCGATACAAAATAAAAAAAAATAATTTCTTGTGCTTTTTCCTATTCCTTGAGCCCTTGAATTAATTCTGAAATATTCTTTATCAAAGTTCAAAGTCCAACAATAATGACTCCTAAGTTCTTCTTCGATGAATTCTTTTGTAGCATCTAAATCCTAAATTCGTCTCGTTTTTGTAACTTAATCCGTCATTGAACTCAAAAAGTTCACATGCACCTATCTAAAGGCGTCTACCTATATAAAAGATCGCTCTAAAGAGCTTCGAGAATATTCTCATAGCCTCAACGCTTTGCGCATTAGATACTGCAATTGCAACACTTGGATAATTCGCTCTAACAGGATTTCATCATCAAATTGAATTAGACCGAACAAATCTTTCGGTTTTTAGTCATATTTGTTCAAATCTGCTAACGCATCATTTACGACATTTCGAAAGAATGAATTCTGCTATAAATTATGAACTGTACTCATTTCACCATTTCGAAAATAATAGTTGAATTTCAATATTATGTCGCTTCGCATAGGCGTTTTTTGCCTCGATACCAGCAAACTGACTCATTTCATTAAGACTAGTCGATGAAAAAGTTGTTGCAATTTTTTGAAATTTATGACTAACCGATATATTTTTGTGATGATGGTGCAGTAATTCGAGTTGTGTACGATTTATTATTGTGTTTTCTGCGCATTTTAGTTTAGTGGCTGCAGAGCCAAGTAGCCAAGACAGAGGCAGGTAGGCAGACCCGTTTGAGGCTGACTCACCAAACATGAGTCTTATGCTTTTTCTATTCTCTTTCCCTCTATGCATCATTATGTTGTTCTCCTCTATTTGGCTCCCGCCGCTCACTTCGATTTTTCGACCGATCAGTCAGATATTTTCTTAGTAATCCGTGATTCATCCGGGGGATATTGATAATTCTGAATCAGACTAAACTTTTTGACGCCTGAGGGTAACATATCATGCAGCGATAAGATCTAATCTAATAATTCATTATTCAAACAGTTAGTGCCGCCTACATTCATGGTATCTTATTTATTATCCTGCAAATTTTAGATCTTCATTTCACGCAACTCATATCCCAAATCCTCGAATCGATTCAAATTCTCTGCAGCCCTGAATTTCGATAATACCATGCTTTCCCACGCCATTGATCTTTCTATTTCTATCCTTTGCCTTCTCATTTGCTTATCTCATTCTCGCTCGCATATTTGGTTAGTGGCGGTCCGTGGTTACTGTTTGAGAGGACACCTCTTCACTACCCATGCATGCTCTCATTCTCGATTGGACAACTATGAAAAAGTCGTAAATGCGGTCAGCAAGTGAGCAAGTTGCCCATCGTTTTCTCACCTCCAATTCATCCACTATGCTCATTCCATTTCGATCGACATATCGCAATTCGCCAAATTCTCTGCATTTTCGTTTATTCGCTAGAATTTTGTCAATAATCAACTGAATTTAGATCGTTCGTTCCTTGATTTATTCACTCAAACTCCCACACAATGACTGAGCAGCAGAACGAGACCGCTCCCGCCACGACCGAGGAGAAGGCCCCGGAACTGCCAAAGACCGAGCCTCCGACAGATGACGCTCCTCAGGTAATCATAGAAATTCGAATCGATCGTTGAGCTACTAGAAGTTTCGAAAATAGATGCTCTGAAAACAATTCATTCGACGTCTCTTCTGCCATAGAACTTTCAGTAATGTAAAGTTTTATCAGACCCGAGGCTTGTTGGGAATCCGGAAATTTGCAATGTAATCCGACGCAATCGGATCTGTTGAATATAATCGAATCTAAAAGCTGACCAGAAATTTTGACGAGAAACCTGAACAAATTGATTTAGGACAAGCCCGCCGAGACCGAAGAAGCCAAGGCTGAGGAGCCGAAGAAGAGCGGTGGAGTCGCGCGCCGCTTCACGTTCAACCGCAAGTGGGGCAAGGCCAGAGACGAGCAGCCCAAGGAGCCCGAGCCCGCGAAGGACCCCAAGGAGGACATCGTCGGATGGATCGGACAGCAGATTCCTGGAGCTGTCCACAAGGTAAGAGAAATAAGATCATGGGCGCCTGATTGCGTCATGGAAATAGCATAGCTAATTTTGGAGAATAATAGGATTATCAAGTGTTAGAAAACGCCTCGCTTCGTTTGATCAAGTATTCTATAGAAAGAATAAGAAAATGTTCTCAAATACAATGCCATTTTCTTTAGTTCAGTATTTTCCAATTATGTAAACAAACAAAAACTTCTGCAATTAGAAAATCCTTGCTGACCATCAAATTTAGGCCTCGCACATGCTGCTCGAATGGGTCGCGAAGATCGTGGATGAGGGCGAAGAGGCTAAGACGACTCTGCCTGGACGCGACGGAATGGTCACTCGCAATCAGTTCGTCAACTTCCTCAAGGACGGTCAATTCCTCACCAAGCTCGCCAACAAACTCCAGGTATAGCAGATGAGACCACTATTGTCCTTTCTTGGAAAGGCATCCTGCTCTTTCCTCTATTTTGTTTCGAATGAGGACTACAATAGGTCCTTCTTTGCACTTTTTCTATGACCATAAAATATAGCAATTTGCGATGAAAGAACAGGAAAATTAATACGACACAACCGGGACAATTTTTGCCTTAAAAGGGGAATAAAAGTGCAATTTTAGAGCGGAGCGGTTGAGCCAGCCACTGCTGAGGAGGGAGCTGATGCCGCCAAGCAGAAGGAGGTCCAGAAGCAGAACATCGAGAAATTCGTCGCTTGGGCCAACACTCAGCTCGGAAAAGAAGGAGACAATGTAAGAATTCTGATAAAATGAAAAAAAAAACCCCAAAGTAGACTTTGCATAATGAGAAGTGATTAAAACCCTCTTTCTATCTGGTAACTTCTTGTTATGTAAAATCTTACCGAAAATCGACTTTCTTCATCCAATACCCTAATTCTGAACTTGATTGAGTTCTCTACCAAATGCATAGATCACGTTCCTCAAGAAAAGTGGGGGAAAAGCGCTCTATTTTGGGAATAAAAAGAAACAATTGCATCAGACAAGTTCTGATAATGATGCAGAAGCAAAGCATTCGAACGCGTATCAATTTGTCATTTGGATGTGTTTTCCGGGAATTTATCTTTGAACGCACAAGAAAGGCAAAACACATGCAATTGCTTTGTGTTGCACAAAAGCAGAGAAATGAGCACTTTTTCGGCCCTCTCCTGGGACTTGTTGTACTTGCGAAAGCGATGGGAACGAACCCTTCTCATTTATATCTCGACTTTTTTTCCTCACTCTCTCAGACATTTCTGATCTATTTTTAATGAGTCTTACTGCCAGGGTCCATTCGTCGTCGAGTGTCGTTACAAATCCATTATTCCCCTTTCCACTGCTCTAATGCGACCACAACCTATGACGAGAATACGATCGCGCTGCGTGAAAAAAGGTTCATTAGATGGAAATTCTCCTCGGCAGGAATTTTGTTGATGAAAAGCGGCATTGCGAAATGCGGGTAGATGTTATCTTGCAAAAGAGAAGAAGATGAATTGTGAAAGAAGATGCACAGAGGGACAACTTTTGGAGTAGCAAAAAGGGGGTCTTTGCACTCGAATGAGTCATACGGTCACTCGAAGAAGAAAGTAGGGCGAAAGTTGGTGCTGTGTTTTGCCTGTAGCTCTATATGCGCCTATATCTCTATCTCTATCTCGTATCTGGTCGGTGGTGACACATCATCTCTCAAGAACCACCAGAATGATGTGAGAACATCGATTTGTTATGTGCACAAAATCGACGAATGGAAAGTGGGGGACTAGGGATGTATGCATAAAAATCAGATTTTTTATTTGCGCGTGCGTTTTGCATTCGTTATTTACTAACGCGTTATCTTTGTACACCTCTGTGGGGGACCATCTTGTTTACAGTAAAATTTGCAACTCAGCACATTTCTTTTGGTTATCTTTCTGAAATCGTACTCTCCATTTAAAAGCAAAAATAATAATGATATCCAAAAAAATCCGTATTGTTTCTTTTAGTTTATCTCGGCAAAGTTTTGAAATTCTTAGGTTATCTTTGTGAAATTTTACAAAGACTTGCTTATAAAGTTGAAGGAATTCGAAATTTCCCTGACGTAATTAAAATTTCTATGGTCGTCGTTCTGTGAGAAAATGAGGGGATGATAGCCACAGGGCTGTGGCCCGCGTAGCTCCATTATGTGGATGCTGGCCATTTGCTCGGGGAGGACAAAATGACCGAAGAGGGAGGGAGGAGAACGAAATTGGCTGAGCGCGCAGAATGAGGAATGAGAAATACGCGGCAGATGGCCGATTAACTGAAACCAACCCTGAAGGCAGTTCGGAGACGGACAGGGACTGGGACAAAACTGAAATGAACCAGAAGAGAGGGCATTTTAGGAATGAGAAAATCGCTGAGCGACACATTTGCCACTTGCGTTTTAATTTTAATGACGCTGCAGCGCAGATTTATTAAAATACAGTAGCTGCTCATTCGGCTGAAATTGGGTGTAGCTTGATCAGAACTCGTCATTGGCATGTATAGGGAGTGCAATTGCTTTTTCAATTTTAACGTTGGTGGGATTTGAGAAGTTTTGAAGAGACGAGTATTATTTGTGAGTTGTCCGAACCATCTTCTCGTCCCAGCCAATTTTGGCTAATAATAATGCGTTTGGCGTATCCGACAAAACAGGAAACAGGTGTGCTTTCGAGGCTTAGCCAAGGGAGGGCTTCTCCTCAAAGGTTCCGGGGGATATTCAAATTAAACGAACCCCAGCTTTGTCCTCTTTTCTCTGTATAGTAAATCCATTGTGCCCAGCAGCAAAGCACAGTTGTGTATATGCGAGAAACAGTGGCAATTTGCGAGGGCCGAAAGATGGCAGAGAACGAATTAGTGGGAAGAGCTTTGAGTGAGATTATTTATTGGTATGTGGATATGCATAGAGGAAGATTCTTTAGGACGATGCTCGCAGATATAAAACATGTGGTGGTCGGTTGGCGAGGCAGCCACACAAAGAATCTGTATACAATAAAAGGGACTATATCTAAGGTTCTTTGATGGAAAGGAAAAGCTACTGTAATTGGAGAGTGGAAACTTTCCTCGCAATTAGGTTTTGTTTACTCTGAGATGTCAGCTGATACTGCAAGTGATCTTTGATCCGAAAAATAACGCAACTCAAATGTGACCGATATCATTACATTTGTAAGAAAATTTTTTCAACTTCCACTTTCTGCTGTGACAAAAATTTCAAACCAAAATTCATGCATTTCTCGTGCTGAAAGAAAAGATTATATTCCAATTACCCAAATGGCATCAATCTATTTGCTCACCTTGAATAGAGTGATCACATTATCGATGCTCTCATTTATTTGCTAGCAATATGCTATTCTGTTCAGTTCTGTTGGATTGCATAGATACGAGAGTCGGCTTGCTTTGAAATAAACAAAACGCAACACAAAACAAGCAGATTATCCACAGAATCGAGATAGGATAAGGGATTATTTGTATTGAGTGGACAATCATTATAGAAGCAGAGCTTATTATGAGCTGATACTTGGCAAGATAGAATATTCAGATAAAGAATCTCTTTAATTTATGAAACATAAAATGAGGAAGAACCATATAGCTTTCATTTCTCAATTTCGAAGGCCTAATTTCCATTTCTGCATTTTCTGTCTTCATTTTCGTCAATCAGGTTCCATCCGAAAATATCTCCCTGTTCAGCTATTTTGAGTGACATTTCGTCGATTCGACAGTTTCTGTCTTGTCTGTTGTTTTGCTCCGTTTCTGTTTTGCATTGCGCGCATCTCAGCACCCCTCCGGTTCTTCAGCAATCTGCTGCAATTGTGACCTGCGGGCATCGGGTTACACGCACCAGACACCCCACACAGTTCTTCTTCAACACTTTGTATTCCACTAACTGTTTCCCCTACCAATAGAAGGAGAATAGGATATTTGGAACTGACGAGACACGATGACAACGAAATGTACGAAACGGTATGAAACGCAAATGGCAGAGAAAATTCCTCGCATTTCCCCTTACAGTACTTTTCCATCATCCTGTTGCCCTATAATTTCTAGGTTGATCAAAGGAGGAAGAAGGTGAAGGTTTGGCTATTGGCCAATTTGCTCGCTAAAAGGGAGCATCGTACCGCCATACACGTAAGAGCTCGCGCGAGAGTAGAGCATATTGTTTGTGTAGGAACTCGGGGACGAGCTGAATGACTTGGCGGAACTCACTTAGCATATGCAAATTTGTGAGAGAGCGGCCCGACAGCCGTCTTCCAAATATGAGACAGATGCGCACTAGGGAAGGGGAACAAACTGGGCTATGATGAGTCACCACAAGGAAATGAATAGGAATTAAAGCGTTTTCTTTTCGAAAAATTCAATCATTTCTTCTTTTTCAGCATTATATCGAATTTAATTGAGTGAACTGGGAGGACTTGCAAAAATTCGATTGAAACCGGCTTGAATTTTGTGCAATAGCTTTATGCTTTGGTGTTCTTGGCCCAAATCCAAACATTCCCGAAAAATGACTCATTTTCTCTTCATAATCATAGTGCAATTTTCTCACAGAAAAATAAACATTCAATTTTTTGCCACAATGACAAAGTTCAAAAAACTACCCGCCATCTGTCACTTTTCTTTTTCGTTTTTGTTTCATCTATTCGACTTCTAAATTTTCCTCGCCCTAAGATGGAAAAGGGCTTTGTTTCTTTGCGAAGAAAAAAAACCGAGCTGAAATAGGAGCAGAAAAGGGAAGGCGACAGAATTCGAAGGGTAATTTAAAGAAGTCGCTTTGAGGGGACTTAATGTGTACGAGATGGGTTGGGATTTTGAAGCCATGAGAAAGGCTTTGAAATCGAGAATAATTGGGGATTTGGATGAAGGATAGAAAAATTTGATTAATTGTGAAATAAGCAATTTCAGGCCCTGACTCTTGCCGACATCACGGAGAAGGGAAAAGCCGGATTCTCCTCGCTGTTCGACACGCTCTGGCAGCTGGCCACTCGCGCCTCCGAGAAGTTCGGCAAGGTTCGCTCAAATTCATTCTGTCAGGAGAATCAACTAATCTTTCTATTTCAGGAAGGATTGGACGTCGACGCCGTCGTGCAGGCCGCCAACCAGATCGTCGGACGCAATATCATCCAAAGCATTCTGAACTTCTTCAGGGTAAGCATTCGAAGAAAATCTCGTTGAGTAACACTTGCTGAATTTGCAAGCTTGATCTTGATCCAATTCACGACTAGGAATGTTTTACGAAGCACTCAAGGGTTCATTTGAGAACATTTTCCTAAGAAGTGCTTTCAAATTCTTCTTTAAATTACAGGCATCGAGCGTTTTGGTAAAATAAACCAATTTCAGCGAGCCCGACCGGTGACGGCCACACAGACGACCGAGGTGAAGACGAACGGCGACGCACAGGCCGAGGAAAAGCCCGCCACCGAGGAGGTCTGCGTCAAGGTCGAGACGTCCGCACCTGCCGCGGTCGCCGCCAACTAAGACAGGTAAAACGGCTAAATGACTGAATTCCATGAATCTAAATATCTCTTCGTCATATTTCTTTTCCTGACCCAAAATGATGACGAATCGACTATTAACTGGATAGGATTCGTGGGGCAAAAGAGCGTTGTGATCTCGGCTGCATATAATTAGTACTGGCTGACCGAGTGAACCATGCAGACTGTCTGTAATTAGAGGGTTACCATAGAGGGAAATTTGAGAGCTATGAGAAGATGAGGGGTCACGGGAAATCGAGGCAAAATGGCTTGATAAAAAATTGTCTGAATTTTCGGTATCGCTTAGAAAAATTCTGTTCTAAGAAAACTAAACTCTGTACTTTTGAAAGTTATCTTCATGCTGTAAAAATGCATCATTTTGAGTTTTCAATTATTTGGAATTGGGAAGTTTGATTTGACGCATTCAACTCGCAATTTTTTTCGATTTATTTTGATGAGAGAAATGTGAAATGTGAATCGAAAAACAGATTTCTCTGTCGACTTTTGGTATTTCCCAGACACAGAGATGGGCTGTGACTCATCTGCGAGCACACCAGCTTCAATGGCCCATTCGACCATTCAGAGCTAAACTAGAGAGAACGCGAATTCAAGAGAGAGAAAAACGAGTCAAAACGGTGAAATAGCGAAGAAAAATGGCATAGATTAGGGATAAAGACATTTCAGATTAAAAGTAAGATTAGGCAGTAACCGAGGCAGAAGAATGGGGGAAATGAATAAACCCTTGTGGTTATCCATTTCTGTCCATTAATCTAAGCATAAAAGGGGGTAGATTTAGATTTCAAGATATCATATGCAGATGCCAAAGTATCATAATGATGGACAAATTATTGGAATTCAAAAGAATTATGAAAATGTTAGATAATTTCAGATCAGATGACTTCGCTGCTCCGTTCGAGATTTCTACGATGTTCATCTCGTCCAAAATCACTTTTTGTCGGCAGTTTTCATTGATCATTCGATAAATCTGATCATTTTTATCCTAAAGATGAACTCTCGAGAAAACCACCAGATTTATCCAGATTTGAAATTTCATTTGATTTGTTGTTTAATCATTCAGTGCTTTGTTTTTTTTCTTTTTAAGGCGCAATTTTTTCTTGGAATTTTTGAAATTCAGAATCTTTTGACAAAGTTTTCCACCTTTTGAATACTTTATTTCATCTGTGAAATGTCGATTTGACCACACACCCAGTTTCAAACTAATTTCAGTTTTTCTTGGCTTTTTGATATCACTCAAAAATAGTTCTTTTTCCTGAAATTATTTTCGCCAACGATGCAATCTCTATTTTGAGATTGATGATTTCATATTTGAAAGCATTTTCGTTGATCGATTTTTCAGATATGAAATCATTCTTCTTCTTCTTGTAAAATGTTTATTTTATTATCCAGAACATTCACAAATTTATGATCTTTTGAATTCATACGTATAACCAAACTTTTATATTTGAGAAGAAATTCATTTGATGTTTTTCGATTTGAAATTTTACTCTGAAACTTCATTCCTAATTATGATTATCTTTTTCGAAAGTTCTCAATAAACTAATCGATATACACTTGGCCTAATCGTTAGAATTCCGAAAGCAATGCATCAGAAAATTTGCATAATACATACTAAAGGGATGTAATCTGTAGTGAAACAAGTCCAAAATTAATCAAACTGCATGATTACGAAGTATCTACTTTAGTGTAGTACAAATAATCGTTGTTCCTATGTTAACTTTTCATTCTGACTCTTATTTCCAGTTATTGTCCATCTATCATCAGCGACTAATTCCGTCTGTTCAATATTTTACTTTCACATTGATTTTTCATTAGGTCGTTTTAGCTTGAGTTTATCTAATTTCGCATCACTTTTTCTCTAAAAATGTCTAGCAAGCAGCTGCTATATGAAGATCTACATTTTACTAAATGACGATTTGTTCATCTCTTTGTCTGATAAAGAAAAAGGGTGTCATTTAGGAAAAAACCCTTCAACAGCTAAAAATGCTATTCATTATTTAGTAAAATGCAGGTCGTCGTATATAAATAAACTGCATTTTTAGTATGGCTGAAATCGAGTACCCCAGAACTGATGAAATTACTGATAATCAAAAACAGAAAATCGATGAAGTTCTCACAAAATGCGCAGATATCAAATGGATGTAATTTATCAAACTATTGTCTTTAAATGCTAATTTAACTTTAGGTACCCAGATTACTTTTCCGATTTCAATATACTCCGATGGTTAATGGGACATGGCTACAATGTGGGTTAGATCGTTTCGAATTGAGGAATTCAACCAAAATCTAATCTAAAATTCCCATCAGATTCGGTCACTAGGAAAATCGATCATGCGGTAAAAGTCCTCCACAATTCGGGAATATCGAAAATGTCCGTAATAGCGCCAGAAGGGATAAATGCCTACGTGAAGACCATGTCTCCGATGGTTGAATATTTTGCAGGTATCATAAGACATAATATCAGTTCATGTACTTCGTATTCGACATCGAGAAAAGTCGATTTCGAAGGTTTTCAGCTACACTGACATTAACGTCAGATTTTCTAAAAGCAAAAACTTATGCAGCCTTATCATATGAATTATCATTTAATTTTACGATAGGTTAAAGCTCAGGTGGTGTCATGGGTCAAGATCGCGAGGGAAACGTAATCTACGTTCATGCTTTGGGGAGAGTATGAATGAAAACACAAAATGCGAATAACAAACAGTTCAGGTGCATCCGAAAACGATCATCAGAGGCGGTCCAACCTCGAGATTGTATAAGGTCTGCATAGCTCAGATGGGTCTTGTTTCGAAACTTATTCGGTAAGAAGCATTCAACCTCTCCTTAGAGGCTGTAGATAAAATTTAGTGAAGCTGAAGTTAAAATCAACAAAAAATTAGGCATCAAAGTAATCGTTGACATGGGTGGCTTTTCAACGGACCATCTCTATATTCCATCAGCAAAAGTTTACGTGACACTGGCAACAATGTTGCAAGTAAGAATCCTGATCAGGGGTTTAGAAATTCCGATTTTTTAAAATAAAAAATAGTCAGCAAATTTTATCATCGAACAATACCCCTAATTTTGATTTATCATGGCATTTCAATTTCATGACTTATTTGCCGATCTCGGTCGAGTAGTGTACGTAATCAATCAACCGGCCATCATGTCAGTGGCGTATGCAGTAGTTTCGCCGGTTCTTTCAGACCAACTGAAGAAGAAAGTATTGTAGCCGTCCGACAAATTGATCACTCCCAAAATTACTGATAGAAATTGCAATACGACAAATTAGTCAATGGATCGAGAGGAATATAAATAGCCAAGCTTGAAATCACCATAGTCGACAAAGAAATAGCCAAAATCAGACCCGCAAGCAGTAATGATTTGACGAGAGAAATGAAGGATGCTCCCCACCATTCTGATGCTATTTATACCTCTCGCAACGCAATGTTCGATTAGTGGCATACTAATTTATACCGCTAATTTTGAGAGTGATCAATCTTCCGGACACCAATAAATTATAAAAAGCGTCTTTTCATTCAAAATATTTCAGGTAGAATTTCTCGGTGATGACTGGAGGGAAATTATCTGCAATGATGTTAGTGAGAACCTTCAAATAGGTTTTCATAAATTCTAACTAATTGAAGTTTGGTTCTGAGAACGTCTATCCGGTCTGGGGAGGAACGAAGCAAGTGCCCACAAAAGCCGAGAACTATCTGGGGATGGGTGGCGAATTTCCGGAAGATTCGTGGTAAATTTATTTGGAGAACATTTGACTAATATTGAACTGAAAATGAGTGTAAAATATAAAATTGGCTTAGAAATTAGCAAAAAATTAGGTATGATGCCAAAAGTAACCCTGCTGAAGAAAAACTGACTTCGTTGAATGTTAATGCAAGATCGAAGGAGATTGTCAGAGTGAGTGGCACCAAGGGCAGACAATTCAAATGGATCTTCCGAGTGAGCAGCGGAGACATCGACTTCTCGATAGAATATGATGAACGATTGGTAAGAGTAGTCCACCAACATGGAAAATGTTTCAATATAACCTCAGGTTCATCCAGTATTTCGATGCTCTACCGAATTTCATCCAGAAATTGATACGTTCATGTGCGACTTCGATGGGATTTACACGTTCGTCTTCAGTAACGAGCGCGGACTGATCTGGGGGAAGGAAATCAAATATCTTATCGAGCTGATATAATTAGGGTCCGCAACACCCAATGTATTCAAATTTAAAAGACAGAATGCGTGTTCACATAAGGAGTGGACCGGAATTCCGATGATTTTGAGCAACTTTTTTTACTGTTTCCGGAATTCGGAAATCTCTCAAAATTTTCGCAAGTCGAACTTCAATTTATCCAAGGAAATGATGATTCATGTAACCATTTAGGAAAATAAGACTAATAATTTAATGTATTCCTATATATGACAATAATCGAATATCAGCGGAAAACGAAATTCAATCTGACAATCGGTTATAAAAATTGGCATTAAAATTTATAAATAATTACGAGTCGACATCATCCTTACTGATTAAATATAAATGAATTGATTTTAATGAAATAAAAACATTTATATAACGTATAGTAAAAAAGTACTTTTCACATGCAACATTGAACGCTAAATTGGTTTAGACTAGGATACAGTATAAATTATAGCCAAAATATATTTTGCAACTAATTTAGGCGATTGTTTCGATACGCAGTTGGGAGTATTGCATTTGTGATGGTCCAATGCTATTTGGAGCCGGAAATAGTTTTAATTTTCTAAATTATGCTAGTTTATAATATTATAGTCAGTAGTTTATGGATATCAACGATTGAAATATATTCTGATAAATCACCTGCAAGATAAGTATTCACTGATGATTTTTCTCCTTTTTGGGCTGACTAGAATGAATGACATAGGCACCGAGAGACTCCAAAAATATGCATCATACATTCTTCCATAAGCATAATCAATAACTATATCTCCAAATACTATATTGTTGCTATAAGGTGGATGTTCTTGCAAATAGCGTAATGCTAGAAGTAAGGTGAGTATCTGAAATATTACAGTGTTGCTGCATCAGAAGACATCATATCCATTTCCCCAAAAATTAGCATTGCTAAAATATCATTTCTCCTCAATCTCATTTTTAATTATTACTGATTCGAACGTCATAAAATAAAACTGGAAAATCAATTCTCTTGTTCTCTAAGTTTTGGTAAATCAGTGAGAGTGCAAGAGAGAGGGTATAAGCACCGGTCCCTGTAAGCAATCGAGAGAATGCGAGCGTGCGCGGTGCAAAAACAACTACAAAATAATAATAATAATGCATATTTCACATGTTCCATTGAGAAAATGGAAAAAATGAATCTGTTATTACTTCACATTATATTAAAATATATCTATTAGATATTACGTGATGAAATATGTAGGGAACAATTTGATAGAATATTCTTCGGTTTTCGTTCACTTGTATATGACTAATCAGTTTCGCTAATGAATTCAATTTTCTATATAGAACTATATACATCAATAATGAGAATAAAGCTATTATATCCATAGGTATTGGAAATATCTAAATATAATTAATATTATATATATATATATATATATATATATATATATAGAAATGGAAAAATGACAAAATTAGCATGGTAATTTTTGCATTGAAATTTTCGGCCGCTTTCTTTGAGTCGAGTTTTTGGGTTTTTAAGTCATAATAATGAAAATAGGTTCGTACTATGGTTTTATGGGTCAGAAGCTGTAAGTTTGTAGTTGGGAACTTTTTCCAAAAAATCACTTTATTTGAAAATAAATGCGTTATGAATTCAGTTAAAAAAGTATCGCAGGACTTTTTTCCTCAACCCAATATCTACAGCGATGATAATTATTGTTTAAATCAGCACAATCAAATTCTATCCTAATAATTTATTGGGTAGTTGTCCGCCTAATTTTCCGTACCATTATTCATTACATAAAATTATAATCTTACAATACATATCCAATATAATATGCCAATATTCTCTAGCGGGATCATTAAAATAGCCTTGTGTATAAGAGTTTGAAATATAGAGAAGTAGTAAATATATTTTAAAATAGTGTTTAGTTTACTTCTAAATTAGTATGATTTTAAATAGTTGATTTTTTTCAAAATATTGTATTTTCCTGACACAGATTACGGTAGAGATAAGATATTTTTGAAAATCATGCTTAATAAAAATTAACTTCTTGTTAACTTTATCAAAATTCTCGCTAATTTTAAAGATATTTTAGCTGGGTACAGATCTTGAGATTTTATATAAACCATTTCGAACTTACTCGGTCAACCACTTTATAAGAATCCGATTGTTATATATTAAGGCATATCTTTGAATAACAAGAGTAACATTGAATAATGACATTGCACAGCTTATTATAGGACAAAATAATAGGACTGCACACAGAAATATAATAAATGTTATCATAAATATGCCTAAAGTAAAATAGAAGATGTAATCATAATTCCAACTATCAGGGTCCATTGTGCCTAAATTTCTTAAATTAATTTTCTATTTTCAATCATAGCAAAGATAAGATAAATATTTATTGAAAATTTTAATATGCCTTGTAATTTTTAGCATGGTGTTATTATTTCTCTTGAATAAATTTCACGAAGATAAATAAATTGATATATTTTGAAATTAAATATTACTACTCATAACTTTTTATAAGTCCACTAAAGTTGTGTTAGATCGATTGTTTTTAACCTTAGAATTTAAAACATTGACCTTG
Organism: Diploscapter coronatus; assembly: GCA_964036155.1. Lineage (NCBI taxonomy): Eukaryota > Metazoa > Nematoda > Chromadorea > Rhabditida > Rhabditidae > Diploscapter > Diploscapter coronatus. The sequence goes on from OZ038423.1 coordinate 9,145,198, forward strand.
ACCTATAGCAATTAAACTACAGAAATTACGAATCATGGTATTATGAATTAATTAGCTTACATATTATAGAAAATATAATTGTCCATATTATGAAGGAAAAGATACAAATAGAAATAATTAAGAAGAAATGGTTCATACGTTTCATATGATATAAAATTGGAAAAAATGATGCCTAAAACACTAAATAATAATTGAATGTTCATTTGATATAGCCTAAACTAACGCTCTTAATATCAGTCAGCCCTTTATCAGAATAAATAAAAAGAACATTGATAACGAATGCAGGAAGGCCTAACCATATAGGCCGAATTACCCATCTAAAGTATATTAGAAGATATCCTTCGATAAGTTTCATTGCATCCGAATTATCATCATCATAACTCGCTAAATAAAATTATTCATGGCTATCGACTGTTACAAAATATGAAAAAATGAGTAATTTGAGGGTAAGAAGTATTTGAATAACCTTTTATAATAATAAAGGCACCTACTCGTGCTATTCTCCATATTATTTATCATCGTTTTTTTTTCAAAAATACCAAATGAGTCGATGAATGAATTAACTGGAATATGTAGTTAAAATTTGAAATGACGATGATAAATACGTTTAAAGATTTAGGGCAACACGAAATATTTCTCTTATAATTTAGAATAGTTGTAACTGCTGAAATAAGGCTCTAAAATCCCAAAGCTGATATCACTTCGGTGCAATTTTATATTTATATATTTGTCAGACAAATAATTACTGAGGTTTTCCAACAGTCTGTATGAAATTGCAAATGTAAAGATGAACTAATCTGAGCAAATAATTTTCTTGATGAGCTGTTCTATAATTATAGTATGTGTTCATATTAAGAGTTTTCGAATTCACCCCCATAATTTAATTTGTATTCGATGATTTCACGTTCACATGGAGACTGATCTTATCGCGACGTCAAGATGTGAGAAATCAGTGACAGGTTATGAAACAGTGCTGAAGAAAGATCTTGTTAGTATCTGACATAGATTATTTTGTTAATGGCTTCGAATGTTACACGCCGCGAGGTAACGATAAATCCAAATTTCTCGTCAAAATTGAAATTTTATACAATCTTCATGAATAGGGAAAAGTTATTTAGAGATTTTTCACCAGAATATTTATTATCTTTCCATTCATCAAAGAACAACATTTACAATCATTCAAATCAAACCAACAATTAGTAGAGTTTTAACGGTCCGGTTTCAGTCCCGGTTCCGCTTCGGGGTTGGCTGATTGTAAAATTTACCCTTATATTTTAAGAATATGATAATTTCGTATGAATGAAACAAAGACATACGTATAGAGGAAGTTGTCGACGACGTTGCTGAAATAAATAAACTAAAATAATGAAAATTTGATCCATTAAAATAAATCGAATAATTACATTCCTAATGCTCTTCGATAATTTTTAATTAACTAAAGCGTCATACTAACTTTTCATAGATGAGCTAATGGTCATGAAATGATTCGTGAACTGTAGAAAAATATACGACTTACGAGTAAAAGTTTGCTCAGTAGAAATGCATGCATAGCACACATCAAATATGGCTATCAGCAGCAAAGACAGAAAACTATTCGAAGAGATCGCTAAATTCAAGAAATATTATACTCCCAAATTAGTAATGTAAATGAAAATAGCCAATTTGCTTACCTGGTTGACTCGGGACACTTCCTTCTATGTTAAGAGGGAGATTTAAAAATGGCGTAATTCTTGAGGAAAATTTACAACGTGAATGATTTACACCTGGATTTTATTGTATTTTAGTTACTATTGCACCTATTTTCAAATTGTAAATAAAGTTAAACATTGCTGACGATGATCTGCTAATTATCAAACTGTGTAAACACATGATTTTTAACCATAAAGAAAACGAACTGCAAGGATTATGCAAATTGTACGAATATCGACGCCTCGAAAATTCTGCGAGGTCTGCAACGATGCAAGAGTTTAGCGGACGTGGCTTCTCTTGTAAATTTCGATAATATTTCTCGATCTCCAGTAACTCACTTAAATCGATATTTTAAATTTCCCTGGCAGTGATAATTTACTATGTTACAAACATCTAACTGTTTCATGATACACTATCTATTCATATTCAGTTTGCTGTATTAGTATCAAATACATTGATTTTCCCATGTTAGGTTTAATTTAATTTAGAATGACTGGAACTCGGTATCCAACCGTTGATGAAATTACTGAATATCAGCGTGATAAAATCAGCGAAGTTCGTTCTAGATTGGGTGATTTAGCAGTGAAGTCGGTTTATCCTTCAGTCATGATGACTTTTCATCGGTTTTAGATATCCCGAAATTCTAACCGACTTCACCATTTTGCGATGGTTGATGGGATGGGATTATAGTGTTGGTTAGATTGACATTCATCTTATTCTAGAAATTTTATTCGTATGATTTTTTAGATGTGATTATCCCGAAAATCCTCAACTCTATTGAAGTGCCGCGAAGTTTAAAGTTGCAAAACTTACCGCTTATGACTTACGAAGAAGTAAATATTTACATGATAACTCAATATCCGAGCTTAAAATATTTTCCGGGTACCAGAATCAAAACATAAGAAGGTTCAATGGAATATTTTAGGCGGTATCATGTCAGAAGATAGAGAAGGAAACCTGGTTTACTACCATGCTTTCGGACATGTAAGAGATCAGAGTTAGAAAGATTTGTTTTTCCGAAATCTTATAAATTTGTCTTGGTTTCAATTTCTGATTCTTTTTCTGTGTAGTCAAAGACAACCACTAGTCATTGTATTCAAAATTAAAAATTGGATAGCATTTTGTTTAGATAAGTCCTAAAACCATAATGAAATGCATGCCGATGTCTCAACTATTCAAAGCATGCATCACCGAGGCAGAACTCATGACGAAACTCATTCGGTATGATACAATTTTTCATTAAAAAATTATTCACATTATAACTTAGCGCAAATGAAGCCAAAAACAATCGAAAGCTAGCCTGTAAAGTGGTCGTCGACTTTGATGGATTCTCAATGGAGCATTTGTATACGCAATTAGTTCAGATATATTTAGTACTTGCTACGATTTCGCAGGTATTCTAAGAATAAAGGGATCGGGATGATTTGTTTTTTCGAAACAACTGGAAATTATGTTTTAGTTGGAATTTAGATTTCATGCTCGGAAAATTCCAATTCTGATTCCAACTTCGAATTTTTGAAATTTCGAAATCAAAGTCTTAAAAATACTGCAGGATCTGTATGCCGATTACGGACGAGTGATTTACATTATAAATCAACCGCGAATGATGGCAGTAGTTTATGCTATAATTTCTCCGGTTTTATCGAAACAGTCGAAAGAAAAGGTATCCAAGTCAAATTAATATGAAATTTGTTGAATTTCTACTATCTAGATAAAGTTTCTCGGCGATAATTGGAGAGCAGTCTTATGCGATGACGTAAGATAAACTCGAATGTTTTTGTGACGAATTCATTTTTCAAGTTCGGACCTGAAAATGTCTATCCAGAATGGGGTGGGACGAAACCAGTGCCGGAAAATCCGAATGCCTATTTGACACCTGGGGGTCCTGTGCCGAAAGAGTTATGGTAAATTGCGAAATTTAGCTTGATGGTGATTAGGAAGAAATTAGGTATGATGCCAAAAGTAACCCTGTTGAGGGAAAGCTAATTACATTGATTGTAAATGCACGGTCAAAAGAACTCGTTAGAATAGAAGGCAAAAAGGGCCAAAAACTCAAATGGTTCTTCCGAGTGAACAGTGGAGATATCGATTTTTCAGTCGAGTCTGATGATCACAAGGTAAAAACAACGAAAATGTTATGGAAATATTTGCATAAAATAAAATTATTTCAGGTCTACCCTGTTTTGCGCAGCTCAACCTATTTTCATCCAGAAATGGACTCGATAATTTGTGAGCATGGCGGAGAATATCGATTCGTCTTCAGTAATGAGCATGCTTTGATTTTCAGCAAAGAAATCAAGTATTTCATCGAACTGATAGACTAATTTTTCGGGTTAATAATTGTTCTCTCTAATTTTCATGGGTTAAATTGCTTGGTTTGAATACTTTAGAAGAGATAAACAAAAACAATAAAATTAGTTTTCACCAATGCATTTATCATCGCACGCAGTTTATGCGATTTTGTATGTCGGATTTTTGGGACTGAAGATTTGAAGAAGAGAGGAAAATGAGAATGGGATAGAGGGAATTCTCTTCCGTAGAGCGCTGTGATTAGTTATCGCTTTCTTCCATTAGTCAGAAAATTTCGGAATTATCCTAGTTTAGAATGATTTTGAACTAAACTTCAGGGGTTGGAGGCGATTTGTATCAATTGAAATATATTCAATTTTTTACGATGCTAATGAAAATGAAGGAAAGGAAAACGTGTGTGACGAGTAAATTATTATTTTTCACTAAAAATCGAATGAAATAATATTAAGTCAAAAAGAAAGAATCTGGCAATTTGCATAATCCGATCGACTGAAATATCAATTGAAGTAATCCACTGAATCAGAAAGTTGATTGTTTCATTGATTTATACAAGATCTAGAATTGAGTCTGACCTGCACAAGATATTTCTAATAACTGAATATTGGATTATGACTTATGCTTTTAACGACGGATGAACTTGGTATGAATTTTGATCACTAATTATTTTTAAAATTCTATTCCGTTCAAATGCAATAAAATGTGCTATCTTATCTCTTAGTTTTGTGTGCATGTTCTGTTAGGAGCAATAAATCAGAAAAACCTATCCAATGAATTTATTATCTACCAAAGTAATAAAATGTGATAGAAGTGCTCGAATATGATAATTATAAATTTCAAATATCATGAATTTCAGATATTATTGAATTTTAATAAAGTGATCTCTTTGAACGTTTTATAGAATTTTAGGCTAGAATTACAAAATTCTTAAAATAAAGATTTCAGGGAGTATATCACGAGATCTCTGACGATCGCCCTTCCTAGGTCCTCATATTTAATCTAATAGAAAAAAAAAACTCAAAATTATCCTAACGCGATCAAGATATTACGATTGAGTTACGACTAAAACACGCTGCTAGTTATTACTTGTCAGTAGCAGTTAGCCCTCGCTAGTGTTACACAATAAGCCCCGATAGCCCTCGAATATGTACGCATGCCATCTCGCAAAGCAGATAACACGAAAATTAACAGCGGCAAAATAGATAAGACCTTCAAATAGTGAATTGAAAAGCACATTGACCTAGCACTTTCTACTCTAGTAGTTAACCAGCCATACATTATCAATAATTAATGAATTGTCCTGTCTCAAAATTTACTGCTACTTTTGAATTATCGACTGATCATCTACCGATTTTAGGCCTTTGTTAGGAGGAAATTCAATATGGTCGAAAACCACTATCCCAGAGAGGACGAATTAACCGATCTTCAGAAGCAGAAAATTGCTGAAGTTAAGAGGAAATGCGAGGATGTGTCATGGAGGTTCTCTCATATATTTTTTCCCTGAAAATGTCTGATTTGATCTTCAGATACCCAGAATACTTGACAGATTTCACTATTCTGAGATGGCTGATGGGGTGGGACTACGACGTTGGTAAGAGCAATTATCCTTATAGATCTTCAAACGAGCTAAAGTTTAGATGTCATCATCCCAAAAATCGGTCACGCAATCAAAACTCTGTTCAATTTGAAGTGTCACAAGATGCCGATGAAGAGCCCAGAAGAGATCAACTCGTATGGAAGAACTCTTTCACCTATGGCTGAATATTTTCCGGGTATTGGAAGGTTCAAAAAATGTATGATAAATGCAAATTTTAGGCGGAATAATGAGCCAAGACAGAGAAGGAAATGTGGTATATGTGCATTGCGTCGGAAAGGTTCGAGAATCGCAAAAATCGACGACGATTTAAAATTTTTGATTTGTAGGTAAGTCCTAAGACAATCGTCAAAGGTGGTCCGACGTCGATGCTGTTCAAATCCTGCATCATCGAAGGAGAGTTGGCTATCAAGCTTGTTAGGTAAGAGCATCCATCCTCGGCTGAAATACATTTAGCGAGGTTCTGTTTTGATTCCGAAAATGCCTAGAATAGATTACTGTTTTTGATTTTTCAAAATTTTCACCAGTTTTTTTTCTGATTTATCAGACAGTAATTTACTTCAGAGAAGCAGAAGCCAAAAACAAGAGAAAGCTAGGTTGCAAAGTGATTGTTGACATGGAAGGGTTCTCAATGGATCATCTTTACATGCCCGCAGCAAAAATCTACCTGGCTCTGGCTACTCTGCTGCAAGTAACCAATCTTGAGATAAGTGGATATAATTATAAACAAATTTATAGGACCTTTTCGCTGATTTCGGAAGAGTTGTTTACATCATCAATCAGCCGAGCATCATGTCAGCGGCTTTCGCTGTCATTTCTCCAGTGCTCTCCAATAACTTGAAGGAAAAAGTAATATTGATGTCATCCCTCTCACATCTTTTATCAAAAATTTCCAGATAAAATTCCTCGGAAATGACTGGAAGGAGATCATCTGCAATGATGTCAGTAAAATCTTATGATATACAGTGCGCAGTCAAAAGTTTAGAACAATTTGTGCTTTTTGGGCATATCCTTGATTCGGCCAATCGTGGCTATCAAAGATCTGCTTCAAATTTTGCACACATATTCAACTACGTAAGACACAGGTGTATGCTAGTTTTCAGCCCGATCTGATTCCATTTTCGGTGTTTTAGAATGTCTGAAAATTTCAAAATTTTCAATTTCTTGAAGCCCATGTGAATGAGCTACAGAGTTGGTTGATGGCGCGTTTTAACACTGACGTATCATTGATAATTATTATATCAAATTTATTTTCTGGAAAAATTCGTATGCAATTTGATGGACGGTTGAATCGAAAAATGTTAATTTTTATAGTAAAAGTAGAAATTTCAGCTAATTTCTGATACAGCCGTCCGTAAAATCGCATATTATTTTTTCGGAAGGTAAATTTTGCATGAAATTATCAATGATATGCCAGTGTTAAAACGCGCCACCAAATAACGCTGTAACTCGCTCATATGGATTACGGAATTTTTTAAAAGTTCGGAATTTAAGTTTTTGGCATATGATGAAAAAATTTTAATTCTAAAAAGCCGAAAATGGAACCAGATCGGGCTGAAAACTAGCATACACCCGTGTCTTATGTAGTTGAATATGTGCGCAAAGTTTTAAGTAGATCTGATAGCCACGATTGGCCGAATCAAGGATATACCCAAAAAGCACAACTTGTTCCAAACTTTTGATCGTCACTGTACATCGAGAAATTTGATCACTTGCAGATTGGACCCGAAAATGTTTACCCACAATGGGGTGGCACAAAGACAGTAGGAAGACCTGACACCTATCTGAGGATGGGTGGCGACGTTCCTGAGAGGCTATGGTAGGTTAAGTCTATGTTAATGCTGCTTTAACCATAAGTCTCGACTTTTACTTGTAAGACATGAATCTTTGGATTTTGAGACGAAGCCATTATGACTTTGCAATTTAACAATCTTCAGTTTCACGCAGATCTGCTTCTAGTTCCGTATTTCAGATGATTCTTTCAGGTACAATCCTGACGCTAATCCTGACGAGAAGAAGCTCAAGAAGCTGAGCGTCAATGCCCGATCGAAAGGCGTCGTCAGAATGGATGGCAAGAAGGGCAAGCAATTCAAATGGCTCTTCCGAGTCAGCAGTGGGGACATAGACTTTTCGATCGAGTTCGATGAGAGAACGGTAAGTGCACAAAAATGTGGGAGTTTGAGAGCTGGGGGAAACAGCAATATGGCTGCATAAAAGTACAGACAGAAATCATTTTCTTACAAAATCACAGCACAATTCCTATCAGATTATACAATTTCTTCCAATAGAAAACCGTGCTGTAATGTTGTAGAAAGTATGCAATTCATGCCGTCCTACCGCAATTCTGCAGCTGTCTGAGAGCTGTTAAAACATGACATTATGTGGTTGAAAATGGTGTGAAGACAGAAAGGAATAAGATGAAGAAAAGATAAATGATAGACTTCATCACTTGTCACTTTGTTAGTATCGAAAAGTTGCTTCATTACACGGTTCATATGTGAGCTTGAAGTTCAAAAACTCTAGAAAATTGTAATTCTTTTCTTGCAGGTCTACCCTGTCTTCCGATGCACAACCGACTTCCATCCCGAGATGGACTCATTCCTGTGTGAATACGACGGTCTGTACACTTTCGTGTTCGACAACTCTCACGGTCTTGTGTTTGGCAAAGAGATCAAGCACTGTATCGAGTTGATATAATTGGTTCCTCGAGTAAAAGAGGGCTAATCAAGTTCTCATTCATGGGCTAAAACTGTGGCAGGGTTCTCATATAGCTTCACTTATCATTTGGGTCCATATCATCAAGGTTCCTCTTTCTCGTAGACTTTTCAGCGCATACTAGAATAAACTATTTCTGACAAAATTTGCATGCATTGTGATTTTGCATTTCATCATCACTGCTTTCTTCTCATTGACCCTTCCATCGTCCATCGTTCGATGTCCATCTCTTCATTTCTTCTGCTCCTCTGCTTTTCCGTCTTCCTGCTGCTTGGCCGACTCGACCCGATTCTAGCTGATGATGATTCCGATCTTTTCGATGATTATGTCGGTAGGAACGCATAAAAGATAAAATGATTTGCTACTTTGATTACTCTGATAGCAGGCGATGTCACAAAATGCACATGTAGTCTTGCTGAGCCTAGGATAATGTCAGGGCTGTAACTTTTTGACACAATTCGTGTTAAAGCGTATCAAAAATCTGCAATCCTGGATAATGTTTAGAACTGGAACTGGGATGTTGGTAGTGATAAAATTGCATTGTCCTTTTCTGCAGAATTTCCCTCCACAATGTAAAACCATGGAAAACCTATCACTCACTGACAATCCATCTGATCCAGATGAGCAAAACTTATATCAGGAAAAAAATAATAACGATGCACTTTTTCAATAGCTAGAACGAGTTTTTATAGCTAATATTGATATTTTCAAATGACTTCGAGAAACAACTCCTCTACACGATGATCACCGTCGGCGCTCTGTTCAACGTGTTGCTATTCCATCTCTTCCATAAGCTCTATGCAATTTTCATATCATTTCATAGTGCAAGAAGTCTCGATTAAGTAATGAGTTTTGCCTAAATAAATGCATTTTTCAGGATAAGCCTTCACGGTCGAAGAACGCGATAACGATGATTGTTCGCCGTGCTCAGCATCTCAATTTACGAACTTCACGAGGACATCGATCGGTTGCAAATGTCATACACGTTTTGAATAGGCCGATTTTTAATTAAACGAGTCCATCTGAATTTTCATAATTTTTCGACTGGCACTTTTCCCGGCTAGCATATAATTGGAGCGTTTCCGCAGTAATAAGTTCCTCTCAAGCTCAGACATCTAGTAATTAGATTGATATTTTTCTCTGTGTCACCTATATTTCCCACGTATTTGCTTCTACCTTTGCGCATGGTCATTAGTTGAGTCGTATAATTTCGAATCCCTTACCTCGCTGCACATTATCACTCACTGATACTAATAATTTTGCAATTTTCCACCTGTCTATCAAATTTTCGAAAAGAGATACTTGCCGAATGTCCAACTTTCTATTGATTTTACTCATACTACCAAATCTTCAGATATCCATCGCTGAGAGAAGTAAGAAATTGATGTGCTAGAAGAAAATGCCTTCAAATACCTAATGGAAGAGAAATCTATTCTCTTTCCAAATTTCATCAAATTCAGTCAATTATATCTCGAAGTGAGCGCATTTGTAATGTGCATTCAGCTTGTTTACAGAAATGAAAATAAAATAGAAGAAAAAATAAATGGTCGACGTTATCCTCCTACTTTTTTCATAATCAAATATTCGCATGAAGATTTTCAACTCTCCAAAATGTATTCAAATTTTTAGATTGCAAACTAGAGGATGGAGAGCCACTGGAAAAACTTGAAAAGGGCTGCAGTACGATCGAAGGCAACATTTTCATCAACAAGGATACCCCCTTGGATGAATCTGTAAGTAATGCATTTTTCACAAAAGTTGCTTATAATTGAATGGCGAGACGATTGATATCAAATTTGACCCGATTCGATTTTTCACGCTAAGGTGGACCATTATGTGAAAGCATATCGTTTCACATGTACTCAATATAGACACGTAGTTTTGAGAAATACCATGAGAAAGTCCGTACGCTAGAGACATCAAAGCCGACAACTCCATTTGGGTTCATTAGATACACAGAGTTATCCGAGTGTGCTACGGACTTATGGGCCAACCTAATACAAAGAGTCGATTTCATAACATACTGCCTTTGAAGCGCATCGTCATCATCATGCTTTGTAATTTTCAGACCCTGAAACAAATATTGGGTTCAGTGCTAAAAGTCGATGGCTCACTGATCATCGAAAACACGAGATTTCGCAGCATAACATTCTTCGAGAAGCTCGAAGTCATCAGTTGCAAAAAGCCGTATGCAGATAGTGAGATTTTTCCAATTAATAAATCTTCATGAGTAAAGTTTATCAAATTGCATGCTGTAAATTTCATCTACCTTCAGACAGATAAGCTAAATTAGGAAGTGGGCAATTTTTAAGTAGATGGAAGATGATTTCAATCTAAAGCTTGCAAAGTTTCAAATAACCTGCTTTGATCAAATTGATTTTTTCGGGAAACAACTGTTCAATTCAGATTACCCAGTGGCACTATTCGTTGGAAACAATAAAGAAGCTGTTGAATTTTCGATGCCCGCTTTGAGATCCGTCATCATCGAACCAAACGTCAAAGGCTGTATGCAAATTTAATCTTTTGTTCCAGAGAAATGTTACTTTTAGTGAATTCAACAATTCTCTTCGGCTACAATCCCAACCTCTGTCTCACAGAGAGCCAGCTATTCTTCTTCTACGGAATGCTGGCTCAAATTATCAACACAACTGTGTGTAATCCATCAAGTAAAGAATTTTTAGACATTTTTAACGATATCATTCAGATTTGTCATAAAGTCGAAATTTCGTGATAAACTTGGCATTTGCCCAGTTCGTAGAAACGATTGACATTTTAGACCGAAAATAGCTCTCACTTTAGAAATCTACTGTGCCATAATCCCGGTATCAAAATCGCCAGGTGTTTTCCACTGCTCCAATTTGCCATCTGGATGTCAAATTTTAATGAATCCACTCGAATTGAACGGAGATGAATGCATAGATGCGTAAGTTGAAAACTTATGTCGACTTTGAGCACCCTGTGATGAAATCTTGAACAAGTTGTCGTCGTGTAATCGTCATTTTTCGTGAAGATCGACATTTCTCGAACATATTCTGTTCCTAAAGCCGATAACACTAACAAAATGAAACGGTGGATCTACAAGCGATCATTGTTAGCAGAGTATTTGACTCATTTATTATCCTCTTCACCTTCTTGATACCAAAATAATACAGTGCATTTTCATTGGTAATCACTTGGCAATTCAGGCTAAACGAGAAGTTATTGACAATTGAATTCATACCGGTTTACGTCGCAATCAATTCCACCAAATTCGTCAACATCGACCTGTCAAACTTGGCTGAAATCAGTGGAAGCACAGGTAAAGTCTAATTCTGTCATTATTTTAAACTTTATAACATTTTTCAGGGGTCGGAAATCCAGCACTCAATATTTACGATAACGCAGAGTTGCAAAGCATCAATTTGACGAAATTGCATGTAGGTTTAGAAGTTTTCTAACAATCAAGAAGAAATGAAAAAAAAAACGCTGAAAGCTCGACGATTTGTTTCAGTTTTGACTCTCAAAATATGTAAAATAGATAAACTTCTATCCCGAATGATAATTTCTCTCGATAACTGTTATTCAGAAAATATCCTATTTTCCTCCAGCCTTCCAGCCAAAGAAAGCTATCATAATTCAAAACAACACAAATCTAACACTCACGCAAGAATTGGTATTTTAATGCTTCTTGGAGAAGAAGTTGCAAGGCTTCAATTTTAGTGCACACAGCTAAATATGGTGAGTCGCGCTAGTGAAATCGGACAGCTCTACGAGGACAACTTGAAAAACTGCTTCGAGAATGAGACAGGACCTGACTTCACTGCAGTACCTCATTATTACGTTTCGGTAAGAGCATTATTGAGTTCGAAATGATCTGAAAGTACAATTTTCTGAATTATCATTTGGCTATGCGAGAAAAGTAAACAAATTTTCATCTACTTATTTTCACCATTCAAAATTTGTTTGTGATTGATCATGCCAAAATTTCAGTATGATGGCTCATTATTTTCAGGCCCCAGGAAATGGTAGCGGTAACGTCATATGGGTCACTTCCTCAAGCAGTCAACTTAGAGACAATTTCTTCATCAGTTTGATTGCTTTTGTTACAACGTTGATTACGGTTATGTTTTGAGTTACAAGTTTTCAGGAATCACTTTATTTATTAAAATTTTGTCAATTATATTTATGAACTCGCGCCAGATTTTCATACTGTGTTTCAGATTTCGTAACCACTTTCAAATGTTATTCTGCAGATGTTTCTGATTTGTAATTTCTATGCTATCAATTATCGCGATTTCATAATTTGTAGAGTTTTGTGAAAGGTTCAATGAATAGTTCAGAAGTGATTTTCCATTATTTTATTGCAATTTTGCTTGATTTTCACAAGTTTTTATCAGTTTGTTCAAATTTGAAATAAACTATTCCCTCTTTTCCTCTATCATTTTTCCGCCTAATAAACAAGCCGTAATTTATCTGTATATGAAGTGTCACCTAGCAACGTCTGTAATAGTTCGCTGAGGCGGCAGAAAAATCGCATTTAAATTTTTAAAAGCTTAATTTTATGGTTTTGAGCTATCTTTGATCTGATAATTAGTACATAAGAGATACGCGGTTCATACGTCTACATGATACATGATGCAAATCTAAGTAAATTGCGATTTTTTTCATTTGAATTTAGCATTCATACTCAAACTTATCTGACTTACATGTGAATTGCGTTAAATTTCGAAATCTCCTAAACGTCGTAGATTTGGATTATTTCGCTCATTTTAGCGCTTTATGATTTTACGGGGTGATCGGATAATGCCATGAATTGCCAATTGCTTTCCAATGGAAACACTGTCTGTCGGGAAGAAACCGAGCTGGACTTCATCAACTGGCATTTGGAAGAGGGCAAGTTTTCGAATTTATAATCAAAATCGAGTTATCCAAGCTTCTATTTAATATTTTCAATTTAGAACAAGGCTGTTCGGAATTCCGACTCGGACTCAAAAAATTTCGACTGCGAGAAATTTTTGGCCTCAGAATTCTAATTTCGAATTTTGTAGAATTTTAATTCCGATTTCGATTCTGATTCCAAATTTAAAAAGTTTCAACTTTGAACAGCCTTGATGCAAAGCTTTTTTATCTTTTGAGCATTTTTGAGCAACTTATTTTTCAGGACGACCACTATCATTTCTTCTGCTCATGATTGAATGGGTCCTACTTTGTGTATTCTGGATTTCAACTTTACGAATCCGAAGAAGTTTCGTTGCGCCATTTTTTGCAATAGTTTGTCTTCCATCAACGCTAAATGCCATTATCAAAACGGGTCATGCAATTTACGTATTGACGCAGAGATTTCCTGATCAGGATTTGTAGGTTTTAAATGAAGTGTAATTTTTGAGGTATCGAATTTTAGGACATCTTCATTGTCAGACATCGAAAATCTTCTATGTCAGATTCTACGATATTCCTTAGCTTTTGCCATTGTTCACTTCACATTTCTAAACATCAAAGTAGCCAAGAAAGCTAAACGATTGAGACGGTATACCGAAATGTAAGCCTTTAATCAATTATTCTAATTTAAAGATTAAGAGAATTCCAGAGTTCCTTTTCTGATTATTCCACTGCTGGTCACACTATTCTTCTCATTGCACACATATTTCCCACACATGAACTACTTTAGTTACATAATTTCGTTCTGCGTCAGCATTTTTGCGACGTTTTTAGTAATCGCAGCAGAAGTAGCGGTAAGAAAAAATCATCAAACTTTCAAATAAATATCTTTTCAGGCTATATGGTTTTCCATTTCCTTGAGAAATCATATCAACCCCAAAGTTTCATATTCTGATCCACGCTATGAGCCAAATGCAAAAATAAGACTTTGTTTTCTCGCGGGATATTTGCCCTTCACAATTATACCATTGCTTGTGGATATCGGTAGCCAGGCTTGAATGAGCTATTGCGAAATTGGCAATTTTATTTCATTTCAGTCGCCTATCTCTATGAGTTCCCACAGGTGATACCGATAAGCAATGCGTTGACGTCTATGTTCTTTGTTGCTTTGACTTTGCTCGTAATTCCAGAGTACAGGTACGACAGACTTTCACATAGTTTTTGCTACAATCAACCAGCAACCCCCACAAACATCAAACTTTCAAGTATCAGTTCTCTAAAATTATTATCCATCTATTAGAAGTTTTCTTCTCCTTCTGATCCTAATAAAACGTTAAATGGGCAACTAATGCTCGTTTCGCCAGAAGTAATCGCTCTTAAAGCTTCCTAATTCATGGAAACTTTCAATACATACATCCTGAGAATTTGGATAGCCATAAAAGCGCATAGACTGACGAAAGATTTCTACTCTAGAATGAAAATGTAGGAATGACAGAAGTTGATGGTTATTTTATGCGCTTTGATGATGTATTCAAATTCTTCAGGAATTGACAATTTTTTCGGAAAGGTCATTTCGAGAGAAACAAAAGATAACAGTTTTGTAAAAAAAATCCCTTACTTTCAGAAACACTCTGTTCTACTGCTGTTTGGACACAGAATCTGATGACAATGACGACAAAAATCTCGATCCAATAATTTCGTCACCAACTTCCTCTGCAAAATCATCCGTCAGCTCGATCGAATCTCGACTCCCCATAAAATTAGCACTAGAACAATCGGATTCTAACGAGCTCGTAGTTTACCATCCACATAAATCTGAAGCTGCACGAGAAAATCCTAACTTTGTGATGATTTCGAACGAAGAAGTCCACAATATCATGAATCGAATCAAAGAATTGCAAAAGCAGCAGCAAGTGACGTACCTGTGCTCGAATTACACGCCAATCATTTTCGTAACGTCGAAGGAAATGATCAATGGCAATTCAGACGCGACTACGAACCCGTTTTACGTCACTAGTCCTAGACCGTAAATCAATCATTTTGGATGTTTGTAGTTTTTCACATGATATTTGTATCAAATCACATATATTTTGCGGGATTTTGACTGTTTTCGGGATGATAATTTTTCCAACAAGGCTTTTAGATTCCTTCACACCAGACTAGATTCTTGTTCTAGAAAAAATAACTAGACCGCAAAGCGTAGATAGAGGATCTCGACTCCTTGTAGCTTTTTTTTCCATATTATTTGTTGCAAACTTGTATTTTTACGGGGTTTTCATTATCTTCGGGATGAATAAAGTTTTCTATCAAAATTCCTAGACGTTACAAGTTGGATTAGATGCTTTACCGAAAAAAAATCGAAAGATTTGAGTGAAAAAGTCCAAATTGCTGCACTATCAAAAATTAGCAATTTCGTTAGATACGCTAGTTTCGGGAAGACGGCTGAATTTGCCTATAAAAGGGATCGAATAGCCAGTCGAATTCATTATCTCATCTCGTCTCGCCGAGAACAGCCAACCTACTTCCTTTCATTTCCAGCTGCAACAACCAAGTCATGGCCAGTCTCACTGTCGACCCTCCCGCAGCTCAAGTACGTCAAAAATACACAAAATGACGAAGATCTTCAATCCGTGTCATGCTCAGCGAGTAACAAAAACAACAAAAAACTTGTAGAAAACATTGTCAAATCAATCAGGAAAGATCATCCGAAACTTTTGATCCCTATTTCAAAATGTCAAAATATTCCAAAAATCAACTTTCAAAGCTTTTTTGATCAGAAAACTGCGACTAATGCCATACATTTGCAGATCCCCGCCACTGGAGGAAACTCGACTCACAAACTCGTGAATGGTGGCGCTGAGAAGCTGATCTTCAAAGTGAAATCTTCGAACAACAACGAATACAGAATCAAGCCCGTATTCGGTAAGGAGGCGACGTGTTGGCCTGGCTCGCGAAACACTAACAAGAGGAGCGTCTGCATTCGAGTGTGCAGATATTTGTGTTAAAGAAAGGAATCAGAACTCGGCTAGGGAGTTTGGCTCCCTTTTATTGTGATCATCTGAACTCTCGAATACCGAAGATTCTCGTAAGGGAATGATCGAATGATTCTCTTCACGTCTATCGCCTGTTCACGAGAAAAAATCAATAACGCCGAATTGAGAAACACAAGACTAACTCACGTTCTTACAGGTTTCGTTGATGCATCTGGTTCTACCGAGCTCACGATTACACGTCTGGTAAGCACGAAAAGTCATGAAAAACTGACGTTCGAGGTGTAGAAAATATACAAATTTCATTCCAAATATCCTCTAAAGCACAAAAATGCGAAAAAATACCGAGTAATAATAATTGAATTTTGTAGGCCGGTGCCCCCAAGGAGGATAAGCTCGTAATTCACTTCGCTCCAGCGCCCGCAGACGCGACCGACGCGCAGGCCACTTTCGGCTCGGTGCAGCCGACGGGCAACGTGACCGTTGTCATGTCTGCTACCTAAGCGTGTTGCTTCGTCACTTGTCTGCCAGTCGGCTGGCCCCTCATTCGTCTGCACCCTGCACGACGCAACACACCATCCGCCCACACCACACCACCCATCATCGGTCAGGCCTTTGCCTCTGACTCGTCAACAAGCAATAAACCTTGCTTGAATACAACAACGTCTTCATTTGCTGCGCACAAAATATAAAAATTATATAACAACAAAGAAATGGAAAATTATTGAAGTCTGACCTGAGTAATGTTGCAGACTTCATGAGCCTCGAAAAACTCGCGAAATGCCGTGAAAAGAAGCAAAATATTCGGAAAAATAGAAACGTGGAAATAAGCCAAAACAAAATGACCCTTTTCCTGCAAAATTTCGTCTTTTCACAAAATTCTCATTTTTCGTTTGGAAGATCGCTGATTTTCATTTCCAAACTTCGCAATCGTTTTCTGGGGCTCAAGAATGGGTCTATTTTCTCTTTTCTGCCCTTCTACTCTTCTGCCCCTACTCTCCTCTCCATCATTACTCCTTGCTCCATTGCAATGCTTGGCGGGAAAATGAAAAGGGGTTGAAGGCTGTTTGAACCTATCGATCATTGCGCGAATTTTTCGTTTCTGATTATCGATTTTTCGTTCGAAAAATGTTGCTGAGCTTCTTGAAATTTGTCGAATTGTGTTCCGATGGAAATTCCCATTCATCCAGTCGTTTTCATTCATGCTTTGCTGGGATTTCATCGAATTTAAATGAAATTTTCGTCTCAAAACCTAGAAATTTTACTTCATTTCTTGTCATGCTTCTACAAAAATTATTCGTCCACTCATATTTCTGAAATTTCGTAGGTTTTCTCGGGTAGTTGTATGTTCTACTATCTGCTGAATGGCTTGAACTGCAGAGGTGGAATGTATTCCCTCTTTATTATTCTTGTAATTTTACGTTCAATCGAACAATTTAGCTGATTTGCAGATCGATGAGTCGGTTGAATCGAGTGGGTCCGTGCGTGGCTGCAGAGTCGCCTCTCACGTTCGCCAAGCAGGCTTCGTCCAGCTCGCAGACTGCAAAGAGGCCCAAATCACTGCCGAGGGGAAATCGGTAGGATACTGGAAAAGCGAATTAAAATATCTTGAAATTTCGTAAATTGAAACATAGACTGTCTAAGGAGGGGGTTTGAGATCGATCAAAGACTCCTTTGTGACGAGACAGGCTTCTCAGATTGTGAAAAATCAGTTTTCTCTGCAACTCGTATCCTGCGCGATTTATTGAGAAAATACACCCATTTGAAGGAATGAAGCTGGTGAACTTTCCAAAGTCTTTCTGATTTTTTTTTGGAGAATTCGCTAGTCGAATAGAAAAGAAGATTTTCAAGTGTTTTTTAGAGGGTGATTGCAGAGAAATTAGTTTTTAGTTGATGTAGGCCTATTTTCATTCATTGAGCGTTTTGTCAAGATTGAAACGTGTTGAATTTGCAGGGGAAAGAAGTCGACCGATTCGACCAGCCCCAAAATCACCGAGTTCTTCTCGGTGCGACGCAGCAACAGGAGGACTGGAAAGCACATTGAGGTGGGAAAATTGTTTAAATCACCTGTTAGAAAGAGATTGGTTGAATTTTTAAAAAGATCTTCCGAAAATTTTGAGATGAGTTGAATTTTCAGGATGACACGATCAAATCGGTCACGCCAAACTCTAAAAACTATCGACTGCTTGCGGAATTGCCTGTCAAAATGACTGCACAGAAAAAGGGGAAGTCGCTCGAGATCGAGGCAGAAACTGAGGTTGTACAGGAGAAGAATCACAACAAACTGCCAGACGCAGGCATCGATCTGCCAGAAAGGGTTGGAAAAGTTTTTCACCGTATTTCTTTAATGAATGCCCTAAATCCTATTTTCTTTGAATTTTTAGAAGAATGTCCCCTTATATAGACGAAATTCCAAATTTGATAATTCACAAGAATTTCTTTGATGAATTCATGACTGACTAATTCAGATTGAACAAAGCGCCTCGCCCCAAAAGCAGCTGATCAAAAGCCCGTCAAAAGTGAAGAGAATTTCGCCAGAAAAGCAGAAGGAAGAGACGTCAAGTGCAGCGGCAGAGTTGTTGGAAAAGGTACGAAAATATATTCTTTCAAAACCGAATGCAGAATGGTAAACTATAGTTAGGGATCGCAAACTCCGTCTTCTCGCATTTTTCGCTTTTATTTAAAAAAACAAGTAATTGAAGACCTCAAAAATAGGAAGCAAGTACCCTTCAAAGTTGAGATACATAAAAATCATAAGCTAATTCGGTGAACCACCCAATGAAATGGTTCTGTATCAAAAATCATCTCGAAATTCCGGTGTTTGCAAATGTTAATGCCTTCTCTGTAAAACAAACCTGTTCATTTTGGTGATTACTTTCGGTGGAATTTTCGATTAAAAATGTTTTTCTTTGTTTTTCCTTCATAAATGTTTTAGTTACATCAAAATTAAACTTAAAGTAAAACGAAAAACTAGGAAAATTATAAATTTTATAAAACCTTTTTCGGCCCCTAGATATAATTTCACTTGTATTTTCTCATTTAACGAGTTCTCATAATTCCTCTGCTGGAAATTGAATCAAATCGTCAAGGTGCTCGCCTAAAAATGAATTACTTTTTTTCCAGAACGAACTAGTTGCTTTGCCACTACAGAAGGAATTGGAAAAGAGTCCAGCCAAAATTCCGAGACTGACGCCTGAAAAGTCTGAAAATGATCAAGAACTGTCAAATTCAAAAACCAAGGCAAAGGTCAACTTGGTCGAAAAGGTTCCGAATGAAATCTTTGAAATGATAGTTGTTAATCTTCTCTTCTTCAGTATAACCAACTCACATCTCCTCAGAAGCAGCTGAACATAAGTCCGCCAGCAATTTCGACGATTTCACCTGGAAAGAAAGAAGGGTCGCTGAGTTTGGGTGCAGTAAGAAATCTGCTAGAAAAGGTTAGATGGTTTAAACAAATTTTTTTCTTCGAAAAATTAACAGAAAAAAACTACTTTCTTTATCATGTAATCGTTTTGATTGGAGTAGAATTGGAAGTCGAATCGAAAAATTCGATCCGAACCCAATCCAATCCGATGGTCCCTTTCCAAAATACCAATCGGGTTAAATCGGATCCAGATTGGATTAGAAGTTCCAAGTCTGGGTTGAAGATTTGAATTTGATTAATTATTCTTTGTTTTCATCTAAAATTTAAAAAATGTCATTTTCTAGGCCAAACAAGTCGACTCTCCTCGGCAATTACTCGACAAAATTCCGTCGAAAGCACAGGAGATTTTGCCGGAGAAGAAGGCGGTCGAAATTGGAGGATCCAAGGCAAAGGCTAATCTCCTGGAAAGGGTCAGTTTTTTGCTATTTTCGTTATCTCTTCAGGCAAGAAAATGGAATATTAATAAGTTAGGGAAAAGTAAAAATCTAAAATCGAATTTTCAATGTTACTCAAGAATACATTTATTGTTTGCCAAAAAAGCTATTTCAGATTCGAGCCAAGGAGACGGCCAAAAGGGAGGCAGCTCGACTTCGCGACCCAGTTTTGGAGAAGAAACGCAATCACCTGCTCATGCTCAGCGACAAAATGCTCAGATGCATCACTATGTAAGGGTTTTTTTTTTTTTTTAAATAAAACTTGTAAAAACTAGCACTCGTGGAGTGGGACTGGTCTTTATTTTTTCGGGGAGGGTCGGATGCGGGTTCAAAAATTTTCTAATTTGGAAAGTATGTTAGAAATTCGAAGAAAGCGTATATTTTCAGGTTGTATGCAGTGAAGAAGGCGCGCAGCATGGCTGTGGCAGACGTCGTCGAAAAATTGGTTTTCAGCAGCTCTACGATTCTAGCTAAAGGTAGGTAGAATTTGGAAATTGTAAAAATAGATCATTTTTTGCTGAGAAAGTTTTTTTTGTTTTAAATTACCAGTGTCAAAAGTATACTACGAATCTTTTGTAGACGACATTCACGCTCAAATTCGACTGCTGTGCGACGTGGCCCCCTCGTTCTTCAAGCAGACCAAACTGATGGGCAGGGACTATCTCCAACTGACTGAGAACTGCATCGAAAAGATTCAACATATCATCAGCGAGGAAATCACAAGGGTATGAACTCATTTTAGTGCAAGTCTTGTTCGAGAACTCCAAATTGAAATTGAAATTCGATTGTTCATTTTATTATGAGTTCCATTCAAAATTAGGTTATTTCAAATTTTAGAAAGTATACTTGAGCTGGAGGAAAAAATCTAGTTTTTCCCATTTATGAAGTCAACCAAAAGATTCATTATTGAAATATTTTATGTTATTTAGAAAAAGATTTTTAGTTATCATTTTCAGATCTCGAATGATATTGATGAGAAAGCGAGGAGGGCATTGGAAAATAGCCGAGCGGTATCGTGACTTCGTTTATTATTGGATCGGAGGTCATTTGTGTCGCAAAGGGAGTACTTACTGAAATTGTAGAGACTTCCCTGGTATTTTCGGTAAAAATCACCCCCTTTGTGGTAACAATCGCTTCCCACACCGTCCATTTCTACGAAATCTCTCACAACATTCATGTATCAAAACATCGTTAGTACTGTTGATTTCCTTTTACTGCGGATCCATTTTCTATACTTTGGAAAAGTACCCATTACTTTTTCCTATAGCCTGTAAAATAATAGCTTCTTTGAAATCAACAGTGTTCGATTTCAAGTTTCAAGATTCTTCTGCAAATATTAACGATATCTAGCAATTTGCATATCTATTTTTCACATTCTGTATTCACAATGCGGGATTTTCTATTCTCTTAACTTTCCCTATTCGATGAGCATATTTTCGATTGTAATATTTTAAAAAATTTTGTTTAGCAATCTCGTTCTAGTGGTGGTCAAAGTTTCTTATCAAAACTTGTGAAAAAATGCAAGTTGATGGTATAAAATTTCCAAGAAAACTTTAATATTTTATGATGAAAAGCCACAAGGTTTGACGACCTTGAGATATCTGTAATTTCCCATACTTTTTATTGAATTTTTGAAGAGATTATAATCGTCACATGCAAAATAGAATAGGAAAAGATTTTTACTGCAAAATCTTTTTTTCTATCTCATGTAACGATGCAAATATTTTTCTTTCAAATTCTCTGAAAATGAGTTGAATCTTCAGAAATCCCTCTTCTACCAGAAATGGACAGCGGGATTTCGACCTCGGAGACGGGCGGCACGACCTCAGGCAAGACGTTCATGGAACGGCTAAAGGCACAGAACGCTCGACACAAGCAACAGCTCGAGGAGAAACGCAAGAAATTGGGTAATTCCAGTATCTTCCCTTCTTGAAAGATATGCAATCTTTGAAATGAACACGCGGAAATTCTTTTCTGAATTAGGCCATGAGGAACGAATGAAATGTGAAACTAGCATACATTTTACAACACTTTAAATGGACCATTTGCATATATTCCTGGCATAAATCTTCAAAGTGGTAAATAGAATTATTTTGTATCCTTTTACAGATAAAACACATGATTTTACAGAAGCCAAGCAGAAGGAGAACCAACGTCCTGCAGTGAGTCACTCGCTAAATGCATTCAACATTTCGGTCAACACATCGCAGGCCGTCGACAACGATAAACCAGTCAATTCCACGCTGCCTGAGGTAAGGAGATATTTGGTATTTTGAGAATTTTAGAAAAATGTCGTGCTGAAATTTCGGACAATAAAATCGATTGGTCACTACAACGCATAGACTGGAATCATTTCAGAAACGGAGAAATATCTTATCTTTAGGGAAAAAAGTAATCTCACTGATATTTGCAAAGAGAATAACCGGGAGATGAACGTTTATAAACTCGAGATAGTAATTTTCAGCCCCCAAAAGCACCCTTGTCGAGTCGTCAGTCAGTGTTCCGGACTCCTGCCGGCAGAGGGGACAGACACAAACAAATCAGCCAGCTGAAACTCAGTCCGATCGTTCCGAATCTCGCAGAACATACGCCCAAAACTCCGGGACATTCGGGGGTGAAGAAATCCCGCGAGGAAAAGGTGAATAATTAGAATTCTCACATTTGCATAATCGGAAGAAGATATGATCTACTGAATCAAAGTTGAACTCTAAAAGTAAGAAATGAAAATTATAAGAACTATGAGTTGACATAGCATTGCAGGAAGAGGATATGACTGAGGAGTTTTAAAAAAGTTTCGAATTTCATGAGAAATTTGAATTTGTAAACCAAAAATTTGCAGGACAAAATGTCATTCGCCTCTCCGCACTTCATCAAGTTGAAACGCAGTGTCTCTCTACTGAGCGATTTGGACGATAATCTGATCGTCGTCAAGGGCAAGAGCTACAGAAAACTTACCCTGCTAGGCAAGGGAGGCAGTTGCAAGGTAAGGAATAGAGAACGAACAATCATGTTAACTTTTGGAGCGAAATCTGTAATTTCCATGAACTTAGCTATTTATATCTTTGCAAAGAAGAAAGATAACTGAAAGTTAGGCTTTCAAGTGCCATACATTTCTCGGAATAATTGAAAATTTAATTGAATTTCTGAAAATCATGATTTTTTGTTTCTAAAATTAGCATTTTTCCAGGTCTACGAAGCAGTGGACGAGCAGTCGCAGGTGGTGTACGCAATCAAGATTGCTGAGCTGCCTGAAGATGAAGGTCTCCGCAGGTCGCTTATAAACGAGGTTCTCCTACTCGAACGACTCCAGGACTCCAGATATGTCATCCGCATGAAAGATTAGTTAGTCTTTCATTATTATTTTTTAAACTTTTTTTTTCAAATATTATACTCTTGCGTTAGAAATTGATGACTCTTATTTTAAAGAAGAAAAGGTCGAAAATTGCTTCTTTTCTCCAACTTGATAGAATTTGAATAATAATGTTTGCAGTGACATGGACGAGTCTTCCAATCGTCTGTACGTGGTGATGGAGCGCGGCGATACGGACTTCGCCTCATTCTTGACGCGCAACGCGGACTCCATCAACACAAGATTCATCCACTTCTACTGGGAACAGATGCTCAGAGCCGTCAAGGTCATTCATGATCAGAGTACGGAAGTTTTTCTTCATAAATTGAAATATGTTTCCTTGACAAATTTTGGCATTTCGTGTAAGGTTCATAAAGAAAAATTATAAAAATTTAAATTCAAGTAGGACTAGTTTTTAATGTCTTGAATTGCAGACATTGTGCACGCAGATCTGAAACCGGCTAACTTTCTACTCGTCAGGGGCAATCTCAAACTCATCGATTTCGGCATTTCGTCATCGGCGCACGAAAATGTGAGGATTCATTTTGAACGAGAAAATTGCACCCACCACATTTCAGAAGAAGAAGTCTGCGATCGTGGGCACTCTCGACTATATGGCGCCGGAACAGTTCACTGATGAACAGGTAGATTTTTTTCAATATATTTCATTGGCAATAGACGTTTGAATATCTTGAAATGAAACTATTGTGCGCTTAATGAAAACTTCGCGCGTTTACTGATATAATGCAACTGGGATTTTTTTGAAGATGAGATTTTCAGCCGCAAGTGAAGATCGACGTGTGGGCGCTGGGCTGCATTCTCTATCGAATCGTCTACGGCAAACTGCCTTTCGCTGATGTGCCCAGATCCGATCGGGTATATCGACTTTTCAATTTGGAAACAAAATTTATTTCGTAAACTACTACTTACCAGAAAGAAAAATTCTCGTGAAAGCTTGTTTCTCACATATATTTGATGAGATGGAAGATGGTTTTTGTTGGATTTTTATTGGTGAATTCCTAGATCAACAAAATCTGCGACCCTCGCTTTGCGATCCGTTTCAACCCGATTGAGGACGAGGTCATCCTGCGCAGCATCAAGCGCTGCCTCGAGAGGAACTACGAGAAGCGCGCCTCCATCGACGAATTGCTGCAATTGCTGGGTAGAATTTTTTTTTTTTTTTTCTCGAAGTTTAATTTCATATTTTTTATGTGAACATTCTGCGTAAATTTGAACGTTTCATATAAATTTTTGAACTAAACTCTTGCGGAATGTATTTTCAATTCTTGAAAAAAACATATGTCATGACGTTCAAAATCTTCGATATTTTTGAATGAAAGAAATTTCAAGCATCTTCGTCTGCATTCCATCATAAATAATCTCATTTTTCGAAACTAAAAGGACTATTTTTCTAGCTGACTCTTCTTCTGCACCAGGAGCTGAGGCCTCAATCGACTACGCAGCACTGGCCTCCGAGATGCAGGGCGCCACTCCAAAGACACTCGCCAAGAAACTCAAACGACTCGTTCTCCAATCACAGGCTAGTTTGAAAGGGAGAATATTAAAATAAAATAAAAATGTTTCATGATGCAAAATTTGCCATTATTTTTGCGAAGACTAAGACAATCCAAGTCCTCCATATGAAATTTCGAGAATTTTCGAAGGAGTCTGAGACAACATCGATGCTAGAAAAGAGTTACAACCCATTAGATAAAATGCAGTGCAATATGCATTGAGTGGGAATGTTGACGTTGCCGATTTTCATGTCAAATTGCATTACCCAGCATAATAGGTCATGGCCCATAATGGCGCCATTATGGGCCATGACCTATTATGCTGGGTATGCATCAGCGCGATTAGCCTCTCGAAATGAGATTGAGAATTTTTAATGAAAATGAGGCGAATTTAAAAATTACGATAATATCAATTTTAAGACTCGCAAAAAGTTGAACTTTGACGACTAAGACAACTCTTGGAGTAGTATCAACGGGTCATATCAACAGCACTGATGAAATTCAAATGACACAAAGATAATTTATTTGAAAGTTCACTTAGTAATTGGTAACGAAAATTATTCTATCTCTTCTTTGGTTTGCAGATTTTCCTTCCTTTATATATTATTGTATCTGGAACACTCGATTTGTGAAAACGGTCATCGTTTTTTCCTTTCCGCAGCAATTCAATTTGGAGTCTAAACGTTTCACTCAATTGAAAATACTCAATAAATTCTCAAAAATCTCTCCTTATCATCAACCTCTCAATTAGTAGGGCTAAAGTTTTATCAGAACTTGAACATTCTGCAAAATGACAGGAATAAATTTGCTTTTTGAAGCATGAAACATTATTAAGCATTGAATTTAAAAACCAACTGATATCACACATGTCATGAGCACTAGCACACGAACGATTTGCAAAACAAATTTAAAAATATTGTTTGCACTTTATTCAATAAACTTTATTATTAGAAATTTTTACACAAAACATATTACTTTTGAATTTCCACAAACCAATTTTACCGCTTTTAGATTTGAAAAAAAGAAAATTCATCAGTTTGTGAAAATCAAGAAATGTATAATACAAAAGAAAATAAAATAACAAATCTTCACCCGAGATATGCTATAAAATCTTGGGCAAACTCATGAAGCATTTCATCAATAAATGGCTAAATGGATAATAATCGATAATAAAAATGCTGATCGCTAAAATCGCTATCGAATAACTGGGATATTTTATTGATAAGACGCGTTTGTAAATATTTTCCATAACTGGGATAACTAATGTTGAATAATTAGAAAGACTCGCGTCGTCAAACGGCGGTCGTGTGAAATCGCACATTTTCATAATCTGAGCAGATTTGAGCACGCGGATGCGACTTCGTAATGTAGAAGCGGAAAGCGATAATATGCAAACTGTAGAATAGTGTAAACTGTAACAAGCGGAAAACTTCTTCGCTCATGCTCGTATTTTTCATTCGAAACCCCCAATTTCGTTCGAATAAAAACCGTCGAAACACGGCTATGTGTGAAATTCTAATAGAATTGCGAAATTCGTGAAACGTGAGCGCAATCTTCACTCACTGGAAGAGATCGGTGGAATAATTGTTGAAAACGGAGAAAATGATAAAAATATTGAAATTTCGTGAAATAAATCAGATTTGACGGACAGTACTGAAGATGCTGATCTTTTCAGATTTACAGCATTGTACAGATGTTGCGCATTCTTTGACGAGCTCGTCGAAGCGGACGACGACGACGTTCGAGTTCAGCTTCGTCTTGCACCACACCTGAAAAACGATTCATTTTTCTTGTCCATTTCAAGTTAGAAGTGCTAGAAGTTAAATGTTAGAGAAAAATCAAAATCGATAGAGGAGTTGAAATTTTTACTAACTCGAATCCTAACTAATTATTTTACGACCTCGAATCAGAACTTTTAAAAATTGGAACTCCTGACAATTCTCAATCAAAAGATTAGATTTCTTACCGTCTGCATCCATGTTCCGGAGCTGCCGTCGGACAGTGGCGCGACGACATTCAATCGCTCCTTCTTCGATCATTGGCAAGCCTTTGACTTGATCCTTGATCGGAGGCGGAGATCTTTCGTTGAGATTCGATTGCTAAACTCGATTTTTGCCTGATGAAATGAAATGCTCGTTATTGAAATTTTTATTTGTCAAAATATCATGTTGAAGAAATGGTGTAAGCAAAAAATCATGCTCAACTTATGCAATTTTTATTCAACTTTGTGTATTCGTAAATAAATTGATAAGTTTTACCTGATATCTCAAGTATTCACAACCATTTGCATCACGCTCAACACGACCCATGATGAATGGAGTGCCAACGGTGAAGATGTCGTCAGAACGGCGAGTTGGTGGAATGTAGTCACGTCTAAAAAATCAACCGGTTCATGATATTCGTTAATTTAGATTTTTCTGAAAAATTGAATAGCTGCACTCCCATGAAATATCACCATTTCAAAAGGATGATTTTATTTTAACAATGTCAAAATGTGAATGTTTGGAAAAAAATAACCTTTGCAACTTTCAAACACTTATGAGAGTTTGAATTACATAATGAAAAATGGCGTAACGTGAAATGCGTTTTTTTTATTTAGCGTAATGAATAAATAACGTTCGTCTCTTATGTTCCTACAAAATTTCGATTTATGAACATATAAATTCAAGGAAAGATTTTAATCCAAACGCATATCATCATTTTTTAACTTCGCACAAAACTCTATTCCCCTACCTCTGAATCCATTCTGTTCGATCGACCGCAGCGATTTCTCGCACTGGGCTGTAGGTTGAGCCTCGAGGAACTCGATAAACGTGATGCTCCGACCAAGTCTGGTATGAAGGCAGCGCTCCACGGCCGTTCATTTGAGGCGATCCATTGCCCTTGGAGATGTAGGGCGATTGGCGTGGTGGATAGATTGGGTGATGGACAAAGACACGCTCTCCAAACGTCGTCCATTTACAGCTACGGTTTTCAGAAGACATCGTAGTCATGTTCTGTCTTGCTGCGGCTACCGAGCGCGAACGAGGTGGGCTTGGACTTCTCAGTTTTGTTGATGTAGCGGATGGTCGTGAGAGTGAGCGAGTGTATCGTTCAGGGCTGTCCTTCTTCTGATATGTCTGATAAGACGAATATCCAGACGAGTTCATTGTCGTCTGTGGTTCCGGACGACGTTGGTAACTGACTGATACGGAAGCAATCTCGGGTGGAAGACGAGACGTTGCATAGCCGTTTGTTCGGTGATGGTGATATGACGGCAAAGTATGCGATTCTGTTGGACGATAGTAATGCGAGGTTGGAGTCGATGTCGCCAGAGGTGGGGATAGTGGACTTCGGGGTGTTCTTGGAGGCGGCGAAGTGCTGCTAACCGAAATGCGCTTGATGTAACTGATCTCGGTTCGTTCACGAATTGTTGTCCAAGAATGCGGCGATAGCGCACGTGTTCGCCTTTCCGCATCTCGCGATGCAATGCGGAAGCGCTCAGATTCCCCATATGATTGTGACATCTGACTGATCGTGATGCCCCTGTCTTCGCGTGGAATAGAGCGACGATGCTCAGACCGAGATTCTCGCTCATATGTTGGAGCTGGAGTTGGCTCGAAGCCAGAATCGACAAGTGCATATTTCTGTCTGGCGCTAATCGACACGGAAAAGCCAAGTGGTGATCGTGGAGCTTCCAGTTGTTGAGGGTCCAAGACGAGAGGCGACTCGGACGGCGGACTTCTTCGATCCACTGTGTCGATGTGAATCGATTCCGAGAGTCTCGGGTCGTGCTCTCGGAATTCAGCCAACAGATCTTCTGGTGAAAGAGTTGGCCGGATTCGCTTCGTAGTGGCTGTGGTGACAGTTGTCGATGAAGTTGTGAAGTCCGTCGACTCTTTGGTTGTTGTCTGCGACTTGACTTCCTCGATTGGCTTGACCCACTGCATAGGCTTGTCTCTGGGCTCCAATTTGTCGTATTCCCCGACGTGATAGACGTTAGCGAATTGATCGATTCTGTGAGGCTGTAGATCCTGAGTTTTGCTGGTTACTGATAACGGACCACGATACTCCATTTCTGGCATCGGATAACCGTGAGGGCGTTGTCTTCTCAACTCAGCAGTACGGACATCTTCGCTATCAATAGTGGTAGCAATTTTCGGTTCTTTCATTGGCAGCTGGCTATAGTGACCCACGTTGTATACTGCTGAATGCTCTCGAAGTGGATGACTGTTGATTTCTCGGCTCCTTTGTGTGTTCTCAAGCAGCCCATAGTAGGCTTCCGAAATGGATGGATAGCCTTCTCGAGTCTTCTTGCGATCTTCTTTCTGTTCTAATTTGTCGTAATACCCCGGATGATAAATGCTGGTGTAATGCTGGATTGGCTGATCATAGATTTCAGTTGCCCTGACAGTTTCAGAGAGAGGTCCAGTGTACATGGAGGTATCGAGTCGATAGTCAGGACCATGATCTTTCTTGTGCAACAAACTGCTGATTCGCTCTGACATCTTCGGCGATTTGGGCTCTTCTTTGATCATCTCTGGTTGCACTTCGACTGTTCTTGGAGGAAGTCTATCGTACCAGCCCTGATGATAGACATTCGAGTGATGCAGAAGCGGCTCGGAAGATACTTCGTCAAGTTTGTTGAAATCACCAACTGGTCCATGATAGATGGTGGTTGGGTATTCGGAGTGAACATCTTTTGGCTTGAAGAATCCGCCCAATTTACTGGTTAGCGATTTCGATTTCTCCGTATGATCGTCGGCATGTGAAATGGGCTCTTGTCTTGGTGGCAAATCGGAATAGAAGCCTGGATTATAGACAGCGACAGTATTTAAAATTGGAGAAGACTCGACTTCGTTCGTGTATCTTGTATCGTGGAGATGTCCATAATAGGGTTCATCCGACAAATGGTCATAGTCCTCATGATGCCCCTTCTTCTTGAACAGGTCTCCGAATTTGCTAGTGATCGATTTAGATTTTTCCTTGTGCAGATCTTCAGATGGTACTCTTTCCTTCATGGTTGCTGGCAAATCAGAGTAGAAACCTGGACTGTAGACAGCGACAGTATTGGAAATTGGAGAAGACTCGACTTCGTTCGTGTATCTTGTGTCGTGTAGATGTCCGAAATATGGCTCGGTAGATGGGTATTCTTCGAGGTGCTCCTTCTTCTTGAAGATTCCGGTTAACTTCTCTGCCAATCCCTCTTTCTGTTCACCCTCGATTGGTTTCTTTGGCAAGTCTGTATAAAATCCTTGATGATAGCTCGAGACCAAGCTGGTTAGTGGCTCTCCATGAAGGTCTCTTGTGTGTCGAGTTTCTGATAAGGGACCCAAATATGGATCTTGGTTGATTGGGAACTCGGATCGTTGTTCCTCAACATGTCGAGTTGGCAGACTATCATAATACGATTGTGATGGCGGAATGGTGTGCAGACCCAGATCAGAGGTTTGAATTTCCCTGGATTTCAAAGTTTCGTCAACTGGTCGAGAGTCGTCGATCCATGTTGGATAATCAGATTCATGCCCCTTCTTTTTGAATAGTGATCCAAGTTTGTCAGTTATCGATTTTTCGGGCTCAGCCTCTTCTCTTTGATGATGGCTTTCTTCTACAGCTACAGGCAGCTTTTCATACCATCCCACATGATAACTGTCGACATGTTGCTGCAAGGGCTCTCCTTGAACTTCGCGCATTTTCGATGTCGTCTCCAATGGACCTTCATAAATGTCGCCATGAGGATATCCTTCTGGGTGTTTCCTTTTCGGTTCTTCTACTTGGATCGTTTCCTCGTGAACGTCGGCCGTTCTTCTTGGCAGCGTGTCGTAGAATCCAACATTGTACGACTGAACATGAGTTCGTAAATCTTCAGGCTGAATCTCACGATGCCTCATCGTCTCACTCACAGGGCCATGGTAGACTGTTGTCGGGTAGTCGGAATGATCTTTCTCTTTCTTCTTGAAGAGTCCGGTAACCTTGCCAGCCAGCTCCTTTGCCGTGTCTGCCAAATCGTGATGTTTCTCGTCGCTGACTTCCTTCACCTCGACGATCTTCCTCGGCAAACTTTCATAGTGGCCCGAATGATATGGTGTTGTCAAGTCAGCCAATGGTATCGACTGTAATTCGGACTTTCTGTTGGTCTCGTCCAAAGATCCCAAATACGGCGGTTCATTGGTCGGGAAGTGATAAAGAGAACGGGTTGATGCAGTGTCCCTTTCGACAGGCCTTGGACCCATTTCGTCCGAACGTCCACTTGGGTGATAGACGCTAACATGCGTGTTCAATGGGTAGGCTGGTGCTTCGGAATGTCGTGTGTCGTGGTAAATGCCAAAATAAGGCTCCGAACTTGGCCATTGATCATGAGCGTCTTTCTTCTTGAACAATCCAGAAATCTTTGATGTCAACGATTTCGACTTCTCCTTGTCCTTGTGCTCATCGTCAGCTGGCAGATGCTCAGCTATGATCGATGTGTCAGGCTTGTCTTCGTAGAAACCGCTGTGATAGACTGAAACCGTGTTCTGCAGAGGGGAGGTCTCGACATCTCGTGCGGAACGAATTGAATCAAGAGGGCCTTCGTAGGGCTTTTCGGACGGGTAATCATCATGAACATGAGACTTCTTGAATAGACCAGTGAACTTCGCACCTAAAATAGTGGATCAATAATTTTATAAAAGTATCGAAAGCTTTCAACTGTTGTACTCGTCGGATTAAGTGATAGCTCGTGTGTTAAGGAACGCCTTGCGAGAAGTGCGCGTCACGACAATACGCAAAGAGAGGCTAGAGCGCTAAGAAAGAGAGTCAACGTGGGACAGTGGAAAGAGTAGTGTTATAGCATCAAATTTGAAAAGTACTTGCGGTTTCTAGACGCCACTCTGATTTGGAAGGGTGTATGCGCTTAGAGAAGATAAAACTTAGGTTCATTTGCAAAATATTTATTCCTCCAAAAATTTGTTCTAATCAACTTGCCCAATGCTTTGGCACTATCGGCGATATCGTGGTGCTTTCCGTCCGGTTTTTCCGTCTCAACTGGCCTGGTTGGTAGGTCGCTGTAGAATCCGGAATTATAAACGGTCACGTAATCAGAGAGCGGTGCTCCTTCGTGATCTCTCGAATGGTAGGTGTCAGACATTGGGCCCAAATATGGGGGCTGATTCAATGGGAAGTCGGACTTCTCCACTTCTTCATGTTTCGACACCAACATCGGTTCATCGGATCGGCCGCTATGATACTTGGTGACATGCGATTCGAGAGGATGCGAGCTTGCTTCAGAGTGAATCGTACTGTGATATGGACCGAAATAGGCTTCCGTTGAAGGATACTCTCCATGTTTTTCTTTCTTCTGGAACAGTCCCGTCACCTTGCCTGCCAGCTCTTTAGCTCTGTCTCCAATGTCGTGATGCTTCTCGTCCTTTCTTTCAGGCTCTTCCTCGATCTGTTTCTTCGGCAGATCTTGATAGAAGCCTTGGTGATACGTTGAGGCCCAGTTCGATAGCGGTTCGCCTTGCAAATCTCTCGTACGAAGGGTATCTGACAATGGTCCCATATATGGCTCTTGATTGACAGGGAATTCAGATCGCTGAGGCTGTTCGATAATTTCATCTGATCTTCCGCTATGGTATACGGTAACATGAGAGTTCAGTGGATGAGAAGATGCCTCGTTGTAGCGAGATTCATGATAAGTTCCCGTGAAAGGCTCTGAATGTGGATATTCAGATTCGTGTTCCTTCTTCTTGAAAATTCCAGTGATCTTCGACAGAACACCTTCCTTCTGCTGTTCTTCTGACATTGTTGGCAACTGATCATAGTGTCCGACGTGATACGAGGATACATGATGTTGCAGAGGCTGATCGTCGATGTCGCCTCTTCTGGTGGTGTCATTCAGAGGTCCATCATACGGTTGTTCGTTCGTTGGGAATTCGTAGGAAACTTCCTTCGGAGCAGCTTCATCTGATCTTCCACTATGATAGACAGTGACGTGAGAGCTCAGTGGATGAGAAGATGCCTCGTTGTAGCGAGATTCATGATAAGTTCCCGTGAAAGGCTCTGAATGTGGATATTCAGGCTCATGATCTCTTTTCTTGAACAATCCAGTGATCTTCGACAAGGTGCTTTCTTTCGGTTGATCTTGAATGAGCAATTGATCATAGTGTCCGACGTGATACGAGGATACATGATGTTGCAAGGGCTCTCCCTCCACATCTCTTCTGTGACGAGTGTCGTACAATTCTCCCAAATAAGGTTCTTGGTTGATTGGGAAGTCAGATCTCTGTTCCTCAACATGTCGAGTTGGCAGATTATCATAATACGATTGTGATGGAGGAATGGCGTGCAGACCCAGATCCGAAGTTTGAATATCTCTGGCTTTCAATGTTTCGTCAACTGGTCGAGAGTCGTCGATCCATGTTGGATATTCAGATTCGTGCTCCTTCTTCTTGAAAATTCCAGTGATCTTCGACAGGACACCTTCCTTCTGTTGTTCTTCTGGCATTGTTGCCAATTGATCATAGTGTCCGACGTGATACGAGGATACATGATGTTGCAGAGGCTGATCGTCGATGTCGCCTCTTCTGGTGGTGTCATTCAGAGGTCCATC
Source organism: Diploscapter coronatus (assembly GCA_964036155.1). Taxonomy (NCBI): domain Eukaryota; kingdom Metazoa; phylum Nematoda; class Chromadorea; order Rhabditida; family Rhabditidae; genus Diploscapter; species Diploscapter coronatus. The sequence continues at coordinate 9,178,640 of OZ038423.1, forward strand.
ATACGGCTGTTTGTTCGTTGGGAATTCGTAGGAAACTTCTTTCGGAGCAGATTCATCTGATCTTCCACTATGATAGACAGTGACGTGAGAACCCAGTGGATGTGAACTGATCTCGTGATGTCTTGTGTCGAAGTAGTCGCCTGTGTACGGCTCGGAAGATGGGAAATCAGAAGAATGTTCTTTCTTCTTGAACAATCCGGTGACTTTTCCTGCCAATTCCTTTGCTGTATCAGTGATATCGTGCTGTTTTTCTTCGCTCACTGGTTGAACCGTCTCTTCATAAACCTCGATTGTTTTCTTTGGCAAGGTGCTGTAGAAGCCTTGTGAATATGGCTGTACGTGCGAAGTCAAATCCTCTGTTTGGATATCACGAGCTCTCAAGGTGTCATTTACGGGTCCCGTATAAATTGTCGTCGGATAGTCGGAATGTTCTTTCTCCTTCTTTTTGAACAGACCGCCCAGTTTGCTAGTCAGCGATTTCGACTTTTCTTTGTGAAGATCTTCCGAAGGCAGTCCTTCCTGCATAGATACTATCGGCAAATCAGAGTAAAATCCTGGACTGTATACAGAAACAATGTTATCGATCGGCGAAGAATCCACATCGTTAGCATATCTAGTATCATGCAAATGTCCAAAGTATGGTTCTGTGGACAAGTAACCATAGCCTTCAGGGTGCTCCTTCTTTTTGAAAAGTCCGGTGACTTTTCCTGCCAGCTCCTTTGCTGTGTCCGCAATATCATGGTGTCTATCTTCAGGACCTGTTTGAACCGTTTCTTCATAGACTTCGATCGTTTTTCTCGGCAAAGTGTCATAGAACATTTGAGATGGGGGCATAGCGTGCAGGCCTAGATCTTCTGTCTGGATGTCTCTAGCTCTGATGGTATCATTCACTGGGCCTGAGTAGATCGTTGTAGGATAGTCAGATGTTTCACGCTCCTTCTTCTTGAACAGGCCAGTTAATTTGCTAGCAATTTCTTTGGCAGAATCGGCGATGTCAATGTGCTTTTCATCCTTAGATTTTTCGATCCCTTCAGACTCAGGCAGATCTTGATAGAAGCCTTGGTGATACGTTGAGGCCCAGTTCGATAGCGGTTCGCCTTGCAAATCTCTCATACGACGGGTATCTGACAATGGTCCCATATATGGCTCTTGATTGACAGGGAATTCAGGTCGCTGAGGCTGTTCGATAATTTCATCTGATCTTCCGCTATGGTATACGGTAACATGAGAGTTCAGTGGATGAGAAGATGCCTCGTTGTAGCGAGATTCGTGATAAGTTCCCGTGAAAGGCTCTGAATGTGGATATTCAGATTCGTGTTCCTTCTTCTTGAAAATTCCAGTGATCTTCGACAAGGTGCTTTCTTTCGGTTGATCTTGAGTGAGCAATTGATCATAGTGTCCGACGTGATACGAGGATACATGATGTTGCAGAGGCTCTCCCTCCACATCTCTTCTGTGACGAGTGTCGTGCAATTCTCCCAAATAAGGTTCTTGGCTGATTGGGAAGTCAGATTTTCTGTCAACATCGCGTGAAGGAAGCGAATCGTAATATGACATTGATGGTGGAATGGCGTGCAGACCCAGATCAGAAGTTGGAATGTCTCTGGCCCTCAATGTTTCATCAACTGGTCGAGAGTCGTCGATCCATGTTGGGTAATCAGATTCGTGTTCCTTCTTCTTGAAAATTCCAGTGATCTTCGACAAGGTGCTTTCTTTCGGTTGATCTTGAGTGAGCAATTGATCATAGTGTCCGACGTGATACGAGGATACATGATGCTGCAAGGGCTCTCCCTCCACATCTCTTCTGTGACGAGTGTCGTACAATTCTCCCAAATAAGGTTCTTGGCTGATTGGGAAGTCAGATTTTCTGTCAACATCGCGTGAAGGAAGCGAATCGTAATATGACATTGATGGCGGAATGGCGTGCAGACCCAGATCAGAGGTTTGAATTTCCCTGGCTTTCAATGTTTCGTCAATAGGTCTCGAGTCATCGATCCATGTTGGATATTCCGATTCGTGCTCCTTCTTCTTGAAAATTCCAGTGATCTTCGACAGGACACCTTCCTTCTGTTGTTCTTCTGGCATTGTTGGCAATTGATCATAGTGTCCGACGTGATACGAGGATACATGATGTTGCAGAGGCTCTCCCTCCACATCTCTTCTGTGACGAGTGTCGTACAATTCTCCCAAATAAGGTTCTTGGCTGATTGGGAAGTCAGATTTTCTGTCAACATCGCGTGAAGGAAGCGAATCGTAATATGACATTGATGGCGGAATGGCGTGCAGACCCAGATCAGAAGTTGGAATGTCTCTGGCCCTCAATGTTTCATCAACTGGTCGAGAATCGTCGATCCATGTTGGATATTCAGATTCGTGCTCTTTCTTCTTGAAAATTCCAGTGATCTTCGACAAGGTGCTTTCTTTCGGTTGATCTTGAGTGAGCAACTGATCATAGTGTCCGACGTGATACGAGGATACATGATGCTGCAGAGGCTGATCGTCGATGTCGCCTCTTCTGGTGGTGTCATTCAGAGGTCCATCATACGGCTGTTCGTTCGTTGGGAACTCGTAGGAAACTTCCTTCGGAGCAGCTTCATCTGATCTTCCGCTATGATAGACAGTGACATGGGAACTCAGTGGATGAGAAGATGCCTCGTTGTAGCGAGATTCGTGATATGGGCCAGCGAAACTCTCGCTAACAGGGTAATCGAGATGAGACGGGCCCCGTTTGAAGAGTTGAGTGACTTTGGCACCTGGAAATTAAGCGTTTATTATCAGCATCATGATGAATTCTTTCAATCGAGTATCGATAAAAATATGTTCTAATTATGATGTACCGGAATTCCGCTTTCTATTCCGAAAAAGAATCCTATTTCAACTTCAATTACAAAACTTTTAACCCCCAATCCGATTCTTACTTTTCAAAACGTTCTTTCAAACACCTCATTTCAATCCTAATAAGGGAACCTTCCAGTTTATCTTCTTGAGTTGGTTGATTCCTCGCAGAATATCAAATTAAGGTCACTGAAAACGATGGTTAGACCAATCTGTGCAAACGGTTTCGGGTTCACAAGATCTGGAACCCCTGTTTTTCCTTGTTTGTTGATAGTAAGTGTGAAAAATGCAACCCCCTCTCGCCGCCCTACTTGCAACAAGTTGATGAACAAATGTGCAATCAGCTCATTTGAATTTTAGAAATTTACTCGATGTTGCAAATCGAGCTGAATTCATTAACTTGGTTCATCATTTCTCAAATTTTGATCATTCATACTGGGCTGGGACCCAAGTTCAATGTACAACCCTTGTAGGTGACTTACAAGGTCATTTTGACCTTGTAAGCTAAGTTGTAAGTTGAACTTGGGTTCCAGCCCTGCGCTTGTATTCTCAAACCTCGAATTTTCAAACGAGCAGTTTTGGGCGAAATTTTCTGATATAAATGTTCAAATGTGCATTCGGCCAACGATATGCACCATTAAAACGCTGTAAAAATAATCTAAAAATATTGTGAGACTGTTTGAAGTTTGCTTATCTAGCAAATTTCACTTTTCTTTCATTTTTTACTCGAAAAAGGGATTCTCGTCAAAGCACCTAGAGATTGATAGTAGTTCGCATTCTCCTGCATATTTTAGAGCAAAAAAAATTAAATAGCCAACGACAAACGACGATAGCCTGTTTGAAAATCTCTATTTTCAAAAGTACACAATGCACAACTTTTGATAGAAGTATTAGTTTGGAAAAAAATGTTCAATTCTTCCCAGAAGAGGCTTGATTCAATATCATAGGTTTTAAAACGGAACCCTTAATTTCGAAAAATCACTTTTGACCCTAAGTTAGATAGGATATCGTCATTGATTTGATTTGAATCATAGAAAGGTGGTGTAAATTCTTCATCGTAAATTAATACCCTTCATTTCTTTTAATGTTTCTCATTTCGTATTTGTTTCTCCATTCAAGCGTGATACCTACTTCTTAATCAGTACTCAAATTTGAATCGTTCTCTCTATAAAAGATGCTAAAAACTTACCTAGAGCTTTGGCAGTGTCGACGATATCCTTCTTCTCAGGCTCTTCAGGCGCTGGCCTGACTATTTGATCGTAGTGCCCGACATTATAGACAGCGACAGAATGAGTTAGAGGAATGCCTTCTGCATCTCTTCTGTGACGAGTGTCGTGCAATTCTCCCAAATAAGGTTCTTGGCTGATTGGGAAGTCAGATTTTCTGCTTTCGACTTCTCGTGTTGACAGATTATCATAATATGATTGTGATGGAGGAATGGCGTGCAGACCCAGATCAGAGGTCTGAATTTCCCTGGCTTTCAATGTTTCATCAACTGGTCGAGAGTCGTCGATCCATGTTGGATATTCAGGCTCATGATCTCTCTTCTTGAAAATTCCAGTGATCTTCGACAGGACACCTTCCTTCTGTTGTTCTTCTGACATTGTTGGCAACTGATCGTAATGCCCAATGTGGTATGAGGATACATGATGTTGCAGAGGCTCTCCTTCGATATCTCTTCTGTGACGAGTGTCGTACAATTCTCCCAAATAAGGTTCTTGGCTGATTGGGAAGTCAGATCTCTGTTCCTCAACATGTCGAGTTGGCAGATTATCATAATACGATTGTGATGGAGGAATAGCGTGTAGACCCAGATTCGAAGTTTGAATTTCCCTGGATTTCAATGTTTCGTCAACTGGTCGAGAATCGTCGATCCATGTTGGATATTCAGGCTCATGATCTCTCTTCTTGAAAATTCCAGTGATCTTCGACAGGACACCTTCCTTCTGTTGTTCTTCTGACATTGTTGGCAATTGGTCATAGTGTCCGACGTGATACGAGGATACATGATGTTGCAGAGGCTGATCGTCGATGTCGCCTCTTCTGGTGGTGTCATTCAGAGGTCCATCATACGGCTGTTCGTTCGTTGGGAACTCGTAGGAAACTTCCTTCGGAGCAGCTTCATCTGACCTTCCGCTATGATAGACAGTGACATGGGAACTCAGTGGATGAGAAGATGCCTCGTTGTAGCGAGATTCGTGATATGGGCCAGCGAAACTCTCGCTAACAGGGTAATCGAGATGAGACGGGGATTTTTTGAATAATCCTGCCAATTTACTGGTTAAGGATTTGTCCTTCTCTTCCTCTGCCACAGGTTTCTTCGACAACTCATCATAATAGCCTTGATTGATGACAGAAACATGATGGCTGATTGGAATGCCTTCCACATCTCTTCGATGTCGGATATCGAGTAGTTCACCGGTGTATGGCTCTTGGTTGATTGGGAAGTCAGATTTTCTGCTTTCAACATCGCGTGAAGGAAGCGAATCGTAATATGACATTGATGGTGGAATTGCGTGCAGACCCAGATCAGAAGTTGGAATGTCTCTGGCCCTCAATGTTTCATCAACTGGTCGAGAATCGTCGATCCATGTTGGATATTCAGGCTCATGATCTCTCTTCTTGAAAATTCCAGTGATCTTCGACAGGACACCTTCCTTCTGTTGTTCTTCTGACATTGTTGGCAATTGGTCATAGTGTCCGACGTGATACGAGGATACATGATGTTGCAGAGGCTGATCGTCGATGTCGCCTCTTCTGGTGGTGTCATTCAAAGGTCCATCATACGGCTGTTCGTTCGTTGGGAATTCGTAGGAAACTTCCTTCAGAGCAGCTTCATCTGATCTTCCGCTATGATAGACAGTGACGTGGGAACTCAGCGGATGAGAAGATGCCTCGTTGTAGCGAGATTCATGATAAGTTCCCGTGAAAGGCTCTGAATGTGGATATTCAGATTCGTGTTCCTTCTTCTTGAAAATTCCAGTGATCTTCGACAGGACACCTTCCTTCTGTTGTTCTTCTGACATTGTTGGCAATTGGTCATAGTGTCCGACGTGATACGAGGATACATGATGTTGCAGAGGCTGATCGTCGATGTCGCCTCTTCTGGTGGTGTCATTCAAAGGTCCATCATACGGCTGTTCGTTCGTTGGGAATTCGTAGGAAACTTCCTTCGGAGCAGCTTCATCTGATCTTCCACTATGGTATATGGTAACATGAGAGCTCAGTGGATGAGAAGATGCCTCGTTGTAGCGAGATTCATGATAAGTTCCCGTGAAAGGCTCTGAATGTGGATATTCAGATTCGTGTTCCTTCTTCTTGAAAATTCCAGTGATCTTCGACAGGACACCTTCCCTCTGTTGTTCTTCTGACATTGTTGGCAACTGATCATAGTGTCCGACGTGATACGAGGATACATGATGTTGCAGAGGCTGATCGTCGATGTCGCCTCTTCTGGTGGTGTCATTCAAAGGTCCATCATACGGCTGTTCGTTCGTTGGGAATTCGTAGGAAACTTCCTTCGGAGCAGCTTCATCTGATTTTCCGCTATGATAGACAGTGACATGGGAACTCAGCGGATGAGAAGATGCCTCGTTGTAGCGAGATTCGTGATATGGGCCAGCGAAACTCTCGCTAACAGGGTAATCGAGATGAGACGGGCCTCGTTTGAAGAGTTGAGTGACTTTGGCGCCTGGAAATTAATGGTTCATACTTATTATCACGAAAGTTTACATTTAAAAATTTTTAAAATAAATTTCTCGAATATTCTTTTTCCTGTTCACTTTTCCCGAAATCGCGCTAGGTATCCAACCATACTCTTGCTTTAAAGCTAGGGACCGCCAGCCATTTTGCCAAATTCACTCTGGTACTATGTTTCCTACATTTTTCAGGAGCTGAGATGCCCCTCTAACCACCCCCACCGAAAAAATACGTCACTGATTAAAAAATTGATAAAATTTAACGCGAAAAATCGGGAAAATCGCTCCTTTTCGTGGACAAGGGAAAGGGGCGTGGTTTATCTGCAAAAGACACTATGCCGCTCGCTCCCCCTTTCTTTCCCTGCCTTTGGGGATCTTTTTCTCTGCTCTCTCTTCCATTCAGCATTGGTTTCCTTTATATTTTCGTGAATTATCAGAGTCTTAGTTGCTCTACGCAGGATTTTTCTGATTTTTTCACCGAAGCCGGACAATTGACCAACTAATCAAAATATAAAATAAAAAAATATGTACCTTTCAAAATATGCCTAGAGTGATCGAATTTAGTAAAGACGAAAAAATGGTCATTTTGAAATTAATTTTAAAAATATTTTTTGATAAAATTTCGATTTTTTCTTTTGAATATCATAATTAGGGAGTGTCAAATTTTATTTTAGTCAAGTTTTCAGACGATTTTACCGATCCCTTGTAAAGATACAGTACCCCAAAGGCGAGCATCTATTATTGCCTCGGGAAAAGTTTGGCGCCGCAGGATTTTTCTAATTTTTACATATTTTGTAGATATCAGCTAGATGTACCGATTCATCAAAAAAAATAAAATGTGCCTTTTTTATAACTCGAAATATTAGCATTGCTATAATTTGACGCGCATTTGCGGACTTCTTTTGCATCCAATCAATAAATCGATATCACCACGTGAAAGAGCGGTATCGAATTGTATAGTAGGTACCGATCAATTATTAAAAACAAAAATAAAATAAGAAATATTTGCGATAATCGAAAGGGCTATCCAACTATGGACACTTTTGAATCCAGTGAAAGGGACGGGGCTTGGCGGTCCCTATTTAAAGCTTTCTTTTTATTTAATAAGTTACTAGCGATAGTTTAAATATTACGTTACAATGTTTTGAGTTTGATAAAAATAACACAGACGATTAAATTGAGGCATTAAAAGATTGGTGTAATTTTTTATTTTGGCTGAATATCTTGAGAGCGTAAACTTCATTCCTTGCAAAAGCGCGGCACCATTCAAAAAATGATAGTACGGAGACCTCCAAAATAGGAGATAAGTCATGCTCATAGCTGGTCTGACAGAAAACGCCATATCAAGATCGACGATAAATCCAATGAAATCTTCATGTGTCAAAAATCAGGCCAAAATAGTTGCGTACAAATGTACACAACTGATTTTTCGATTTCAAAAGTGTTCATTTGAAGATACAAAATTTTCGATTTTTCGGTCGAAAGTTATTTCTTAGTTTATTTTTATTTTTCTTTCTGAAAGTCTAGCAGGACACGAATACATATTTTTGAACAAAAATAGCTGCTGAATATGGTTCTCATGAACCAGTTTGCGTTATCTATGAATGCCGATCAATTTTAGTTTCGAAGAAATAGTTTCAATCTTCTTGTTTTGCTCTCTTAAGATAAACATTTTTTTAGAATACTCCCATTTGAAGATCAGTGAAAATTTTCGCCTTCGCTAATTTTGATCAACTCTGTCCCGTTCCGTTGCCATTTTAGTAAATTTGGATGGTGTCTTTTCCGTTTCGTATCTGATACAGACTTTGAACATTTCAAGTTTTGCAACTGGACCGTGTCTCAGACTTTAAAAAATTTCTCCACCATAACTACCGCACCCCAAAAAATGACAACCGCAATATATAAATTAGTAAATTTTCACCGCTGTGTGCGCCTAAAAGCATGCATTGATTAGAGTGAATAAGCACCAAGATGCTTATTATAAACTGGTTATTTTGGGGGAAAATCCATATTTTTAAACTCAAATTTTATCACTCCGAATCGCAACCGCGCCCTATTGTAACACATTAAAGTTTTGCCACCGCACCGCAATCCTGAACGCTTAGACCTAGAGAGCACTAGGGCCAGACCCGAAAAATAAAGGGAGGGGTCCGCAAAGGGAAGTGATAAAATTCGTTTCTAAGTAAGACTCAGATCACCCCTAGGTCTGCGAAAATTCGCTGCAACCGCATAGCAATTGTTGTGGAAAAGTCTCAAAGCATATTCAAAAATCTCAACAATAATTTTCGCAACCCCTGCTCTCATTCAGTACTTATTGTTAAAATGTTATTGCTATAGGAACAATGTTCAAAAACTTACCTAGAGCTTTGGCAGTGTCGACGATATCCTTCTTCTCAGGCTCTTCAGGTGCTGGCCTGACTATTTGATCGTAGTGCCCGACATTATAGACAGCGACAGAATGAGTTAGAGGAATGCCTTCTGCATCTCTTCTGTGACGAGTGTCGTGCAATTCTCCCAAATAAGGTTCTTGGTTGATTGGGAATTCAGATCTCTGTTCCTCAACATGTCGAGTTGGCAGATTATCATAATACGATTGTGATGGAGGAATTGCGTGCAGACCCAGATCCGAAGTTTGAATTTCCCTGGATTTCAATGTTTCGTCAACTGGTCGAGAGTCGTCGATCCATGTTGGATATTCAGGCTCATGATCTCTCTTCTTGAACAATCCAGTGATCTTCGACAAGGTGCTTTCTTTCGGTTGATCTTGAGTTGGCAATTGATTATAGTGTCCGACGTGATACGAGGATACATGATGTTGCAGAGGCTCTCCCTCCACATCTCTTCTGTGACGAGTGTCGTGCAATTCTCCCAAATAAGGTTCTTGGTTGATTGGGAAGTCAGATTTTCTGTCAACATCGCGTGAAGGAAGCGAATCGTAATATGACATTGATGGAGGAATGGCGTGCAGACCCAGATCAGAGGTTTGAATATCTCTGGCTTTCAATGTTTCGTCAACTGGTCGAGAGTCGTCGATCCATGTTGGATAATCAGATTCGTGCTCCTTCTTCTTGAAAATTCCAGTGATCTTCGACAGGACACCTTCCTTCTGTTGTTCTTCTGACATTGTTGGCAACTGATCATAGTGTCCGACGTGATACGAGGATACATGATGTTGCAGAGGCTGATCGTCGATGTCGCCTCTTCTGGTGGTGTCATTCAAAGGTCCATCATACGGCTGTTCGTTCGTTGGGAATTCGTAGGAAACTTCCTTCGGAGCAGCTTCATCTGACCTTCCACTATGGTATATGGTAACATGAGAGCTCAGTGGATGAGAAGATGCCTCGTTGTAGCGAGATTCATGATAAGTTCCCGTGAAAGGCTCTGAATGTGGATATTCAGGCTCATGATCTCTCTTCTTGAACAATCCAGTGATCTTCGACAAGGTGCTTTCTTTCGGTTGATCTTGAGTTGGCAATTGATCATAGTGTCCGACGTGATACGAGGATACATGATGTTGCAGAGGCTCTCCCTCCACATCTCTTCTGTGACGAGTGTCGTGCAATTCTCCCAAATAAGGTTCTTGGTTGATTGGGAAGTCAGATTTTCTGCTTTCAACATCGCGTGAAGGAAGCGAATCGTAATATGACATTGATGGTGGAATTGCGTGCAGACCCAGATCAGAAGTTGGAATGTCTCTGGCCCTCAATGTTTCATCAACTGGTCGAGAATCGTCGATCCATGTTGGATATTCAGGCTCATGATCTCTCTTCTTGAAAATTCCAGTGATCTTCGACAGGACACCTTCCTTCTGTTGTTCTTCTGACATTGTTGGCAATTGGTCATAGTGTCCGACGTGATACGAGGATACATGATGTTGCAGAGGCTGATCGTCGATGTCGCCTCTTCTGGTGGTGTCATTCAAAGGTCCATCATACGGCTGTTCGTTCGTTGGGAATTCGTAGGAAACTTCCTTCAGAGCAGCTTCATCTGATCTTCCGCTATGATAGACAGTGACGTGGGAACTCAGCGGATGAGAAGATGCCTCGTTGTAGCGAGATTCATGATAAGTTCCCGTGAAAGGCTCTGAATGTGGATATTCAGATTCGTGTTCCTTCTTCTTGAAAATTCCAGTGATCTTCGACAGGACACCTTCCTTCTGTTGTTCTTCTGACATTGTTGGCAATTGGTCATAGTGTCCGACGTGATACGAGGATACATGATGTTGCAGAGGCTGATCGTCGATGTCGCCTCTTCTGGTGGTGTCATTCAAAGGTCCATCATACGGCTGTTCGTTCGTTGGGAATTCGTAGGAAACTTCCTTCGGAGCAGCTTCATCTGATCTTCCACTATGGTATATGGTAACATGAGAGCTCAGTGGATGAGAAGATGCCTCGTTGTAGCGAGATTCATGATAAGTTCCCGTGAAAGGCTCTGAATGTGGATATTCAGATTCGTGTTCCTTCTTCTTGAAAATTCCAGTGATCTTCGACAGGACACCTTCCCTCTGTTGTTCTTCTGACATTGTTGGCAACTGATCATAGTGTCCGACGTGATACGAGGATACATGATGTTGCAGAGGCTGATCGTCGATGTCGCCTCTTCTGGTGGTGTCATTCAAAGGTCCATCATACGGCTGTTCGTTCGTTGGGAATTCGTAGGAAACTTCCTTCGGAGCAGCTTCATCTGATTTTCCGCTATGATAGACAGTGACATGGGAACTCAGCGGATGAGAAGATGCCTCGTTGTAGCGAGATTCGTGATATGGGCCAGCGAAACTCTCGCTAACAGGGTAATCGAGATGAGACGGGCCTCGTTTGAAGAGTTGAGTGACTTTGGCGCCTGGAAATTAATGGTTCATACTTATTATCACGAAAGTTTACATTTAAAAATTTTTAAAATAAATTTCTCGAATATTCTTTTTCCTGTTCACTTTTCCCGAAATCGCGCTAGGTATCCAACCATACTCTTGCTTTAAAGCTAGGGACCGCCAGCCATTTTGCCAAATTCACTCTGGTACTATGTTTCCTACATTTTTCAGGAGCTGAGATGCCCCTCTAACCACCCCCACCGAAAAAATACGTCACTGATTAAAAAATTGATAAAATTTAACGCGAAAAATCGGGAAAATCGCTCCTTTTCGTGGACAAGGGAAAGGGGCGTGGTTTATCTGCAAAAGACACTATGCCGCTCGCTCCCCCTTTCTTTCCCTGCCTTTGGGGATCTTTTTCTCTGCTCTCTCTTCCATTCAGCATTGGTTTCCTTTATATTTTCGTGAATTATCAGAGTCTTAGTTGCTCTACGCAGGATTTTTCTGATTTTTTCACCGAAGCCGGACAATTGACCAACTAATCAAAATATAAAATAAAAAAATATGTACCTTTCAAAATATGCCTAGAGTGATCGAATTTAGTAAAGACGAAAAAATGGTCATTTTGAAATTAATTTTAAAAATATTTTTTGATAAAATTTCGATTTTTTCTTTTGAATATCATAATTAGGGAGTGTCAAATTTTATTTTAGTCAAGTTTTCAGACGATTTTACCGATCCCTTGTAAAGATACAGTACCCCAAAGGCGAGCATCTATTATTGCCTCGGGAAAAGTTTGGCGCCGCAGGATTTTTCTAATTTTTACATATTTTGTAGATATCAGCTAGATGTACCGATTCATCAAAAAAAATAAAATGTGCCTTTTTTATAACTCGAAATATTAGCATTGCTATAATTTGACGCGCATTTGCGGACTTCTTTTGCATCCAATCAATAAATCGATATCACCACGTGAAAGAGCGGTATCGAATTGTATAGTAGGTACCGATCAATTATTAAAAACAAAAATAAAATAAGAAATATTTGCGATAATCGAAAGGGCTATCCAACTATGGACACTTTTGAATCCAGTGAAAGGGACGGGGCTTGGCGGTCCCTATTTAAAGCTTTCTTTTTATTTAATAAGTTACTAGCGATAGTTTAAATATTACGTTACAATGTTTTGAGTTTGATAAAAATAACACAGACGATTAAATTGAGGCATTAAAAGATTGGTGTAATTTTTTATTTTGGCTGAATATCTTGAGAGCGTAAACTTCATTCCTTGCAAAAGCGCGGCACCATTCAAAAAATGATAGTACGGAGACCTCCAAAATAGGAGATAAGTCATGCTCATAGCTGGTCTGACAGAAAACGCCATATCAAGATCGACGATAAATCCAATGAAATCTTCATGTGTCAAAAATCAGGCCAAAATAGTTGCGTACAAATGTACACAACTGATTTTTCGATTTCAAAAGTGTTCATTTGAAGATACAAAATTTTCGATTTTTCGGTCGAAAGTTATTTCTTAGTTTATTTTTATTTTTCTTTCTGAAAGTCTAGCAGGACACGAATACATATTTTTGAACAAAAATAGCTGCTGAATATGGTTCTCATGAACCAGTTTGCGTTATCTATGAATGCCGATCAATTTTAGTTTCGAAGAAATAGTTTCAATCTTCTTGTTTTGCTCTCTTAAGATAAACATTTTTTTAGAATACTCCCATTTGAAGATCAGTGAAAATTTTCGCCTTCGCTAATTTTGATCAACTCTGTCCCGTTCCGTTGCCATTTTAGTAAATTTGGATGGTGTCTTTTCCGTTTCGTATCTGATACAGACTTTGAACATTTCAAGTTTTGCAACTGGACCGTGTCTCAGACTTTAAAAAATTTCTCCACCATAACTACCGCACCCCAAAAAATGACAACCGCAATATATAAATTAGTAAATTTTCACCGCTGTGTGCGCCTAAAAGCATGCATTGATTAGAGTGAATAAGCACCAAGATGCTTATTATAAACTGGTTATTTTGGGGGAAAATCCATATTTTTAAACTCAAATTTTATCACTCCGAATCGCAACCGCGCCCTATTGTAACACATTAAAGTTTTGCCACCGCACCGCAATCCTGAACGCTTAGACCTAGAGAGCACTAGGGCCAGACCCGAAAAATAAAGGGAGGGGTCCGCAAAGGGAAGTGATAAAATTCGTTTCTAAGTAAGACTCAGATCACCCCTAGGTCTGCGAAAATTCGCTGCAACCGCATAGCAATTGTTGTGGAAAAGTCTCAAAGCATATTCAAAAATCTCAACAATAATTTTCGCAACCCCTGCTCTCATTCAGTACTTATTGTTAAAATGTTATTGCTATAGGAACAATGTTCAAAAACTTACCTAGAGCTTTGGCAGTGTCGACGATATCCTTCTTCTCAGGCTCTTCAGGTGCTGGCCTGACTATTTGATCGTAGTGCCCGACATTATAGACAGCGACAGAATGAGTTAGAGGAATGCCTTCTGCATCTCTTCTGTGACGAGTGTCGTGCAATTCTCCCAAATAAGGTTCTTGGTTGATTGGGAATTCAGATCTCTGTTCCTCAACATGTCGAGTTGGCAGATTATCATAATACGATTGTGATGGAGGAATTGCGTGCAGACCCAGATCCGAAGTTTGAATTTCCCTGGATTTCAATGTTTCGTCAACTGGTCGAGAGTCGTCGATCCATGTTGGATATTCAGGCTCATGATCTCTCTTCTTGAACAATCCAGTGATCTTCGACAAGGTGCTTTCTTTCGGTTGATCTTGAGTTGGCAATTGATTATAGTGTCCGACGTGATACGAGGATACATGATGTTGCAGAGGCTCTCCCTCCACATCTCTTCTGTGACGAGTGTCGTGCAATTCTCCCAAATAAGGTTCTTGGTTGATTGGGAAGTCAGATTTTCTGTCAACATCGCGTGAAGGAAGCGAATCGTAATATGACATTGATGGAGGAATGGCGTGCAGACCCAGATCAGAGGTTTGAATATCTCTGGCTTTCAATGTTTCGTCAACTGGTCGAGAGTCGTCGATCCATGTTGGATAATCAGATTCGTGCTCCTTCTTCTTGAAAATTCCAGTGATCTTCGACAGGACACCTTCCTTCTGTTGTTCTTCTGACATTGTTGGCAACTGATCATAGTGTCCGACGTGATACGAGGATACATGATGTTGCAGAGGCTGATCGTCGATGTCGCCTCTTCTGGTGGTGTCATTCAAAGGTCCATCATACGGCTGTTCGTTCGTTGGGAATTCGTAGGAAACTTCCTTCGGAGCAGCTTCATCTGACCTTCCACTATGGTATATGGTAACATGAGAGCTCAGTGGATGAGAAGATGCCTCGTTGTAGCGAGATTCATGATAAGTTCCCGTGAAAGGCTCTGAATGTGGATATTCAGGCTCATGATCTCTCTTCTTGAACAATCCAGTGATCTTCGACAAGGTGCTTTCTTTCGGTTGATCTTGAGTTGGCAATTGATCATAGTGTCCGACGTGATACGAGGATACATGATGTTGCAGAGGCTCTCCCTCCACATCTCTTCTGTGACGAGTGTCGTGCAATTCTCCCAAATAAGGTTCTTGGTTGATTGGGAAGTCAGATTTTCTGCTTTCAACATCGCGTGAAGGAAGCGAATCGTAATATGACATTGATGGTGGAATTGCGTGCAGACCCAGATCAGAAGTTGGAATGTCTCTGGCCCTCAATGTTTCATCAACTGGTCGAGAATCGTCGATCCATGTTGGATATTCAGATTCGTGTTCTCTCTTCTTGAACAATCCAGTGATCTTCGACAAGGTGCTTTCTTTCGGTTGATCTTGAGTTGGCAATTGATCATAGTGTCCGACGTGATATGAGGATACATGATGTTGCAAGGGCTCTCCCTCCACATCTCTTCTGTGACGAGTGTCGTGCAATTCTCCCAAATAAGGTTCTTGGTTGATTGGGAAGTCAGACTTTCTGCTTTCAACATCGCGTGAAGGAAGCGAATCGTAATATGACATTGATGGTGGAATTGCGTGCAGACCCAGATCAGAAGTTGGAATGTCTCTGGCCCTCAATGTTTCATCAACTGGTCGAGAATCGTCGATCCATGTTGGATATTCAGGCTCATGATCTCTCTTCTTGAAAATTCCAGTGATCTTCGACAGGACACCTTCCTTCTGTTGTTCTTCTGACATTGTTGGCAACTGATCATAGTGTCCGACGTGATACGAGGATACATGATGTTGCAGAGGCTGATCGTCGATGTCGCCTCTTCTGGTGGTGTCATTCAAAGGTCCATCATACGGCTGTTCGTTCGTTGGGAATTCGTAGGAAACTTCCTTCGGAGCAGCTTCATCTGACCTTCCACTATGGTATATGGTAACATGAGAGTTCAGTGGATGAGAAGATGCCTCGTTGTAGCGAGATTCGTGATAAGTTCCCGTGAAAGGCTCTGAATGTGGATATTCCGATTCGTGTTCCTTCTTCTTGAAAATTCCAGTGATCTTCGACAAGGTGCTTTCTTTCGGTTGATCTTGAGTGAGCAATTGATCATAGTGTCCGACGTGATACGAGGATACATGATGCTGCAAGGGCTCTCCCTCCACATCTCTTCTGTGACGAGTGTCGTACAATTCTCCCAAATAAGGTTCTTGGCTGATTGGGAAGTCAGATTTTCTGTCAACATCGCGTGAAGGAAGCGAATCGTAATATGACATTGATGGCGGAATGGCGTGCAGACCCAGATCAGAGGTTTGAATTTCCCTGGCTTTCAATGTTTCGTCAATAGGTCTCGAGTCATCGATCCATGTTGGATATTCCGATTCGTGCTCCTTCTTCTTGAAAATTCCAGTGATCTTCGACAGGACACCTTCCTTCTGTTGTTCTTCTGGCATTGTTGGCAATTGATCATAGTGTCCGACGTGATACGAGGATACATGATGTTGCAGAGGCTCTCCCTCCACATCTCTTCTGTGACGAGTGTCGTACAATTCTCCCAAATAAGGTTCTTGGCTGATTGGGAAGTCAGATTTTCTGTCAACATCGCGTGAAGGAAGCGAATCGTAATATGACATTGATGGCGGAATGGCGTGCAGACCCAGATCAGAAGTTGGAATGTCTCTGGCTTTCAATGTTTCGTCAACTGGTCGAGAATCGTTGATCCATGTTGGATATTCAGATTCGTGCTCTTTCTTCTTGAAAATTCCAGTGATCTTCGACAAGGTGCTTTCTTTCGGTTGATCTTGAGTGAGCAACTGATCATAGTGTCCGACGTGATACGAGGATACATGATGCTGCAGAGGCTGATCGTCGATGTCGCCTCTTCTGGTGGTGTCATTCAAAGGTCCATCATACGGCTGTTCGTTCGTTGGGAATTCGTAGGAAACTTCCTTCGGAGCAGCTTCATCTGACCTTCCGCTATGATAGACAGTGACATGGGAACTCAACGGATGAGAAGATGCCTCGTTGTAGCGAGATTCGTGATATGGGCCAGCGAAACTCTCGCTAACAGGGTAATCGAGATGAGACGGGCCCCGTTTGAAGAGTTGAGTGACTTTGGCGCCTGGAAATTAAGCGTTTATTATCAGCATCATGATGAATTCTTTCAATCGAGTACTGATTATGTAATGTTTGTTATTTTTTAAATACTTATTTGATTCCCATATAATAAGAAAATTCGTAAAGCTCTCATCATATCTAAGACTGAATTTTTTTAGCTTTCTCTCCATTTGCAATTTCCATGTTCACAACTATTCTTTTATTTAGCAATATTCTAAAAATTTGTTCCCAATATATTATTTTAAAAATCTGGACCAGAGCCGTGCAGAAATTTTTGTTACGTTCCGAAGGTTTTGAGAAGTAATTCCCGTTTTCGAGAATTTCCGAAAAAATTACAAAATCCTCGAAAATTTTCCCCACTAGAAAATTTCTTCACCCCAATTGCACTTCGACGCAGAAAATGACAATCGCAATACTCCCGATTATCTATGAGATGCACGCTGCCTAGCGAGAAGGTAGAGACGCTGGTGCGAATCGTGAATGAAAATATTGTGAAAAGGAGAGGGCGATGAGGAGAAAGAAAGCAGAGTCAATGGGAGAGCAACTTCACAGCACTCCTTTGCCTAGACAGACAAGAGTCATCTAAAGGATAGCGGAGAGTACATAAATTAGTAAATTTCCGGCGCAATGCGCACCCAAAAGTAGATATGTTCATAAGAGTGAATAAGCCCAAGATTTTTTTAGAAACTTACTATTTTGGGTGAAATCCGCATTTTTAAACGCAAAAGTTGATCACTACCGAACCCTAGCCGCGCTGTACTGCATCATATTTCAATTGTTTCTGCCACCGCATCACAATCTCGAACACTCCCACTACAACCGCATAGCAATTGCGGTGGAAAAACTCCAAGCCCTATCCAAAAATCTTAACAAATAATCTGCAACCCTTGCTCTCCTTCAGTACTCAAATTTGAATCGTTCCCTATAAAAGATGCTAAAAACTTACCTAGAGCTTTGGCAGTGTCGACGATATCCTTCTTCTCGGGCTCTTCAGGCGCTGGCCTGACTATTTGATCGTAGTGCCCGACATTATACACAGCGACAGAATGAGTTAGAGGAATGCCTTCAGCTTCGCTTCTTCGATATGTGTCCGTCATAGGACCAGTGTAGGGTGGTTCTGCTGTCGGGAATTCGTAATCTACTGTGAGAGTCGGCTCATCGGATCTGCCATTGTGGTACGCAGTTACGTGATGACTCAGTGGATGTGATGAGGCTTCAGAATAGTGCGATTCGTAATATTGACCGGTGAATGGATCCGACCTCGGATAATCATCGTGAGCATCCGATCTCTTGAACAGCCCCTTGATTTTCTCTGCGATTGGAACGCCATGTTCATGTGACTGCTCTTCAATTTCCTGAGGTTTGAGTTGGCCTTCATCGCTTCTGCCCGAATGATAAACTGATACGTAATGAGTCAATGGATGACCGTCCACTTCTTCTGCGCGTCGTGTGTCATCTAGTTCTCCGAGGTATTGCTCCGATACTGGGTAGTCGAGTTTTGCGGGATCTCGTTTGAACAATTCTCCCAACTTGGCTGCAATTGACTTTGATTTGTCTGTGCCTTCGCTCGGAAGAGTTTCATAAAAGCCAGAATGATAGATGGATGTCGTCTGGTCGATGGGAACATTTTCAATTTCTCTTCTTCTGCGAGTGTCATCAATTGCCCCAACATACGGCGGCTCATTGATCGGAAATTCGGACTTTCTAGTCTCGATCGTTTGATGCCCATCTGATCTGCCAGTCGGATGATAGACAGTGACATGGGATGAGAGCGGATATGTTGCTGCTTCAGAATAATGCGAGTCCGAATACGGCCCTTCGTACGGATCTGAGCGCGGAAACTCGTCGTAATCGTCCTTCTTCTTGAATAAACTTCCGAACTTTTCTGTGATAGACTTTCCGTGTTCCTTCGGTTCTTCGACCACGAATCTCTCTTCATCGTCTTCGCCCAGAGTTCCGTAATGATATGTTCGGGGAATTGCAGTGATGTGATGTGTCAACGGCTCTCCATCGATTTCTCGTCTTCTCGACGTCTCGTTGTAAGGGCCTTCATAGACTTCACTGACAGGGAAATCGAGTTTCGCTGGGCCTCGTTTGAATAGACCACTCATCTTGGAGCCTAAATTTTCAGGCATCGCTTATTATTTAGCTCTAATTGAATACATAGTTCGACATGAATTATAGGAAATGGGACGTGTGTGAAATATTGGTGAATGAAGAAGTACCGGTTTAGTTATCGATTAGACAGGTTGCTAGTTACTCATCACAAATTTGACAATTTTTGGCATGATAACAGATAGGAGAAATGGAGGGTGTGGCAAATGTGTCTCTCGCTTCCTGCGCCAATTTCAGTCATGAGTAAAATCGAACGTATTTCATCATCTGCCAATATCACTGTCTCTCCTCTTCAATTAAAACCATCATCTTTTCAATTATTTTGCCATTGTGGTTTCGAAAAAATATCGATCCTACTTTCTCGATATCGAGTTTTGCTAACGGAAAGAGTTTTGATATGAGGATGTCTATTTTGATAAAGAAAAACTATATACCAATGAGAATGATTTTTGAAGCAATATGTCGAAACTTATACACTTCACAAATTGCACTTTACTACTTTTAATGTAAAATTTGAAATATTTTGACTATTCTGTTGGTCAATAATTTCATCCTAGTCCTTAAAATTCCTAAAATTTATGAAAAAATTTAATTAGCCTATTCCGTTGTTCTATGGAAAATCCTGCAAGAATAATGTGAGAGATACAGTGAGTATTGCTGAAAAGATCAATTGCGCCCGCTAGGTCTTATAATCTTCGAAATTATCATTAATCAATTTTTTAAATCTTTTCTCCCGGTCGAAAAATACTATGCGATTAGAAATGTCCTTGCGAATAGCGATTTAAAGGAAAAAACACGAAGAATTTCCAAACACAATACATTATGCTCAAATTTGAAAATGCCGAATGATCAATTTAACTGAAAAAGGTTTTGGCTTTCTTTGAAAAATTAATAATGGGGTATCTGCCACACCCCTGACACGTGCAAAAGAGATTTATCTGTTACTCATGTTTTAACTTTCAACCTATGTCAATCAACAGGTGGTGAATATCGATTTTTAAAGATTCTGTAACTTACCCAGTGACTTTTCCGGTTCAGAAACTTCGCTTGGTCGCTTCTCAGGAATTCTGGGAGGCAAAACGTCATAATATCCAGCACTGTATGGAGAGACATGTTGTTGCAGAGGTTCATCTTGAATGTCCCCCTTTCTGTGGAAGTCTGATAGAGGGCCATCGTAAACTGTAGAGGTCGGGTAGTCCAGATGGGAAGGACTTTTCTTGAATAGTCCGGTCACTTTCGCACCTGCAAATTTCATTATTTTAAAATTTTACCTTTTTTCTCACCGAGAACTTTAGCACTATCGACAATATCCCGCTTTTCCTCGTCTGCCACATGTTTTTTCGGTAATTCCGAGTAAAATCCCGCGCTATAAGGGGTGACATGATGCTGTATAGGTTCGTCTTGTATATCTCCGTGTCTGTGGATGTCTGATAGAGGTCCTTCATATCTTTCGCTGACAGGAAAATCCATGTGAACAGGACTACGTTTGAATAGGCCAGTAACTTTAGCACCTAAAATTATTAATTTTTTCCTGTCTTTTTAAAGGATCGTACCTAGAGCTTTGGCACTGTCGACAATGTCGTGGTGAGGCTTGTCAGATTCTGGTTTAGGTAACGTGTCATAATATCCCTGGTTGATGACGGAAACATGTTGGCTGAGTGGAATGCCTTCCACATCTCTTCTGTGACGAGTGTCGTACAATTCTCCCAAATAAGGTTCTTGGCTGATCGGGAAGTCAGATTTTCTGCTTTCAACATCGCGTGAAGGAAGCGAATCGTAATATGACATTGATGGCGGAATGGCGTGCAGACCCAGATCAGAAGTTGGAATGTCTCTGGCTTTCAATGTTTCGTCAACTGGTCGAGAATCGTCGATCCATGTTGGATATTCAGGCTCATGATCTCTCTTCTTGAAAATTCCAGTGATCTTCGACAGGACACCTTCCTTCTGTTGTTCTTCTGACATTGTTGGCAATTGGTCATAGTGTCCGACGTGATACGAGGATACGTGTTGTTGCAAGGGTTCTCCGTCAATGTCCCTTCGATGGAGAGTATCATGAAGTTCTCCGGTATAAACTGGCTCGTTTCTCGGGAAGTCGTAGGGGATCTCCTTTGGAGCCTCCACATCTGATCTTCCACTGTGATAGACGGAAACTTGTGATTCCAAAGGAATCGTTGTCGCTTCAGAGTAGTGCGAATCGAAGTAGGGACCAGAATACTCCGAACTTGACGGATAATCTTGATGCGCTTCTTTCCTCTTGAACAAAGATCCAAATTTGTCGACAATGGATATTCCTGGCTCTTTCTGACTTTCTTGAGGATGAGGGAGTTTTGTTGCAACTGGCAAATGCTCGTACCAGCCGTGATGATAAGCTTCGACGTGATGTTTCAAAGGGTCTTCAGAGATTTCTCCATACTTATTCAAATCAGAAAGCGGTCCTTCATAGCTCTCACTGACGGGATAATCCAACTGGACTGGTTCTCGCTTGAATAGATTTGTGATCTTCTCCGATATTGTTTTGTCGTGTTCAGGCTCGATTTCCTCTTTCTTGGACGTTTCCTTTGCAGATGGCAAAGTGTTGTAATGATACGATTGTGGAAGATTGGAAACATGGTGCTGCAATGGCAAATCATCGACATCTCTTCTGATTCTGGTCTCTTCGTATTCACCCAAATAAGGCTCTGAGACGGGCATGTCGAGCATGTGAGGTTGTCGTTTGAAGAGTGATCCGAATTTCTCCGACAATGATTTTCTTTCTGTGGACTCGTCTCTTGGTTTCAGCTTGTCTTGCTTTGGAAGATGATCGTATTGGTAGCTGGATGGAATCGAAGCAATGTGGTGTTGGAGGGGTTCGTCTTGAATTTCCCCTCTTCTGTTGATTTCTGACAACGGACCATCGTAACTGGTGCTTGTTGGGAAGTCCATTTGGGCTGGCGACTTCTTGAAGAGACTCTTGACTCTTTCAGTTAACGGAATTTCGTGTCCAAGCGGCTCCTCTGCCATGTCAATCGACTTCCTTCTTTCAACGTCGTCGCTTCGTCCAGAATGATAGACCGAAACGTAATGAGATATCGGATGATCATCGACTTCTCTGCCTTTCGAGGTGCTTTCCAGTGGCCCTGTGTACTCCTCGGACACGGGGTAGTCCAGATGAGATGGACCACGTTTGAAAAGTCCAGTCACTTTAGCACCTGAAATCATAATTGGTTTACATGTTCGTATCGGTAAATGTTGACATCTATCTTGTAAAATACACATAATTCTGACTTCTCAAATTTGTACCAATTTGTAAAATTCACCAAAATTCGTAGTTATTACTTCTGCAAATTTCGAAATAGTTCTTTTAAATTCATCACAACCTTTCAATCACATCGGTATTGTAGCCGTACTTTTTGTTCAAGAAGTGCGACTCCGTTCCCGTCCAAAAATGAGCAAAAATACGGTTATTAGTTATCTTACAATTTTTTATGATATTCTATTGGCTTAACGACAATACAAAAAATGGTGAACTTACAAATGGTATTCATAGTGAACTTATGAATTACAAATGAGGTCGTAAATTTTTACCTAGAGCTTTGGCACTGTCGACAATGTCGTGGTGAGGCTTGTCAGATTCTGGTTTAGGTAACGTGTCATAATATCCCTGGTTGATGACGGAAACGTGTTGGCTGATTGGAATGCCTTCCACATCTCTTCGATGTCGGGTATCGAGTAGTTCACCGGTGTATGGCTCTTGGCTGATCGGGAAGTCAGATTTTCTGCCAACCACAGTGCTAGATGGTAGCTCACCGTAGAAACTCTGAGAAGGCGGCTTGGAATACAATCCCAGGTCTTCTGTTTGAATCTCTCGTGCTCTGCCAAACTCGTCGACAGGACCTGAATCGGTCCAAGTAGGATAGTCATATTCGCCCTCCGTCTTCTTGAACAATCCAGTGATCTTTGAAAAAGCTCCTTCTTTCGGCTGATCTTGAATTGGCAATTGATCATAGTGTCCGACGTGATACGAGGATACGTGTTGTTGCAAGGGTTCTCCGTCAATGTCCCTTCGATGCCGGATCTCGGAGAGCTCTCCGGCATAAGCTGGCTCATTTGTAGGAAATTCGTGATGCACTTTGGGTGTTTCTTTTGGTGTCGGCAGAGAGTCGTAGTGGTAAGTTGGAGGCAAAGTTGATATATGATGTTCGAGTGGTTCGCCGTCGACTTCATTTGACCTGCGAGTTGAGTCGAGTGGACCTTCGTACGGTTCTGATCTTGGATACGATTCGAATTCGTCCTTTCTACCAAACAAGCCGCTGATTTTCTCGGTGAACGATTTTCCATGTTCAGGCTCGATTTCCTCTTTCTTGGACGTTTCCTTTACAGATGGCAAAGTGCTGTAATGATACGATTGTGGAAGATTAGAAACGTGGTGTTGCAACGGCAACTCATCGACGTCTCTTCTGATTCTGGTCTCTTCGTATTCACCCAAATAAGGCTCTGAGACGGGCATGTCGAGCATGTGAGGCTGTCGTTTGAAAAGTGATCCGAATTTCTCTGATAGCGATTTTCGCTCTGTGGACTCATCTCGTGATTTAATTTTTTCTTGTTTAGGTAAATGATCGTATTGGTAGCTGGATGGAATCGAAGCAATGTGGTGTTGGAGGGGCTCATCTTGAATTTCCCCTCTTCTGTTGATTTCTGACAACGGACCATCGTAGCTGGTGCTTGTTGGGAAGTCCATTTGGGCTGGCGACTTCTTGAAGAGACCCTTGACTCTTTCAGTTAACGGAATTTCGTGTCCAAGCGGCTCCTCTGCCATGTCAATCGACTTCCTTCTTTCAACGTCGTCGCTTCTGCCTGTTGGATGATAGAGAGACACATGACGCAGAATGGGAGTGCCATCTACATCGGTTACGGGCCGAGTTTCTGACAGCTCTCCGAGGAATGGTTCTGATACAGGATAATCGAGATGTGCCGGTTCACGTTTGAACAAACCGGTAATTTTCTCTGAAATGGTCGTCTTTTGCTCTGTAGACCATTCCTCGTGCAATTCGGGCGGCGGATGTCTGGCAGAAGCTGCTAATGCATCGTACCAACCCGAATGGTATGTTCGGACATGATCGTGCATCGGTTCCGCCTCCGCTTCATGATGTCTCGACATGCTTGCCAATGGGCCCTCGTATTTCTCAGAGATAGGATAATCTATATGTGCCGGAGGCCTTTTGAACAGATTTCCGATTTTCTCAGTGATCGATTTTCCTGGCTCGACGTGCTCTTCTGCTCTCGCGGATGGCACTTGATCGTAGTGGAATGATGCCGGCATCTTTGAGATGTGATGTTGCAAAGGCTCTCCATCAATGTCTGCTGATCTTTTCGTATTGTCCAATTCTCCGGAATATGGAGCACTAGTTGGGTAATCATCGTGTGTCGATCCGAGCTTGAATAGGCCCGCCACTTTCGAACCTGAAAATGATATATTCTATCAATTTATTATAGAATGATTCCCAGAAACTGATACTTTTTTTCGAGCTTCTCAAAATCTCTCCGTTTCCATTCTCTGTTGCTTTTGGTGGTCAAGCACATGGCGAAAGAATGCGAGTCTCCCCCAATGATAATGCAATATAGTGGATAGCGAGTTAGATTTTTGCTCTTCCTTCGCTGATAATCAAAAGATCCCTAGGTTACGAGAGCGTCGAGAAGCTAGAAAAAAGGACCAGTTTCTGGGAAAACCAGGGTACCCAATCTGATCATAATTGCGCAATTCAATTATTTATTTACAGATTTTATTGTCTAAAATTCCGTTTATTTGATCTAGGTAGACTTACCGAATGATTTACCAGTTTCAGCGATATCGTGTTGAACCTCTTCAACCACCGGTTTCTTCGGCAGTTGTTCATAAAATCCAATGTCATAAACGGCAACGTGATGTGTCAGAGGCTGTCCATCAATTTCATTCGCTCGTCTTGTATCGTTCAATTCGCCCAAGTATGGATCACTGCTCGGATAGTCATCCTGGGCAGCACTGCGCTTGAACAAGCTGCTCGGAAGTTTAAAACCTGAAGTGTACAAATTTGAACAATGCAAAAGATGATAAGTTTCATCGTACAAAGAAAAGAACAGTAATATTTTGAGTGAATGATTTGTTTTAGAGCTGTACGCGTTATGATGATCGTTAATATCCGTAATGATTTTTTGTAGAAAAAGTTTCTTTCATCCATTTTATATTGTAATAATTTCTTGTGTTTCGTAGAACACATCAGCATTCATTTTAGAAAGATTTCTCTTTAAAATGGAAGGAAGGGTGATTTTGAAAATAACTAGTTCATAAAAATGAACAAAAATCATAACGAGATGATTATTTATTTTCCATGAGTTTTTTTTTTTTTAAATTATTTCTATGATTTGATGTCTCACGATTTATTGTCAGTGAATTAAATTTGGTCATACGATAATGAAGGGTAAGGATGGTATTGTCTTTCTCCCAAAATTATTTCGCTAAAGCTGCGATATTTTCAAAATTTAACTTGCCGATGACTTTAACATTCAAACGTTTTTTTCCAACTATTTTATGTTTATTAACAAGTTCGAATCTCATAATGTGATTTGTATCAAATTTATCGATTTTACGCACTTTCTCGTATTGAAGTAAAACTTGCCGTTTCTGTATACTTCAGCTAATGGATACAGATTTATGCTTAGTTCGTAGAAAAGGGTCAGAATTATTTTGCGAATTAAATTTGAAAAACTTACCAAGTGATCGAGTTGCGTCGCTATTATCACGATCAGTGTCATCGGCTGAAGGCTTTTTGGGCAGCCTTTCATAGTAGCCAATGTCATACACAGCAACGTGGTGCGTTAGAGGATCACCATCAACTTCTCTAGAATAGGTTGTTTCGGAGAGTGGACCATGATAAGGCTCCTCATTTTCCGGAAAGTCGGGTCTTTCTCGTGAAGTTTCTTTCTGGATCATAGTAGGAATATCGGACCTTCCGCTATGATATGCCGTAACATGCGACGATAGCGGATGAGAGTCAATTTCGGAATATCTCGATTCGTGATAGGGTCCAGTGTAAGATTCACTGCTTGGGTATTCCGGATGAATGTCTGATCTGCGGAAGAGTCCTGCCAATTTATCAGTAATTTTCTCCTTGTCTGACTCAACTGGTAATTTTTCATAATGGAATGATGTAGGCATCGTTGAGATGTGTTGTTGCAAGGGTTCCCCGTCAATGTCCCTTCGATGGCGGATCTCGGAAAGCTCTCCGGCATAAGCTGGCTCATTTGTGGGAAATTCATGATGCTCTTTGGGTGTTTCTTTTGGTGTCGGCAGAGAGTCGTAGTGATAAGTTGAAGGCAAAGTTGATATATGATGTTCGAGTGGTTCGCCGTCGACTTCATTTGACCTGCGAGTTGAGTCGAGTGGACCTTCGTACGGTTCTGATCTTGGATACGATTCGAATTCGTCCTTTCTACCAAACAAGCCGCTGATTTTCTCGGTGAACGATTTTCCATGTTCAGGCTCGATTTCCTCTTTCTTGGACGTTTCCTTTGCAGATGGCAAAGTGTTGTAATGATACGATTGTGGAAGATTAGAAACGTGGTGTTGCAACGGCAAATCATCGACGTCTCTTCTGATTCTGGTCTTCTCGTATTCACCCAAATAAGGCTCACTAACTGGCATATCGAGCATGTGAGGTTGTCGTTTGAAGAGTGATCCGAATTTCTCTGATAGCGATTTTCGCTCTGTAGACTCGTCTCTTGGTTTCAGCTTGTCTTGCTTTGGAAGATGATCGTACTGGTAGCTGGATGGAATCGAAGCAATGTGGTGTTGGAGGGGCTCATCTTGAATTTCCCCTCTTCTGTTGATTTCTGACAATGGACCATCGTAGCTTTCACTGACGGGATAATCCAACTGAACTGGTTCTCGCTTGAATAGATTTGTGATCTTCTCCGATATTGTTTTGTCGTGTTCTGCAGGATGGACTTCTTCGATTTTCCTTTCAGTTATGGTGGGCAGAGTTTCGTAATGATACGATTGTGGAAGATTAGAAACGTGGTGTTGCAACGGCAAATCATCGACGTCTCTTCTGATTCTGGTCTCCTCGTATTCACCCAAATAAGGCTCACTAACTGGCATATCGAGCATGTGAGGTTGTCGTTTGAAGAGTGATCCGAATTTCTCTGATAGCGATTTTCGCTCTGTGGACTCGTCTCTTGGTTTCAGCTTGTCTTGCTTTGGAAGATGATCGTACTGGTAGCTGGATGGAATCGAAACAATGTGGTGTTGGAGGGGTTCGTCTTGAATTTCCCCTCTCCTGTTGATTTCTGACAACGGACCATCGTAACTGGTGCTTGTTGGGAAGTCCATTTGGGCTGGCGACTTCTTGAAGAGACTCTTGACTCTTTCAGTTAACGGAATTTCGTGTCCAAGCGGCTCCTCTGCCATGTCAATCGACTTCCTTCTTTCAACGTCATCGCTTCTGCCTGTTGGATGATAGAGAGACACATGGCGCAGAATGGGAGTGCCATCTACATCGGTTACGGGCCGAGTTTCTGACAGCTCTCCGAGGAATGGTTCTGATACAGGATAATCGAGATTTGCCGGTTCGCGTTTGAACAAGCTTTCGATTTTCTCTTTTATCGGTTTGATGTGTTCGATCGGTTCTTTTTGCTCAGACAATTTATCATAGTGATAAGAAGTCGGGAGACTTGCGATGTGATAATGAAGTGGATCTCCTTCGACTTCTCTGCCTTTCGAGGTGTTTTCCAGCGGCCCTGTGTACTCCTCGGACACGGGGTAGTCCAGATGAGATGGACCACGTTTGAAAAGTCCAGTCAGTTTGGCTCCTGAAATTATAAAATTCGACTGTAAAACCAGATGAAAAAATACAGAGTGTTCCATGATTATCTATTACGCTTCTCAAACTGGTGTATTTTCATATATTACATCAATCGAAATGCTACAGCTAGGGTGTCGATTTTAGCCTGGTATATGTAGATTATTGAAAGTTGCAATTTATTTGTGCGATGTTTTTACCATTGATAAAATACTGATTTCTTCTTGTTGATAGTCGAAAGGTCGGCTATCGCTCAATTCTAAATCCTGGCGGCGTTACCGCGATTCGGTTCAATCAAAATTGGCATAAATGATTGCTCTTATTCCTATGATACCATATGGGATAGCCTCCTGTATTAGGCACCGGATTTTAGGGTGAGAGAGTGTAGGCAAAGGGGAGAAATAAGAAAAATAGCCCAATGCCTATGTGACGCCTAATACAAGGGGCCTATGAAACGTTCCCGATCCAGAACTGCGCGACTCAGAACTTTTATGAATAGACGTTTCTGACTCGGCTAACAAAATAGCTCTGGATCGGGGGTGTCCCTACTGTATATATAAGTTGGAACTTTATCTATCACTATTTTTTACCACCTGCTGATTTTAAGCACATGCGAAACCATACTTAACGAAATATACCGCATATCATGTATAGTGAATCCAAATCGTATGAATTTTAGGCCGTCTATCAATTTTGATATGGAAAATTTGAAATTAAAAAAAGCCAAATTAATCTAAATCTCTATTAAGAAAGTTTAAATAAAAGATCCTAATATGCGTAATAGGAAATTATTATTGAATACCCTGTACATACCTAGAGTTTTAGTGGTGTCAACAATGTCTTTCTTCTCTTCCTCTGCCACAGGTTTCTTCGACAACTCATCATAATAGCCTTGATTGATGACGGAAACATGATGGCTGATTGGAATGCCTTCCACATCTCTTCGATGTCGGATATCGAGTAGTTCACCGGTGTATGGCTCTTGGTTGATTGGGAAGTCAGATCTCTGTTCTTCAACATGTCGAGTTGGCAGATTATCATAATATGATTGTGATGGAGGAATGGCGTGCAGACCCAGATCAGAGGTCTGAATTTCCCTGGCTTTCAATGTTTCATCAACTGGTCGAGAGTCGTCGATCCATGTTGGATATTCAGATTCGTGCTCCTTCTTTCTGAACAAGGATCCAAATTTGTCGACAAGGCTCTTTCCAGGCTCGGATGTTTCGCTTCTGACTTCTTCATAAATCTTCATTGGCAAGGTATCATAATTGCTTTGCAATGGAGGTGCTGCATGCAGTCCCAAGTCGTGTGTATCGATGTCTCTGGCTTTCAGTGTTTCATCAACTGGTCGAGAGTCGTCGATCCATGTTGGATATTCAGGCTCATGATCTCTCTTCTTGAACAATCCAGTGATCTTCGACAGGACACCTTCCTTCTGCTGTTCTTCTGACATTGTTGCCAATTGATCATAGTGTCCGACGTGATACGAGGATACATGATGTTGCAGAGGCTGATCGTCGATGTCGCCTCTTCTGGTGGTGTCATTCAGAGGCCCATCATACGGCTGTTCGTTCGTTGGGAATTCGTAGGAAACTTCCTTCGGAGCAGCTTCATCTGACCTTCCACTATGGTATATGGTAACATGAGAGCTCAGTGGATGAGAAGATGCCTCGTTGTAGCGAGATTCATGATAAGTTCCCGTGAAAGGCTCTGAATGTGGATATTCAGGCTCATGATCTCTCTTCTTGAACAATCCAGTGATCTTCGACAAGGTGCTTTCTTTCGGTTGATCTTGAATTGGCAATTGATCATAGTGTCCGACGTGATACGAGGATACATGATGTTGCAAGGGTTCCCCGTCAATGTCCCTTCGATGGCGGATCTCGGAGAGCTCTCCGGCATAAGCTGGCTCATTTGTAGGAAATTCGTGATGCACTTTGGGTGTTTCTTTTGGTGTCGGCAGAGAGTCGTAGTGGTAAGTTGGAGGCAAAGTTGATATATGATGTTCGAGTGGTTCGCCGTCGACTTCATTTGACCTGCGAGTTGAGTCGAGTGGACCTTCGTACGGTTCTGATCTTGGATACGATTCGAATTCGTCCTTTCTACCAAACAAGCCGCTGATTTTCTCGGTGAACGATTTTCCATGTTCAGGCTCGATTTCCTCTTTCTTGGACGTTTCCTTTACAGATGGCAAAGTGCTGTAATGATACGATTGTGGAAGATTAGAAACGTGGTGTTGCAACGGCAACTCATCGACGTCTCTTCTGATTCTGGTCTCTTCGTATTCACCCAAATAAGGCTCTGAGACGGGCATGTCGAGCATGTGAGGCTGTCGTTTGAAAAGTGATCCGAATTTCTCTGATAGCGATTTTCGCTCTGTGGATTCATCTCGTGATTTAATTTTTTCTTGTTTAGGTAAATGATCGTACTGGTAGCTGGAAGGAATCGAAGCAATGTGGTGTTGGAGGGGTTCGTCTTGAATTTCCCCTCTCCTGTTGATTTCTGACAACGGACCATCGTAGCTGGTGCTTGTTGGGAAGTCCATTTGGGCTGGCGACTTCTTGAAGAGACTCTTGACTCTTTCAGTTAACGGAATTTCGTGTCCAAGCGGCTCCTCTGCCATGTCAATCGACTTCCTTCTTTCAACGTCATCGCTTCGTCCGGAGTGGTAGACTGAAACGTAATGAGATATCGGATGATCATCGACTTCTCTGCCTTTCGAGGTGTTTTCCAGCGGGCCTGTGTATTCCTCGGAAATTGGGAAATCCATCTCGTTCGGAGCTTTCTTGAAGAGCGACCCGATCTTCTCTCCAATGGATTTCCCGTGCTCCTCAGTTTCTTCTTTAATGCTGACTCGTTTTTCTGATGTCGTCGGTAACGAATCATAATGAAATGATGATGGAATTGCAGTGATATGATATTGAAGTGGATCTCCTTCGACTTCTCTGCCTTTCGAGGTGTTTTCCAGTGGTCCTGTGTACTCCTCGGACACAGGGTAGTCCAGATGAGATGGACCACGTTTGAAAAGTCCAGTCACTTTAGCACCTGAAATCATAATTGGTTTACATGTTCGTATCGGTAAATGTTGACATCTATCTTGTAAAATACACATAATTCTGACTTCTCAAATTTGTACCAATTTGTAAAATTCACCAAAATTCGTAGTTATTACTTCTGCAAATTTCGAAATAGTTCTTTTAAATTCATCACAACCTTTCAATCACATCGGTATTGTAGCCGTACTTTTTGTTCAAGAAGTGCGACTCCGTTCCCGTCCAAAAATGAGCAAAAATACGGTTATTAGTTATCTTACAATTTTTTATGATATTCTATTGGCTTAACGACAATACAAAAAATGGTGAACTTACAAATGGTATTCATAGTGAACTTATGAATTACAAATGAGGTCGTAAATTTTTACCTAGAGCTTTGGCACTGTCGACAATGTCGTGGTGAGGCTTGTCAGATTCTGGTTTAGGTAACGTGTCATAATATCCCTGGTTGATGACGGAAACGTGTTGGCTGATTGGAATGCCTTCCACATCTCTTCGATGTCGGGTATCGAGTAGTTCACCGGTGTATGGCTCTTGGCTGATCGGGAAGTCAGATTTTCTGCCAACCACAGTGCTAGATGGTAGCTCACCGTAGAAACTCTGAGAAGGCGGCTTGGAATACAATCCCAGGTCTTCTGTTTGAATCTCTCGTGCTCTGCCAAACTCGTCGACAGGACCGGAATCGGTCCAAGTAGGATAGTCATATTCGTCCTCCGTCTTCTTGAACAATCCAGTGATCTTTGAAAAAGCTCCTTCTTTCGGCTGTTCTTCTGACATTGTTGGCAACTGATCATAGTGTCCGACGTGATACGAGGATACGTGTTGTTGCAAGGGTTCTCCGTCAATGTCCCTTCGATGGAGAGTATCATGAAGTTCTCCGGTATAAACTGGCTCGTTTCTCGGGAAGTCGTAGGAAATCTCCTTTGGAGCCTCCACATCTGATCTTCCACTGTGATAGACGGAAACTTGTGATTCCAAAGGAATCGTTGTCGCTTCAGAGTAGTGCGAATCGAAATAGGGACCAGAATACTCCGAACTTGACGGATAATCTTGATGTGCTTCTTTCCTCTTGAACAAAGATCCAAATTTGTCGACAATGGATATTCCTGGCTCTTTCTGACTTTCTTGAGGATGAGGGAGTTTTGTTGCAACTGGCAAATGCTCGTACCAGCCGTGATGATAAGCCTCGACGTGATGTTTCAAGGGGTCTTCAGAGATTTCTCCATACTTATTCAAATCAGAAAGCGGTCCTTCATAGCTCTCACTGACGGGATAATCCAACTGAACTGGTTCTCGCTTGAATAGATTTGTGATCTTCTCCGATATTGTTTTGTCGTGTTCTGCAGGATGGACTTCTTCGACTTTCCTTTCAGTTATGGTGGGCAGAGTTTCGTAATGATACGATTGTGGAAGATTAGAAACGTGGTGTTGCAACGGCAGCTCATCGACGTCTCTTCTGATTCTGGTCTCTTCGTATTCACCCAAATAAGGCTCTGAGACGGGCATGTCGAGCATGTGAGGCTGTCGTTTGAAGAGTGATCCAAACTTCTCCGACAATGATTTTCTTTCTGTGGACTCGTCTCTTGGTTTCAGCTTGTCTTGCTTTGGAAGATGATCGTACTGGTAGCTGGATGGAATCGAAGCAATGTGATGTTGAAGGGGTTCGTCTTGAATTTCCCCTCTTCTGTTGATTTCTGACAACGGACCATCGTAGCTGGTGCTTGTTGGGAAGTCCATTTGAGCTGGCGATTTCTTGAAGAGATTCTTGACTCTTTCAGTTAACGGAATTTCGTGTCCAAGCGGCTCCTCTGCCATGTCAATCGACTTCCTTCTTTCAACGTCATCGCTTCGTCCGGAGTGGTAGACTGAAACGTAATGAGATATCGGATGATCATCGACTTCTCTGCCTTTTGAGGTGTTTTCCAGCGGGCCTGTGTACTCCTCGGAAATTGGGAAATCCATCTCATTCGGGGCCTTCTTGAAGAGCGATCCGATCTTCTCTCCAATGGATTTTCCGTGCTCCTCAGTTTCTTCTTTAATGCTGACTCGTTTTTCTGATGTTATCGGTAACGAATCATAATGAAACGAAGAAGGAATTGCAGCGACATGATATTGAAGTGGATCTCCTTCGACTTCTCTGCCTTTCGAGGTGTTTTCCAGTGGTCCCAAATAGGACTCCGAAACTGGAAAGTCCATCTCATTCGGGGCCTTCTTGAAGAGCGATCCGATCTTCTCTCCAATGGATTTGCTATGCTCAGTCTGCTCTGTTGACGGAAGTTTATTGTAAAACCCATCGTGGTACACCATGACTTGATGTTCTATCGGCAGGTTATCCACTTCTTTGACAGTTCGAGTGTCGAAATATGACCCTTGATATGGCTCGGTCCTTGGATGAGACTCATCGCCATGCTTCGCAAAGATTCCGGTTAATTTTTCCGTGAAGGACTTCTTTCCATCGTCAGCTTTCGGTTCGTCCGACCTGCCAGTTGGGTGGTAGGCGGCCACCTGACTCTGGAGCGGAATTCCCTCGGTCTCTGCTGCAGGTCTGGTGTGGTGGTATTCGCCAGTATATTGGTCGGTAACTGGGAAACTCATGTGGGCAGGACCTTGCTTGTGGAGGCCAACGACCGTGATAGATTCGTCTTCTCCTCGATCGCCACGAGCATCATGGAATTCGTCGGCACCGCTCATCCCCGAATGATAGACATTAACGAAATCATCGATCGGCGACTCCTCGATATCACTGGCTCGACTCGTCGAAGGTGACTGATCATCGGCAAAGTAGTCTTCTTCGGACGGTATGGGCACCTGAAATACTCATACTGTATGAAAGGGTTGTCGAATGTAGGAATGCTTATATCACTCGCTTGAGATATGATTTTAGCGCATATTGTAATTGCTTTTATAAGGCGAAATGAAACTCCGATAGATAATAAATTCAATTTTTGAAATGATCTTTCGAAATAAACGCATGGTAACTGTCTAATATGGTGAGAAAAGAGATTTGCCTATGAACAAGCAAGAGTTTTTCTTATTCTTATGCGCTTTTTCACTAGTTTTATGAAAGCATTTTCAATTTGCCTTATCAAAGATATATAACCGTTCTTATGGATGAGATAGAATTCCTATTTGAAATGTTTGAATCGAAATGATAGGTTATGAATGCTGAAAATCAGAGCGAATTTTTATCTCGTCCCTGTTCCGTCGTCGGTAATGTCATGTAAGGACTCTTAAAAATAACGATTTGTCGCATATTTATCTTTTGACTTATTGGCACTTTATGTGCCTGATTATTATAGCATTCGAGTAAAGAATCTCATTGTACCTCGACGGTTGGCAGTGAATTCTCGTCCTGGATGACACCGACGTGATAGACACTGCAGAGCGAGTGAATGGGTCTCGAGTCGATGTCTCTGATTGGACGAATCTCGTGTGGAGGCGACGACTCGACTTCAGAAGGCGAAGCGAATTCGAGATCCACATTCAGACTGGCTTTGGTCACTGGCGACAGTGGGGGTGAAGACTCCTAAAAATTGTCAATGACTTATTTGAATTCGACAAATGAAAAGGACATTTGGAACGTTGTTGTTTCAATAAAGTAGTTATCTTGTGATCAAGAAAGTAAGTAAAGAATTATTTTAATTCAAAAAGATAGAAAATAAAAGATTGATAATGGGCAATGGCAGGCTTATTCGCAATGTCTTACGGTTGCATTCTTCGAAAAGCTGTACATGTTTAACTCACACCCCATTCTTTTATTTTCAAAAATGTGCAAATTTTCGGAGAACCATAATACCGTCGTCTCCAAGTAATTGACTATTTTTGGTGGAATTACCTTCTTGCTGACAATGACAAAGTTGGGCGACGGCTGTGGTGAGTGGATTGCAGTTGGTTGAGTTCTGGTCTGACTCGTTTCCAATCCGATGTCCACCGTCAAAGCACTTTGATCGACCATTTCGTAGTCGTCTGACAACGAGTCACTGTCGCTCATCTAAAGTATTTTTGAGAAAAGTTTTCCGTGGTTTTTCTTATAATTCTGTCAATGTGACTATTTTTGAGTTCGTTCATCTATTATTTTTCTTTAAAATAGCTAGCATGAAATTGTTTTAGTCTTAGAAGACGAATCCGACAGAGCTAATATTCAGGCCTCAAAATATCGCGCATTTGAAATAGTACCTCGATGACTCGATAGGTCGTGGTTGTTGTGGTAATGATTGTTGTTGTTTGTCGTTGTTCTGGATGGAAAATGATTCCGTTGTGAAGAGGCACCCCGTTAGCGGTCAAAGCGCCAATAAGCGGGGTTCCTTCGGCCTGAAAAATATCACTTTATATATATTTTTTAAATAAAATTAGTCATACCTGCAATGAAGTGACAGTCGATGAAACTGACTGAGTTGTGTTGCCTTGCGGTGAGAGAGCGAGGATTTGAGCAGGTGCAAGCTGTGAAAGAATGGATTTCAATACTGTATGATTTAAAAAATTTCGAATCTTTTCGTTTGCGATATGACGTAGTCATATCTAACTGGTTACGCAAAGTCGAAAATTTTTAAACTTCGATAATTCAGAGTCGAGGTTGAAATTTCACCGTCGATTCAAATTATGAAAAAAGACCTGTGCTATATAGTAAAAATTCATCTGTTCAACTTCGCGCTATTTTAATGAAAAAAGAATAAAGTTCGTATGTAGGCCCACAAACACATTTTTCATTGCACTAATTTACGATAAAAGCCATACATACGAATAGGTCTTGATGTAACTCAAACGACGAGGCCATTAAAATGTTTTTCGAGCTCATTTTCATCTAAAATTAGGTGAAAACTAACTCATAAGTGAGCACGCATTATCTTTTAAATTTGCATACATAATTTTGGCTGTTTGAATCGATTTTAGTCGTTTGATGTGCGGTTCCACGTTGCTCGATTAAAAAGATGAAAAACGATTTCTCCGCGGTCACGAGCGGTCATGGAAATTTCAAGGAAATTTTACGATGGACTTGGGCCCTAACTAATTTGCCATCGATTGCGAGGTGACACCTTCACTCTAACGTGCAAGTAAATCAATAGACTGTAAAATCGCTAACATTTCTCGAAAATCAAATTTGATATGAGCAAGAAAAATTGGCATACATTTTGTTTGCGGACCTTATCCATATCCTTTAAACAAAGAAAAAGTAAAAGGTTTAATTTACCTGCTCATCACGCAAGGCCAACGGCAATTGCAGGATCTGGACTCGTTCGGTCGTCGTCACGGTGCGAGACTGGAACGGCGAGTCCGCTCTGCAAAACTGGTCCTTCTTGAAATCTCGTAAAAATTCACCAACCTCCTCGGCGATTGCTCTGTGCGTTCTCGTCGAGTTACTGTCCACGTTGGTCTACTTTCGGTTCGTGAACCTGGAAGATTTTTTTCTTTCTTTAAAACTCGTCTAAAATTTGGATTCCTCAGAGAGTTGTCCTTCGCTATAAATATTTCTTTGTACATAAATTACACTAATTTACAAAAGTAAACGATGCTATAGAAGAACAACTATGCAATGGATCGTGTCGTGATTTCCCCCTGTATGAGAGTCGATCTTCGCTCATTTTACCTGGTCGATTTGGGGGTTTCGGGGGTCGTCCGCTGTCAGCCATTTCGGCCTGAAAACTTTCGTGAATTTCAAAATTGCCATGAGAGAATTTTTCGGTGTTCAAAGTAGAGTCAAATGCATATTAAAAATTCCCTAGATAACGAATGCCGTTAAAGTATCGGAATGGCTCTGAGAAGGTTCAAAAACGATTTCTATTCCGGAAATTTATGAGAACAGTTGAGGACTTTGTCTGACAATAAATAATCGTATATTCCATGCTGCTAAATTGATAAATAATCAAATAAAACGGAAAAAAACATTCAATATTAGTTCCTATTAGATTTTCAGGAGCGCTAAAAGGATTATGGATTTGTCAAAGTATTGACAAATTTTTAACAGCTTCAAAACTAATATATTGGCCGGTGTATGACCAAGATTGTAAAACTCCTTTGTCACGAGCAATTATGAAGTTCGGAGGTGATAAATTGATAGGGAAATGAGCAAATAAAGTGGATAAATTTTGAAGAACGGCTGGCACGAACAGAGCAGATCTGTTCCTAATGGGCGATTGGGTGGTGGCACCCATTTGCGATTGAGAAATTGATAGCCTCGGCAGAACGGATGAATGCAAAGGGAGGTCAGTGTCAATCAATGCAAAGATGCAGGAAACGAGAGATTTGCAAGATAAAGAACGCAATGGATAATTGACAGTTGTTTGATAAAAATGTGATATTTTCTGGATTTTGGCAAAAGTTCAGAAATTTAATGGAGTGTTCTTGTTGGCGTAGAGGTAGGTATGATTATTGGTGATCGGTAACTAAAAGTAGTGAAAAGAATGGGATCTTCTAAATTTTGGTTAGCGAGAAAAAAGTAATGTCAGGATAAAAAGCGGACGCAGATAGAGGATATCACCTATCGATCGAAATCATCTCCAGTCCCCTGAGGCTCTCAGCTCAGCTTTCTCATTGCCCTCTTATTCATTCACTTATGAGACAGTTGTGCATAGCTAGGCTCATCATTTCGTCATCAGCTCGAGGCTGCGTGTCTGATTTTTGGCGCATTTCGAAAATCATTTTAGCGCCTCGTTCATTTTTTATTCGAATAAAAAACCGACCTTCGGAGATTTTTGAAAAAAGTAGTTTGATTTAGAAATCGATATATCATCGAATTTTCGAAATGTGAAGATAGTTAATAAAAAGTAATAGTGCTTCGTTTACTTTTCTTCAAAAATATTTAATTTAAAAGATTTTTAAAGGGAAAAGTTTTTCTTCTTCAAAACGCAATACTACTAAAATTTAAATGCAAACCTTATCAACAGGATAATTGTTCCATCTTTCATGCAGATTTCGCAAACTTTTGTTTTTGCTCTAATCATGATTGATTCACGTTGTCTTGTAAACAGATATCCCTCTCGTCTTTCACCCCGGCCATCTATCTGCCTACTCTGCGTCTCCACCCTCTCTTCTTGGGTGTCTGTCTGTTCTCTAGCCTTTCTGCATCTCTGCAGCATTTTCACTTTCTCCTTTCCATATTTCTGCTCCTTCAGAAACTAATCGGTCGTTCGATTCGGTTTTTTTCCAACAAAACATGCATATTTCTGACACTTTTCAAAACGAAGAAATAGTTTGGAGGGGTAAGAGAAAACGCGAAAAAGAATGCAGAAAAGTGCGTCCGTTGGCTTCGCAACAAGCAATAGAAAAGGAATATTTCGGGGTAAAAGACATTCGAAATAGACTAGGCTAACTAAAAATGTGAAAGTTCACATATTGAATGAGAAAATTTAGAAAGAATACAAGAACAATAAATTATTGGAAAGTTCATTGGATTTTTATCAGCAACATATTTCTCCTAAAGTGAGGTGAAATTTTCAAGATATCAAATGAGATAAGTGAAACATACAATTATTGAAATGAAAACGGCCAAAACACAGATTATCAATGATAAAAAGTCAAATATTCCTGTTCTCGATCTCTCAAGTCTCCCCTAATCTCTCTAATTCCCATTCCAAGCGCGTTCAACCAGCGGTTTTTCGAGGTTTTTCAATGTCCTTCAAGACGCTTTGCAGTCGAGCAGCAAAAATTGATTCTCATTAGAGAAAATGGAAGAAGCCCTTCAAACAGCACGAAAATTGCTAGTCTGCAGAGAAATGTACACAATTTTATCAAATGTAGATATTTTTGACTAATTTTGAAGAAATTGAACATAACGCACAGATAAAAAATGACCGAAGTGACCACAGACATGAATAGAATTGCAGGAAAGTCAAACGTCGTTTCAAGCTAATCAAATTGACGGAAGAAAAGTTGAAGCAAGTTTATGTTGAAAAAAGATAGGTGAACGTCTATCGAATGAAGTTGGGAACGGATAAAAAGTTCGATACTTTCGGAGATTTTCATTCAATTTGGAATCGTAAGTATTGATCAAAATAAAATTCTGCGAATTTCCCTGAAGCTATAAGGTTAATATAGATGAAATTTCGAGATTTGGATTCGAAATAATGTAAAAAGGTATCCAAGTCTGGGAAAAGGGAGCACATTCGTCCACAAAATGAGCCCGAAGAGAAAAATGACTGCCGCTTTTAGTTGAGGGGTTGAAAATGGAGGGGAATGAGAAGACAGCAAAAACGAGCCAACAAAACGAACACCTAATACGCCAGAAGTAGAATTAGGGAAAGAGTAAATAAGTTTAGATACAAATTTGTAGAGAATAACAGACTTCGAATAAATTCACGAAATTCGTCAGAAGTTACATGGGAAGGAGAAAATTAAAGAAATGCGAGAATTTTGTATCACGAAAAGTGAAAATACTTCATCATCTTGATTTTCTTCTTCAAATTTCTAACAAAGATAAAACGAATTTTATAACATTCAAAATCATGATAAAATTCCCACAAAATTCGAAGCTATTGACCCTACTCCAGATGCCCCACATATGCAGTTGGGATATTGCACAAGAAAAATGGCTGCATTTAGTTGGAGAAATCGAGAAAGAGACTGAGAAAATGGACTGAAATGAGAAATGAAGAAGCGAAATGCAAAATGAACGCTGCTCGATGTAGAGGGAATGGGAAATGGCAACTCAGCAAGAAGCATGAGAAAATGCAACAGAGATGAACAGATGCAAAAATGAGAAGACAAGATGATAAAGATGGAAAGCAAAAGAATAAAAGGGCTCTGATCCGATATGAATGGAATAAGAATATCACACGTTAGTTTTGAAAACCAGAATACGTTTTTTTTTTCGAAAATTCAAGAAAGGAATAAAAGATCATATTGTAGAATTTTTTAGGGCAAATCATTAGAATTAGGAAGGTAAGTTAAAAGTATTATTTCTAAAATTTCGTAGTTCTGTTATTGAAAAAGAAATGATAAGGATTTGAAATATAAGGAACAGTTGAGCATAAACGCAAAATAATAGGGAATTTATTATCGCCAGAAGATCGATGGCGATTTCTCTCCAGGGAGAAAACACAAATGGCCCTGCGTCTGAAGAAATTCAGCAATTCATTCGCGACCTTGTTTTTCAAAATTCAACCTCACATTTCTATGTTTTCGCATGACAGCTGTAGGCATGGAACAGGCATAAAAATTCGAAGAAAGGTAGATCAGTCGGGATGAGAAATGATATTTATGTCATGCATTGCAAGCCCGAAAAATTGCGAAAAACAAAATCATCAAATATGATATACCTCAAAATTTGAAGGAAAAAGTAAATAATGGAGACGGTAAATAAAAAAAAACCCCCTTTTTTATTTAACCCAATTTGAAAAGCTGAATGGTGTGAATGGAAAAAGTAAGGTAGTTTTCAATAAAATCGAAATATCCTTGATTTCCTACTCAACTTATCGTCAATCTTCGATCTTCATTCTCAATCCCGAGATAGAATTTTGGGGTGTTTTGGAAATTAGATGATACCAGATATTCAGATTCAATGTTGTGAGTTGAGAATTGGCGAGCCAAGTTTGGACTGGGGTGACTCAATTTTGAAGGCCTGGATTTGGCAGGGCGATAAAAAATTCGAAACGGATGCGGTCCGAGTTGCAGAAGCAGAGGAAAATAGCACACCATAGGGGAAAAGTGAGTAAGAAAATAGCTGCAAGCAAGACACTGCACTAGAAAGAGTCAATAACAATGTTACTCTCCATCTCTAACAATCCCACGGACTTTCCCTCGGCCATTCTCGTCGATAATTCTAACAATATTATCGCTCTGCTATAAAATCTCCAGCTTTTCCATGTAATTGTGACAACTTTATCGCTATTTGCGATATCTAAATTTTATTGCTTCCTTCCTAATAGCAAACTTTTCTTTTTATCCGAATTTTGCGAAGCTATCACTATTTTGTCGCTATTTTTCAATCTAACTTCCTTTTACTTCTTTTAATATTCAATAAAAGAAAACTATTATTCTAACAATGTCATCACCTTCCTTCCTTCATTTTTCTCTAATTCTCTAATAATATCGTTTATTTTTCTTTCAATTTATAACTTTTCTCTGCCTCTTTTTCCCCTCCTCAAATCATGTGCACACATCTATCAGCTGGCTGTGAAATCGTTAAATTGCCGTAAATAGAAACGCGAACGATTGTTGGTCGGATTGTCGATTCTCATTATGTTATTGAATAGTTCCTCTCCCGAGGAGACACGGACGCGTTTTTAACTTTGAACGAGAAAAAATGCGAAGAAATGAGAAATTCTCGATTTCAGAGTAAACTTTTCGAAGAGAATGATCGGAAATTCAATGCCCCCCAGTGACAATAGAAAGAAGATACTTGCAGATTTTCAGGAAAATGTTACAGAGGAAAACTTTCAACAGAAATGTGATAAAATACATTCTCGAAGGACAAATGGCATTTAGACATCATATGCGCGATGATGATAGCTCAGGAAAAAGTTAACTGGCAAAACACATATTTAAATATAATCCCATTCTATAACACACAAACTGGAGGCAATTGTTTATATAAAATTATCAAAGAAAATCAATAATGATGTTGGCTTCATAGACGCATGAAACAATACAATGGGAAAAGTATCTGAACATCTACAAATTTACAATAAGTTCGATCATTCGTCACGTTTTCGCGTTTAAGTTCATTTTTCTTTTCTCGTTAAACCTCGACCATTGTCTCGTTCACTAACTTGCAAAGGTCATTTTGACGGAAAAACAGGAAAACAAGAAAAACGAAACGGACATTGTAAGGTAAAAACGAGAAGACAAAAATGATGTACGGGGAAATCAGATAAGACATTCAAGAACAATCGTTGTGTAAAAATAGCCTAAATCCTATCATAGTCATAGTCATAGTTAATTCACCTCGTTTCGTTAGACTTCTCATTCATTGATTTCTTCCGATAGTTGCATGAAAATAAGCTAATCACAACCTCAAGGAAAAGCCTAATAAGTCAAAAA
The DNA here is from genome assembly GCA_964036155.1 of Diploscapter coronatus. Classification (NCBI taxonomy): domain Eukaryota; kingdom Metazoa; phylum Nematoda; class Chromadorea; order Rhabditida; family Rhabditidae; genus Diploscapter; species Diploscapter coronatus. The sequence continues at coordinate 9,220,520 of OZ038423.1, forward strand.
GGAATTTCGATTTTTAGAAAGAAATCGTATATAAAAAATTTGAATGTTCACAAACTAATCTAACCTTATTTACAAAATAGCGAAAATTTTACGAGAAAGTTAGTGTAGTCGTAAAAGCACGTAAGCGACGAAATTACGCACTAAATTGCAACTAACGTAGGGAATTAGATAAGACAGTATCTTGTTGAAATGGTAGTAAAATTTAAGGAGGAACAACGATTGCAAGATTTTCCGAACATTCGAAAGAATGTCTAGCATGAACAGGATAATTTCAAGTGACAAGGTTAAATTAAAGAGTGATCAAAGAAATAATTCTCAAGCTTAAAAATGAATAGCCCCAGAGATATCTGGAGGTCAATTATTTTCAAAGACAACGAAAGAGTTTTTATCAATTTTCGCTTAGAATATGAACAATTACAATGATTTCCAGAAAAATACTATAAAAATGCTCTAAAAAATTCACATCAGGCTCTGTATTGACATTTTTCGTAGAACAGAATATACAAGGTTGAATATAGAGAATTTAGCAAAAAATATTCAAATTTAGTTTTTTTTCTTTTAAAAACGAGATATTAGGAAAAAAAACATGCGTGCTACTGAAAAATCAGGCTGTGTATTGACTTTTCTTACAGGCGATTTTCATCATTCGACTTGAGACAGTCGAAATATCGATTTGTTTGTGTTTGTCTGCCACCTAACTATGCATTCTATGCGATGTTTTCACCGCGAAAGAAATGACAATCAAAACTGTGAAACACATAAAGTTGGGGAAAGAAAGAGTTGTCAGAAAGAGATAATGATCGATAAAAAATAGCAGCAAATGAGAAATCATATCATTCGATGAAGAACGATGGGAAAATATCCAGAAAAAAATTCCAAGCTCTTCAAATATTTTTCGTCAATGAAAACAGCATTTCAAGTTGATTTTTAAGTACAAAAATGTTCGTATTTTGACGCTTTGAAATCGCGAAAACGTTGAAATCATCGGTATTTTATTTTCGCGTGCCATTCTTCACACTTCGCCGCATAGTCTAACTCGTTACTATCGAACAACTTGAAAATAAGAAACTCCGCTCGATAACTATAAAAAATAATAAATGTCATCTAAACTTTAAACGGAGAAGTTGTTCCTGGAAAATTTCGATAGACATTTGAGAAAAAGGCGGCTTTTTGATTCTCTTCAAATCTTTTCATTTTTCGACATTTCCCGTCCCGACCAGACCTGCGGCATTCTCATTTCTCAAAAGACGATTTTTTACTCGACAAAAATTCTCTTTCATACGGCAAAATTTATCTTGAATACGAGCGCCTAAAACAACAAAAACGCATGAAAAAGAAGCTAAAAGCAATCGCTGAATTAATTCATACACACCCAAAAATGAAGATGAAAGAAAAATGCGTATGCGAATAATTCGATTTTCGCGTTTCAAGTTTCAACTTTGCAGAGCTATTTTCGGTAAAGAATTGTAGCGCAGGTCCATATAATATTGATTAAGACACTAAATTCCTAAACTTCCAAAGAAAATCGTATAAAATTAGAAAAACTTATGGAAAGATTATGAATGCAGAAACCTAGACCCGGATAAATTACCTTTCATGGAATGAAGTTTCAAACAAGTAGATATGTATAATAGATTACAGGGTTTATCTAACTTATCGATATTTTTGATTCAGAAAAGCTGATAAAATGCTAGGTAGAAAGAACTCACGAAAGATTGTGAATATATAAACCTAGTACAGCCTATTCATCGTGAAAAAGTTTCACTAAAGTGAAAGTATGCCAATAAATCACGAATTTATCGTGTAGGTAATTATTCTACGAATAAAAACAGACGATACAAATTTTGAATAGATCGGGAATGTGCGGAATTTGAATTTTGAAAAATCGAAATCAGAAATTGACAGTTTTCGTGACCCCGGAATCAGAATTTCGCACAGCTCGGGAATAGACCAATTCATAACACAATTTATAAATACAGAAAAAAACTAGGCCAGGCTATTTATCAAGGAAAGATTTTCGCCTAAGTGAAAGTGCGCATAATAAATCAGGGATGATGAATCCATCGAACTCACCGATATCTTTGAGTGGCGATGGAAATGGAAATGAAACCACCGATTGAAATCGAAACGCGCAGTTCGAATTCCGAAATGTGAAAGTGACAGGCTGATAAAAGTGATACAGAAATACAGAATTAGAGAACGCCGACCGCGATCAGACAAAAATGATAAGGGCACTTGTAACTGATAGTGATAGGAACAACCTCACTGATAACATGATAAAATGCGGAAAAAGAAATCGGAAATAAACAACTGGAAACCAACTGACCATCAATTAGAAAATTGCAAAAAAAACATAAACGCAGAAAAATTCGATGAGAAAAGAGGAAAAGGCAGGAATTTCTGTGATAGACAAAAGGAGTAAACCTGTTGCCTTGAGCGTGGTTGACACAGCCCAAAAATGGCAACAAAACGATGCAAAAGGGGAAATTTGCCATTTAAAAATAGCACGTGGAGGAATTATGCGAAAAGAGGATGATTTCAGGAAAATAGGATGATATTTTAAGAGAGAATATGATTAAAAAAACTAAATTGGAGTACTTTTATCGCAAAAACGATTATTTTTTATTTGTTTCTTATCTTTTCCATCTTGGATCAAAGTACTCGTAGTCGAGAAATCAGGAAATGAGAGGGACCGATCGAGAGTTTTAGCGTGCATCGATGTGACAACCGAAGCACTTGTGAATGTGCAAAGAAGCAAGCGGAAATTCGAAAGAGGATGCGAAATTGAGTGTATTTGCATACAAGTACTTATTAGGTTAGCGAAAAGTATACAAACAAAAAGCAACAGTATTTTTGGGAAAGGTAAATTGGACATCATTACTCAGGTCTGGTCTAAATAATCGCGAGAACATGATGCTTTGAAACATCTCACTTGAACCATGGGTGATACCGAATTCCGATTAAAAATAGCTTGAAGAATTTAATGAATCTGATGTTTTTCGATTAGCACAATTAAAAATCAAGAATCGCGTGATAAAGTTGTGCCGACATAGTTAGAAAATCAGGCGGAAAATAAAAATCTTAATTGAAGGCGACAAAATCACTCACAGAATTATAGCATTCCAAATTACTAGCAGACGAGATTCGAAATTCCTGACATCGGACATGAAAAATATTCTCGACAGGCAATTGACTTCCAATTTTGTGATTTTCGAATGTCACATTGGAAAACTGAGAATAACGAGAATACGCGCAAAGTGCAGGAGGACTGTGAGTCAGGAGGGATTTTGAAACGACAAGAACTGAGTCAATAAGTTAATGAAATCGATAGGTGCTAGGAAAAATGGGAAAATTCCGAAAAATAGCGCTTAAGAGGCATCTTTTCGCATAAAATTGCATCGTTTTAATTTGCACTCATTGAAATACAAATTTCCAAAACATAACTTATAATCAAGATCTAAGTTTGTGTTCTTCACGATTTGATTACATGAAAATCCACTAGTTTTAAATCCGATGATAAGATATCGAAAATTACAATTCCTAATAAAAATAAAGAAAAACGATGGTAAAATAAATGTATGGCGATTTAATACGCAACATGGAATTTAGGATTTGTTTCGGTGAGTTTATCCTGGAGAGATTTGGGAGAAATTCATGGAAATTTGGAGAATCCTTGGATAAATTTCGATATTAGTGGATCATTTCTCGAATCCTCGCCTAATTTGAACTACTGATAAGAAGAAGAAAAGTGATAATGATATCGAGAATTCTTCACAGAAAAGCGATGATAGGGATATTATGATCTGGAGGAGATTATCATTTTATCATTTCTCTCAAATTTCTCTTTCCTAATCTCAAATATTCCTCACGATTTTTGGCATATTGTCTGCAAAAATGGTGGATATTATGAGAAAAACGTATTTTTGAGAAATGCAAAATAGTAACATGCAGTTGGTATTTCTGGCTGCAAACTGCAAAATTGATTGAGCCAAATCCGGAAAGTGACCGGAAGGATTGCATGGGAGTGCAATTGAAAAAGAAGAAGTATTCCGAAAGTGACAGAATTTTAGGAGAATCAATATTCAGGGCGTTTTTTAATTATAAAATAAAAAAAAAGTCGAATCGACATTTCTGGATGAGAAAAAAACATGGAATGCTGAAAGAAAGAGCGTGATGAAAAAGTTGCATTACGCTGAAGTAGTTGAAAGAATCGGAAAGAATCATAGATATAATTAGATGAGTCAGTGAAAACGATTGCTGAAAAATGATTGGAAGAAATAGCAAAGAAAAAGAATGATAAAAGAAAAATAATCGATTTTTCAAATGTAATCCAGAGTTTTAATAATATTATTTGTTCTAAGACGACTGACTACATGAACATTCCAAGGTGTGCGAGAATAAGATATGAAAGAAATCATACGTGATGTCCCACCAATAATTAAGAAATTCAGAAGAAAATGAAGGAAACTAAAGATTATGTAAAAACAATAGACTACGAGAAATAGAATCTTAAGGGTTATCTCATTTAGAACGCTGCAATGAAACACTAGCCATTGTTGACAGAGGCTACGGCAAAAACGAGTAAAGATATGCTGCTCGTAGAAAAATGAAATAGATAAGAGGAAAAGATATGAAAAAGACACCCTCTATCTGTTACAAGTGACTTTGAAAGAAAACACATAAAAGTTATTGAAACAAAGTAAATTTAAAAAGAAGAAAATTATTTCAGAATCAATCAGAATGCCTTATCTCCGTAAATTTTAACATGAAAATTTCATTGATCAAGACTGCCACTTGCAAAATAAAAGAAAATCCAAAAATCGTCCCCTTTATTATTCGGTTCAAAACGGAGTGCCGTACGCCAGAAGGGATTAGTGTTTGAGCATTGTGCGCAGGGCGATCTTTCCACCGATCGATTCCAGTCATCTTCCACTATATCTGTTTCTCTTTTCTTCTCATAGTTCTCCTCTCTCGCCCATAAATAACTGCCGATGGATCTCCAACGAGTTTCACTTTTACTCACAACGACCTCTCTTACAAACATTTTCCATATCAATACTTTACGGTTCGAACAATAGAAAGAAAGTTCTCACAACCAAAATATTTACGGTGCAGAAAATGAATGATAAAATATCGAACTTGCATATGCGAGAAACATTTGAAAAATTGAAACTAAAAAGAAATAAGGATATTTTTAATCAAAAAGTCATGAAAATCCTATAAATCCCAAATTGGGTTAAATTCATGTCACAATGAAGCAGAAAAAAGAGGCGTGCCTCGAAATTTCGTTGATCAATTAGCACAAAAAGCGGCAGATCCACACATGGAAAACGATAGCGGGAAAATTCCGGGAAAAGATGCAGAAAGCCGAAAAATATAATGTGAAATTGAGGGGAAAAGAAGCGTGAAAATACGTATTTTTCGGTCTTTTCTGAGTTCTGAGACTATTTCGAGGCGCCAACCACACCTACACCTGAATGCAGGTCTGAGGTTCTGAGAGAGACAGGCAAAGTAGCCTCAAGGCCATTTCTCTCACTTTTACAGAAATTTCGATCTTTCCCCCTCTCATCTAATATCACAGATTCCTTATCTATTTCCCTCTATCCGTTTTATCCATTTTATCTCTCCAAACAACCTTATTTTATAGTGCTGCTGCCTCGACTATTAATGCAAAGTTATTAAAATAGTGTTAACAGATTTGATCATTCTTTCATCAAATCATTTATCCTAACTTTAAAAATCGAGAAAGAATAATAATGGTCGAATTATTGTAACATAAAATAGTTTTTATCAAGCAAGAAAACATTATACTTGAATATCAAAATATTTTATAATAAAACTATTGATACAGATAACCCAATATCGAATTTTCCAATCAGGTCTAGATAAGTTCGTTTTACTTATTCCTCTTCTATATTCACTTTATTATTCTGACTTATACAGCATTGACAATTTCTATATTTTCTCATTACCTCCTTCTGTTGTTATTATTACAAGATCGTAAATTATCATTCCTAATTGCATAAACATAAATTGTAGCAGAAGCATTGCAAAATCTATGCAAATCAATCATTATTTCTGACAATCCGATAGTTGCAGAATAAAAGGGAAATTTCACTATTTCCTTTCTTCTTCTATGATAATGATAAAGCGATAACAGTGAAATGCAGCCAAATCATTTGGTAGGCAAATGAAAATTCAGGTAATTCAGGCAATGAAGAGGGTGCTTAGCTAAATCTAAAATAGAAGATTCCCCTCGAATAAAAGTCCGTTTCGAAGAGCGCCGAAGAATATGTAGTGCCACGCAGATTTTATTACAAGTCTTACAATATTTCTAAAAAATCGATATCAGAAATATTAGAAAAGTAAAAAACGTGCATTATGGAATGATCAAAGTATTCCTTTAAGACGGAAAAATGGATTGAATGATTCAGAGCTCGATAACAATTGGTGAGGAATTGCAGAGTGTGAAATGAGAACAAAACGCCGTTTTGAGAATTTTGAGAGCCCTTTTTTATCATCACAGATGCGTCATTCGGTAATTGCAGCAACTTTCTTTAGATACACAAAATAACGCGACTATAAAAGTAACAATAAATATGTCGAAAAAATAGGATAGCAAGAGGTTAGTGAAATAACAATGGATGTTAAGAAAGAGTACAAATTTTCGTATCTTTCCATATTAGATATTTCAAATTGCAGAGAAATAAGTAAAAAAAAAACAGACCTATTTGAATTTGATCTAGCAAAATGTTGTTTATCTTAGGAGATAAAAATATCAAGTGAAAAGAATAAGATAGCCTAGATACTATCGTAGTACCTGAAATAGCAGAAAGGCTACTGATAGAACAGCCTGTGATAAGTGATGATAAGACAAAGTCGCACCCTCGGGGTACTTCTCCCTCTCTCCTCTCTCTCTTTGCACTACTTTTCCGCCTTCTCCGACCGGTCTCTGTCTCTAACCTTTTTATCTCCAATCTTCACACAGCGACTTTTTCAAGCATCGAATTTGGATAATCAAATCAGTGCTATGCTAAATATGATAAATGGATCATATCATGCATGTAATGCATAAAGGGCTTGAGTTGGTATTTGGAGAAAAATCGATGAGCTTTACAAATGTTGCTAAAATCTAATAGGGCGACGAAAGAGTGAATATGTTTGGAAAACATGAATATGCTATCCTATGCAATGGAAAAGTCTGAAAACTCGAAAAATCATGGTTTGGGTGAAGACACAAATAACAAAAATGCACCTATAAAATTTTCAAATTTGTTCCAAAATCGCTTACTTTTTCGATTTCATAAGCGACGACCATGTGTATTGAAAAATCTCTGTGAAGTTGTCTCGAAATATCGTCTTTCTTTTTCTGCTACTCTCGAGAAATGTTCGTTGTTCCAAAAATAGCTATTTCGCTGTTTCAGACTTCGTAAATTCGGCCGAAACTACGCTAAATGCGTTTGTTTAGCTGTATATACGCAAAGTTGGAGATGAGGAATCTGAAAATGGGAAGATAAATTAAAAAATATATATTTTTTAATTATTCGAAAGAAGAAAGGCAATGTATCAGAAAATATAACAATCAATTTATTCCGAGTTAAATAATAGACCAACTTGATATCATCACTCAGGAGATTTTCAAAATGCACAAATTCGCATATGAAAATTTCGAAGACTTTTGTTTCAAGTCAAGACTAGAGACTAATGTCGAATATTTCATTGAATAAACGGATAAACTTTGACTTTGTGTCACAAATCTCGAAATGACAAAAGATGAAAATGAAAATGAACAGATACATTTGGTCGGAGCGGCTCGGGTTAAGTGGTATTAGGTGAATTTCGTGCAATGTATATAGAGGAATCAGTTCGGGAAATTTGAGAAAGTCAACGAAAAATTGCAAAAATAAAGAAATAACAGATGGCGATAGAGAAAGAGGAAATTAAAAAATATTGAGTCAGGTAAAGTGAGCAGAGAAAGTCAGAGGTAACGAAGCAAAGCAGGGCAGACCTAATCAAATGTGCCGCTAAACAAACACAAATCTGCAAGGCACCAGGCAATGCTCCTGGAAAAGTCAATTGGAATGAAATCGAGGAGTGTCGAAATGAGTCCAGACGAATGAGAATGGGAATCCATCTGTACGTGTGCCCCAACCGTATGGCAACAATTGAACAGGGGCTATGGAGTTCGGAGTCCGAAAATCAAATGAAATGGAGTGGAAGGTTCATAGTCAATTTTACTCATCAAGCCCTATAATGGTATTTTCTTTAAAATAAATAACCTTGTTTGTGATATTGATTTTGATCATATCAACATGCAGCGGGTTTTGTTGCTGAAGGAGACATGAAATATTAGTAAATTTTAATGAAGATCAGATTTGAGGTGCTCTGGAATGAAAACCTAGGTTCAAATATTCGTGATCGATATCAATGCATGAAAAAAGTTTGATAGGTCAGTATCCCGATTCCAGAACCTACTTTAGTTCAAACTTCCAGAATAGTTGGTAGAAGCGAACGTATGGAGAGATTAGCATACATAAATTTCCTAAAAATGAAATTATCGCATGATGATTGAACATGTTTTTGATCTTTCAACCTTTCAACTATCTATATTTTCAGGATGGATGCATTTCCAATAGTGAGTTCAAGAAAAGACTGTTTATGAAACGGAAGGAAAATTCTCGAACCTTTACAACGGAACCTTGAAAATGGAGCCGCAGTGCAACTTTTACTATTCCTTCATCATCAAGTATATGAGGAAAGTCGTAAAAACCAATTCTGATCAATCGAATATTTCATCGTTCATTCGATTGTCAGATTGCTCGATTATGTGAACAGCTCTTGTTTGTTGAAGTGAGAATGTCGTATGTCATAGGTTGTTGATTGTTTGGACAAACAAACAGTGCGGAGAATTACTCGAGCAATACGAGTTGCGACCAGATCAAAGGGCAGAAAAACGAATTGGCATTGACAATGGAAACTATGACAAGAACTTCAGATGGGTATAAGATTGAAATAGTGGATTCACCAGCTGAACCCAAAACATTATGATAATTTGCACCATTTGTCATTACGATTTATCACTACTCGAAGCTGTTGAGGCGCATGATATAAAGTCATATGGTAGTTTCAATATCCCGGTTATGCATCATCTCGAATCGCATCAAAAATAATTTGATTGCGCATTTGCGAATATTCATGATACCAAGTAGAAGTGAGTAATACGTCTATACAAGAGATAAATTTTATCAATCTATCACCTTTGTGTTTCTGGAAGGGTTTCCAAAAATTACGTAAATTCTCTCAATCTCAAATTATTAAATGACAGGTAATTCAATAAATCATTCTAGCATTGCTCGCTAGAAAATTCAAGTTCATATTCATAAAGCAGATAAAAAAAAACCTCAAATTTTACTATTCAATTGAACTTATTCGAATAGTCACTTTTGAATGTCAAAAATGAGATTTTTCATGTGTCACGCTTTTAGATTAAATTCCGTTTGTTTCTTTCCGACTATCTTTCAGAAATCTAATTATTGCGTGCTTCTAAAAACACGCCGATTATTCTCATCTTTGCTTCTTTTCTTTCTTCGGTCATATTTCTCTCGTTTAGTTTACTTTTTGACTAGGCCCTATTTTCTGCTGAAAGAAGGAAGCCTCCGGGCTGTTTTCCGTTTTTGGTGTTTCCCAAGGAGGGAGGGGAGAGTGAATATCTTCATCCCAAGAGAAATGATGAGCTGAAAATTTGGAGGGGAGAAATAAAGAAAGATAGAGAGAGAAAGATAAAGGGAGAGATAAGAAAGATAAAAGATTTGGAAGAGAATGGTTGGGAGTACAGGGCTCGAAGGCAGACAACTTTGAAAAGGAAGTTCAGAATCTTCAGTTTTTATGGGATGAGCAAGTTGTGGTGAAAACTAGACTTTTCTAGTTCAGAATATGTATCTTTTAAGTTATTCTCTTGAAAACTCATTCAATATTTTTCCAGAAATTTTTTGTCTTTTATTGCATTGAATATTGAACTTTGCTATTAGTTTGATATCTTCGTATCTTTTCCACGTCCATTGTCTATTTCCGTTCGAGGCATTTACTATTCAGATCCAAATTTTATGGCGGAACTAGATCGAGAAATTTTCCAGTTTATTGAAATGTTAGAATTTTATCTTTTATAGCTATTTGATAATTGGACTGTTGCATATTATCGGTTAAAAGCATTTTTGCATGTTCCAATTTTTTCCTGAACTCCACCTCTTTTCATCTTTTCACTGCGCGATTTCCATTTGCAATTTGCATAACCGAGACTGCTCCTTGAAAATCCAGGAAAAAACCGCCTTTTTAGAATTCGGAATCTCTAAAATTCAGAAATTCAGCTGTTTTTCCTCGAAATCTGGAGTTCTCAGTGAAATTAGAGTAGACTAATTGGTATTGTCTGAATTTTTGCATGTTTTTTGCAAGAAAAGAGCAAAATTTAGTAGGATAAAAATTTGACTTTGATATGTAAAATTCTGTCACAGCAGATTTCTTATCAAAGGAAATTTATTCATGCAGATTGTTCAATTCCAAATCTGTATTCCTAAATTCGATTCACGGTAAACTTACCTCAACATTCGCTATGATTCGTTTTGTTTCTAATTTAGTGAAATTCACAGTGGGCTTAGAAATTCAGGGAGGTTTGATTTCGAGAATTCTAATAGTAAATTCAGATATTTTCTTCGAAATTCAAAGTTCATGACGAAATTAGAGCAGAGCTGTGTTAGTATCGCTTGACCTAAATGTGCTAATTTCTGGAGAAATTAAGAGTGAGTTAACTTTTGAACCGACTTGTCAACTTCTCTGGAATTCTTCGACCGGATGCAGCAGCTTTGCTCCGGCCATTTCTCTGAGAAAAGCGAGTCGATTTCATTTGAGCCGTTGAATTGTGACGCGTCTTTGCGTTATATTCTTGAAATTATCTTCTATGTATATGTTTAAATATTTTTCTGATTTGTAGTGACTCTTTGTTGATTTTCTGTTCTGTCAGGTCGTTTAGTTTATTCTTCATTTTCAAAAATTGACATGCTCATTTTTGGATAGCATAGAAGCTGAGAAAGTAAATTTCTTCTTCTGAAATTCCATCATAATCTTCCTTTTCCGCGCCGTTCAACATTTTTTTTATTTTACTGATTTTTTGTCCCTGAAACATTCTTTGAGTTTCTTCGCCTCCGCCCCAGTCCCATTCAGTTTGTAATTCGGATTGTGTGCATATAAATGCCATGTCTTTCTTGACTTTCTTGATCTTTATCCGCGAGTTTCCAGTCTTCAATAGTGCAAATCCCCCACTCTTCTACTCTCACTCTCTGTCTAGCTTCTCTTCTCTTTTAGGGTAAACCAGATCTTATCCCCGAACTTATCCCAGTAGACTTCACTCCTTAGCAACTCATCCAACTCGCTTTTCTCTGAGTCTTCTTTCAAAAGTCGTATGTCAAAGTTTGTGTGAGTTTTTGAGTTTCGACGGGTTAAATGCTAACTTGGGAAGTCTGAGAATTCCAGTAACAGCCATCTTCAGGCGACCAGATTTCGACGGGGAGAAATGACATCGTCATCCGAAGGGCGTTTTTGGTTGAAAGTCTGAAATTGGTGAAAGAGCATGTGCTGTTTACTGGTTAAAGCGGTAAGTTTACAAATTATCTTCGTAATTTTTAGGGACTATTGGAGTTTAGACGAGTTTTGGAAAGAGTAAAATCTTAGTTTGAAACTACTTAGTTTTGAGCTTCCATCGCTGACCTGCTATATTTAGAATCAGATTCAATTCCTATCTACTTTTTTGAGCGATTTCTCGGTAAAAGTGACCATCGGATTATTTTGAAGTCAAGTTTAAAATTAGGCTAGACTATGTATTATTTACCAACTAACTCTTGCATCCTACGCTACGCCTTGAAAATGTGAAATTATGTGAGAAAGGAAGAGCTCAGACCTGTAGAGTTAGTAACTTTATTCAAATATCACGTTAAAATTTAGATATAAATGGATTACTTGAAAATGTCACTATGTCGCAAAACTAAAGATTGTATTGTCAGTGAAAAGCTTTTCCCTTCCCTCCTCTCACACTAAGCATTATTCTAGCATTGTAATATTTCTAAGTCGTCAAGAAAATTACCGATTTTCAGTTTCTGCATCGCCACCACAAAGCGGTCTCCGTGAATTTCTTCATAATCATATTCCTGATCGCCTACACTCTGTTCGGTGGATTCGTCTTTCTGCACTTTGAATATCACTATGCTCAATACGTAAAATACAATGAAAGTATCGCCAAGAAGGAATGTATCGAAAAATTACTGACCAGGTGTGATTTGCATATTAAAATTTACGAAGATCGATAAAACGTGATTTTTTAATTGCGATATTATAATTTATTAAACATACATTGAAGCTGATGTGAGTAGAAATTATGAAAATTTCGAATTTTCATGTTCAGGATTAAAATTTTCACGACAAAAATAACTATTCTCGCATGTAATCAAATTTCATAGCATTTTAGTTGAAAATATCCTTCCCTTTTCAGTGACAAGCATTCGCATTCTCACCGACATAAGGACAGTTCGAATTTGGCTTTGGATATCGTGAATAATTGTTTCTATACGGGGTAAGTTTGATTTTTTTTTCATTTTCCTCGTTTTTAATTTCAGCGTTGGTGACTCTCGATACGAATGGTCGTTCAAATCTGCATGCCTCTATGGACTCGGTATTTTGACAACTTTAGGTGAATATATGTCGCATAGAAGGCTAATTTTGGATTTAGTCAAATTCGTTACTGAGAATTTTCTTACATATCCAAAGCTGTTTTTCACACATATTGGTTCTTTCGATCCTAAAAATTTCGTATCATCCGTTATTTATCCTGTGTTCGTTCTGCAAGCGTTCAAATTCAATTTGACATATCACGGCCTGTGATGATATACCAATATTTTTGGATTTCTAGTTGGTTATTGCACAACGCATACATCCCCTCCTTATGCCACTTTACGATTCCCATCTGTATCATTTGATTGGATGCTTTTTGAACTTCGCAAACTCAATAATGTGATCCCCTTGTAGATGTCTGAAAAATAACTACGAAAAAATGCAAAGAAAAAAATCGTACAAATGATCAAAATAAGTTCCGAAAGATATAATAACATTTGATGATCTGAAATTTTTCAAGTGTTCAAATCTAGGAGAAATTATATACCTTATTGGGCCTATCCCTCCAGCCAATTCAGACAATTTTCAAATAGAGAAATCGAAAAGAATCTAAATCCTAGGATAGGAAATTTCAGGATACGGTAAAGTAGAGCCCCGCACATTGAACGCTCGGGTTTTCACCGTCATCTATGGATTTATCGGTATTCCACTGACAGTGATTTTGCTGACGAATCTCGGTCGATACATCGAAGTCCTCGCAATCAATATCAAGAAACTATGCTTCAAGGTACTTTTAAATCCTGAGGAATAGAGATTTCTCTAAAATTCAGGTGGATGAAGAGGAAACAGATACTGTATCTGGTCGGATGTTGTTCATCATGGTCATGTTGTATTTGGTAAACATTTAGTTTTATTGGAATATGTATAAATTCCCTATTTGAAAGAAAATAATGCGGATTTTTTCATGTCTAGAGTCAATTTTGCTGTGCTTTGAGTTGAAATGGGTTCACTTCCTAAATTAGGTGATTGGAGCGTCGTTTATTCCTCTCCTTCATGATGGATTCGACTTCTTCAATGGACTCTACTTCGCATTCATTTGTTTGACGGCCATTGAGTATGGCGATCTTGTGACAACCAAGTTAGATTATTGCAATTTTTTTTTCGATAAAATTGAATTTTAGTGACTTCTACATCCCGATCGTGATTATTTACGTCTGCATCGGCCTGGCGATATCGACTATTGCGCTAGGTAATTTGAACAGATTTGAAATGAATCAGCTTTTACACAAGTTTAAGCTTTTCATTTTAAAAATAATGCGGAAATTCAGACATTGGAAATCTCTACGTACGAAAACTGCATTATATCGGTACAAAGCTGAAGAATATCGCCAATATTCGAATATGGTTCGGTGCAAAGAAGTATGAAGATCAGCTTATATACTGATTAGAAAACTCAAATTTTAAGCCTGGAAGTCCGAGAGCTGATGAGCGCAATCGGACAGAACATCGGCATCGAGCAGAGTGTCATGGAGGATATCGATTTGGATATGCTCATCAAGGTGAAAATTTTTGCAATGAAATGATAAAATCGATGTTAGAATGTAAATTATGTGTTTATTAGAAAAAAAAGCAGGAAAGTATAATTTCACAAAGAAATATTGTTATTTTTTCATACAAAGAAAGTTCACAGACTGGAACCCACAGATCTTGATAAAACTTTCCAAACAGGGATCACGATGATAAAGCCAAAATGTGTCAAATAGGGGCCTGGAACTGATGTATTCGCAGTCATTTTCTACTTGTATTTTGGGTGAGAAATGAGCAAAATCGTCGGTAAAAATGTATGCGAATTTAAAAGTTTGCTAATGCGAGTGAAGACTCCGGGGTTTTCGCCAGTTTCTTACTTCCAGGTTCTTAGTTGACGAGTTTTGACCTTATCATCGTATCGCTTTCATTGAAAGCTGCTGTTTGGTAGAATTTCATCAAGATCTGTGCACTTCCCTTGTTAGTTAAAATTTAGAGGCTAAAAATTCGGAATTTAGGCAGCAATCGATGTAAAATTGGGCCGATTGTCACGAGTACCGCAGAAATACATGATCGTAGAAGGAATCTGGCCTCCAGAACTAGTACCGCTGTTCATCAAGGCATGATAATTGTAACTTGATTTGAAAAATCGACGCTTCTTCTTCTGCGCTCGTTTCTGGGAAATATCAAATGTGCAACATCACAGATTAATTAGATTATGAGAAACTCTGAGAGATCGTGGAAAATTGAATCTGGAACATGCGACGTTCAAAGACAAGTTTCGAAATGTAAACGAAATATTCAAAGGAAAAAATAAGTCTGAATGCAGTAGAAAATAAATACATAATTTGGAAACCCATTATTTAGAACTAGAAAAATAATTTGTAATGAGTTTAGGACGGTCAATTTCCGTTGTTCGTCGACTCCGAGGATGATCTGATGGACATCAAACCGAAGAAGAGCGTTGTTCGATTCGAGGTGAAATTCTTGTCTGGAAAGAAATTATTGTAAATCTCAGGACGAAGTAACTTCGGATATCGACGATACATTCAACACCTACACGATCTCTGAACCAACGAATGTGCACACCTCATCGAGGCTGTCGCCGCCTCTAGAGGCTGCAAGTCAGGTTCACAGGAGAGGAGGTAGGATAATATTGATTTATTCGTGATTCGGGAGTAGAATTTGAAAAGTGAATCGGAATTCGAAATGGCTAGTCGAAGTCTTATAACAAGAAAAATGGAATTGGCAAGAGGATGCCGAGATTGAAATTATGCTCCATTCATACTTGTTACACATGGCAGAATAATTTTACATTTTGAATTGTGAAATGAATTCCAGATTGAAAAATCTAATATTTAGAACGAATTACTATTTTTAGAAAATAATACCCACAATACTCATTCATCGTTATCATCTACAACCACGACAACTCCTTTCAGTGATTTTTCTCACAAAATCGACTCGTTTGAACCGTTTTAAAACTGGGTTAAATGCTTTCATTTCTTTTTTATGATTTTAGATTTTTTCGATATTTATTGTTCACAAATGAATCGTTTATCCGTAAAGACAATATAACTGTCATATTGATCAACAAAATTATATTTTGACTGATCAGCCAAGGTGTTTCCTTTCAAATTTAATAACCTCTGAGAGGGATTGGTTGAGAACTCTGTAAAAATTCTTTTTATCCTATTTGTTCATTTTTATCAATTTCAGATTTGTGAAAATGTAATTGGCACTTTCATCCAATTTGATTCTGATCAGTCAAATATAAGTTTACAAAGAAAATGCACCCATATTTCGAATGAATATCCAATGGCTTGAAGCTTCACCGGGAGCAGATAAGGAAAGTTTACTTGAAATTATAAGGCCAGGATGAAATCGAGCGTTCGCAATAAAATGATTAGAGCCAAACAAATATCATGAAAACCATGAAATCAGCACCTGTATTTTTGAGAAGTATCCTTTTGTAAGCATAAGGGATGGTTTGGGAGCTCTTGAAAGGGTTTGAGCAAACATCGAGATAAAACTTCGAAAAACTGCTGTAAATGAAGCCGACTTCAAGAAAAATACTGCAATTTTTCAAGTTTGAGAAAACTTTGTAGAATTTTCGAAACTACGATTCTTCTATGAATTATAAGCTATTTCTAGAATAAGATTTAGCGCCGTATAATTTAGTAGGAAGTAGAATGATTGAATAACTCTTCTCATTGAACGTCCGATATCAAGTCAACCAGTGACGTGGGTACGCTAAAGTTCCTACATTTCAAATATAGAAACGAGATCGGGGAAAATTACGTACAACATTTTGAGTCCCGCTGTGCTGCCGCTTCGTCGCATAATGTTCTTCTCGTCGGAATGAAGATCAGGCAGCGAGTCTTCGGAAAGTCGAGTAGATGAGTCGCTGAATGTTTAAAACCACTTATTTTGAAAATCTAGATGGTTTGATGCAGTAGAATGAAGATAAATAGTGGTTGGCGAAATAAGTAAGAAGTATTACGTTTTGACGAGAAGAGCCTGCGAGGATTCACTTCCAAACAACCCTCCGACACCAGGCTTCAGATCTGGGAAACAGTCGAACACTATGCAGCAGAATAGCGTGGATTGCTCTGAATTCCTATGTCCATGATTTTTCTAAGCAATCTTTACCATTCAGTCGAATTGCCCAATATGGCAGAGATTTGGGATGGATCGTGAAGAAGTAGAGTCCGAAACCGACGAGAATTATGCCGATTGCCAAGGCGGTAACCTTGAAATCATTTTTTCTTATTCAATAAGATAACGAGTTAGAAAAGTACTTATACAAGTAAAAATATCAAAATTTCGTTAAAGTAAACAAAAAACTACCTCGAATTCCTGGAATATCGGTATGACGACAAGAGCGACGGTTGTCAGTAGGAATAGCCAGATGCTGAAATTATTTTCATCTTCTTCTTGACGATAAAAGAATGATATACCATGAAATAGGCACCCTAACAGCGTCAGGATGCACTGGAATCCGCTTGTACCGAATGATCAAGAGAGCCACTAGGGAAAAGATCCGTTGAGCCCAGAATCCGAACATGACGTAGTTGATTAGGGTATCCAAATCACCAACGAAAGATATGAGGAATGCGAGAAGGGACTGAAAGAGTTGGTGAGTCTTATGAATGTCAGGATACAGAAGGAGCTGGCATTTGAAAAATTGAAAAAGAAGCTGAAGTCAGAGACGTAGTTTTCTTTCTGGCTCAATAACGAAAATCTGGAGTTGTACCTGAGCAAAAACGGCGACTCTCGGCGACTCGGTTTCTTTATTGACGCAGCTGAAGCAAGCTGGAAGATGACCTTGTCGGGCTGCTGCGTACATGTACCTAAATTATCACTATTTGAAATGAAATGGAACGGATTGGTTTTGCACAGAAGAAATTAACCAATGAGCTGAACTTCGTCTAATGCGTTCATTTGTCACTTTCTAGGGATCTATTGTATTTGTCAACGATTCATTCTTTTATTTTTGTCCTTTTACTACATTTCTACCCGATGACATACGCAGAGGATGAAAATGATCATTCGATGACGCAAATACAGAAGCCCTTTCTAAAGGATCAAGTGCTAAAAATCGTACCGACTTCCCGAGAACAAGTTGCTGTTGAGCGATCCGATGAAGAGAATGCCGATCAGAAAGGGAATCAAATTGGAGAGCGAGCCCATGGATGCCTGGCTGAAGAGCTGCAAAGCAGAGAAAGGAATGACCAAAGCCGACAAGCGAAATACAAACCACGGCCACTGCGTTCGACGACTTGACTGTCTCCACGTCCAGAACCACGAAATACGCAACGTTCATCGCGATGTAGACGATCGCGACGAGGGAAATTCCCGACAATAGGGCTAGGGGCATGTTTCTGAAGGATTTCAAGATAAGGGTGCATTTTAGAAGGATTCAAAATAAAAATTCTAAATTTGAATAAAAATATATGATATTCAAAACGTTATTTCGGATTTTCCGAAGGAAAAATATACCCAAAAAGGTTCAAAAATTCATAAAGTTATTAACTTGAGATAATTGATTCCGAATTTCTTTTATCAAATCATTGATAGGAAATTGAAAAATAGCGAATTTTGACAATGTTTTGTTATTTTGCTTCTGAATACTTTAAAGGTTTGAGCAAATGTTGACACCTTTTGGGTTTTGCGATTTCTCCGGTCGAATAATTGAGCACGTCCCAGCCAGAGTAGGCCCAGAGACCGCCGTAGAAGCCAAGAATCAGATCGCCCGCGTGATAATTCGAGCCCCGCATCGGATGGTGTAAATTATTGTCCCAGCCTAAAATCGTGTCATCATTTTTTGCTGTAATTTCATTTGTTAAAGTATGCTTCAGACTAGAGTTTATTTTTTCGAGAAACCCCAAGTTCACCGAAGAAAAACGCTGAATATCACATCAGCATTCAAATGACAGAATTTTTGAATTAGGTTGCGTACTTGTCGAAAATAGATTATCGCGAATTGGAAATTTAATGAAAATAACATTTAAATTGGTTTCATTTTTCTATTACTCGTGTGAGAATTGGCAAATTCAAAAATGTTCCCGATAGGTTTAGCCCTGTCTCAAAAAGAAACAGAAGATGAACGTCATTTCCTCGTCAAAATTTTTCTTCAGACCCTCGAAAAATCAAAGCATGACCATTTTGTAAAGTGAACACGAAGTCTATGAAAAACTAAAAGATCGCAAAGTAAGTTTTCGTGTTACTTCATAGTTTTGAAAAGTTTTTCTGTGGTGTTCCGAAAAACAACCAAGAAATGCATTCATTCTTGACGCAAGACAACTAGAAATATCCCTTGCAAGAAAGAATTTTGACCCCCTTTGAAAAGTCGGCTCCGAATTTGTTATTCAAATTCGTTAAATTTGGAAATTCTTGCCGACATTTCGCTGCCATCGATATTCTAGCGCTGCACTTATGCATGAAAGGCTCGAATTTCATAGCCGAGTTAAGATAATTTACGAAGGAAAAAATAAAATATTAGAATAATTTATAATATGAAAAATTATCTCGCCGTTTTAGCATGGTAATGGTTCGATAGTTAATAAATAGCATTTGAGCTAGAAAATTTTTTCTAATAACATAAAAATTACCTTTGAAAAAATAATAGTAAAATCCAATGGCGATAATCAGAAAACAGGACAGTAGTTTAGCAGCCGTAGCGACGATTTGAAACCTCGCGGCGAATTTACTCAAACTGAAGAAATTCATCCAGGTTACTAGCCCTAAATTGGAAATTTCAATTAAATAAATATAAACAATTTTACATAGCAGACTGAACCCGAATAGCTTCTGTACAGTAGGAATGTAGTCTTCATCGATATCATAGACCTGGAGGTTTAGGATAGTCCTTATAAATAGATAAATTTTGAGACCTGTTTCAATCCCTCCACGAGATATTGACCAAAAGATTCAGCGGTAATTGCTACTGTGGCTGGATACGTCATTAGAACTGATACGAACATGAAGGCGAAAGCTATTGAATACCTAAAGTTTATATTTTGGGATAATTCAAGGTTTTAGAGCTGATGATGATAAAATAGCATAGTAAAAATTGAAGTAATTTTTGGATAATGTTAAGATTAGTTTGGTAACGGAATATTAGAAAAATTAATACCCACCATTTAACATAGCAAATATATGCGAAATCACATCCAGCTTCCCTAATAGCCGTTCCGAGCTCAATATAACATATCGACCCTGAAATTGAGAGATTCAGAATAAAATCTAGAATTTAGGTAAAATTTCAAGAGTCACCCAACCAAGAATGGCTATGACGGCGCAGAGGAGCCATACGATCAAACTCAGACCAATGCTATTTGTTGATCTGAAATTGAAATGTCAAAATACCACCATATGGATAAATAATGCTTAATTCGAGACAATAATCTATTTTTCGAAAAATCGAAAGAATAGAATATAGAACAGTCTGTGCTGCATTCAGGCAGAAGAATCAATTTTCAAATAAAAAACTTCTAATCTCCTAAAAAGTAGGTTTTTTATTCTACTGCATATATTGAACCCGCATGATAATTGTAAAATATACCTTTTCTGTAAATTTTTACAAATCGTTAAATAGGCCAGTTTAAATTTAAAATTCAAACCTAAGAATTGATGTAGGTGTGATAAATATTCCCGAACCGATAATATTGCCGACCACATAGGACGTGGCGCCCAAATAGCCCATTTTATGAGATTCGTCCATCTCGGCTAAAATTCCTTTTTCTTTAAAAAATCTAGAAAATCATAGGATTATCTCGGGAAAAATAGGCAAAAGCGAATTATGAAATCACGAAATTTCTCAAGAATTTTCATGCTTACCCATGTTTATGACGGAGTCTGACATGATTTTTCAGGAAAATATTAGAAAATTTGAAAATTGCACTTTTAGAGGCGGAAAATTGTATTATGGGGCCAAATTGGTAATAATATATTTGAGCTGTTGTCAAAAGAATTTCAACGAATGTCTCTAGTCGGGGAGGGCCGAGAGACAAGCCAATGAGAGGGCTTTTAGGTTCGCTTCTGCTGCCCCTCTCGTCCTTCTCGCCCCGAGTTACTCCCGCCGCGCTAAATGGGGGAAGCGCAGGGGGGATCCCCGGAGATAAAATATCCTAAGCCGACGAAAAAACCCCTAGCAAAAGATGCGCTTCTATAGAGGCGTGGTCAGAATATGGACACAATCCGATTAGGACCTGATTCGATGATAGAACACGGAATTTGAGGGGAGCTGAGATTCGTTCCGATAGGGCGACGAAAATAGAGTTTCGGAACTCCGAGAATAAATGCGGATTTTTGCGGAAACAAAATCTTCTCCGGATGACGAATTTGGTGTAGCGATATTGGGTTCTTGAAATTGGAGCTCAATCAACTGCCGGATTTTTCTAGTAAGACCCTTTAGATAGTTTCCGAATTTCAACGGGTTAGGTCCTTGAATGAATTTTGCGGAGTAGCACTACGACTCTGGCTCGTAGTGGAAATTAGAAATTGACTGAGTTTCGGTGGTGCCGAGAAAATTGCGAGCAGTCGAGCCGAAATGAGGAGTGAAAGAGATTCCTTGGTGGAGATTACAGCCGTCAAACACACATTCAGACGCTCGGAAAGACGCAGAGAGAGCAAACGGAGTTCAGCCCTTTGTCCCTCCGAGTTGATCGAGAAGTTGGAGTTTGAGATATGAGAGATACCCGTTATCCCAGACGTCTTTCCCTAGTTTTCTGCTTCTATCACTTCTTTTTCATTCCGACATCCTCGCTTTTCGCCATTCGCCATTATCCTTCATTTTCTCTCACTTTTTTTCGATTCTATCTTTTTTCTTTCTTTTCGGAGCTTGAATGATAGCCAACACAATTGGATCATTGCAGTAATGTAGCCACCAGAGCTGATGGGATTTTGCAGAAAAAGAAGACCTCGTGCTCTGCTCCTGGAGAAGAAGAATCGAGGATATCCTTGGTCGGAGGAAGATTTGTTGTGAACCGAGAAGACAAACCTAGGAAGGGAAAGATGTTCTTATAGAGGAAAAAGAAAGCGGTATCTCTGCCCAACAATTAGGGATCGAATAGCGGGTTTCGCAACCAACTTCGCGCTGTGCTTCGGAAAACAAGGATTTCCTTGAATCAAGCAAGAAAAATTAAGGTATTAGCCAAAGTCTACTATGAATTTGAAAAAAAAAAAACAAGGAAGGCGGATGAGTATCTTTGGTAAAGAAAAGTTATCAATCTATTTGCCATACGTATGAACGAAAATTTTGTAAAGAACCTCCTGCTATGCCTCTAAAGACAAAGGAAATATGTGATCGAAGCACAAAAATCGCTCGAGCTTCCCTAGATTCAAGTTCCGAAATTTTGCAGCACAGACTTCTTGCTAACCTCGCGGGAAAAGCAACAAGGGCATTCCAAATGTTTATCTCAAATTCTGCTGTAACTTTATTGTGTTGCCGAAAAAAGTTTGATGCCATGATTTAAAAGATAGCTGATAAGATGGATGATTTGACAGGAAAGAAATCTTGGTAATGACTCTGGGGATACTCGTGATATTATTATCTCCTAGAGAAAGTGCTGAATGGGATAAAAGTTGAAACTTCAAATTCAGACTCCAATTCCGAGGTTTAAAACGTTTTCACTTTTTATTCTCACTCTGACTCCCAAATTTTTGCAATTTTTACTCATGATCGCACTTGATACTGAAGCTTTTTTAGGACTATTCGAGAAAGTTAGGATTTTTGAAAATCTTTACACCCGGTGATCTTCAGAACTTTTTCTTAGATAGACCCTAAAGAAGGCTCACAGTTTATCTTCAATAAAGCCTTTTTTATTCCTTTAGAAGATAAATGAAAAATGAATTATGTAGACGTATGAATATCTCATGACTACGTAACTACGAACGAAATGTATTTTGCACGCAATTTTGTTTAATTTTAGGTTTTTCGTCAGCGCTTTTAGTAAATACCATAATTAAGCAAAATTGAAGCGTTCTTTCTGCAAAATGCGGAATTCTTTCAATTACTAATCCATTTTCGAGCTCGTTCAAAGGAAAAAATAAAGAGCTGCTTGTATGAGGTTCTTATCACATGGCAGATTGGTTTTTAGGTAGAAAAGAAAGCGGATCTTCACCTCTACAGAGATAAATAAATTCGCGTTAATTGGTTCATTCATTGCAGAAGAGGCATGTAGCCAACCTTTCTCCCAGGTTTTTATTAGCAACGTTAGCGAAGTGTTTAGTTCAAAAAGTTATTTCCTAAGCAAGAGTTTTCGGCTTTCATAAACCTAGCTTCGAAAATATATGCTTTTCCATAATCCGGTGAAATTCTGATAAGAATAGAAAAAGGAAAAGGCAAAATAGAATTTCTTATGGTCACCGGAGCTTTATTTTGGATCCGGATAAAATGAGCTTTATCGCTGATTGCAAATTTAGAGGATGTCATGTAAAACCTGACTCTTGGAATATTCCAAACGATTCTCATCTCTTATCCTTGAAAAATATGCAAGGGTTTCAAGAAATCCCCTAGAAATCTAGAGAAAAAGCGATCAAGCTAATACTGAAAACTCGAAACAATGACGTCAATCGTTCAGATTATGCGTGAAAAGTAAGCGAAAATCTTCGAAACTGATGAAAGGTAAAGTATACAAAATGAAAGAAAGCGCTAATTTCAGGTATCTCGTCGAATCTATCACTTATCACTTGAAAGAGCAAATCTAAAGAGAGTGATAAGACGTGATAAGAGCATCAACGAGACACTTGAGTATGATGAGTTGAGTTAGGGTAACACCTTTGGCAAGGAAAGAGGATGGAAAAATGAAAAAAAAGATACTTGGAAGCCTCAGTCGCTTTTGATGCATTATCGTCATTATCTATTCCAAATTTGGTGAAGTTGTCAGAATAGAGATCGGAAAAATAGCTTCACACGAAAGTTCACTAACCGTCATTTTGAAAAGAAAGCGTTAAAAACGAATAAAAGTGGGTGAGCTTTGCCAAATTCCAAATAAAAACGACGAAATTGAAACATCGGAATAAAAATAAAGAAAGGGAGAAAAAATGTGGGTGGAGCGAGTGCAACTCGAGCAGAAATGCGAAATGAGAGGAAATCCCAAGAAAAACCCGGCAGAACATATGCGAGCCTGCATGCAGCCGCAGTAATTCGTCCCATATTTTTGCGAGGGTTTTTTGGGTTTGCAGGATGAGCGTGACATTATGAAGTGGGTGATCAGTTTTTATTGCAAATTTATAGGATTTGAAACGTACTTTTGTCAAGTTTAACGCTATTTAGAAAAAAAAGTGCAGAGATGATATTATCCTGCTTAAAATTTCAATTAAATTATGAAATTTTCGAAATATAGAATGGAGGATAAATCAAAATTCGGGGTTAATCCTCAATGTGCTGAATTTTGCGCTATTAAATCCGCGGTGAAAATAACGAATCACGCGAAAAGCTGCATTTATCAAATTCTTAAGGATTGCTGTTTTTAACGAGGTTTCGGGAGAGCGTAGGCTCAAAATATCTCACCCGAATAAAATTTTAGGCCACAACAAAATTAGCTACAAATAAAAATGATGTTTTTAGCTTTATGAACGAAATTATAGGATCAAATAAGAATGACTGAATATGAGCAAAATAATAAACAAGGAAAGTGTAATATGATGCAATAATACAATTCCCACAAAATGATTGCAAAATAATAAGGCCGTTAAAAGTTCGAGGAACAGAGCGATAATTACTATTGAAGCATAGAATAAAGTTAGAGACAAACAAACTAGAAGAGGGCAGGAGAAAACAGAAAGGCCGGAGGCGAATTGCGAAAGGAAAGAAGGGGGTGAAGCTTGGCTCGAAAAGGGAGGGGGCTGAATCGATAGGCAGAGGACTGACTTCGTGCTCAAAGGATAACTGGTCTGAGACATTATTCCATTTGAAATTGGAATACTTTTCTCCTAAAGATGAGTACTTTCTTTCCAAAATGGAGAAAATAGTGATTTAGGAGAAAATGACTGATAGCAATGCTCTGAATTTGGCATTGCCATTTTTTCTCTTCTCATTTCATCCTCTTGATAGTGATTATTTTTCTCCCAAAATGAAAAGGAGCAAAATGAAGCTTGAAAGGACGGGGCTGAATCGATAGGGCCTAAAATTGTGCTTAAAGGATAAACTGGTCGTGAAATACTAGGCTTGAATAGTGGCTTTTTAGAGATAACACGATTAGTTTGGATTTAATGACACGAGAAAGGCACATTTATCCGTTAATTATCCCGCATTTCTTAACGTTCTATGAGCTTTCAGATTTTAGGTTTTACAGGAATGGACTTTAGGGTTTTGATACTATAAATTGAAGAAAATAAATGAAAACATATCAAAGACATCTAAATTTAGGTAATTCGCAAAGATATTAGCAGCTCCATCTTAAAATTTATCCCAATAATAGGTACAGTGGTGGTAAAAGTTTGTAACAATTATGATTGCGATGTCAGCCTGGTGGACCTAATTATCGTTGGTCAACTTGAATAAAATGTTGCACACTTGCTATCTCTACTGAATTGTGAATTCCTGTCAAATTTCATTGGAACTGGTTCACGATAATTCGGTCTACCATGCTGAATTCACAACCACAACTGTTCCAAATTCTGTCCGCCACTGTAAGTCAACATGGGAACTCCGTGATAGAATGCTATGATGAGAAGATATTTCGTGCTCAAAATGATGCAAACTGAAATACGTCAGAAGTAAGATGCCATGATGCAATATCAGTAGCTAACTTTCACTTGAGAAAAATTATTGCAAAATACCGAACGGTTTCTGACAGTTCTTTGGACATGAACACACACAGACTTGCAGGAAATTATGGGTAGAACGTGAGAAAATTGGAGAAGCCGTCTCATTTTTATAGAGGAAAAGCCGTTTAGCTCTAACCTTAACGTGATATTTCCACCTACGAAAGAAATAGCAGAAGAAAGCCGTATGATTGTTTGACCGAATCGAAGAAATCGAAGCGGAGGTGAGAAAAAGTGGAGAGTAAAATAAATAGAGGTTTGCCAAGGGAAAATGAAAGCGAAAATATACTTGAGGGTATCAAAATTTGGGAAGATTTATCTATCAATTTTAGTAAACTAATCGACAGATTATTTATCAGAATGGTAATTTTTTTCGCTGGAAAAAATCTCCTAAAATATTAAATTTTTATATTTTTAAAATCATGCCATAGCATTAGGATAATAATACAAAAATAAATTACAAAATACGGTGGTCAGGTTTAAACTCCGAATCCAAAATTCATAACATCACTGATAACTCCAGGAAAGAAATAAATCAAGTATCGGAAACGACAAGGAAAAGAATGCGAGACTCTCAAAAGAAAGAGAAAATGAGAATAAGAAGAAGGCTGAGTTTTTCGTGTGGATTTTCGTGCGAGAAACGAGACTCCCCTCGGTGTGATTTTCGTGTCGATCCCTGCCGATTTTAGGCCCATCCACTGCATTTTTGCGTCGATTTTTTCGCTGCCAGAAGCGTCAGCTGACGAGTCGAAAAGCGATGCGAAGAACAACTAACGGAATGGAGAAAGGGCACCGGAATGATATGCATAGGATATGATTGAAAATTTAGGAGAATGGAAGACAAAGTGTTTATTCTTTGAATCACCAATTTTTTATAATGATTCAAAGTGTGACGTTGAATCATTGTCATCTGTATGAGTGAAAATTCAATAGTTCAATGGCGAAAAGGGATAAATATAATGGATATCCCACACGTATGAGTTCTCCATGAAATCGACAACTTTCATCCTTATTTTTGTCTTCATCTTTGATTTTGCAATTGCGGTTATTTCCTATGGGGCTACATATGCTGTAACTACGCAAAAATTGAGTACGATTAAAATACGTGGTGAGGTAAGTTGAGATTGTGATTTTATCAATTTTCCATACTAATTGCATGACGTATTTGTAAATTCTTCAAAATATTGTATACAACGGAATGACAAGGTCTATCCTTCGATAGCCTCCTGACGAGGGAGCCTCACGAACTGATACGCGAATTTCTTGCTCATATTTGGTACATAACCCAATTCGGGTACGTAGATCACGATTATTAATTCAAAAGGTGCTAATAAGTTCATTTGCGCGAATTAATTAGGCCTAAAATAGCCCATTTACTGTAAGCCTTCCCATTTCTCTGCGTCTTCTTTCTTTTCCCCCCTCTCCCACTGCGCTATTTTCGCTACCGTTCATCTCTCTATGCATACGTGCTCTCTTCCTCCCCTCTAGCTTTGCCTACAAAACCAGGCCTTTTATAAAGGGAAGGGTAATTATTTCGCGCAAATGAGCTTATATTAGCGTTTTTGAGTTGATAATCGTGATTTACCACACATTATCTCCATTTTCTAGCATGTTTTCCAAAAGTATAAGATTCTGTTTATGCCGTGAAGTTCAAGAATCATTTTGATTCAGATTAAAAATCGTAAAATTAGAAGATTTAGACGAGACGAACTGGAAGGAAAAAGCGGGCCTGCAATGAGGTAATTTGTATCTTGTACGGTGATCGTCGCAGTAAAAAATGGAATTTGCATTCACAACCCTTAAAGACAGTTGGAAACTGAGCATCGCTTTAATAACTTTAGACGAATACCTTGGTTTAGGAGTTCAACGAAAAACATGAAAAATAAAATAAATCACTTTATTGATATGACAATTGACCGACTTCACACTTGAATCGAGTCATAATTCACATCAAATTCAAATCGGAATTGACATTGAATATTGCTTACCGTAAATATGTGCCTTGTGATTGTGGTTCGTATGTATGTGTGTACCCAATAGAATATTCTTCAGAGGAAAATACATAAAGACAGGTTTAGTATAAATAGCATTTAGATGGTTTTAAGAGTGCATGAATTACTGATATAAATGAACTTGAGTAGGAATTTCGAAAGAAAAGCGAAGTTAAAGTTCATACACCCCGATTCGAATGATAAAATACAGGAGGATAAGCTCTGTCAGTCATGGGATACTATTCTAGCTCCAAAAATCGATAATAAAAGTTAAATTTCCGGGAAATAATCGATTAAATACTGTAGTAAAGCAACGAAATGCTTGTGTGAAGATATGAGCAAATTTCAGTTTGGAATAAAGGCTATGATCAAAAAGTGAAGTGAAATTACGGAAAAGGCGCTTGGACAGAAATTCTTCTTTAGCAGTGAATGTATTGAAATTAGGGAAATGCATATCGAACGCACCCATATGATAACAAGTCAAAGACAGGAAAATTTACGGATAGTAAAGAATGAACCAATCTAGCTGTTACAAATATAATATCATGACAGTTGGAATTGAGCATTTTATCATCAGTAAAATATCCTGTCTTCGACGATAAATAAAAATGAATAGAGAAGTAATAAAATAGGTTTCAGATTTTCGGCATGAATCATTGAATCGCTGCATTGAAAATTTAGTCTAGCAATGAAAATAAGGTTTTATCACAAAGCGGAATTTTTGAGGAAGCGAATTTTCGAAGTCCGGATGAGCTTTCTACAACGAAAACAAAGCGAGAAACGTGAAAACCGCGGAAAGGTAAAATTTCCAACGAATAATAAAAATAGATAGGCTAAAATTTGAATACGAAATTTTTACATCTACAAATCAACAGTAATAAGGGGTTTCATCAGCTAATTGTAAGAAACGACAATGAAATGCTGCAATAGTTAAAAAAAAACTATTGCCGGATTTTCTTCGATTTCTATTGTTTGAAACAACAGAAAAGAATGAAATTCGAGTGAACAATAGCGTATTTTCGTTTGGAATTTCATTTCTCTTCCAAACAATTAGTAAACACATCCCCATATATAGTTTTACGACGATTCCCCCCTCACTTGCTGAACATCCTGGCCATATCAGCCACAGACCGTCTCGTGCTGTTCGCATTTTCGTCGTTATCCTCGAGCGGGGGCGCGGTTGCCTGTGAGGAAGTAGCTCCTGGGGAGGCGACTCGCATTCGAGGCTCCGGCTTCGGGGGCAGACAGGGCGGGGTGGGAGATCCCAGCATCGGGGTGCCACCGCTGCCGTTCATTCTGAAATCCCATAAATCGTTCTATAAGAAGAGTTATCGAAATGGAATTGCTAAAGGGAAAACTTCCATTCGAAAGAGTTTGTAGAAATTTGAACACTACTCAACTATGAGAAGTATTGATAGAAAGTTCACACACGTGCTTATCCTTTTCACAACAGTCTTTGGTTTATCCAAAAAGTATCATGAATGTCAAAAGAGAGCTTAATGAAAGAGCCAAAAATCGGTAAAAAGAATACAAAACTCTGAAATCATACCTGGTTCTAGCGGGCAAGGCAGGTGGAGAATCGCAAGAAGAGGGCGTATTTCCGGCGCTTCCGATTGGATGTTTGGGCGATGCGGGGGCTGAGTTTTGGTTGGACGAAGAAGTGTCTCGGGGCGAGTCGAATTTGGGCGAAGCGACTCGATCCGTGGCAGGGCGGAGTTGGATTTGAGACAGAAGAGCAGCGTCGGGGAGCATCGCTGCACGGAAGCCGGGACGATCGGACAGGGGCTGAAAATGTTATTGCTGATTCGTTTGATTAGTTCGATGAAAGAGGCTAAACTGAAATTTCATCGACTTCGAAAATTATCAATAGTAGAAAGTACACTTTCATTATTGAGAGTAAAAAATGATATCTAATTCATCAAATAAAAGAATGTGAATGAGCTTTCTGATCAATGTTCGTTTGCATTGCATGATTGCATAATTTTTAAAATAAATTTTTTAAATCAATCACTTTTTTAACGGGATCCTCCCTCCTCTCGGAGTCCTCACTCCTTGTCGAGCCGCTGTCGTCCGCGTCGTTGTCTGTCAAATCCGTGCACCGGCTCAGCACCATCGAGTCCTCAGGGATCGTCTGCTGGGAAACACCCATCCCATCTGGAATTATTTATTTTTTCTAGAAGATTTGAAAGTTAGTCCTACTTCCAGTAACCCGTTTCTTTGGTCTGGCCTTTTGCAGGTGAACGAGAGCCGATGGTTTTGGAGGTGTATCCAAGCTGATGCCAGTCTAAAAATAACGACTTTGAAATTGTTGAAAAAACAGCCATTTTTTTCGCAAAATAAATTTACCTCAACAGGAGGCGACTGATTTTCCTCGGTCGGTGACAATTCCCCGATGATGCTTCGCGGACGGTGCGATGAGTCGTTGGATCTGAAATATAAATTTATATCTATCTTTCATTTTTCAACAAAAATATCTTGATAAAACTTGGAGAGAATTCAAAACAATCAAAGGTACCTTTTCAGGATTAGAGATTTTTGATTTAGATATTTTTATACCGTTTGGAAGTCCACATGGAGTTGTTGACGTTGGGCGATCCCTCGAAGCTGACGTTCGAACCGACCGAAGCAGTGCCCGCACTGGCCGAACGCAGCACCGACTCGCTCTTCTCGCACAACTCGCGCCATCGCCAGTCACTGCAATTTTCAAAATACTGCTTGTGTACTATCAAATAAACTTCATATTTTGTTTGCTGGAGATTTTTCACTAAAATGCCTCGTTTGTCATTATCTTGAGAAGGGAACACCAAAACTGGCAACTGTATTGATACAACTCGACTCATTCTAATATCAGCTTCAATTGTTTTTCAACTAACCTGATGACACTCCTGAGCTGTTCTGTCCAGAGCTCCTTGAGTCGGTCGGCAGCAATCCGTTCTGCTTTGACCGTCTCGACCTGCATCGGCAATTCGGAGGAAGACGGCAGTTCACCAAGCTTGGAAATTTGCTCGGAAATCGACAGAGACGCTTCGCGACGGATCTGAAAATAGTCATACTTTTTCTTTTGAAGCATTCTAGAAAATTTGCCTCATTATTAGCATTTCTTGAGTAAACTGCATGAAATTTCTTAATTTGCAGTTTTGAAGAAAGTGGATAGTGAAAACCATGAGTTTATTTTTAAAAAATTCCAACTTTATTCGAAACTACTTAAAAATCAACCTGTTCGACGAAATCATCGACCATTTCCTCGAGTCGGGCGGGCATCGTCTCATTCTTGACGGTCGTTATCATGTCGTTCACTCGACGAGCCACGTCACCATCGCTTCGGTCGATTAACTCAAATTATCCTTTTAGAAAAATCATAGGTTTTACTTTACAAGACAATATTTACGTTTTTCCTGGAAAGGAAGATTTTTGTTCAAAGTTACAATTCGGAAAATTAAAAATTGGAGTTAAAATTTCAAGCACTATCTTTTTAGATTTAGTTTACCTGCTGCAACCCGTTAGTGAGCATCTTCTTGCAATTTGCCTCGTCTGCTGCCCCAGATGCAGTTCTGTTTCTGTCGAGTGCGTACTGAATCTGTTGCAGAGCCGCGACAACACGAGATTTATCCGTTCTTTGCGCGGAGTCGATCACATCGTTCACTGGATATGGTATCGTTAGGAGCGTGTGATTCCTGAAAATCAGATCTAAAACTTTGTAAGAAAGAAAAGAAATCGGTTCAATTTGTAAAACTTATGAAGTCTGTTCACATACGAAATGAATGTCACTAATATTTTCAAAAGATCTGAAATATTATTTCGAAAAAGCCATCTTTTTTATTTTTTCCGTTGAAAATAATAAAGCTGTTTTCTTTTAATTTTCCTACATTTGCATAGAGGCGGCAATATCAGTGAATCCTTCCGACCCAATTTTATTGTTGTCGATTGACAGAGACCTCAACGAAACGTTCAGTTGAAGGGCCTGGAAATCAATTTTCTTTAAATAACAAGTTTTTTCCTACCTTCGACAGAATTCGGGCCCCGAAATTGCCCATTTCGTTGGAAGAAATGTCGAGAGATTTGAGCGAAGTCGTTGCGCCAAGAGTGTTCAGAAGCACGCTCAAATGTGAACCGAGTTTGGCTTCGGAGAGAATTAGCTCTTCCAGGGACTGAGAAATTACAACTTGGATAAGAATATACAAGTTTCAATTTATTTGTACTTTTTCGTGTTAGATTTTGATAGCGATCATGGAAGATCAAATTTGAGTAAGATTTCTTATCAATTGATATTATAAAGTCGTCTAATCATTGATTTCTGATAAGATAGTCAGAGATAATAATTCTTACCGAATCATCACTGTACAGCTTGACAATGTCCAGGAGAATCTTGTTGACCATCGCGGCATGTTGCGGTTTGGAAGACCTCTTCAGAGCCACCAAATTGTTCCCTCCAATGTCCAGTCTTCGCAGGCAATTGATATTCGACAGGGCTTGTAGAATTGGCTGAATTTCAATTTTACTAAAGAAATTAGAAGGCAAATTCTACCTGCATTTCTCCCTCGAAATTGTTGTCGCGAAGGCTGAGGCTTTCACACCGAATCCCTCCAATACAGGTCTCGATCACTGAAGCCGTGCCCTTTTCGCAAACGGAGTCCATGTCCAGGCGGAAGGGTTTTAGCTGAAAATGTTGAATAAAAAAGTCATACATGGAAATTTTGTTTAATTCTTCAAGAAATGATTTTTTACCTGCTGATTACTGGCCAGTCCAAGCAGCATGGATTTCATTGTTTCAGGCGGGAGAATTGTGTTGGAGAAGTTGATGTGGGAGAGATTGACTGCAATCGAGAAGTACTCCTTGACCAATTGGGAAGTCTCTGCTGGACGTTTTCCAACGAAACAGCCACCCTGAAAATGAAATTTATTCCTATGAAAATGTTTTTTACTGTCGTTATCTTTCTTTCTGAACTACAAACTTTTTTCATCTTTTGATAACTGATATTTTATCATTTCAAAGATAAAATTTACTTATAATCCCCAATAAAATTGTTCACCACTGATAAACATGTTTCCCTATCTTATCATTCACTCACTAAATATAGTTTCTCGATTTGGAGTCCGCCGAACTTGAGCGCAGACCAGAGCTTGTCTAGTGGGAAGCTGGTGTCTGTCAGATCGAGGACTCGGAGCGATTGACACAGGGAAACCAGATTCACGAGGGAGGAGACCTAAAAGAGAAAGGGGATGAAGAGGCGTGAAGTGCTTATTGCTGTGTTTACTTATTTCCCCTGTGTTCCTGGATAGAGGATCTAGCTAATGAAGCACGTATTTCCCTTTGGAAGTTATAATTACTTCTCTACCAGTAGACTTGTTTTCATTGTAAATAAATAGGAAAATTTTTATAGAGATCCAAGGATGAGTAGATTGTGATTTAAAAAAGACTCACGTCATCTTTGATCAAATTTGAAGACAGGTTCAGATGAGAGAACACGGAAGAGCCCGCTTTAGAAGACGTGATACCGCTGAAAGTTATTTTATATTCGAGGAAAATCTGGCATGAAAAAGGCTCGATGAAAAAAAATTGCCTGTAAAGTCCCGAACAGAGCAATTGGGTGCACTTCTCCGACAATTGGCATTCAGCAAGGTTCAGGCGACGAAGCATCGACATCTTGGGAAGGGCTGTGGAGAGAGCGGTGAAGCCTCAAATCAGATATTATCGAGAAATCGTGAAACAATGCGATTCTACCTTTCTTATCATCCAGAACATTTTTGGAGAGATCGAGGTACTCCAGGGACGAAGATTGGCAATTCTGCAGAGCGGAGGCGAACAGGGTCATGAAGTCACTGAAAAACAATAATTTTGAAAAAAAAACTGAAGAACTATGAAATTAAAAAAAAAAAATTGAGAAATATGCAGACAAATCTCAAATATGTAGCCATATTTGGGCTAACATTAACAAAAGGATAAAGAATAAAAAATAGCACAGAAAAGTTCAACTTACCGAGGCAGCGCACAATTCCTCAACGACAATTTATGCAGATTGGGCGATCGTCTAACAACGGTCAAAATGACGTCGACTAAATCGGGCAGAACGCGCACTCCGTCAGCCACGAGCCCTGTGAAGTAGGTCGAGTACTGCAGCACACCGACTATGGGCAGGAGGTCTTTCGGCAGCAGGTGAGAGAAATCCTCCACTCGCAAATCGCGTAGACGGTTGATTGTGTAGATCTTTTCGACGTCCTGGAAAAATGATTGTAAATATTGAGTTATTTTACTTTGAATAAATTATTCCAGAAAGATGAAATTTAAAAAAAAAAAAATTCTAAACTTTGAATATGAGAAGGAATACCTTTCTTGTAAAATAAGTAAATTTTACCCAAGCAACTTCCTCTCGATACGGTTGATCATAGAAATCACAGAGTGCAGCGTAGGTCCTTCTGAACGAGTGGCAGGCTCTGGGGGTTACATCGATGTGGATTGCAGAGAAGTCTGTGTAGAGAGCGGATGGCGATAAATCCACTAATTGCTTTAAAACGTGACCTGAAAAGAATAGTATAATTTTCAAAAATAAAAAAAGATGAAAAGCATGGCGAGTTTCGTGATCTTTAAAAATTTTAGAATTAAAAAATACCGATATCCGGAAAGTAGTGCTTCAAAGCAGAGAGAATCTGTTTGGCCACGTAATCACCCCCTTGATTGTGTGGCTTCATATTGAATTTCTTCCGATGGCCGGACTCGTCGATGGACACGGAAACCTAAGATTTATAATCTTATTTACCCGAAAAAGAACGATTTTTCTAATGTGGTAGTTTTTCGTTTAAAAAAAATAATTCTCACCTCATCCTGATTGAGGACCTGAATGGCCTTGACGTTGAGCAGATGCACGGAGCGCTCGACTTTCAGCGAATTTGGTGATTTGCCAGCCAGAATAAAAATTCGGAATTTGGAAATAACGAACAGGCGCTGAAAATCGAAAACTTGAACTTTTATTCAAATTTTTGACGATTTTGAAAATAAGAATGCGGAAAACAAACAACATCATTATTTTCGAGGTAAAAGATTGTTGCTCTTCAATTTGGTTTCGAAATTAATAGCTTGACAAAAGTGGACGCACCTGCTCAAATCTGTCCTGCTTCGCGGCATAATCAACAGGAATCGCAATCCGACTGTCGAAGAACTTGTTGCCCAAAACGACCGACGGCTTCTCTAAAATCAGCAACATTTTAACTAATAGTTTCCTCGATCGAATGTTTACTCATTTTCGACATTTTTGGATTGAATTCAAAAAATGAACAGATGTTAGTCACTTTTTGCGAAATCTGAATTTTGCCATTCCAAGAACACTCATTTCAATGGAAAAAGTCGCGTAGATGTTGTGAGTGTTGTAAAATCAAAACCAACTGCTTTTGAAATGAAATGAAATTGGATTTTATGGACGGCTATCAAAAGTGTGAAGAAAGATTTCGTCTTTCAAATGTATCAAATAAAAAACCAAATTACTCATGAAATTGGTCGTTTTTGCAAGATTACCATCAATTTCAAGAATGTTTTTTCCTTTACTGAAAAACATTTCCTGCACTCTTCGAAGATAGTCATTTTTTCTTAAATTTACCTATTTTTAAAATCACATCATTCGTAAATTCCATAAAACTCACGTTGAATGAACTCGCACAGTTCCAGAAGGGTGGCCCTGGACAAGGACATTGTTTTCGTTCTGCTCTGACCGACGAAATGCTCGTGTTTCGGCTCGATTTACTCCTGCCTGCTGTCACTCCGTCAGTTGTAGAAATGACACGTTTTGCAGGGAAAGCAGCGAGAGTAGACGAGTGGACACAGCTGAAAGACAAGGGATGAAAGGAGGAACAATGAATCAGCGATTTATCACTGAAACAATCGAAGACAAATTGATAAAAGCAAATAAGATTTATGATGGATTTGATCCCGATTCTGATGAAATATCAATCATTTTCTTTAAAAAAAAACTCTGCAATTTTGAAACTTCACTCACCAAGAATCAAAACATAGGAAAAAATTGCAGATCATTCCAACAATTTTGCAAAATTTGAAGTCTAGGTTTTTTCAAGAAAATCAAAAATTTTTGAGCAAATAAAAACCTTACAAATGAATCTGATTCAATGTTTGTTCTGGTTCGGATGCCCCAGTCTGTCGATGATCATCTACGAGCCACCGTCTTCAGATCGTTCGGTCACAATGCGCAATATCTGGGTCGCCACTGCAAAACAGAAACACTGGAAATGACTGATCAATTTCGTTGTTTTGTAATGCGTTCGAAGCGAATGGAAAAGGCTATGGAGCGAGGAAATAACGAATAAATTGGGGAGGGAAAGAGATAAAGGACAAGAGAGAGATAATGAATTTTGAGAGAGAAAGAAAGACGCAGAGACAAAAATGAGTCATAGTGAAAAGGGAAAAAATGGAACAGACTTTGAAGCATCGGGTCAAAATTAGAAGAGAGGAAGTGGGGACTTATCTTATCAATAAGGTGCACTCAAAATACCGCCATATCAGGGAAGAAATGGAATATTTCAAACGGATTTGAAGGAGCATTGCTTAAAATGGAGAAAAGCTCTGAAAGTTCAAAGGAAAACTGTCGCTTATCAAACAAGGGTCTTTGGACATTCGATACTCAATATAAGCCTCACACTATATATGGGAGGGGAGTGGAAAACTTTGAAATTTACAATGGGATATTTTGAAATTTCGAACAAATCATCAAGAAAAAAATGAAAAGTTCGATAAAAAAAAAATCAATAACAAATCGATAAGTTGGCGACTACAAATAGGGTACTTCCTTTGAAAATCAACTTTGGACAGGCAAAAATATTCATCTCTCCGAAAAAGGCCTTTGCCTCTCATGCGTTAATCAATCGATACGATTGCGCCCTCTTTTCTTCTTTCCTGCATCTGCTCTCCTACAGCAGGAAAACCTCTCTTCCCCTTCCCACCTCTCTTCGCACTATTTTTCATCCGAACAGTTCCCGCTTTGACTCTCTCCCTTTCCTCTGCTCTCTCATCCCCCTCACCTTCTCACTTCCCATACTCTTTCGCCAGTTCCCTCAAGCACTTGCCCATTTCTCCTCACTTTTCATTCCTCTCATAGTCTAGTCGCGCTCCACAATAACTCGTATAGGGCAGTAGTGTAACGCAAAAAAGCATTAGTCAACTTGAAAGTGTTCCCGAAATTCAACGACGACAAAAAATCCACTCTTCCAGTTTCAGCCTTTTTCCGCCGAAATTGGCGGAAGGATAATCCGCTTTGACGCGAAAATGCTTTGAAAACAAAAATGAAGAACAACTCAATGAAATCGGGGAAAACAGTAAACCCATTTCAATCTGCCAACATTGATCGGAGAATTTCGAAAAATTCAATGAAAAATCGCCCAGAATGGTCAACAAGCCGAGTAAGAATGGGAGGAAATATTGAATTGGGGGTTGAACGATGCTCTGACTCATGACAAATCATAGAAATCGCAGTTTTGAAGACTGCGCTAATATTGGCGATAGATTTCAGACACTCGGAAAAGTGCAAGAAAGGTTTCAAAAATTTGCGTCCCTAACAAAATAATGCGCTAAAACTGGGAATCGTAAAAATAAAAACAGGATCAAGGGAGAAGAGGAAAGTAATGCTCTGAATCACTTGGGGAATGCGCCAAGTTTCCGAAAAACTCATATTCAATCAAAGTGCCGAATTGTACGGGAACAAATTCCGGAAAAAACGAGAAAATCATCGATTTCCATCATTTCAGCTTATCATTGATTGTTCAGTCAACTCGTTTTAATATTTATGCGTTGGATTACGCCTCGATGTCTTGGAGCCAAATAAAACGCCAGTCCTAATGACTCTTCGACTTGTTCAAACAATGCTCTCTAATCATTGACATAGATATTGAATGACGACCGAGCAAATTTTCAAATTTACACATTTTTAATAAATTTTGAGTAAAATTTTCTCCTGAAAAGCGTTTATTTTCACTCTTTACATTATCAAAGATGTTGATCGGATGGAGAAGCCCTCAGAAGCAATCACCGAAAGAGCTGACTGATTCTCGAAGAGTCTTGAATTTCGATGACCCGTTCCGAGTAATTTTCAGCTCATTTAAGAAAATACCACGTTTCTGCATCCAAACATCTTGATTGAGCAAAAACTAGAAGAATTCTCGACTTCGACAATCAATAAAACACATTTGAAATTCAACTTCGACGATATTTCTTTAGAGGATGTTTGAACTGCAAGTTTCATGCAAGGATGAATGAAGTTCATCTTCGATTTCATTTTCTTTCAAAATCAAACTAATGAAGACCCGATTAGTGAAATAAGAAGTTAATCAAAGATTCGTCAAACTCATAAAATTTGATCAAAGCTATATGGGTGCTGTGAATGAAATTTTAATGGAATTATCTTTTTCATGAAGAAAGAGTTAAGTTTATTCAACTTTCACGAAAAGAATGTTTTTATTTGTCGAAATTTAGGTGTCTTTCCACCTGACAGAGTATTCCATTTCGCTTTGCCGTAATTATTCCAATATCGCAGTCGACGTTCTGGATTCTCAATCCATCCATCTGCCTAATTCTTCACATCTTTTCAACTCAAGTTTGACCACTTTCCCGCCACTTTTACCGCTTTTACCATTTGGCTACTCATCTTCTCCGTATTTTACGGTCTAATGGACTTTTCTTGACTAATGAAAATAATTTCACTTTTCGTCGGATGCCGGCATTGTGCTATCGCCCTTTTGAGTTCTCCGATTTCATGCCTTCTATTTTGTGTCTATGATGAAGCAGTACTCGTTTCTATCTATCATTTACTCTATTACCGTATTTTTAATTACCACAATTTGGATTTTCGTCGCCTATATGATATTCGACATTCAAAACTTTCAAGCGATTTCGTTGAGGCATATGGAGAAGTTCAAGGTAAAGATCATTTTTGTCTGTAAAATGTTGACAATGATAATATTAGGTTGATGCATTCCTGTTTTCCGATTTGTGCGAAACAGTTCAACAGAACATAACTTTATTGGTTAACAAGGATATTAGATGAAATATTCGCCATCGCTGTCCACAGTCCTCTGCCAGCGACTGGGCAGCTTACGGATTCCCTCGCCGTACCAAGCGGGCTGCTTGGAGGCGAAGTAGGTCTTCAACCATGCGTCGACCTCCGCGCGGTTCTTGAAGTGTGTCTCGCCAAGGACTCGCTGCATGTCCGAGAAAAGCCAGTAGTCGCTAGGTGCCATGTCGGGCGAGTAGGGGGCATGGGGTACAATGTGCCATCCGAACGTTGTCAGCTCCTTTTTCACTTGTTTACACACATGAGGGCGGGCGTTGTCGTGGAGAAAGTGAAGACGACCTCGTAGCCAGGGAGTGGATTGGACGTGAGCCTTCAAGTCTCTCAGCTGGCGAGCGTAGACATCACCCGTGATCGTCGTACCCTCGGGTAGCAGCTCCCAGTAGATGGGGCCTTGGACGCCCCACCATACGGATAACATCACCTTCTTCTGGTGCGTTTCGTCTTTGGCGACGGGTTCCGGCTGATCCTCCTTGTCCACCCACTGGGCACGTCTCACAACGTGATGGTAGACGATCCATTTCTCATCTCCCGTTATGAGATTGTCCAGCCAGGCCGTCGTCCTTTCGTATGTAAGAAGACTCATTGCTGTGTCAACTCGACAATTCTTGTTCTTGTCGCTCAAGACGTGGGGAATCCAACGGCCCAACTTTCGTACCTTGCCGAGCTTCTTCAGTCCTCGAACGACAGTTGCCTGTCTACTCCGAGAGTCTGCGCCATTTCTTGCGTAGTAGCGAATGGATCCCCTTCGACTGTGCTGCGCAGCAAATCCAAATCCATCACTCGTGCAGGTTGCGACCTCTCCTCGTCTTCGAGACTGTAGTTGTGGGCCTCGAATCGTTTGAACCAATTGCGTACTGTGTGCTCGGAGGGGACTTCCTGGGGATATACTCGGGCCAGTTGACGGTGGGTCTCGGGTGGTTTGGTGCCAGAGAGGAAGAGAAATAACATTACGTTGCGTATGTGGACACTGTTTGGGTGGAATCGATGGGGCATTGTGGGAACTAGACTGCTCACTAGCTGGTTGTGGCACTGCGACTGATAAGAGGGAGGGGCAAGTTGTTTATATTATAGAGCACAGTGGTTTTTGTCGCGGTCGGCCGCAGAGGGGAGGGAGCAAAGTACACATATCAAAAACGGAAAACAGGAATGCATCAACCTAATAGTTTCTTGCCGATGACGCTTGGAGCATCATGTACGATGAAGAAAATGGTAAAGCTATGATAAGAACGAGGAGAACGATCAACGTTCGGCTGAGGTAAATTATACAACATATGTTGAATCTCATGAAAGACCACAAATTTTTATCCAGCTCTAGATTTAATTATTAACGCTTTCCAAGTGTAAGAGAAGTCTGTAGGACAATGCACGTCATTTATCCTCGAAAGCAGGGCAATTACCTTCACTATCAAGAAACAAATTTAGGAAAGATCCTTATTACACTGCTCCACTAGAAATCCTGGACATTCCACCGCCTCCCATATACGAAGTTTCTCCAACGAACAACCCATACTTCACAGGTCGATCTACTAGACCTCCCAATACGCGGAAGATCGTCACGACAACAAAAGGAATTTCACGAATGTACGGTATCCACGAAAGCGAGAAGAACAAATGCAATTGTAGGTCTTTTAGAAAGAAAAAAACAGACAGTGAGGGATTATTTAGGCTGCGAAGGCGAAACGAATTCTTACGGAATAAATCTGAAATGTCCAGTTGGAGTCCGTGGGAATCAAGGAGAGCCGGGGATAGATGGAGGTAGCAAACGGAACTTCTTGTAGGTTAATGTCAAAGTTCAATTTTCAGAAAATGGCGAACCGGGTAATGAAATCTGGAATTTTTGTCAAATAATAATTTACTTCTAAAGGTGAGGACGGAGTACCTGGATTCACCCCAGTCCTGACTGAAGAAGGAGAATTGACGGACGGCAATCTCATGTATGACTACGAGAGCAGCATGCTTGTGAAGCGACAGTATTCGTGTATCGCCTGTCCTGCAGGTCCTCAAGGTAGACAAAAAAATTTGCGGAATTTCGCTCTGAAGAATAATGTTTTCATGCGCACCTGGGCTTGATGGGTTGATGGGCGAGAGAGGCAATCCTGGGTAGGTTGTTGAAAATGATCTTCTTGAAATTGATTTTCTTAGCGCCGATGGATCCCCAGGAATTGATGGATTTTCGAATATCGGTGCAGCCGGTCCAATGGGTGACCGAGGGTTTGTCTCTATCAATATTGGATACTATATTTTGCCAATTTTAGAGCTCAAGGCGAGAAAGGAAAAACTGGTCAACCTGTCAGTCTTTCAGGAATTCGAAATAAGTCGAT
The DNA here is from genome assembly GCA_964036155.1 of Diploscapter coronatus. NCBI lineage: Eukaryota > Metazoa > Nematoda > Chromadorea > Rhabditida > Rhabditidae > Diploscapter > Diploscapter coronatus. Next base: position 9,261,350 of record OZ038423.1, read on the forward strand.
TACTTTCAGGGCATGCCGGGAGAATCGGCGATAATGGTCGTCGACTTTCCAGGCCCGAAAGGCTTGAAGGGACAAATTGGAGCTCCTGTGAGAAATCAACTGATTGGACTTCATCAGTTTATCTATCGTCCATTTAGGGGCTAATGGGTCTCAAGGGTGAAGACTACGTCGGTTACGCAATCGCACCTCCTGGTCAGGTCGGTGTTATGGGTGAAGCTGGAGAAAACGGATTGGACGGGTCTTTCGGATTGCAAGGGCCGGTTTGTGATCATTACTTTAGAAAGCCTCCATGCTCTTGATTTCAGCCGGGAGAACAGGGCATACCTGGAATCGATTCTGGATATTGCAGGCAAGCGAAGAAAAATTATGGGTTTCCGAAACGTTCGAAAAAAACGAGTTATAGATGCCCTTCAAAGAAGTCGATGAACCCCTACGTCATCTCAATGTACGACAAGAAACGATACAAAAAGATCACCGACAACTATGCACGTCAATGGAAACAGTATGTCGAGCGAGTTAGGAAACGTCGGCTAAAGAAGTTGAAGATTCTCATTTGAACATCATGACTATTTATTCTCGTTTCAATAAATGCTTGTAATTTCGCTTTGCACGAAAATAACCTGAGCAAACGTTTTTAGTTATGGCATGAACATGAAATACTGGAGGATACCCTGATATGGTGACTAAAATGAAATATGTCGATTCTTTGAAAGATGCAATAAGTAGAAACTCATGAAAAATAATGTGTAACGTCTAATAAGGTGAATTCATCCCTAATTTGGTATCGAAGCCGAACTTTGTTCTTCGTTGATCTCTGGCGAACTGCCGGATTCTTCGAAGTTTCAACAGCTCATTGACCAAGATTAAAATGACTATCCAAACTAGCAAGGCTAGAAATGACGGTAAGTCGAATACACGATGAAGTGGCACGCCACGAGCGTACGAATAAATTATCTGAAAAAAATCGTTGACAAAATCTTCTATAATCAAGTTGGCACCTGTGAAACGATGCAAAAAATGGCCGATCCTATCCATGTCCAGGAGAAGATTGGAGGATCTGACCAGAATGACGATAATGGGAATACGAATCCGGATGAAAGAACAATCAAGCAAATGAGAAACTGAAACATTTCTAATCGATGGTCCACTTTCATGCCCTTACTTACCTCAAGGCCTACGACGTGACGAAGAAACGAAGTCGAGAAGCTGTATTCGGGTGGCAGAAGTGGATTGGTGTTGGTTCGATTTTCGGAAAAATCAAAAATGTTCGTGTTAAGCTCGCAGACGACATCGGAGAACTCGCATTCGATATTCGAGTTCTTTACAAGCTGAAATATTCATTTGAAGAAAACACTATGAAAAAAGCTTTTTGTACCAAGAAAAAGAAGACAGCGTTGATAAAGAATGCCGTCGGAGCAAATTGTATGATGAATGCGATTAGGTTGGAACGGTACTCGGACTTGTTGATCTCCATCGAGTTCTTATTAGCGATGCGTATGACGGAGTGCTTTGGGTTGAAGGGAGTAAATATCGTACCCATAGTCAGAAGCGGAATTTGTAGGAGCACAGTAAGAAGTACCTGAACTTGGAAATTTTTTACTTTAACGCCCACTATTTCAGACCTGTAGTTCAGTGAAGATGATCGGTAAGAAGAGTAGCGAAGAGAGAACAATCGTCAATGAGAATAGCGTCGAGGCGAAAAGCAGAAATAGCAGAGACGCTCGTACGGAAGCCATACGATGTCGAGCACAACCGATTATCGCCGGCAACTTGAGACACTGAATTAGGAAGGGAGTTTGAATGATCAATTTGGCAAATTACCTGCATCTGGTTCAAATGCATGTCAGTCGACATTTGAGTTAGCCGACTTGCAACAGAAATCGCTGACAAGCTACCTTTCAGTGATGAATTAATGACCGCTTTCTCATGTTTGCAAGAACTGCATTGGAGAGGATCAACGGAAATTGACAAGTTCGCCTTCTTGTGAATCTGGGTATTGAACGAGTTCAACGAGGATCCGACGCAGGCGACGACTTCTTTGTAGTCCTAAAGTTTCAAAGTGAACATTAAATTTGGATGTATGAATTATTTTAGTGTTTCTGGAAAAAAAATAGCACCAAGATAGAAAGGCTAATCCAATCACAGTCAGATAGGTCCGAAAAAGTGGCCGAGCATTTCTAACGCATAATTCAGATGCTAACTTTGACATTTTGGTATTTCTAACCATAAAAGTTGTATTTCGAAATGATAATGGCATTGCTTCCATCATGTCAAAAATTGAGATTTGAGAAATTCTCTACCAATGGAAATCCCTGATTTTCATACCTGCATGATGGTAATCATCTCGAGCGTCGAAGTCGTATTGCAGTCAGTGAACAGCCCGACTAGCAGTGGAACGTTGTCAACAGCCTCCAAATGAGGTCGGACTTCGTCGATTCCAGTTGGAAGTTGAGCTTTGTTGGGAATCGGAGCAACTTTGTCCTCATCGGAGGTCAGCAAGCTTTGGCGTCTCATAGGCGAATTTCTTGCGAACGATTCGAGGTCCAAGTTTGCCAGAAGTGCATCGCTCTTTGCAAATCGTCCATTCAACTTCGAAGTCTTGCTTTTGGTTGAGCAAGAAAAGATTTCCATTGCCGGAATCTTTCTTTTTCCGGCCTTGTCCTCATCCTCGGCGAGTGTGATGTGACAATTCCAGCCAGCTTCGAGACCCAACTTCTCTGCGAACACACGACTTCGCAGCTCGTTTTCTTTTGAGAAGAAGACTGGTCGGACACAGGCGTTATCCAACAGTTCGACCAATTTTGTAGCCCATGGCATGGCTTCATACTGGAGAGCCACAAGTCCGCATAGGATCTGGCCAGTGAAGACGTCGCTGATGAAATCCTGTGAATTCGTGACGACTTTGGCAGGATTAATGCCGCTTTGTTGCAGAAGATCATCGATACTTTGCGAATGAACGAGTTGGACCGTTTCCGAAGATGACAGTGTACCAAGGAGCGGCAGTTCGATGTACTTTCCAACCAGGTCTTGATCAATTTGGCCGAAGACAGGACGATAGGCCAAAGCCAAGCAATGTCCGGTCATCGAGTGGCGTCGATGGAAGTCGATCGAGAGGCGTCTTTCTTTGATCGTCAAAGGCACCACCTTCTCGCCACTCCAGAAATGAGTGCAAGCGTCGAGAACCAACTTTGCAGTGCCCTAAAGCCATTGCAACTTGGAAGAATGATAAAGAAAAATCGCTTACTTGTGAAGAGAGGTGGGAATGCAGCGAATGTTCGTCCAATTGCACCGTGCAGAATGCCATTTCAAGTGGAGTTCTGTGCTTGACGATTCCAGAAACCGGAGGGTCGCCTGGCTGGCGGGCATAAACTCCTACAAAAGTTCATGATGAGTCCAATTGAACCCGGAATTTACCGATTGTCACGCCGTCGTTCTTGAGTGCTGCGGGTATCGGACTTCCGCCTGGGGACTGCAGGAATCCAATCCTTATCGGCAACTGGCACATACACCGTCTGTTGGCTGTGGCGATTGTTCGCGGAACAGAGTCCGCGACGACGCTCAAGTGGTCGAGAAAGCGAGCAAAGTCGGAGTTGTGAGCACAGGAGTTGAGTACCATGTTGTATGCCATTGGGAGAAGGCTTGGAAGGTGAAGTGCCCACGATGACTCGTCGAAATCCAGCTCCCACTCGTCGTCGCTCACTTGGATGGAGGACAGGTTGAGGATTTCTGGGATGGTAGAGTCGTCGTCGCCATCATCAAGCTCCTTCGTCCCCTTTGATTTGAAGAACATTACTTTTCGTATCGAGGGCTCAGGCAGTGAGAGGATGCCCTTCTTGTCGATGACAGCGACCGTTGTTAGTGCAGATAGGATTGCGACTAGGTCCTTCGTGGTTTGGCTGACAATTCCGAAGGCGTTGAAGACCTGGAAATAGGATGATAACTTCGGTAAAAACTCGCTCCAACCTGTCTATTGTTGATCATTTTGGTCAAGTAGATGATGACCGGATACAGCGGACAGATCAATGGGAGCGCGACCAGAAATGGCACGGCGAAGACGAATCTGGTGTGGAACAGAGATTCGTCGTCAGCATTGAAGAATCTATAGGCGGTGAGAAGTAATGATAGGACGAAGAACAGAGGAATCAGTATTCGCTCATTAATTCGGTGCACGGCATCGTTAATTTGAGCTTCGAATTGGAGAAAATTTTCCTGTTCAGTGAATAAACTTTCCAAGTTATGGTTAATAGGCGAAGACGTAACTCGAGCCTACAAATTCTTCATCAATTTTCGCTGCAAAACCGCTTTTGATTACCTCGACAAGTTCTAGCGGCTCAATCGCGTCAGTCTCTTTGCATACTTGCATTTGCCGCTCCAATTTCTCGCCTTGATGAAGTTCTTTTCCGTCGACCAGTTCACAATTACAAGGAGCTTTCTGAAAACCACTCGCATTCAAAATCAAAAGAACTGCGTATATGCCTGTCCAGGTCGCAGTAAGACGATGTCTTTTGTTACAAGCATTAGTCTTGGGACTTGGCATACCCTTCCATCTCTCTTCGCCAATTGCAAAGGCATATCTTCAACAATAGCGTCATAGATCTGAGGATACTGCAGATCGTTGGTGCTCAACTGAAATTTCTGTTCGAGATTTTGTTTTACAGGTCCTGAACGAACCCTTTCAATCTCTTCGACTATCCCTTTGACTTTGTTGTAGAGAAAGAGACGATTTGCCTTGACAATTTGATTCTGCCAGTACTGTAGAACGAACGTAAACAGGAATAAGACGACGTAGATGACCAGAAGAGAATAATCGATCTCGTTGTCGCTAAATTTTGCCAATTCTTGACTTTGGATCATAGAGAATGATGTCATTTAAAAACATTTCTTGTTTACACAATGACCTTGCAAGAACAATAGATCAAAATAAAGACTCACATGTCGACTGCTCCTATACACATGAATATCAGCCCCACTCGCAACCCATTCAAAATCCAGGGACAGTGGAATTCCGCGAATTTTCGGCTATGATTTACTCGTATCGGTCGAGCACTTGAAAATTTCGCGGTATTTTTCGAACGTTGAAATTTTTACTTACTTCACGACGTTCGCTCCGTACCAGCCCTCTAGAGCGTTCTTCATTTCTACTATCAACCGTTCGAGTGCGTTAGAGCTACTCAAACCCTCCATAATTCAAAAAATTACGAAAAAAATTAAAAAATGAAAAATAGCGTCGAAATTCCTCGGGTTGATTGAGTAACAGGGTAGTTTTGACTTGAATTATGCTCTACCCGATTGAATTGGGGTCAGGACGTAGTGTCATAAGTACCACGAATTTATAGCGTTGAAAATAAGAATTTGAAACATGCTCGTTATCGATTGAGGAGCACGAAAAGCGGAGAGAAGCCGGTGGGAGTTTTGAAAATCGAGCGCCGCGAAATTGCAGTTCTTCGCGAGAAGCTCCGCCCCTCTCCCTCGCATATGTAGAATTCGATTGTCGTTTTTCCTTGTTTTCACACGGCTAATTAATGACACTTGGTGGTTTCAGTGATTTGACGGATCGACGAAAAATCGCTGAAAAACATGCTCCAAACGAGGATATTCGGATGCGGCGCCAGGATCGCTTCAACTTCCATGGTAAAATTTCTAGATTTTCCAAGATGATGAAAATTTTCGTAAATATATTATTTGTCAAGCTTGCTTTTTTAGTTTTATCGAATTTTCTTATCATTCATCTTGTTTCGAGACAGCAAAAAATAGAACTTTGAAGAAATTTTGTATTATGCAAAAATCAGATTAGCTTATTTAATCACTTTTAGTAGTCATGTCAAGTCACCAATATAAAAATGAATACCAATGGAATTTCAGGCCCACAACATGCGCCGTCAGTTTTCCTCCATATTCGCTCGTCCAAAGCACTTCCGAACGGCCGGACGAATTCTCGAGAAAAACGTAAGAAGATGCAATTTTATTGAAAATAACAAACACTTTAAAAATCGAGAGAAAACGTTTATGATTTCTTGGTGATAGACCAAGTGAATATCTTGTTATTCTTGACGCACTTCACGTTGTGACTCTCGTCCAAATTCACGGTCGCGTCGATCGTGAAAAACTCCCAGGTTCCATCTTTACGATCCACGATACAGCCTAGAATTTTATTTTTTTATGTTTCTAGGAAGGTTAAGAAGAAAATTCGAAAAGTTATGACTGTCCTTTTTTAATGTCGAGTATCTTTTTTAACTTTTGTTAATAATGAGATTGTCTAGAACACTTGCCTTTCGGTTTTAAAGAAACATAGGTATCAGTGAGCTCGCAAGTGTATCTAAACCCAATCACATTTCCTGCGTATTTCCTATCAACGTCCTTCCCCGGTTGCACATGTTTTTCCTCATCCTTTGCATTCCACCCAGCGTAACAACCTAAAAAACTTTGAATTTTACAGAAATTGAAAGGAAAAAACCTTTCACTTCATATTTATTCACACATTCTTCATAGAGCGCGCCTCTATGATGCCTTTCTCCGAGTTCACATGATGCCTAAAAGCAAAAAAAACGAAATTAGCTGAAAACTTCTTACCTGTGGTTTTTCATGCTTTTCTTCAAGTGCTTTTTTACTTGATGCACTTTCCGAGGTATTTTCAGCAAGCTTCCCATCGACTTTCGGCTTATTTTCGCTTTTTCCTGCTGTCTCAGGCTCAGATTTATCTTGAATTTTTGCAGTCGTTTCTGATTTAACCTTTTCTTGAGCCTTACCTACTGGCACTAGTTTCGAGTCGTTCTCTGCCTTAAAATCCTTTTCGCGTTTAGTCGTCTCAACTTTAGCAGAATGTACATGTCCCAAACATAAAATTGAAAGTAATACTATTAGGAGAAGATTTGAGAGATTCATTTTCTGCAAAAAAAAATAAAATAAATCATGAAGAAATTGAATTTTTTATTTTTCAGAAAGGCGTGTTCAAACAGTTTGAGCGAGGCTGTTTCCACCCGGGTGCTAGCACACAAGTGCCACTGAATGTGAGTTTTGAATATTTCGCTTTTTTTTTATTTCATGCACAGTTCGGTTATGGAAGTACTTTTCTCCTCAGTATAGGGTTGAAAAGACACCTTCGTCAATGTCTAAGTGATTGCTTGGTTTTTTATACCTTGCAGACTTTATTGTCACCTCAAAAGACAACCGCTCAGCCACACGTGTTTTGGGTAATGATCGTTTATTGTTGCTGTTAGATGAGGAGATGCGAGGTCGCGGGTATTTATGCATTTGCATTACAAGGGTACTATACGAATTGGGCATCACTGTATATCGCGTTGTGTTGTGAGTCCCATTCTAGCTACACCATGAATTCGATAGGTTTTAGAAATTTGAAGGCGAAATAACGCTTATTAGGAAGAAAATTCGATGTACTTTCTAAAAATTCAATAATGTTAGGTGTCAACTCGGCTGAACGGATGGCAAATCACACGCCGACTTCTGCAGTTCGTCTGGCCGAAGGGGCAGCCAGCCGTCAAGCGACGCGTCATTCTCGCTATGTGTCTACTTGTTGGCGCTAAGGTACGGAAATTGTTTGCATAAATTTAAATTTTGGAAATTAACATTGAGAATAACCATTTTGGTCGAAAATTGGATTTTTTTCAATTTTTAAGCAGTAATTTGTCTTTAGCTAGCCAACATTTCGGTGCCCTTCCTGTTCCGCGACACAGTCAATTACTATAACGGGAAAGCGCCCGAGTTTCTCAAGCTCACTTTCGACACGCCGCAAAACACCATCTTCACGGCTGGAGTTTGCATCATTATGGCTTGTGAGTTTTTTCTGCTTTTTATGGGAAAAATTGAAATGCCGATTTTAATACTCACCAGAAGTTAGCTAAATGGATGAGTAGAATTTCGAAAGATGCCTTCGAGAGTGGGAATTCAATAATGCTTCGATTTCATGAAATGATTATTTCACTAGGTGATCATATTCATTATTTCTTGCAGTGCCTAGTTCAGTCTCTCGCGCACGCACAGACAAGCATATTGAATTTTCGTATATCGGGGGAAAGGCGATATTTCTGCTTATTGACTATGAATAGGATAAACGCGTGCAAGAGAACATTTCATGCCGGATCAATGAATCATGCAAGATAAAATATAAAACTCAAAAATGGATTGTCTGTCTTTATCTTTTCTGAAGTGTCCATAATTCATCTATTCTTCAGACGGCCTGGCTCGAGCGACGTCAGCGGGTCTGAACGAGTTGAGGAATGCAGTGTTCGCGCGAGTGGCTCAGGGCTCTGTCAGGCAAATCGCCAGGAACATTTTCCTCCATCTGCACTCACTCGACCTCTCCTTTCATCTCAACCGACAAACTGGAGCGCTGTCAAAGGCCATCGGTAGTTAATTTAGTTTATTAGACCAACTATTCCAATGGTCCTTTAATTATCGCTAGTTATTGGTATTTTCGAGAAGTAATAGCCGATAAAATAATAGAATAATTTGTAAAGACATTATTTATCAATTTGATATTTTTCTAAGTATCCTAATTTAAAAAAAAAAAATCTCTATTTATCCGATAATTTTCCAGACCGAGGCACCCGCGGAATGAGTTTCGTCATGTCTTCGCTCGTGTTCAACATCGTCCCAACTGCAGTGGAGATTGGAATGGTAAACTAGCATACCTTTGGAAAAGGTTCTATTCTTTACGCTCTCAGGTATCAGCAATATTCTGCGGTACTCTCGGCAATGAATTCGCCTACATGACGATGGGCAGCATTGGAATGTACGCCATTGCTACTCTCGCGGTCACACGGTAATTTAAGCATTCTTTTAGAAAAAAGCTGCTATTTGTTAACATTTTGTAAAACTTCGATTTTGAAAAGTTTCAGATGGCGAACCAAATTCCGCCACCAGATGAATCAAGCTGATAATGATGCAGGAAACAAGGCCATAGATTCCCTGATCAACTATGAAACAGTCAAGGTTCGTTTCAAAGAATTACTAGATTCACTGAAAGAAAGTCGTCATTTTATCCATTAACTTGTATCAATGATTGTTGCTTCTCGATTTTGAAGAAACCACTCTTTCAGTACTTCAACAATGAGAAATTCGAAGCGGATCGCTACGACCATTTCCTGAAAAAGTACGAGCACGCGTCTCTCAAAACCGCCAGGTATCGTAATCTTTCTGAAAATCCATTTTTCCTACCAAGTAATATTATCTCTTTTACTTTTCATTATTTGAAAAAAAAGCCTTGCAAATGATAAAATTTTGCTAAAAATGAGAAAATTTATTCCAATTTTCAGTTCCCTCGCCCTGCTCAACTTCACTCAAAACGCGATTTTCTCGGCCGGTCTCATGGGCGTCATGTGCTTGGCTGCGAACAAAATCGTCACAGGTTGCATTTGTTTTAATTTCCATTCTTTATTTTGAAAATTTAGGAGAACTAACAGTTGGTGACCTGGTCCTGGCTAACACCCTGCTGTTCCAGCTCTCAATCCCACTCAATTTCCTTGGTAATTCACTTTTTAATTGAGCAATTAAGTCTTCTAATAGGATAATTAGGGTAATTAGCTCGATAATTCTAGGCTCGGTCTATCGAGAAGTGCGTCAAGGCCTCGTAGACATGAACCAAATGTTTTCCCTGCTGCATTTGAAGTCGAAAATCACCGAGGCGCCAGATGCAGTGCCCCTGAACATCACAGGAAATGATATCACCATCAGGGTATTTTAAAATTTCTTTTGACATTTTATTCAAATTTATATGGGGAGAATTCTTTTATAATTTTTACCCGAAATGTTGCGAAAAATTAGTTTTCTATTTTGTAAAATAAGGAAACTTTGCAGTTCAAAGACGTCCACTTCGGATATCTGCAAGGCAAGCCGATTCTAAACGGACTGACCATGGAAATCCCTTCCGGTAAGAAGGTAGCAATTGTGGGAGGATCCGGATCAGGGTAATTTTAGGATATCATATTTTGGATAATAGTTTTAGATAGATAATGTACAAGAGATAATGGAATATTCGATATTTTTACATGATAAATGAGTGACTTTTGAAACTTATGAAAATGGCTTTATTTTCCAGAAAATCGACGATTGTCCGCCTGCTGTATCGATTGTACGATGTAGAAGGAGGGAACATCGAGATCAACGGAATTCCACTCAGCAAATTGCAGCTGAATTCGCTCAGGAAGAACATCTCCATCGTTCCACAGGTTTGTAATTTGCTCATCGCTTGAAAATCACTGATTCATATCACTTCTTCATAAATTATTCTTTCATAACACACTCGTCTTTTTTATTACATTTCTTTTCAACTCATATTTTCAGGATTCTGTCCTATTCCACGACACTATCTACTACAATCTGGCGTACGGCAACCCGAATGCGTCCAAAGACGAGGTCATCGCCGCTGCAAAAATGGCCGATCTACATTGGTCCGTCGAAAATATGCCTGATGTAGACTATTTTCTCGTTCGTTTTCTAAAAAATGATTGAATTTTCAGGGCTACGACACAGTAGTGGGTGAGCGAGGTCTGAAATTGTCGGGCGGAGAAAAACAAAGGGTCGCGATCGGAAGAGCCATTTTGAAGGTATTGCATTTTTTCTGGAAAACCAAAATAGTGTAAAAATACCTCAAAGCATGGAAAAGAGTTTTCCTTCGTAAATTCGCCAAGCTTTTCTTTCTTCAATTTAAAATTTTACAAGTAACAAAAATGATAGGAATTAGAAGGGTTGATGTTTTTAATTTCTATTTCAGGATTGCCCCTTGGTGATCTACGACGAAGCGACATCCTCACTCGATGCGATTACAGAGGCGAACATCATGCAGTCCCTAAAAGAAGCCGTTAATAAAAAGTACGTTTTTTTATTATTTATTCTCCTTAATTTGTTAATTGTTTGTTTCCCAGGACAACTCTGTTCATCGCCCACCGATTGGCAACGATCGTGGATGCGGACATCATCTATGTGCTCGACAAGGGACAAGTCGTTGAGGCGGGAAATCATAGGTCTGTTTTTAATTCTGAAGAAAAGATCAAAATTGTTATATTGAAAGAAAAGATTTTTTCTATCAGTTCTCATTGAAATTGAGAAATCGAGAAATGGAGTTTCACTAATGGATTGTTGTACATTTTCTTTAGCTAAAATCTCAACACAAACTCTTGTTTTATTTTCACGAATAAGATTTGATTGTTCAGTGAGCTAATATCTCACAATGGTCTCTACGCTCAACTTTGGCACAGCCAGAACAAGTTTGGAGGTCAAGTCCCGGTAATTTTTGTATTTTCTTAGAAAGATTACTTTTCTATTTTTCAGCCGAAACATTGTGATAAAGAGGAAGAAACAGAAAACATGAAGTTGGACTTTGAGAAATGTTGCGGCACCGGCGGGTGCAATCGATAAAGACAAATGGTCGAGTGTATAAGAGTATAAGCTAGTCAGATGAAATTTTTGCAAAAATATATTCTTTACTCGTATTTTGCTCAGGTTCGCTGCTAAACTTGCAATTGGCATTTTTTCTTGAAGATTTATTTTTTATTTGAAATTTCGAAATTCGATTGTAAGAATTTAGCACAAGTTCGCTCACATTTTGACGGGTACATTTCACTCATAAAACGGTAACTTTCACCTTGTTTTTCGATGAAATTACTATCTAAGAGTTGTGCCTTACTTGCAAAAATGTAGATTTGCCTGAAATTCATCTCCCCGGTCCGAAAAAAATTAGAATCTTTCTATTCTTATAGTATTTTCATATGATAATTCAATGATTATCTCTCGTTTTGGCTCAGTTAATGTGTGAGCATAAGGTTTATACGATTTATTTATAAAAATCATAAGCTTAGTCAGAAAATAAAGATTACGATTATTTTTTCCTATTTTGAAATAACAATTGTTCAAAACAATTGGATATCTTTGATTTTGTATCTTTTTTTATAAGAAATTTGATTTTTCAGGATTTGTGTTAAACATGTCCGGCTGCTTGGACCAAATCCACTGCAATTGCAACATCGATTTGGAAGGAAAGAGGTAAAAATGAAAATTAGATAAAAAGAATCTTATCTGAGAGTTTTACTATTTATAGTCGTTATTTTTTTGCAAATATCTCCTCATATTATAGAAGTCCTAAATTATTTTTCAGAAACGCGATCGCCTCCGTGGTGGCGAGCGGCCTGTTTTTCGTGGCCTGGTGGATTATGATTGACACAGCCGCTGTCTATGAGAAGGTAAAAAAAATTGCAATTCAAAGATCCAAGTAACTTTCTTACGATGTAAAAATTGGTCTGAAATACTTCAGGGCGCGTTCATACTAAGAAAATGGATTCATTTGAAATGGAGGGAACACTTCTTTTCCTCTCTTTTTTTTATCTTTCTGTTTTCCTAGTATGAACACGTGCTCATAAAAATTCATTTAGTAAAGTCATAACTGTGTGAATTTATTTTCATAATGATTTATCTTCAGCAAGACTGGAACAACGTGTACTTCATCATCACGATCTTCTCGACGGTGGCGATGTTCATGGTGAACGCGGTCAGCAACAGTCAGGTCCGCGGCGAATCTCTGCAAGAGGGAGTTCTCGGGATTAAAGGTCGAAATATTCCATTCCCATTTTCAAAATGATTTCATCTTTGATTCAAACATCGATATTCTAGTTTATGATATCTCTAACTTTGATACAATAACTACTTTAATTTCAGGCTCTCGTCTTTGGCTGATGGCCGCTTTCGTGCTGTCATTCGCCTCGCTCGTCGCTGCTACCTGGATTCTTTTCAGGTATGATTTTCTTAGGATGCGTTCATACTTTTGACATCATGTCAGTGTCAAAATGAAGAAACGACATGAAAAAGGGCGAGGGAGAAAAGATAATGTCGACGTGAATTGTGTCAAAATTTCTTGACATCGAACGGCTTTGATGTCAAGCTTCTTGATTTCTTGCCATTTTGCAGAATATATTGCGCATACTTTTCTTCTCTGTTCTCTCATTTATGTCCGCTGTGTTTTTGACATTTGACATTGACATGATGTCAAAAAGTATGAGCGCACCCTTGATCTTTTGATTTGTTTCAATTTAATATGTTCAGCGACTACGTCCTCCGCGAAGGCGATCACACTGTTTGGCCGGGTGTCGCGCTTTTCCTGGTAAAATGTTTCAATTTTTTAAAAGTCTTTGCTTTAATAAAGTTGAATGTGTTGGGTTTTGTCTGGTTTAAAAATTCCAAATCGCTAAAATATGATAATGGCTATTTTGGCAATTCAATTGTATTTTCCAGACCAATTTCACTATCTTCATCAGCTCGTGCGTGTACAAATTCGGCCGTACCGAGGAAATGTGGGGATAAGTTAGTTTTTCTTCCAAACTCGAAGAAGAGCGGCGATTTTCGGAATCTCAACAAGCCTATATTCTGGTTTTCTCGAACATTTTCGAAACTTATTTATTTTTCTCTTCAACAGTTTTGTCTACAGAAAAGTAAACTTTAAAACACAAAATCGTCTTCTATTTCCATTTTACTGCAACCTTTCAGCATTACTTATTCACATCCATTCATCATGATTAACCTATGCAAATGATAATATGAAATGTGGGTCATTTTCATCGTTTTCTTCGTGCTCTCGCCAAAATTTTTCTTGTCACTAAACCAGTACTTTTTCAACGCCAACTTCAGCACACGTACGATTTTATTGGTTATCTGGAAACCATAAGTTAGCAAGAAGTTATAAATGCTGATAAAATTTCGAAAATCAGCACCTATTTCGAGATGTTAGAATAGCTTCCTATCAGTATTTCTACTTAGCAGGAAGAAATAAGCATCGCTATCACACTTTAGAAAATCTTGTGACAACTGTAAAACTCGCAATATTTTCAAAAATGCGATAAACTTATTCAATGAAGCGTATTTCCGAAATGTTTAGAAAAATCGTTAAAAACTTTCTCTAATCATTTTCTCTTTCATGTCTTGTGGTTTCCAGATCAACCACTTGTCTATATTTTCTGATGATGAAAATCTATTGTAGTTGTGAACTGTATTATAAAGAAGTTTCATTTTTACTTGGCTCAAATTTTAATTCAAAGGTTTTATGTTAACCTCAGACATATTGTTGCGATCGTAGCTACTTTCTAATTTTAGCACTTTTGTATTTTCAGGAAATGTTACTCGATGTATTGTCTTTCGAGTTGGTTGAGCCGATTTTACTCGGTTTGCACATCAACAATTTAGTGCAGAGCATTCGAACGACGAGTCGACCGTGAAAACTTTCCCACTCGGAGAATAGCCCTGTTGGACGTCAATTTGGAAAGAAACTAAGATATTTTTCGCCACGAATCAAAGACAGAAAACCAAACTATAGAAAGAATGATGAAAACGAAGGCAGTATATTGATAATTATCCATAATATACCGCAAGATCGAAAATAGAAGCTCCCCTATACTAGTAGTTCGCTTATAATAGAAGTCCACCTCTAAAATGCCAGAACTACCCATAAATCAAATCAAATCATCTCGGGAAAAGGTGCATATAGATTTATTTATCGACTGATGGAATATGGAGATTTTTATGGCTATAACTATAAATTGACTGACACATTTGACAACAGATATGAAATTCCTACTGATTTTGCGTGACCTATCTTACTATCGAATCAATATCATGATACTTTAATTAAAATCGCATCATGCATATCGTTTTCATTTCTCCTTTTCTATATTTAGTGCAGTATCTTACTCCAATAATATGATAAGGATTGTTTGTTATTCAATCAATATTGTAGTCTCTACGAACTGATAAACGATTTTTCACGAAAATATCAGTATTGAAAGAAAGTGTATTCGAACACTTGAAATATTGTTTTTCTTCATATTTAATTTTTGAAAATCTTTTAGATGATCCTTGATAGCTTATGTACGGAGTTAATTGAGGAAATCTTACTCGATTTGCATATAGAGGATTTTATCGTTGCTATTCAAGCCACGAAGCGACTGTACAACATTGCGAAATCAGCAAAAAGTCCTTTGAGACATCGACTTCAAAGGCAGATTCGCACTGTTGAACTGCACATCGTACCAGAATTCCCACCTAATTTAGCCTTCGAATTCGAGCAAAATTCTTTGGTATGCTTCTATCATAAGGCCTAGCATTTATATTGGGTTGCTGCATAAGTTCTGTCCTAATTTTTGAAAATTCTAACTTATTTTTCATTTACATATAGTAAAATTTAGGACCAAATTTATCTAAAGATTTATCGTCCAACTAATGAAAATGCGAGAGACGGCAGAATAGTGTTGTATGATGCCGGAACTCCAGGTTAATAATATTATTGAAGACAGCATTTTCTATGAATGGTCTTTTGTTTAGATCGAGAAAAATACAAATTTGTAAATTCATCTGAAGAATTGTTCTCAGTTTCTGGAGACAATATTGGCGGAGGTTGTTTCTTTTCAAGCTACATGCAAGCACTTGCATTTTAGAAGAAATATTTGTAAATAATAATTCTATGAATGCTTCCATTGATAACCTCTATGCTCTCTTACTATATCTATCGCACCAATATAGGATATGGGAGTTCGGAGTGGTAGGGAAATTACATAATAAGTTTTTTTTCCAAATAACCTATTTCAGACTATTGGAGAAATAAATATTTGGAATGAAAAAATTTTCTATTTTTTTGATAAATACCCTGATGCAATTAGATATCGTCCATGCGTTACTTTGCGAAATGTACAAATTTATCCTCAACGATTCTATTCGTGCAGGTTATTTAAGAAAGGTATGTCAAAATTGGCAACGTGAAAATCTGAAAATTAGCAGACATAGTAGCAGTTTTGCACAAAAATGATGTAGAAAAAATCAACTCTCTTCTAAACCTAATTCTCACCTAAAAGATACTACGATTCAGCTACTTTTCCAAATTTTCTCAAAATTGAATATAAAAGTTTATTAATGACTCATAAATTTCATGTGTCCGTGATGTTACGTACACGAATGTAAATTGTGATATATATCATGAAGCTTTAAAGACGGTAAGTCGAAGGCTTTCTGAAAATTTTTATTAAAAAACTAATAATTAATGTATAGGCCAAAAGAGTTGAAATATCCACTATTTATGGAATTACTCTTAACGATGAGCAGCTGATTGAATTATTTGCCAATACAGAATATCTATGGCTAAAACATACCAGAAATTTCACTTCAAGAGGGTTCAGTCAGCTTGTCAAAGTATGTAAATTGGTTTGAAATTATCATAGTGATGAATTATATAAATGAGATAATTTATGATATTTTAGCGTATATACGAAAATCGTCAGAGCAGAAATTATTATGTTAAAATTCTTGCTCATATAAGGTAATTTAGTATGGTTTTTTTCAAATGTTGAGACACCTCGGTTTTCAATCAAATCGATACTCAGAAAAAATCCGTATGGTATCTTTTGTTTTCATACTATAACCGTTCTATATAGTTAGGCTAGAGAGCGTGTGATATGAAGAGAGAAAAAGAAACTTCCTCGAGAGAGACACGTAACACGGAGCTATAGCCTCACCTTTATATCACCTTTGGCAGAGTAGCTGATGCGTCTGCTTGTTGCTAGCAAACAGACGCAAGCAGTAGCTTGAGTTTTTGTCAAAAATACACGCTATTCTATCCATGAAAAAATAGTATTCGAAGAAAAGAGGAAAAGATGCAATACGGATTTTTCTTGGGTACCGAGATTTGACTGAAATAGAGGATAACTTATCTCTCAGATGTCCCCTTAGTGATTGCATGGCTTTGGTGCCGAGAGAATCGTACGTTTTCGTGAATAATGACAACACACGGAATAACATGAGCGAAATTTGCTCGATGGCTGATAAATTTGGCGGAAAATGGAAAATTTCTCTAGAACTGGACGGAAGTTTTGTCGTGAGATATGATAAATCTGACTAAAATACCATCTTTATGTAAATATTGTACCTTATAAGTCGACATTTCAAATAAAACTTTATTATTTTTACATTGAAATTAGCATTGAGAACGATATATTACGGTGGTTTAACAGAACTTAATCGAAACCTTCTTTTCTTAGGGGTCGAACTAGGTAAATTAGTTGACGTGGGAGTCAGTCGTCGTCGAACTTTATTAACCCACGGAAAGGGAATATGCGAGGCATTTGACTGAATATTAAAGACCAGTTAGTCATAAGAATTTTAAATATGAATCACACGTTTTGGCTTATTTGAATTAGTATCATCAAGTATGAGCAAGCACGAATTTTACAAGTTAAAAGTCTATGAACCGATAAAGAGTTTCTATTCCTGAAGATCGTGTAATTCAAGTGGTTCATAATTTATATTTTTCGCATCATAAACTTGATCCAGGAATAAATCTTCAAACCTCGATTCCACAATATCCCTGCGAATTTTCGATGATGATCCTAAATGGAGGGCAACACGAAGGCAGGGGGTAGTCGCACAAATTCACATTACAGGCCTCTTGAACTTGAGATTCACCTCTGAAACCGAAAAATGGGAAGTTTATGTTTGATGCGATAGATACAAACTCGCAATGGCAGCCCTTCTTGCATTTGCGTCGCAGAACTCGAATTCCACAAGCGCCACACGCAAAATTGCATGGATGCGTCTGGTATCATAGAATAAATCAAATTTCCACGAATATGATTACTGATAAAGGGAAAATGTGATGTGGATAAAGGCAAAATAAAATAGCTAGAGTTAGTGAGTTATGATATTATTTTATTAAACGATATCAATGAATTGTAGACATTTTTAAAATAGCATACTTCAGTCCACTCCATCCAAGGTTGTACGCAATATGAGGTCGTAGTTTCAATAGTTGAAGGCATTTCTTTCGATTTTCGAAGATAACGTAAATCAATAGAAATGGTAACTCCTAAAAGAAATCTTAACTAAATCGAGAATAGTTCTGCCTACCTGGCATTAATAACAAGCATAAAAGTCGAAAAATAACTTTTAGCATCAAATAGAATCATATAATATCGCTGAATGCCGTACTCACATTAGACGTTGTTATTTGAATAAAATTTCAAATTCCCAGCAAAAAGTATAATCAATAGCTAATACAAAGGGATTTACTGAAACAAACGGCGAAAAATGACCAACGCATTGTCTAAAATCTCCCTCATTTTGCAGCTGAGTAAATAAAATTCCTGAATAGCCGAATGGGGAAAAGCGAACAATTTTTTTAAAATAAAATATTACTTTATTTATTTGAGTATAGTTATAAAATCTTATCATATTATTAAGAATATTGATAATATAGAGAAAGAAGAGCAACAAATTTAAGGCTCTATTAGTTTAGATAACAGATTATGTCATTCGTTGTTATTTCCGAAAGAAAAAAGAAACAATGATATCAAAGAATTTCAATTAGTACAAGTTGTACATTTATTTGCGACTCCCTCTGCAGGTGTTCACAGGAACTGCAGCAAGGTCGGACTTCCTAACTCTCAACTGTGTACTTGTGTTAATTCATGGACGGAGTGATTGCTTTTCCAGATGTAAGGAATGTTACTTTATTCCTTAATTATCTCTATTAATTTCCTTATTTAAAATTGCGAACCCACGTAGAATTTCGAAATATATCGATTCGCTTCTTTCGCATAAAAATGTCTTAATTAAATTTGATGAAAGGGGATGTTTTCAAATATTCGTGCCGCGGTCTATAAGGGACTTTTCCAAATATCGAGGCTCTTCTTCCTCCTCCCCCACTTATCGACCATTGTCAAGTTAATCGACCTGCTTCGAATAAACTCAAACTACAAATAGAATTGAGTGATTGAACTACTAGCAACAGCGTTAAAGACTATTTAATGCCTAATGAATGGTCATGAAATTGAATATGAAATCGATGGGGGCAGGGGAGACGTTTGCTAATTGTGGGAAATGGGACGTCAGGGTGCAACATACAGGGACATTACTTATTTTTGATAAAATTATTGGTCTAAAATTGTTTAATAAAAATAACAACGAATGACAAAATATCTGCCATCGAAATATATAAGAGCCATTTAGAAAGATTGTTAAAGCCCCGAACGATCACATTAATACGAACTGGTCATAGACTTGAATTATAGTGGAATGATTGGTGATTATTCATATTTTACTTTGAATCGCTAATTATCAACATTTGTTTGTATATCCTTGAGAACGCATTCCTACTTTAATTATAAATGTGCTATCGTAATAATGAATACCCGTTAGATAATAATGAACGTTATAGCAAACTGAAGATAGTTTGAAGTTAAATTGCACATAGTAAAAATAAATTATAATAAAAAGTAAACGCAGATAAAAGTTAAGATCTTTTAACTGAAGAACATAACATATAAAGAAAGAGGGAATGTCATGGTATAAATACCGAATTTCAGGGGAAACCCCTTATCAACAAAGACTCGAAAATAATCCGTTTGTGTGAAAATGCTAAATTACTAAAGACCAATAATTTTCTTTTATATAAAAAGACGATTTACTAGAATTTATTATTATAACATATTACATTACACATTAACGGACTATTAGCGAGTAATTGTTGATAGAGCAAACGATATCACAATCAATCTGGTTCTTATACTTGGAACTTGCCGTACTTTTGAAGAAATTCACAGGGCTAAAACCTGACGGATCAGTGATGCGAATGACCGTGTCCGGAATAGTCGTCGATTTCCATTGAACGAGTCAAGGTTTCGTTGCCCACTGAAAAAGAAGGAAATTAAGAAAGGGTAAACCTTATCAGCATCTTTTATTCAACATCATGAAATATCTCGTTTCGACATACATGACGACTTCTTAAATTTTTATGACGTCAGATATTTTCTTTTCTCATCAATTCATTTTTTTATTTTTGTTCAATTTAAAGTTCAATCAATATTTTCTAAAACTTTCAAATTCCATAATCCGCATCGATATACCGTCAGCATTCTCTCTTCTGGGAATTAGCTATGTCCACCATGTAAAAGAATCGTGGATCTTCCACAGGGTGATTGTTTTTCAGAACAATAAAACCACTATCCAACCGATCGTCTTTTTTATCATTCACACAAAACAACTGGGGTTATTATTTTGCTACTGGAACATTCCAAAGTAAGGTTAGGTGAAACGTGATCAGGTTCTTGAACTACCTCGTCCATATTTAATATTGTTTTACTCAACACCCTTCCGAACACTCCCATTAATTATGAATGATGCATCAAAAATGATAGGGAAAAGAATGCGGTAAAAACTCGAAAAATCATGGTGTCACTTTCACATCTCCGAATATTTTTTAAAGGATTATCGTTAATTTGAAATGATAGAAAATTTGAATAAAAAGAAATTTCTTACGATGATGCCCATGTGTATGTCCGTTGTCCTGCAACCGCAGCAGACCGATGAGTGTAAAGCCCGCGAACATGACCAGCAGCTTGAGCAGATTCGGATGCTCGTTGTCGCGTTCGTGGATCAACACCTGAAAAGGGAAATTTTTGAATTTGTAGCTTCAAATCGAATTTTACGTTTCTTAGGAAATTCGATTTTCCTTATTATATTTCCAACTTTTCAATAACCTTTTTCGAATGCGTTAAAATTCAGTATTCTTGAAAAATCTCAATTCTACGTCTAGGTCAAATAGCAACTAAGTGGTAGATGATTGTGGAGTGAACTACTACGGCTTATGATTTCCAGCAGAAGAAGAAATCTAACCTCGAAGAAAGTGACGTAGAGGAACGTGCCGACCGCAAGCCCCTGGAGTGTGGTGATCGTGACGTCCTTCCACATGGAGTCCGTCGCAGCCTCCTTGAGGAGCATCCCCAACAGAGCTCCAATGGGGGACGTCAGAGACAGGATGAAGATCGAGACGATCACCTGCGAATTGACAGACAAATAAAAACTTACACATGCAATTCCCCTCCGTATGTCAATAAGTCATGAACATTTTTGACGATGAAAAATGTGTTGCACATCCTTGAATTTCAACACAAAATGTTCATATTTTAACATGCTCGTGAAAATTGGATGAAAATATATCCCCCAATATAAAGTTCTTCTACTCTACTTACTAAACCCCATCCACGCATACTTGATTTTCAGATCCTACAAATTCTCGTTTTCCTCGAGAACTTGAATCCTTAGAGATGTAATAAAATCTCACCCATTTGAGCTGATGAGCGTGCGTTCTGGCGAGCTGCAGGCCGAGCGAAAACGAGACGATCAGTTTGTGGACCATCAGCGAGATGAACAGAGCAGTCGTTTCAGTTTCGTTCGGCTAAAATGCTCAGTTTAGAAGCAAGTTCAAAAATAGATGATGCGTAATTTTCCTTCCCAAACACAACTCCGTCTTCTTTTCTCATTTGAGAGGGAAGATTACAGACGGCTTCAAAAAAGCATGAACCACGCAATTCTAATCGTATGCACATTTTTTAAAAATAAAATACGAAAATGAAAAATGGCATTTCGGTAATAGCATCCAAAAATCAATTACACATTTTGTAACATCTCACCACGACTCCGAAAGCGATGCCCTCGATGAACTCGTGAATGGACAAGGCGAGAACGAACGTGATCGAGCGGACTCCGTGCGAATGCGCGTGTGGCTGAGACTTCATCAGAATCGGCGGGTCTTCTTTCACTGAAAAACTTTTCATTTATTTTTACTGAAATTGAAGATTGAACTTCAACCATTCTAGCTTATTTAACTGAAAAATAAAATTTCATTTGTTTCAACTAATAAAAAATTCTACCGTTTTCACAATTCGTCTCACATCGCTCAGGCTCAGCCACAGTCAGCGCGGTGAAGTGTCTGAAGTTTGCATCTGTTAGAAGGAAGACACAATTAAAAAGACGGAAACATTAGGAAAGACAACTCTAATGCTGTCGACATACAACCGAAATTTGCAATTCACGATCAGGGTTTTCAGAACATCAGCAGCTTACTCTTGATACAGAAGCTTTCCCAGAAACTTGAATTTTTTCTAGCCTCTCCAAATCTCTTCGTTTCTCACGCCCTAGCCTCCTCTTACACCAAGAGTATCGCGCAGAAAAGAACGACCTCTCATGGAAGTGGATAGCGCAAGTTAGATTTTTGCCCTTTCTTAGATGATAAGCGAGAGATCGCTTGTTGAAAGGTCGCAGAGAAGCGAAGAAAAAACTAGTTTATGGGAAAGCCTAGGGGTATTTCAAGCACTAGCAAAACGAAGTGAGCTAGTAACGCAGGAATAGCGATCAGACGAACTACACTCGGATAAGTCGACATCCAAAATCGAAAGTCGATACGAGTTGAATCCGTAAGCGGCATCTGCCTCGCTGAAGAATTGTCTCTGTCGCTTCAGCAGAGGCAGCTCTGCACAGTCGATCGACATTTCTCTCGTTGTGTAGGGAATGCAACTACCGTAACTCCGAAGTACACGATACTGGCTATTGAATACGAGATAAACGATGTCAAATCAAGGTTATTCACAGCAATTTAAATAAATCCGAGTTTTGTAAGTTTTCATGAACCAAATATGCAGAATGACTACTAGATTCTTTCATATTCTGTTGATCAGGAGATAAATTTGTTAGAATTTATATAAAAAATAATACTCGACTTTTTAATTAAAGGTGAAAACTCACTCCGATTGCGCGTTGCATTCGGGCGATTGCCGTCCCGAATCCGTCTGTCTCCGATTTCTCGTGTGCACCGTCAGGGGGCAGTGTTTTTGGCAGTGGCCGGCTGTCTGAAAATGATTCTTCATCGATTCAAAGTTCATTCATATTTGGAAATGGAGAATGCTGAAAGATTTATCAAATTTTCAGATTTCAAATAAGATTATGCAGGAAAAAATAGGAATTTTCTCCTTAAATTGAAAAAAGTTGTACCTCCTCGTTCTCTTTGATCACTTCCCCATCGATCATGGGATCGTCAGCGCAAGTGTCGATTTTCATGTATTCCTTGTTGTCGCTCGCGTATCCACCCGCTGCCTGCACATAGCTCGTAGTCGTCATGCAGCAGCCCGCGTCGTTGGATGGAGGAACAGAGCTGACAATAACAATTCTCATTTGCAGTAGAATGGAAATGCAAAAATCGTCATTTAACATGTCGTGTTGATTTTCAAGAAATTTACATATAGATTAATCATTTTTTTCACAAAAAGATCACTTTCATAGAGAAAACGATGTTCATTTTCTTGTAAAGTAATAAAAAATCTACATACTGTTCAGCAGCCAGTGCGTGAGTGCCGTGCGAATGGCCGTGTGCCATCGAGGGAATCGCCAGAATCACTACCTGGAAATTGGAATCTTATATTTTTGGCAAAATAAGAAAATACCTCTTCAATGAGAAAGAGCACGAAGAATCCGAGACAGCTGAGCAGTTCGGCCACGGGATAGTCGAAGTGGAACGTTTTACCGTACTTCTGAAAATATTTATTAAAAATTGAGTTTTTCTCAGAAAGAAACTGTTTATGTGCCACCTTTTCAAAGACAAGGTTCTTTATTATTTCTTATATTTGAAAAAAGGACTCATTTTCGATTTTGTTAATTTAAAAAAGAAGAATTTGAATCCTTTCAAAGACCAAAAATACTCACTTCCTTCCTTTTTAAAAAGTGAACGATAAAAAATTCCAACCGATTCCAAATCCTCGAGATTTTCGACGAGTTCGGGAAAGAGATGGAGGAAACAGGTGGCGAGGAAGACGCCGCCAGAGAAGCAGGTCAGCAAGCAGAGGATGAGCGATACGTTGCGGTGCTGCTGCGAGGTCGACGCCACTGCCGCCGAACGACGCAGGCAGCGGAGAAGCTGAACGTTCAAATAAGTTCCAGGCCTTGACATTCTAAGGAGTTCTGATCACATATAAAAACTATCAGGTTTGTTCTGAGTAAGAAATCATGAAAGCCATATTTTGAAAGCAAATGTTCGGAAAATTCGAATACAATAATTGAAAGGAAGACAAGTTGAATAGAAGAAAATTCTAACTCACCCTCAAAGGCAAAAGTCCCGCCAACACGACTCCGACGATCATCACGACCAGGAAAATCAGCTTCAGCACAATCAAATTCATTGTGGCCCTGAATTTAAAAAAATTAAACCTAAATAAAACCCGGCAAAATTTGAAATGCCAAAGGCCAGGGCCTGAATCCGCCTAAAATCGTTTTTCCCGTCAGTCCTGTGAGCCATAGGAAAAGCAGATTATGCGCCTTAATAAACAGCGGGCAGAAACGCGTTGCAAGAAAATAGATAAGTCGAACGAAAACTGCTTGACTCCCAATTCTTGCTGCTGCACTGTTGGTTTTGTCTCGTTGTCGAATGAAAAAGCTCATTTCAAATTGCGGGTGAATTATATCAGAGCCGGTTTACAGCTCTATCTTTCGGCATGGAAGAAAATGTTTTGAAGGGGTTCCTAGGGAATTAACGGGGAGTGAGAGTCATTAAGCTTGCAGGAGCAAAAGTACGTAAACAAACCCCACAACTTCGAATTTCCCTCACTCAAAAAGGCTATTTTTAAGTTTCCTCGGTCGGTTTTTAGTCAACGCCTATTATTAGAATTAGCGCGGCTGTGGCAATTATCTCCTGAAAGTGAGAATATCATTTTCTGTCTGAAACTAGAAAAAAACCACGAGAAAAATAATATTGAAAATTGGCACGCTAGGAGCGGAAAATAGCACTACTTTTGAAAGATTTTTTACATTAGCAGAATTTTTCCGCCTATTTTTGACAACCAATTGCAAAAGTATCAGTCATAGAGGTCGAAAGAACAATGGCAATCTCAAGTGCTATTGAGACTATTTTTACCTGCAACCCCAAATTCGAAATGGAAACAAGGAAATTTCTAGAGGGTTCCAAAAAGTGCAGGGGTTTCCTCGTGAATATTTCAATCAGGAACATCACATTTCCGAAACGGCCCATTAACATTGTTAGCTATCAAACGACGGGTAACTAATCGAAAGGTCGAGGATTCCTAATTTGACCAAAAATCACTGCCAAAACTCAAACTATTTCGCACTTTGATCGAGTTTGTTCGTGGTTTTATAAATTTCTCATTTTCACGCCATTTTCTTTCATCTGATTATTCTCTCCTGCCCCTTCTAAGCACTTCTAATCCAATCTTCAATATCTTCAATAAACCCCTATTTTATACGTCTCATGCGTATCTAATCCCGGTCATAAATGCACTCTTCCCTGACAATTCCATCGATTTTTGCAGTTCGCGAAAAAACTTTGCACTTTCTGGATGAAATATTGACTTTTCTTTCTAAAATAGCTTTCGTTCGGGTTCTTTTTGGAAATTCGCTAATTGTTCCCCTTTGCACAATGTTTCGCTTTAAAAGTTGGTCTTATCTTTATAATAAAAAAAACGCTTTTTCAGCTTCAAAATCGAGTCATTTTCAAATTTACCTGTTTCAGAATGCTGCCGACCCTGGAAGAGCTGTGTGCAAAGGTCGAGCCGCTCGTTCGCAACGTGCCCGACTTCCCCAAGAAAGGAATCAACTTTCGGTAAGCTGAATTTAGAAAAAAATACATTCGAGGAAATAAAAGCAAATTTCGAGTTGCTACTCGTTTTCATAACGAACACGATCATTTTCGGTGCTTTCGAGAACAAAAAATGTCGTGTTAGCAAGATACAAAATATATCCATGCTTCATTAATGAGAACGATTTTTCATTTGAAAGAAAAAATCACTGACTATATGACACGCGTTTCATGTTCGATTTGCAAATAAGGAAATAGGAACCGAAAATGCGCGACAAACCAGGATAATACGTTCTTCGATCGAATTAATGCAACATCAATTTTACTAGAACTAGGAAAAGCGCCCACTGGCTAGGATTAGGATTTTTGTGCAAAATGTGGGAATAGCAAATGAGTGAAGACAAGTGTTGAAATTTTCGACCTTCAGAAAAGATGAATGGAAAATGAGCTGAAAAGAAATGACGTGCTGTTTTGCACAGTAAGAATGAAACGATTACTGAATCATACTCATCAGTCCTAAAATATCTAAAGTAGAGCAATAGGTAATGCAACCGGTCCTTTAGATAGAGTGGAATTGCCTGTTTTTGGCCTAACCTTTGAAAAAACTACAAAGGGGTGGGTGAAAGAAGGACACTTGCAAAAATATAGAGGACGAAATTCGGCTCATGCATGAAATGAAGATGAGTAATGAAAATTATTAGAATGTGGGTTTAATTATCGCTGAAAAATAGCCAAATGAGGCGATGTTCGAAAGCCTGAAAATTCGATGAAAAAATTTCTTTTTCTAAAATTTTGCCTGAGCCTATCTTTGAAAATGAAAGGAAAAAACAAAGTTTTAACGATTCACTTTTAGCGACATAATGCCTCTGTTCGCACACCCGACTCTGGTGAACGAGCTGTGCGTCGTGATCGCCCATCACATTCGAACACATGCCGGGCAGGTTGACTGCATCGCTGCTCTCGAGGCTAGGGGTAGGGGAAGTTTTGATTTCTTGTTTGATTTTTAGGTTAATTTGAGATGAAAAGTGGGAAATATCTCGATTTTCGGAGAATCCGAGGTTAATTTGAGGCTAGAGATGAGAGAGATTTTGAACCAGACCTGAAAATAACAATTGCAAAGAGACTTGTAGTCGCTATGGGGAACATTTAGAAAATGAAGTAAAACTGCTAAATTTAAAGAAAATTCCAAGTCTTTGTTGGAGTTTCGAAGATATGAGGGTGGAATTTCAAAGAGCTATTGCATCAGGCTTGTTACGTCCTTCCTCACTTTCTTTTCTTCAACGAGGAAGCCAGATTAGACCACGCCCATGCCATTTTATTTTTATATTTTAATATAGGAGTATGGAAGATATATTGTGAGAAAATGGAAACGGCTTCTTTCTTTTTATGCTCAAATTAGTTTTTGAGGGTTTCGAATTTCAAGTGTGAACATGAGAGATTTAGACTACGTATTGCGTCAGGCTTTGTAATGTGTTACCCGCACTTAATTCGTTGAATCAAGAGAATGACTAATAATTACTTTGAAACTATTACCAATTCATTTTTTCTAAAATAATTCTAGTTTGGAGCTCTTGGTCAAACATTTATGTTTCGAATTCTTTTAATTTCTAATACTAAAAATTTCAATTCTTATTTCAGATGTTTATCTAAAAATTATTTTCATATGTATATATATTTTTTTTAAAAATAATAGACTTCAGAAGATCTCTGATACAAATTCAAATATTCTAGGCTTCCTGTTCGGCCCTCAAATCGCGATTCAGCTGGGAGTTCCATTCGTTCCCATTCGCAAGAAGGGCAAGTTGCCAGGAGTCACTCTGCAGGTAAGATACATTTCATCCTAGAGTCTAACTCAACTTTGAGATTAAAATAAATAAAAAATATTAAAAATCCGACTTAACTTCAAAACTGAACCAACTGGAATATTAATTCAGGCCGCCTACGTCAAAGAGTACGGGGAAGATGTAGTTGAGATGCAGGTTTAATGTTTTTAGACGACTATCTGTTGAATTGTCTATTCTAGGAAGGCGCAGTGAAGGAAGGGCAGAGAGTCTATCTGTTGGACGACTTACTCGCTACTGGAGGCACAATGAAGGTATTTTTTTAATGAAATTTTTAAAAAATCAAGAAGATTATTATTTTTCGGGTGCTTTTTGTTGGAGCTTTGTTATTTTGTAAATAACTTCTTTCCGAAAAAAACGACAATAGGCAACAGCTATATGACAACTTGACGACCTATTTCTTTTCCCACACTATTTCGCCCTACTTTCCTATCTAACTATACGTCTCATCATTTGCATATTTGCCAATTTATTTGAGGCTGCCATCGACCTGATCTCCAAGGCAGGAGGCGTGGTCGTGGAGGCGTTCGTGATCATCGAGCTGACAGGGCTGAATGGCAGAGCCAAATTCGCTAACGTTCCCACCAAGGCACTCATCAGCTACCCCGATATGTAAGGAATGAATTTCTAGACTTCAAAAACTAAAAAGGCCATATTGAAGAAATATCTATGACATTTTTATCTCAAGCGGTTGAAATTTTTCAATACCGTCTTTTCCTTCAAAAAATTCTAATTTCATGACACTTTAGTTGCCATAAGCTATGATAAATTTTACATTTATCAGCTTCGCTTAGCTATTTCCTTCGACAATATGTAGTCTAGGCATAAATTTCCGAGATTAGCTAAAAACGTTCAAAAGTCCTTTATGTTCTATTTATGGTTGTGAGACTGCTTCTACCTTCCAAAAATTTCAGTATTCCAAACTTTCCTTTTCACTTTTCTGCTTGCTATACTAAATTTCAGCTAGACGACGATTTTCAATAAAACAATTTATTCCGAAGACAAAGTTTACGTTTTGCTTACTTCTACTAAAAATGGGCATAAAACTCAAATCAGTCAATTCCGAACGAAAAGGAGAGAATTGGGGACGGAGTTTAAAATAACAGAACAGCCTGAAGATGACTGGGAGAATAGAAAATACCATTGATCACGGAAAATTTCGGATTTGCGAAATGCCGCACAGTTTTTACAACAACAAAAAATAGTAAACAAAAGTGTGAGGAAGATCGGAAATTCAAAGATTTTCCGAAAACCAACTGATATTTAGAACATGATAGATAAAATTTCAACAAGACCAACAATATATTTGAAACGAAACAAGAATAGGAGCAAAAGAGGAGAAAACAAGAATTATAGCATAGCAAATGAAGAAAATTAAGAGTCAAATAAGATAAAACCAGGGGAAAAGACAATTGACAAACTTGAAAATGTATTCGAAAGAGGATAATGAATGAGCGAGAGAACAAGGAAAACCAGAGGAAAAAGAAGAAGAAAAAACAATTGAACGAACGAAGCATTCTAATTTGAAAGATACCGTAATTCTAAAATGATCGATTTTCCGAAGAAATAGAATTACGATATCCCTAGTATTTTTGAATCTATTGACAGCTTGCTTTACCGGGGCAAGGCTAAGATGAGCCGAAGGTTCGAGATAAAAAATTGGCAATTTGGACAAAATCAGAGAAAAGACTTCGAAAATTTATCCAGATCACCTAAAAATTTCAAGATATTCCTAAAATCACTAACAAAAATTGGGAGTCAAGCTGCCATTGAAAGCGAAAATTTTAGTGAGAAATAGTTTCAAAAGTGCGAATTCTCTTAAATCTCACCAAAATTCCCGCCCAAGATAAAACAATGGGTGAAGATACGATTGAAAACAGTGTGAAAACCCGGGGTGAACTAGACGCGCCGAAATACTCTCACTTGATCAGGAACAGGAAAAGGGTGTTTGGAAAAATCAGAATACATTCAGGAGTTAAGACAAGTCGAAATGTACCAAATTTTCGAACTCGTTCAAAATTTCAAATATCCGACCTTTCCTAATTTCCCAAAAATCAGAAATAAACGCAGTTCGCTGCCATTTCCCGCTAATACAAACTCATTTCTTTTAGTCACAGAAAAATATCTAGTTTGATATACAACACAAAAATCTAAACGAAAGTGAATAATTTGTATATCTTAGACCAAAATAGAAGGAAATTTGAAAATTCTAAGCAAAAAAACACGAATACCCGAAGTTTGGATTTGCGGGAAATACCAATGAAAATAACGACAATTTACTAAAGAAGAGATATCTGAACGAAGAAAATGAACATAGAAACAAAAACCAGAAGTTTCAGCTGATATAATCAAAGATTTACCAAAGTCAAGATTTTAATTTACAGGATTCTAGAAATATCTTTAAAAGAAAAAAATCCTGCAAACTTTATCAAAAATATTGTTGATTTCAAATAATTAAAGATAAAAAAGAAAAATATGTGTGGTTATAAATCACATTGCACCACCATGTTGTTTTAAGCTTTAACTGAACCGAAAAATAATGAAAAATATTGTCAATGATAAAAAAAATGGAAACAGATAAGTTTGAATAAAATACTCGGTTCAGTTGAATTTCTCAAAACCTTGTTGTTTTGTTCTTTGGACGAGAATTTAACGAGCGCCCGGTTTTCTCCGTCTCGCCACTGCGATCTTGCGCCGAGCGTCGTTGCTCGAGGCAGAACTGAAAAGGTGGTAAAATTATAATTTTTAGAAAGAAAAAGAATTAGAATTTGAAAAAAATGACTAGAAACTTGAGAAATTTTCAGCTTTAGAAAGGAGATTTTTAGAAAATGTCTAAAATTAAAGAAAGGAATTTTGGAATAGAATATTGAGGTTTTTTAAAGAATAATTTTTTAAATTTTACTTGTAGCTGAACGCATTGGAGAACTGCGAGTCTCCGCCCAACTGGAAAGAAGCAGCCGAAGAGTCAGATGGAGCACCGAACAGGTTTACTGAAAATTAAAAGATTTAGAAAGGAAACTATCTTTTCTCCAAAAAAATCGCTAAAAAATTAGCACTTTCAGAAAATTATCATTCTTTTGGTTATTTTCCAAATTTGATCTTTTAAATTCTTGATAAATAAAAAGTAGCTTACTTGAGGGTGCTTGTTGCTGCTGTTCTCCTCCTACAGCCTGTCCCGAGTTTCCCCCGCCGAAGACGAAAAGTCCCGATCCTGCAGCGGAACTGGTTCCGTTCGAGAGACCTGTGGATGGCTGTGGGACACCGAATTGGAACGTCGATGGCAGGTCGGAAGAGGGTTGAAGGGAGGGACCGCCGCCGAATGGGTTGCTGGAAAATAATGTCCATTTAGAAAACCTATAAGATTATAGCTTTCGTCATTTTGTTTTCTTTAGAAATTTGTACAATGTCGGGGGATAAAATTTTGACAGAAGAAAAGAAAAGCTAAGAAGTTTTCAACATTTCTTTTCCAAAATGAAAATAGTGATCTTGGAAGTTAGGCTAGAAATTTACCCAGACGAAGACGGAACGGCGGGTTTTGCCAAAGATCCGAACGGAGCGAATGTCGGAACCGCAGTCGATGTCGAACTCACTGCGTCTGGAAAATGTTATTTTCTTCGATTTTCGTCATTTTTAAACATAATATATTTTTTTTAAATAATAACGAAAAGTCAAAAATGGTCGTTTGAGAAGATATCTTGTGAATAAACAAGTACCTACCTGGTTTGTTATTAGCGGCATTTCCGCCGAATCCGAAGAGAGCAGGAGCACTCGCTGAGGCAGAGACAGTGGAAGCGATGCCTGGAGTCTTGCCGAAGGAGGCGCCAAAACCGGTGAAGGGGGGAATCGAGGGAGCTGCCGATGCAGTCGTGGTTGAGGGATCGGACGCTTTCGAGGCCGAGGCAGGCAGACCGAATCCACTGAATGGAGAGGAGGCTGAAAAAATATATTCTCTAAATTATCTAGTTTTTCCTTGTTATAAATTTTAACTTTTGAAAACATTCTGAAGAAAAACTCTTTAAAAATTTACCTGGAATACCGCTAGCTGCCGAATCCGAATTAGACGAAGAAACAAGCGGTTTGATGGCTCCGAAACCTCCGAACACTGGAGCGGGTGCAGTTGAATTTGCTGTGTTTCCTGAAATCATGATCGTAAATATTTCCGTCTCTAGCTAATTTTACTCATCTATCGAGGCCACACGATTAGAAGGCTCACTCAATTTGTCTTACTCTACAAAACTATTGACTCAGTAGAAGTAAGTGGGTCAGCATTCCAAATCTCAGATTCATGCTGATTTATTGATTTAGAATGAAAACAAGTTCAAGTTCTTGGTAGTTCGAGCTTTACGAAAATAAACTCCATTCAATAGATCCTGATAAACTTTACCCGCTGGCTTGGCTCCGAAAGTGAATGGGGAGGCGGACGCAGCAGGGTCCGAGGTGGTTGCAGTCGGTGCGGGTTTGGCCTGGGGCAGGGAGGTGGTGAGAGAGCCAAATGGAGAGGCTGTTGCTGTTGCTGTGCCTGGCTGGAGCGAGCCGAATGTGATGGTCGGGGCTGCAGAGGAAGAGGTCGATTCTGCTGGCTTCGCACCGAACGTGAATGGGGCAGTGGCTGAAATTTGCATAATGCATAAAAATTTCATTCTTTATAAAAGTAGAAAAAATTTGATATTTTCATGAAATTGATACAAACAGAATTACATTATTTTATAGGGAAAATGAAAATTTAACAAAAAAACAATCCCAACCTGAAGCGGTAGTGGCGGCGGCCGTTTCCTTGTTGCCTGCAGTACCCAGTTGCGGCTGTCCGAAAGTGAAGGGGGCCGGTGCGCTTGCAGTGAATGAGGATGCAGTGGTGGTCGAGGCTGCTGTGCCAGATGGCTTGCCGAGCAGACCAGAGCCGAAAATGCCTGAAGATGATCCCGAGCCGAACAGGGACTGGGTCGGGGCAGCTGGGGTTGCAGAAGAAGTCGATGTCTCGGAAGGCTTAGAAACGGCCGGGGCAGACAGACCGAAACCGAAAACGGGTGGGGCTACTGAAATTTTCTTTTTCGAAATTAAAGAAAGATGAATGGAGTTTGTAGATCAATTGTAGAAGGAATAAATTTTTGAAAGAGGAAATAAATCGTTACCCTGATTACTAGTAGCTGCAGCGGTGGTCACTGTGGCAGGTTTGCTGCCGAATCCCGAACCGAAAATGGGCGCGGTCGAGCTCGTTCCTGTTCCAGTGCCGATTCCGAATAACGGGGCTGTAGTCGTGGTCGATGAAGTGACTGATTCCGCTGTAAATAATAAAATGATAAAGTTCTCAAAGTGACGATGAAAACTTGGCTAAAATCAATGAAAATAAATTCCAATAAAGAAAAAAAACATTAGTCACAGGATTTCAGATAAAATGGTATTTTTATCAAGGATGTTCAAAGGTAGAGTCAGACAGGCAAGGCACAGATACGGCTTTTAGAAAAATAGACAGGTACAGGTACAATTCTTTGCATCTGTGGACATCTCATATTTTACTTCTAGATCAGATAAAATTCGCAATTTCCCTACCCGAATTCGCACCGACAGGAGCCGATGCTGTAGTTGCAGCTGGCATTGCACTGCTCGCCCCCGTGCCCGTACTTCCAGAAGAGAGTCCGAACGAGTAGCTGCCCGAGGTCTGTTTCGATGCGCCGAACGTCGCGATGTTGGAGACGAGGGTGCGTTGCGGTGCGGGCGCGGCTGGTTGCGAAGGCGCAGAGGACGATGAGCCTGGCTTGGATGCTCCGCAGCAGCCACATTTGGACTGCTCAGCCTGAAAATTTTTAAATTAGGCATTTTGAACTGTTTAGTAGATAATTCTAATGATTGGAGAGGGATAAAATAGTGTGATAGAAATATTGAAGCAAATAGGAATAATTTAAGCGAATAAAAACCTTATTCTGGACGAAACAATCCTGGCAATCCCAGGGTTTGTCATCGGACGCACCGGCGGCAGCAGCTTTCCTCGGGCCGGGCTTGCTCGCCCCACAGCACACGCAGTTCTCTTTGTCAGACTGGAAATTCAAAGTTTCGACTTTCTTAAATTAAAAAAAAATCGTCCTTTCCAAAATGCTGAAATTTCGAAAAGAAAAGTAAATTTTATAAGTTCTCATCAAATTAACAAAAAAGACGTGTTTTTTTCCTTTAATATTGGAAATTCGAAAGATCTTACATTATTGGAAACGAAGCATGCTTCACAGTCCCATGCTGCTCCCTTGTTCGCAGTCGCACTGATGAGCCCTGTGGAGTCGCCGTTTGTCTGCTTGACGCGAGGCACATCGGATGTGGAACTGACGATGGAGGCAGGTGGCTGAGTCTGGATGGACTGCGTGGGTGGCGAAGCTGGGGAGACGCTTTTCGAGGAGATCGGCGAGGCCTCCACTCCCGTCGAGCTGCTGTCCGCCGGCGTTATCGGACTTACGGAGGTTTCTTGCTGAAATTTTCTTTTTTCCTTCTTTTGAAAAACACCATCTTCAAAGTTGCTTTTATCGTTGAACATTTTTTTAACGAGTTACAAGCTTTCATACATTTTTGTTGTCTCATAAAATCATGAATTTTCAAAATGAACACAAATTTACTCACTTTATTTCGTTTGTGTTTGTCCTTCTCTGCATCACTTTCATCCTCACTTTCGCCACTGCTGCAGCCCTCACTGCCCTCCTCGCTTTGTTTCTCCTCCACACTCTCCTTGACTTCTCTGCTCTCTACGATCTCCACTTCGGCATCGTCCGACTCGTCGGAGGAGTGCTGCTGTGTCTCCATTGCGGCCTGGAAAATAATTTTAGAACCTGGAAAATGATGATTTCTTGTGTGGAAGGTTACAAGTTCGGGCAAAATTCTTTGATTTTATCTTGCAAAAATAGTAGTTTTGTATAAACAGCAGAAAATTCAGATAGATTATTCAAATTCTGAAATTTCAAAGGAAAAGCTACCTCAGTCCTGAGCACCTCCATCGCAGAATTCTGCCTGGGTTTGAGGAAGCTGAACGCGAGGTTCTTGAAGCGATCGTCCACTGCAGCCGTGCCTTCCGACAGAGGCTTGATACTTAGCATTTCCTCCTTCTGTAAATTAGCATTTTCATTAAAAAGTATCTTTTAGAAAAATTCATCAAAGATTTTCTTTCATAAATTTACAAAAGCACAAGGGATATAGATGATTAGGAAAAACGGGCAGCTTGAAAATTCCACTCAACCCGAAATGAAATTTTTTGGAACATAGAAAAGGAGGAAATGAGGCTTTTCAAGAAAGTTAAGTATGGTTGTGATACTTGAATTTTCAAGCGCTGCAATTTGAATGGAGAAAAATGCTCACATAGGCCTCCTGATCGTATCCTTGATTGCTGTCTTCGTCCTCCTCAGAGAACCTGGCAGAGAACACGTTGGTCGGCTTCTTCTGGGTTGGCTCGACTCCTTTCATGGGCTTCTGATGGATTTTCCTGGTTAGAGGAGGTAGGGCCGTCTTTCTCTGCACCGATTTCACGCCCATATCCATGTCGAAGAGCGAGCACAACTAAAAATTACTTCTCTTTGTATTCAGAAAAATCTAATTTTCAGCCTCGTGGATGACTAGCTTATCTTTTCCGTCGAAATTTATACAAAAAGAAAGATCTATAGAAACTGCAAAATTGCGAACCTTGGAAGCATTGAAAGACGTGTTGCCGTTGACGAAAGAGATGGAAGCCTGACTGGCGTCGACAGACGAGGCACCGCCTCCGTTCGGCAGAAGAGATGGGTTGGCCTGCTTTGGAGTGCGAGTCAAATCGCGCCTGCAATAAGTCGTTTCAAATGACATTTGAATTTTATATTTTAAGTTTTGGTTCGATGGCATCCATAACTAAAGCTATTTTAGCTTTCAAATTTGCCACTTTCGTTAAACATATCTTCAAATGTTTTGAATAAAATTACACTTTCTCTTAAAAAAATGAAAAGATAAAAAAACGTGCATTTCTACAGATTCTTCTAAATTCTTAAAGTAAAACTACCATACCAGTAAGGCTTAGCCCTGATGGTGCTGGTGCCGAGCGTCTGTTGGAGAATTTCGAGTCTGGACGGAACGAGGTCGGCAGCTCTGCGCAAAGGAGGGGCGTCCAGCGAACGGGAAGACTGAGGCAGAGGTAGCACGGGGGCTGTCAGGTTGAATGTAGACGCAGAAAAGACCGGTGAATCTGGGGTCGAGCTGAAAATTTATCAAATTAGTGAATGTCAATGAGAAAAAAAACTAGAGAGAATCATATAAACACAAATTTTCTTTGAAAGTTCTTCAATTTTTACCTATTTCAAAGGTAATTACTCCCAAAATGGACAAGTTTCTTGAAACTCATAAATTTAAGAGCTCCGAGAAAAAAAACCAACTCTTTTTCACTTCATCCTTCCCATATTTACACGTTCGGAAATAGTGTATTTGGTGAAAATTGCAAATTTTCTATAATTTATTTTACCTGTTAGCAGAAGTCATTCTCCTGACAGGCAGGGCGAACAGTGACCTATCAGCCCCTTCCCTCTTGGACTGCTTGGCTGGAGAGGGATTTACCCATCGCTCCACTGCAGGACGACGCAGCACTGGCATGCGGCGAACTTGCTGAACATGAAACTCATCAATTTTCTCGGTTTTTTCTCCTCAAAGTATTCATTATTCTATACACAACAAAATGATAGACCAAACTAGAGATCTAAACATTCGTCTTCTAAAGCATGAAAAATGACTTTTTCTCTTCTTTCGTTACCACTAGTTCATTTTCAAGAAGAGTAGTTTTAACAAAATCCCCCGAAAATGAAAATTTTACTCTTACCCTAGCTGGAGTGTCCAATTCGTCGAGTTTGGCGAGAATCGCCCTGGTCTTAGAGCTGAGCTGCGACGAGTTAGGACTGTGCGTCAGCCGTCTGAACATTTTAATCTAGCTTTTTCTAAAGAAAAATATCTAGCTTTTCTTTGAAAAATTCCCCCAGTTCATACATCACTCATTTTGAAAGTACTTTTTCCAAAAAAAAAAATGGATGAACTTTACAAATATGTGGTAAGTAAATAGGATCAACTTTCAAGAAAAGCTACATTTTTAATTTCAAAGAATTACCCCAACAGGGATTTATTGGAATTGGGCGAAGCGGTGGCCGAGCTGGGCGTGCCCATCGAGGACGTCGAGCGAAGCGTACGCTGGTCCATGCCCGCTACTGCAATTAATTGAAGCTAATTAAAGGAAATTAGGGCAGTTAGCCAGATAGCTAGGCAATTAAAGACGAAAACATTGGCGATTTTCAATCAAAATGCCAAGAGAGAAATGAATTCGAAATGGAGCGAGGGTTTTCAGAAATTTCATGTAGAAAAGATAGAGAAGAGTTGAGAGAAATGATAATTATGCCAATTAGGGATAATTGAGTAACTAAAATTATGAAAAATCGAGAAAATCGCGAGAAATATTAACGAAAATTCGAGGAAATTGGAGAATTCAAAATTCGAATGAGATTTGCAGTAATTTCATGTCAGAAGTTGCAGGACAAATTAATTTTGCGATAATTAGACCAATTATTGGCAATTGGGCAATAAAAATTGCGAAAATCACGAAAAATTACTGGAAATTGAGCAAGTGTTTAGGAAATGAACGAGGAATTTCGAAAAACTCGCCGAGTGTTTGATTCATTCGACAAACGGTCGATTTCCGGCAAGTGTCTATCGACCGGTTTTCGAAATGCTTTAGCGGTGATTCTCGCGTAAATTATTCAAAAATCCTGGCTAGTTTGACGTGGACTATGCATAATTAATGAGGGATTATGACAGGGGAGTCTCGGTAGCGCGTCTTTTCGCATACGTCACATCGCATCAGTCGATAACCGACTGATAAACCAGGTGATGGGGGTGATAAAACAAACGATTTGTTTAGCCGGCCAAACGGCGATCGATAATTGGAACCGTAAAAAGTACGATGAAACACGCGGAGCGGCGGCAGCAGGGGAATTTTGCCTTGAACGAGGAAACCAGGGGAAAGGGGCTATTCCCGCATCAAACGCAGCGCGTCACGCGACGCATGCGGTCCAAGAGAACGCGCGTAAACCCAGGATGAATTGGAAAAGGGGCGGGTCCTCGTAAACCCAGAGAAATAGAGACAGAGCGGGGAAAGGGGAAATCATTCGGCCCTTGTGTCCACTCTCCATACACCCTTCCACATTCGCCCCCACTACTCTTCTCGCTTTGTGCGCGCAGCTAACATATCCAGGACTCACCTTGGACTTGTCTATGATTTAATCCTCAATTAATCGAGCTAATTAGAGCCAATTAACCACCAACTTCGATAACTACCCAGGATGTAAGCGGAGAAACGTTGGCTTTGAGCAAATCTGGTTACTTATTCGCCTGAAATTATGATTCCCTACAAAATTCAGCTAAATTCCGGACCGTTTTTATTTTTCGCTCTACAATTTTTATTGATTACCGTATCGTCGACGCACCGACATAGGAAACGATCGCTGGAATACGGTGAGATTTTCGAATTTATCGCTGATTTCTCCCGATTTATCTTCGAGTACTGTTATTTTGCGCACAATGCGCGTCGATAATCGATATCCCAAGGGCGTGCTAATCGGTTTTGA
This sequence comes from Diploscapter coronatus, assembly GCA_964036155.1. Classification (NCBI taxonomy): domain Eukaryota; kingdom Metazoa; phylum Nematoda; class Chromadorea; order Rhabditida; family Rhabditidae; genus Diploscapter; species Diploscapter coronatus. The sequence goes on from OZ038423.1 coordinate 9,299,188, forward strand.
CCATTGTTTGTTAGGGAAACTCGTTAGAATAACAGGTATTCGAGTAGTTTGTGCCGTACTGCAAGCATTTTGCTCATTTCTGAATTTTTCTCTAAATTTCGACTTTTCTAGGACCTTCTGAAACATATCTGATCTGTTTCTTCGGATTTCAAATTTCAGTCGATTTCTTATTTCGCGTTGATTGCGTTTTCATGTCTGGCATTCTCAATTCCAAACGCTATTTCGCATATCCATTTTTCTTATATCCATCACTGCTATGCGTAGAGATGCAGAGACCATCTGTTTTGGGGCTGACCCCTACGAACCATCTTCAAGAGACCCAAGGACCCATCCAAAATGGTAAATGGCTAGTGCCCAACCACTCGACGGCTGTCACTAACCTAAACTAATTGAAATTGCGCATCCTTGAGGAAATCCACTCGCCATACGATGAGGAATAGGAGATTGATGGGACTAACGCGGCAGGGTTATTCTTCGGATTTTCAAGTGGCTAATAGGGAGATACAGATTTAGTATATTCGGCAGACAAAACACTTGGAGATGACCCATAATTGTGTTGAGATTAGAGTTGGGTAACTCGCTTGATGTTTATCTCTAGCACCTCGGGAAATGGATTGATTCATAAGGGTTACGCCCAGATAAGACAATCTATTTTTGTTGATCTTATTATTGTTGTCGGATTTTTTTTGGATTTCAGGGATCAAATACATTCCATCGGCTAGTCAAATCCTAATTTATCTTGTCCATAAACTCGGTTTATACTTGGTGATATGTGCACTTTGAAAGGTGACACCCTCATTCGAATAGAAGAAAGAATACTAGACCAGTTTCAGGATATTTGTTCCTACCCATATCTCTTGCTGACCAGAGCACCATCAATCTTGACCCGCCCTACAGATTTCCTCCCTGGCTCTCCTTTCGCTTGCTCCAAGCATATCCCCAGACATGTGTTTTATCGTAATCGGACATTTCAAATCCGGAGAGTTAATGGTTCTTGAAGGCTGGATTTGAATCTCAATTGGGAAATATTTTTCTTGTTCATTATCCTAGAAGGATTGAATAACCTAACATTTGAAAGGACGTGATCGAATTCTGTTGATACGGGATAAAATACTTTTGAATAGTTTCGAAATTGTATAAATTCAAACTTTTCTAAAATTAGCGGATGTTCGGCATCTCTGCTCCATAGAACCCAAAGAAAGTGGTGCGAATTTGAAACTTATCGCAAAATTTGAAATCTCTCAAGCAGGTGCAAAAACGTTCGGAAGAAATTCATTTCGTGCAGCGGTTTGGGTCTGTGCCGCGCAAAATGGTGGCCTTTATCTCACCGCCTGCTGAACGGAAAACTAAAATCGGCGACCTTGTAAAGTTAGAGAAAGGGGGAAATTTATGAAAGATAAGAATTTGGAATTGGAGGAATGAACGGAATTTTTAACGTGAAGATAAACTGACAATAAAATCACGGTATTCCTCTAAATGAATTTTAAAAATAGCCGTTTTTATTTTTATTATTATTAACTCAGCAATAACCATGACTTGTCTAAAAATCTTGATGATGCTGGAAAAATGTGAAACGCATTTGAAGGAAGTTGACAAAAAATCGTTATTTTTTACTGATTCTGAAAACTTTTGCACTTCATTCTGAGTTTCAATGAATTATCGGATCTGGTGGTCAGTCATAAAGTCGCCCTCTATTACACAGTCCCTCTCCACTTCTTGCCAATGGGTCATTTTGGTGTTCTTTTCCTCTCTTTGTTCTCTCGAATTTCAATGTTCTTTCGCTCCAATCTCACAACAAAGTCAAATGTCCCCGTTCAGCTGATTTTTTTCTTCCTCAATACTTTGCTTTATCGACGAAAAATGCGAAATGCAAAATGTGGTGGTCAGAATGGGGTTTATGTAAAGTTTACACAAAATCCATAACATAAAAATCGTGTATCGCATAAAAACAAACACGATTTCGCAAAGATCGACAGAGTTTTGTTGGAATTGGTTTGAAGCACACACTTTATTGTTTTTGAAGCTCTTCAAAACGTGCTCTGAAAAATGCATAAAACTTCAATTTTTAGCTAGTCATCTGCAGAGAATATTCATTTAGAGAGATTTTAGTGGCGCCTGATTTAGCGTATCTCATCTTCTAAGTGTGTGCATATGGAAGTAGTTTGCGAGGGAGTTATGACCGGCCTGCATAACGAATAAACAGCGGTAAAGGCTGAGCCCTGGCTGCTACCGATACGTACCGAGATAAACCGAGATTGACTAAACTTTTATGACTGAAAATGTTTAAAGCTCAAAATTTCGATCAGAACCTAGAGCAATTTATCAAATCCAAGCGTTCATCCTAAATTGACGACTAACGTAAACTTTCAGTGTAAATTTTCATTAGCTCCGACTAAAAGAAACGTTCTAAATCTCGGTGAAAGTATATCAATCATTTTGAAAAGAACGAGAATTTTGCTAGATCTCGGATTTTTTTCAATTCCCGAAAGATTTAGGATTTTTCGCTTGTTAATTATGTTGGGATTAGGCTTTTCCGATTCGTGTTTTTCGTGAGCATCAGATTCGAAAACTCGGCTTTTTTCGAGGGAAAAGGAAAAGCGCAAAACACTCGACTTCCAAATTGCATTTCGACTAGAGAATGATGAGATGAAACTTTGAAAGATCCTTTTTCTCTTCTGCTAGAAAAAATACAGGGAAACTTTAGTCGAATTGTGCTGCAAACTCGACTAACTTTTACAAGAAAAAAGTTTTTTGAATGATCACTACTATTCCGATATCTGGAAATTCACAAATTTCTCTTCTTGGCAAACTTTTATTACCAATTAGGCTGGTTTTCTAGAAGCCTGAAAGACCTTCATTCAGACTTCCAAGATTTGCTCGAATTTCGGGGCTCTGATCAAATTCTCAAATTCTACTCGGCAACTCCCGCGCGTAATGACATAATGTCACTATGAGAATGCCATCTCTGTTTCTCTCGACCCCCCAAATCCCTTTATCTCTAATCCGTTCCTTTATATCTTTAGCTCTCTCTCTCTCTAAAGCAGTCAGCGTTGAGAAATGGGCGTTCTATTTGTTCACAATTAGCGCATTTGCATCAAAGCTGACGAGAGAGTACGAAGTAGTAGGAAACGGGAAAGAAGGTAGAGAAGTAAGACAATGAATGAAGTTTTGACTTCTTCTTTGACTCTATTACTAATACTAATGGTCAAATGGAGTAAATATTTTACTCCAACAATGAACATCACGAAGTCCGTGTTCACATTAGTGAAAACAAACTAAAAATTCTATTTTCTTCTACAAAAATAAATTCCGAAAAACGAGAGACTAACTTGGGAAATTTACTTTTTGATGTTTTCGTTTGATACTTTATTAAAATGGTTTTTCTTTTCTCTCATAATATTCCTCTCAACCATAAAATTGCCACCCAATCAAGATCAAGTTGGTTGATTCGACTTGAGCTGGCGGAATCGTAAATCACCCGAAAGTGTTACGATTCTCTATTTGGTCGGAAGGCGGCAAACTGAAGTGACAGAAGCCAGGCGCGAAACCAGTTGAAAAGTGAATGATTCCACATTCAATTTCGCCCGCTTGAATTATGGCATTTCTACTACGGATATTATTTGCCTTGAAGGGGGAATATTGGGGAATTTTCCTTAACCATATGACAAAAGGTCATTGAAAATGAGGGCTTACATATCAACGACTATTTTGGGTAAATATTTCAATTCTATCCCTTGAGAAAAAGCGTATATTCAAAGAAAGTCATTTCAATTTAACGATTTTATCGTTCATTTCACTTTCATTGACTCTGCCATATTCCCCTATCCTTCATCGTTGAGAGGGCTAGAGAAGCAGGGTAGAAGGACTAATGGACATCCGAAATGCTGATTTGGTCAGAACAGAAGGAAAGACGGAAACTCGCTTGTAGTACGGCACAATTAGACATATCTAAAAGATAGAGAGAAATGGGCGAGTGAAAATTTGAGAGAAGGGAGAAAAAGAAGCAGAATACGTGACTGATGAGGCATAGCGAAATCAGATGTATGACTGTGGGAATGAATAAGAATGAAACGAGGAAAAACGTGAAAGTAGGCAAACTGCAAAACGATAAAAATAGTAAAATTCTTGAGGAAAATGACCACACAGGAAGAAGACAGGCCCAAGAACTTCCTTTCTACATGAAGTTTAAAAAAAATCTCGGTGTCTTTAAAACAGTTTGGAATCCATTTAGATTTACTTTTTGAAAAGAAAAATGACTGACAATTTTCAGATGACCGCTACATCGGCCTCAAGTTCGACAAAGAGCCCGAGAACGTTCTCGCGAACGAAGGCGGCCAGACCACGTTGCACTGTCAATACGTTCTGGAGAAGAATGTCAAGGAAGTGAGGATAGAGTGGAGGAAAGACGGAGAAGCCATCGAGAAACAACCACAAATGTGAGTTTATTTATTTATTTTTAAAAATTTTATTGCTAAGTTTGGAACAAGTAATTTGCAGAAATCACTATTTTGATCCATTGACAACTTTTAACGGTTTCCGTTTCCATATCTGGAGTTGCTTGAGCAGCAAAATTGCTGTCTTCCTCCTGTCAAGTTTCCTTTTGCTTTCAAACCAAAATGTTACTCGCGAGTTCCCTCCCCTACATTGTTTCGATACAACGCCATGAATCACTCGTGCAACAGGCGTTCAGGAGTAGACTCTGTAGAGTTTTTCGCTTTACGCAGGAAATTTGTGGATTGAACTAAACTTGTGAAAAGTATCAGATTTCAGGGGTTTTTAAAATCGAATAAAGCTAAAAGCGCTTATTTTTGATAAATAGCTTTTCCCCCTTTGAATATTTTGAAATTCACTCTGAATTCTGCGCGTTTTGGAACGCAACGGCTCCCGCTAACTATAAAAAGGCACATTATTTCGAAATACGAGTGGAATAGCTTCTTTTCCCGTATGATATCCGTAATGCTTTGGAGGGGAATGCGAAAGGCAGAAGCCTCATTTCACATTAATGCGCGATGCAGTCTCTGGGTTTGGGGCTACTGAATGGTCAACCCAGTAGAAAGCACTTGAGCCAAGCAAAAATCGAGGAAGAAAGTGATATTTTTGCCGGGTATGAGTAATTTTTAGTAACATACGTTTGCATATGGAATAAGATAAAAGTCATACTCTTACTGAAAAACTTGAAGCTTTCATGAATTTCGGATACGTTGAACTTTTAGATTTTTGAGAATTAAAAATTTATGAACTTTCATAAACGAACTATCGACTTTGATTCAATTTCTGTCAAATCATTCCGATAATCATGTCAAGCTCTTCTCAGAACAAAGCGAGAGGCTCTCAAATTCTTCAAGCAAATCTGACAAGTCTGAGAAATAGCACGGATTTTCATGAGGAGAAAGGAGGAAATTATGATGAATGAGAGATTTGGAAAGATAAAGAGGCTATTGGAGATTTTAGAGAAGCAGGAAATAAGTAATCTCTCCTTCCTCTCTATGTTTTGTCCTGCAATGCGACAAGCGACAAGATGTATGACTCGGATGGATTACGCAATCCAAAGAGCACATTTTTGCTTTGTTCGTGCTCTCGTAGTTTTGAGCAGAAAGAAAATGTAATAAAGGAAACATTAAAGAAAGGAATAATTGTAATGGCTATTAGCAAAATGATTACGAAAAAAACTTGACAATGGAGAAGAAAGATGATTTTTTCCTGAAAATTATCACCAGTGTCAATAAGTTGGATTCCAAATGATAAACACGATTGCTTACCATCTTATGCAATGCCTTTTCCAGCGATCATCTCGCAAACGGGTCACTGCTTCTTTCATCTCTGTCACGATCTTCCGAGGGTGCCTATCAATGTATCGTCAACGTTGTGACGACTTCAGAGGGACAAGATTCAACGTGGACATTTCTAAGTCGGAAAGCTCTGCTGCGACTGGCTGATCTTCCCAAATTTGATGCTCAACCAGTCGACCGACAAGTCAGAAAGGGACAACCTGTTGCGTTCCATTGTCTTACGGTATGCTGAGCATTCTACCATGAGGTCTCTACTATGAAGCTCTTAGTTCTATTCTCTCTAGGGAAATTACCCATTCTGAGTTTCCAAATCAGTTGGTTTTTTGTTCAGAAAGATAACTTCCCTTGTTAGAAATGCCGCGAAGGGGAATGTAAAAAATATAAGATTAGCATTTATTTTTTATTGTCCAAAAATGGAGAGGCTTCAATTAGAGGTTTCACGGTACATTGAACAAGACATTTGACAGCTAATAAGTGGCGAAGTTTCAGTCAGCCCGACCCAGCGGCATCGTAACGTGGTATCACAACGACAAGCAAATTACGGCTGGACGTAAGTTTTTTCTCCGTGTTCAATGAAAACTTATCATCAAGTTAGTGACGAAGAACCTCGTGTCTTTGAGGTAAACCGCAACAAGAATATTGCCTTTGTGGTTTGCTGTGATAAAAACCTTATTATTTCGTTGATAAGGTAATATTGAATCACAAACCAAAGATTGTTTTGGCTTTCTAAAAAATCCTTTTCTTTATCAGAAATTGTGTTCTTCCGAAGTCACTGCCTTTAACTTTTACCTCTACAACTATTAAATCGCGGGATAAATTGCATCGGAAAGACATTGGAGACCGAATGCGTGAATTCCCTAGCGACGCGTTCCTCGGCTCCTCGCGTGCCTGTCCACTCGAACGCATTTCATTTGCAAATCCAAATGCCCCTGGCTCTTCTTTCTTTCTCTCATTTACCCATTATCTCTAATCCACTCCCCTGATCTGAAATCCTGATAAGACCCAATTGCACACGCAACGATGAATGGCCGTGGAGACTTTTTACCCGAAATGGAAAAGAGATTTGCAAAAAGTATAAAGATAGTGGTGCACAAAAGTTTGGAACACTATATGATTTTTGGATATATGCCCAGTTCACCTACTTTTAGTGACCAGATCCGGGTAAATTTTGCACACATATTAGGCTACATAGTATACGACTATATGACAACTTTCAGCTCGACTAGAATCCATATATGAGATTTTCAGAATGTTTCAAGATTTTCATCTTACTTGAAAATTTCTAAATTCAAAAAATCCTATGTCCATGTGAATACGTTACAGAGCTAGTTAACAGCGTATTTTCAAACTGATCTGTCACTGAGTATTTATGCATAAACTTTATTCCTCGGAAAAATTAATACACAATTTTACAGAAGTTTGAATCGAACAATTGCTAAAATTGCTCTTACTATGAAAAGAGATGATTTGTTTACTAAAATCGTTTAGCAAATCGTATGCAAACTCTTCTGGATAATAAATTTTAAACACAAATATTCTCTAATATATCCGTGTTAAAACGCACCATCAACCAGATCTTTAGCTTATTCACAAGGACCACGTGATTTTTTAATTTAGAAATTTTCAATTTTCTCATATGATTAAAAATATTCAAATATTCCGAAAATTTCGAAAATTCATAAATGGATTCGGATCGGGATTGGAAATTGTCGCACTGTCGTGTCATATGTAGCCTAATATATATGTCAAATTCTAGCCGGATCTGATCACTATGTGTGAGTGAGCAAGGCATTTGTCCAAAAATAACAAAATATTCCAAAATTTTGAACACTACTATAGGAATTATGAAATTTCAGCGGATCTTAATATTCTACCCGTTTCAAACACTTTGGAGATCAGTTCTGTTCAACCTCGACATGAAGGAGCATACAAATGCGTCCTGGAAGGAGCGGGAAAGAGAAGGACAAGTCAAACGGGAAAATTGAGGATACAAAATGGTAGTTCAAAAATATTAGAGCGTTTTTCAAACATAAATGTTCTAGACCTGACGTTAACCGAGCTGGAATTCATCTCCTCACCTCGAGCTCAATCGGTTCCAGTCGGCTCGGAAGCCTTGATGGAATGTTTGGTAATTGGGAGACAACAGCCGGAAGTGAGATGGCTGAAGGATTCTCGACAACTGGTTGTGGATGGAAATCGAATTCGGCGCGTCGGAGTCTCCTCCTTGCTGATTTCGAATGTCACTCTGGAAGATGCTGGACTGTACATCTGCCGAGCAAGTGGTTCGGACGACTCGCTGGATAAGGCTGTAGCACTCACTGTCCAAGGTAAGCTAAACGTTTGGAAGATCCGGGGTATTATGAAAGTTTCAGATTCACCGAAGATCTTGGCACGACCAGTAAGCAAAGTCGCTCTAGAAACGGCAGACGTTGAGCTGGAATGTCAATCTTCCGGAGTCCCAACGCCTACAATATCCTGGTACAAGAACGGAGAATCCATCATTGCTAGCGACTACTTTGTTGTTGAGGCCAATAGGTAGGAAGAAACTTCGAATAAAAATAAAACTGACAAACGAATTTCTCAGGCTAAGGATTTTGGGACTCGTGAAGACCGACCAAGGAGTGTACCAGTGCTTGGTTGAGAATGAGATAGGATCAGAGCAAGCTGCAGCCCAGTTGCTGGTGGATAGTGCAGGTAAAACTTTCGACATAGAGTATTCATGAAACGAATGAATAAAACAGGACCGACCTATCTGGCAAGCATCGGTTTGGCGAATGCAACGATTGCAAAGCCAGCCAGCTTGCGCATGCCAGCTGATGGTTAGTAGCGTGTCTATTCTGTCACTTGAAATGACAAAAATAACCGTTGATTTTCACAACTAACCAGAAAGTTTTCATAAAAGTATCAAGAGTGCTCTAATAATTTCGTTCACAAAAGCAGTAAAGAGTTGGCCTTGGATTGAGTGAGAATAAAATCACAGATTTGGTCTTATTGGACTAAAGTGTTCAAGCTTATTTGAGTTAAAATAACCAAATCACAACAACAAGTGTTGAAGTGGTTTAGCGAAATTAATTTCTAATTAGCTTCTTTTAGATTCCTCTTCGGTAGCTGGATCATCTGGGCTTCCTCTGGTTGCAAGTGCTCCGTTGGGATTCCGAACGGCGACGATAGGTTAGAGATGTTTTCATCAGAACCAACTTCAAGCCAAAATTTCTAGGGAGTCGCTTCATATCGGCTGAATGGGATCCACCAGTTCAGAGAAATGGGGAAATCAAGCGATATCACGTCTTCTACCGAGAAAGTGCTAGTGATCGGTAAGATCTACAGAAGCCTCTTGAAACTTACTGAATGTCTAACATTTGTTTCGTGTAATTTAACATTTCAGCGAAGAGCACGTTGATTATTTACAACCGTGAGTATAGTAGTTTGCTGGCAATGCAATAGAAGTTTCGAGAGTCCTTTGAAACACTATAAAAACGAGCTTGACTTCTAGTAGAGGAGTGATGATAAAAGCCAATGAAACGCTTTCCTTTGCATTTAATGAAAGCCTTCTAGAGAGTGAAATAGAATTTGTTGTTGAAGAAAAGAACCTGTTTGAATCTTGAAATTTCAGAGAACGAATGTTGAACACATCGTCAAATTCTATCACGATCACTAGTCTCCAGCCGAACACTTTATATCTGATCAGAGTCGCTGCGGAAAATGAAGCTGGCATGGGCAAGAGCTCGGAAAATTTCAAGGCCACGACGAAGAGAGAACGTAGGAATTGGAATTTTGATAAACAAATGATTGTTCGATTTTTAGAAGCGGTTCCTGGAAGAGTTGCAAATTTACAAGCGACAGCTCTTGGATCACAAACAATTGAAGTTCGTTGGGATCCTCCTCAAGGCGGTCCGCAACCTGTCAGATACAAACTTTTCTACATCAGGCACCCTGCAGACAACGATAAAGAGACGATGGTCACGGTAACGTCTAACAGAGTCTTCAGTGAATTATTTCACTTTTCTAGATCCAATCGACCGCCTACACCTTGCACGGAATGGACAAATTCACCGAGTATCTGATTCGAGTTGAAGCTGAAGGAGAAAATGGAAGTGGTCTAACAAGTGACGCGATTAAAGTCCGAACTCTATCCGATTTGCCTGCGGCTTCTCCAAGAGACATCGTTGCTGATCCAGTAACGACGACCTCTATTCGAGTGACTTGGAAGGAACCAGATGAAGAGGCGGGGAATGGAGACATCACTGGGTACAAACTGAAGTACAAGACGAAGCAGAGGGGCAGCAAGGGCAGCACCTATGTCATCGATCCGACTGAGAAGGAGTTCACCATCTCTGGATTGGAGCCGGGAACTTCGTATGTTTCTTTCAGAGACGTCGATTCTAGCGAAATCACATTTACGTATTTCAGATACCTCGTCAGAATGGCAGTGATTAACCACAATGGCACTGGACCCTTCTCCGATTGGATTTCTGTCGATACTCCGCTCCAAGACAAGGAGGAAACTCTCCTTGGCGCGCCGAGAGAATTGCGACCTCAAGCTGGGCCAGATTACATCAACGTCGCTTGGCAACCGCCTGCTGATGAAATGGTGCTGGTCAGAGGATATCAGGTATTTCTTCTAGCGAAGTGGAATGAAGACAGAATCGTTTTTAGATTGGCTGGGGTCACAACATTCCGGATATCTCTTCTGAGCGTGTTCCAGGAAACGTGTTGAGGTACAAGATCACTGGTCTCAAGCCTGGTCGAGACTACGTCGTCTCACTCCGAGCCTTCAATCAACAGGGATCAGGATTCCCAATCTACGAGACTGTACGAACCCTGTCGCCAGCGATGATTCCTTCTACACGCGATTTCGAGGCTAGCATGTCTGAAACTGCTGGAAGTCCCTTGGGTGTAAATGCGGAGACACAATCCGCTACATCGATCAGAATAACTTGGACTGACGCCGATCCGAATGCCTTTAACACTATGTGAGAATATACGCTGTTTTATATGGCAACTCGAATATTATGACAAGAGATGGAACGCTATGGCACGGTTTTTCGGATCATATAACTGGAAAAGTTCAATGCATGAGGAAAGAAGAGCACTTCTCCGTTTATTGAAAACTGCTGTCATATTCCGAAAAGATCGTACCGTAGCGTGATATTTGCAAACTGTCGTTTCGTTACATATCACAAAACGATTATTTCAGGTATACTGTTCGCTACAGTACAAGTGCCGATGGCAACCAACTGCGTTATGTCAATTCTACTGAGACCTGGGTTGTCGTGGAAGGGCTTCGTCCAGCTACCGAGTACGAATTCGCTGTCCGAGCAATTGTCAGCGGAGGAACAGCGGTATCTCCTTGGAGCATGGCTGTAAGAAACAGGACGTGGGCTGCTGCACCTTCATCTGCGCCAAGAGACTTGACGATTCTGCCGGCCGCTTCTGGTAGATTCACATTTTCTTGGACACCTCTTTGATTCGTCGAACAAGTTGAGTTTCAGGAGACCCTCATTCCGTTTCTCTGAGCTGGCAACCACCAAAATACGCGAATGGTGAAATCGAAGAGTACTTGATTCTTTATTCGGACAGAGAAAACGTACCAGACCGTGATTGGACGATAAACTACGTGGCCGGGGACAGATTGAGCCATCACATCAGTAATCTGCTGCCCAAAGCTAGCTACTTCTTCAAGATACAGGCCAGAAATGAGAAAGGTAAGCCGATTTGTGACGGGGGTGAAAAAAACGAGTTGAAATTCAGGTTACGGCCCATTTTCTCCGATTGTTCGCTTCACTCCAGCTGGCGGTGTTCAACTATCGTCGAATTCCCGCCCTTCTTCCGAACAGGCTGACTTTGGCCGACTTTTCCGAACTCTGACAGCGAATCCAGTCTATATCGTCGTGATCGGCTGTGTCTTCCTACTCATTCTGGTGTGCGTTATTGGAGCTGCGGTCTGCGTCATGAAGAAGTAAGCCTAATGATTTTTAGCGATTACGAAAACTCCTAATTTAGGAGTTCTTCGAGAAAGAACAGCGGATACACCGCTGGAAAAAAGACGAACACATCGCCTGGAACGGACATGTGGATACAGTCGACAGGAAATCACATTCGAGGAGCCAGTACGTAATTTTCGCTTTTGAAGTTTTCGCATTACTTCAAATTTACACTGACAAGACGACGAAATGATTCATTGATGATCAATATCTATGGAAAAGTCCAAAAGAACTTTCAATGAATCATTCTCACAGAAAATATAAAAAATTGTATCTGGTCCAAGCTTCAGTTATCTTGTATGCTCACAAGCTATACCGCTGCACAAAATCATCATTTATTCATTCATACCGATATTGTGATACCCCAATTTATCACGAATAATATGCAAGTTACGCCAATTTTCAAAGCCCTATAACAAACTCGAAAAATGGATTGTGAATGTAGCCCTTTCTACAGCATCCGACTACATGGTCGACAATCTGGCGACAGCCGTTCTGAGCGGACCTGAAATCGTTGAGTCTCCTCCACCGAGATATCAAACACTCCAAGGTGAGAAATCTAACATCAAATGCAAATCACTCCATGATTTACCAATTCACCTTCTAACGAGTCGAGTATCCCTCTGTTCATATCTCTCCTTTGGCCTACCTTATGTTAAAACCTCCGTTTAAAACAAATGAAAAGTCTACAAATGTGTGCATGCTGGGCCTCTCGTAAAGATCTCAATTCATGCAAGAAATGCATTATGCACAGCAAATTTTTGGTGACAGGAAGTTGCCTAAAGCCGCAAGAAAAGGCATGCGCAAATTCGTAAATCTGTTGTAAAATCTCGAAAAAAAAAGATCTTATTCTTACCTGTTGTAAACCTTCGTTCGTTCTCAGACTCTGCTTACGGAAGTGTCTCTATTCGGAATAGTCGAACACCGGTTCGACAAAGTGTCTCTAGCTATGAAGAGACAGAGTTCCGCGGAGGAATCAACAATTCTGAAGGAGTCTATGGTCGGCCTACTGCTCGCGCTAAACCAATCGTTGTGGCATATCCACCAACAACTTCTTCTGGAGCTGGGAAACAGAACGATGATTATCACAGTATGTGTCGTGTTGTTAGGAATGAACTTTATGGATTGTGAAACTCTTTTTTTATAGAGAACTTTAGTCGGAGCTTTACATTTTTCTGAACATTTCTTGATATCGTTGAAGAGTACACTCAAATAATGTCTAGTCAAAAGAATGCGCTATTGCAGTGCTGTCAAAGTGTTTAGATCGAAAGATAGAAGTAACATAGAGCTTCTAAAAAGTCAGAAGAGATTCTGAATCGTAAACTTCAGGTCAAGGTACTCTGTCCAGGAGTTATCACCAATCTTCATCTAGTCTGGAAGGCCGACAACGAACTCCACAAGTCGTGTACACCGGTTTAGCGAGGCATCAGGTAGGAGTATCAGCTGTCGACGACGATAAATAACTGGAGTTTTCAGCCAATCGCCAAAATAGACTTCTCTGATTCACCTTACGGTTCTTCGTCAGCTTTAACCTCTGCCACACCTCCACTTCCGTCTCAAGCTCCACCCCTCGGTCCGCCTCAAGTCCTCGATGGATATCGTACTCTGCGAGGAACACCACCCAATTCCGCTAGTGCATTGAGGTATACGAGCCCCAGAAAAAAACCTCCCAAATGTTAAAGTTTCAGATCATTCACGGCTCTATCTGGTGCAACTCCGCCTCCAACACTGCCTCCCAATGCCAATCGACCTGTCCTAGTTACAGCTGGTACGAGACAACTACCAGTTGGAAGAGCGACCGCTCAACCGAGAGTTAACGTATCGAATATCTACAAGTAAGAAAATTCGAAAAAAAGCATTGAAGAGGTAATAAAATTCCAGTTCGTACGCGACCTGCTCGAATGATGTCGACTCCGAAAAGAAGCACGCCCTAGCAGACGTCGAAATGCGAAGCAACACCTCCGGAGCTGGAAGCACTTCTGGAATTGGAACTGGAGGAGATATGCAGGTAGATCATTGAAATAAACATGCGGAGCATTACTTGTGAAAATTTTGAAATTGGAATTCAAAATTTCTTGGCTTCGATTATGGAAAGAAAGCTGAACTTCAGAGAAAAAACTCAGATTTGAAAATTTTTGATACCAAATTTCAACTTCGCACGTCTCTTTTTATAAACTTTGAGTCCGAATTGCTGATTACAAAAATTTAGCCTTCAAATTCGGTCGAAGAACTGAATGATCAAATGGAGAATCTGGACACGATGATCAACGATCTACAGGCGTTGCAGCACGAATTCACAACCTGAACAACTTTTTCCCAACTTAGAAGAAAATTTCTCAATTATTTGATTTATTTGTTATAGCGTTTATTTCGTTGCGTTTCGATATTTTTGAGTTGCATTTTTGGTTCTTTGAAATTCACTCATTGCACTGTCATTCCTCCAAAAACATGTCAATTCATTGAATTTGTCATTTTCAGTTAGCAATATTTTATTATCGTCGATTTTTTTCAAAACTTTATGCATTGCTTTTCTGCTCACGCGAGTTGTTGTTGTTCATTATTTTCATCACTTTCATGCTGTAAATATTCTATTTTCTGAAGTTTTCTTCCTAATTTATTAGCTTTCCGTAATTCTATTTGGTGCCACTAAAAAGTTTCCCCAGATTTTCAATATCGTCTACTCTTCTAGTGCTTTCCATTCTAAACCTTAGTGCTCCTGTAGCTTATATCCACATGACTCATCCAATTTCCTTATCGTCAGCTATCTCTTTCAAATGGTCTCACTTATTTTTTGAACATATACTAATTTCTTCGTTGTACTTTTTTAACATGCAGCCTAAAAACTGCGCTCGAAAACGTGTATTCTTGCTTGCCTATTCATGCTGTTTTGTATTTTTATCCAACTTTGGAGAATAAAAATTTGAATCTTGAAAATAAGCATCGAACAACGAAAAACTGAGGTGTCGAGTCATCATGAAAGTTTACCTTTCATGCCTTGCTCTTCAATTTTCACATATCCTGAATCCTAAAAAAATTAGTTAGGTAAAAAGTTTAGACTTAATTTGAAATCTAGTTTAGCTTTGAAAACTTTTATCTTGATCTTCACTATGTCACGGCATTCCCGTATCGTTTTCAGATGCTTATAACACATTTTTAATTTTCTTTAGCATTCGAGAAGTTAGTTCTATTAGTCTCGTGAAAAATTGGTTATCTTTCAGCAAGCTGTCTTCATTTCTCTTTCAAAAAATGACTTACCATCATTTTGTATTCCAAAAAGTCCACAGAATATTAGTTTTCTAGAAAAGTTTAATGAAAACTTATTTGAAGTTAAGATGATCATTTTGGGACGTTTCAAGACAACTGGTTATTGAAATTCAAACTTCGATAAATTCAATATATGACAATTTCCCATGCAAATCATTTGGCTTTTCAAGATCTTTTTCTGCGTTTATGATTCGGAACAGGGACAAATCGTATAAATATTTGTATTTAGAAAAATTTACCACTATGAACAGAAAATTTTCATCAAGGATAAGTAATTTCTGGACCCGTAGGAAACGTAAAACTTTGTTCACTGAAATGTAGATACATGAATGGGAAATTCGGTACGCATTGGAAAGAGATCTACTAGCTAGAAATAGTTTTCGGTAGCCTTACTTTAGACGAAGATCTAGGTAATTTTTGCATTATTTATAAAAGAAAGTTCCTTCTTCAAGATTTAGCAGATATTGAGTGGGCAGATTAGCCAGTCGGTTTCGAGGCCAACAGAAAATACGCAGAAAGCGATGTAGGAAACGATCATCAAAATACCAAAAATCTAAAAATTAGCGTTTCGATCGTAATCTAAAGATATGTGTAAACTAGTGTTGGGCGGAAATTCCGTTTCCGTCTTCCGAAATCTGAAAATGCGCTTTCCGCCCAACATTGATGCGAACCTTATTCATTCTCCAATGCGATACAAAAATGGCGAATACTAGAACGATTAGCATAACAAATAACATCCCGACGGAGCAGAGAAGTCCTTTGCTGAAATTGCATCACGATTTAGAATTCTTTAAGACCATTGGGGTTAACCTGCTAACAGATATAAAACTGGCAGGTGTGTCGCTGCGAATTTGTTCAATGATGAAGAACAGTAGCCAAGGAATTGGCAGGCTTAATTAGAGGAATTATCTCGGCAGCTTTGAGTGGATTAGAAAATTACCCGACGCAGACGTCGAAGATGTTGCTCCCAACCGAACTCGACACCGCCATGTCGCCGAGCCCTTTCCGAGCGACGATAACGCTAAATTGACTGATCAGGTTTTGCGTAATTACCGATGATTGCCTGGTAATCAAATCTGGAATTGACGTTCCTGCAGCCAGAATCGTCAGACCAATGATTTCTGTCGGTATGACCAGCGTTTCTCCAATAGTGTTGGCCCACCAAACCATGAGATACGAGAAGAAGGCGATCCACAAAATCGATACGACGAATGTGACTGGATACCAGTTCCGGCATTCCTGTGACAGATGTCAGTTGACTTGCTTTATAGTTGTCGAATTTACCGGTTTCCTGACATCAGGGACCGTGACCCACATAGGAACTAAAACGGGCACCAGAATTACATAAGTCAGTCTGAAATTTCACGATCGTCAAGTTGATTTTTAGCAACTTTGGAACCTTTTTAGCCACTCATCCGGCCAACTCATGTCTAGTGGTTTTTCCTCTTCCTCTTCAAGTAAGCTCTTCTGAAAATAGCAGGTCAGCAGGAATGAACGAAAGCTGGCATTCTTACGATTTCCTCGATCTGTGAATGTTTCCGATTTCTGGGGATAGATCCTCTGGATGCTGTTCGAGGTGAACGAGGAGTAGAATTTGACAGAGGCAAACCCTCGTTAACTGATGGAGGTCGATAGACAGCTTCATGCGGACGAGTCATTGATGGAGATCGATGGTCACTGATTCGGGAAGAATCTTCTTCCTCGGATTCACCTAGAACTTTTGAAATGACTTGAAAGTTGTCGCTGATACGTAATACGCTCACCCTGTATATTTGTAAGAAATTTGAAACTTTTGAAGTATCAACAGAATTCTCTCACCTTCAGGCAACTGTTCGAGTGTATGGTTCATAAGCTGCATGATCCCGGTACGAAACATCGTGCCAGAATGCAGAATGGGCAGAGATTGCCGACGGCCGGCTGACATTCTTCTGAATGAGCCGCTGAATAAAGACGAGCCATTTGTTAGACCGAAGCGAACAGAAGCAGTACAGTGCAGTGTGGTTATGATAAAAGCACGACACTACACTCATTTTTATGCTTGGATATTTGGCAGAGGCTTTTTTAATCTGGAGTAGAGTTAAAACTTCTGCCTACCATCGATGAAATGGTTTTCTTATCCTCATTTTTCATTTTTCTTTTTTTTAATAAAATAGGTTGATACAAATGTTCTTTGACGAGTTATGAAAAAAAAAAACGTTTGGGGAAACTCTTCTAATGACACTGTTGCAGAGTGAATGCTAGTGACTCGAAAGAAAATTATCGATAGCTCTTCAAGCAATCATGTCAGTTTGATCAGTCTACTATGATAGAATCACAAGTTTCCAACGCAGCTAGAAGCTACGCCTTCATAGGCATCCTAGTTTTAATTTCACAACAACGCTACTCCACGTCTTCAAATATCAGCAGCTTACCTCCGAAGTGAGTTATGCCTTCCAATTCGAGCACTGTCGGAATCGTTTGGATCGGGAGTTACCTAAAGTTTGTGCTCCTCTTTATGCATTCAGTCAGTTGACTCACTTTAACCACAGAATGCTCAGCAGCCTGTAAACCATTTGTGCTCAAATTGTTGTTCGATCTAGGCTGGTTTAGTGTCATCGTTTCGGATTCTTTGCTGGATTCGATATCATCGATCTTAATCACGATTTCTTTTCTTGAAAACTCATCTTAAAAATTACTAACCTTTCCTCCCTTAATCCATGACTCTAACTGGACGTTATACTTCATTATCGTGCAATAGATAATGTAGACGATAAATAGAGCTAAAGCTTCGAAGAACGTTATCTAAAATTGAAAAGGCTTCGTAATTTTTCAAGGTTGTTTTTACTCTCTCGTCGAAGAAAAAGAATACCAGCATAGCTAGCGCTATCATGTAGATAGAGACATCCCTGAAATTTGGTTTATTTTTAGAAAAAAACATAATATACCGAAATAGAGGCCACCATGTCAAATCGAGTACTGTCTTGGAGAATAGCGTACAAAATGCTAGCACGCAGAGAATGTTGAACGTTGCAGAGCCTGAAATTGGATGATCTTATAGTATTTCACAATTGGTAATATTTGGTCCAAGAATTGGCTTATTGGCGGAAGTGCAATGAAAGTGTTTGCGCTGTTATCAGTTTACTGAAAAATTACAACTCCCAGACTAGAGTTTTGAACAGCATTTTATTTTTAGAGAATGTATCTACAATAAAACTGAACTATTCTTAAATATTAGTCAGTTTGATTAATTTTGGCTTATCATTAATGCGATTACACTTTTCAAAAAGAAACTCGAAACCTCTTATCATCGCCGACGACTGGTTCATTTTGATTAATCACACTTGCCATTCTCATTTTTGCCTGGAAAAGCCATCTCTAGTTTTTTTCCGAGCCCTAAAGAGAGGAGTCACTTCCTAGGCGCAACTCGTGCTTATAAATATGCCCTTTTAGTTATTACTTTATTCAGTTTTACCCGCGCCCTACTGTTCTCTACTTTGTATTTGGCGTTATTGTATCGAACGGCTAATAGAAAAAGACCGGTTTTTCTAAGAAATAGTATGGGGAGGCAAGATAGGAAGAGAAAAAAACTGGTGTCTTTTTCTAACTGGTGCCCCGGTGTCTTTTTCTAGGAACCTATTGGACCAGTACTAGTCAATAAAAGATCCTTAACATTCCGTGCAGCGCGAGTTACTAGTAGAGAACTACAGCTAAGGCCTCTTTAACGCTTCAACCAAGCGCCCAATTTCTCACCTGCACACCAGGGCTGTAACGGAATTCCGTTCCGTTTGAGAATTAAACATTTTTGAAATTCCGTTCCGAAAATTTTAAAAATTTGATTCCGTTACAGCCCTGCTGCACACCTATTATAGTTTTGTAGCTGCGGAATTTTTGAAAACTCCGCAATGAAGCTCGGCATTGTTGCTGCTTTAATTCTCACTATGGCAGTTCTGCCTTCCGATGCCGGATTGTTAGGGAAACGTAAGCAATTCGATTAAATTTGTATAAATTAAAAAATTACTTCACATGAAATATAAGCAGTGTGTAAATCCACGAATCGTGTTCAAAATCGGTAGGCAATCCCTAATCGAACAGACTGATCACGATAATCAAGTCAGAAAACGCTAAGGATCCCGAATAGCTCCCAATTTTAACTATGCACTTCACAATGCACCAACAAAAATTAAAAATTAGCTTACATTGTAAAATCGAGCGTTGACAATGCCATTATTCGCTGCAGCAGCAAGGGAAAGTTCACAGTCAAACTGCGGTACTATTTGGGGCCTTTAGAGTTTTTTTTACTTTATTAACGTGTTCAGCGCATTCGATCCAGATAACCTACCAGTTTTGAGCAAGATCCTTGATTTATACACTGTTTACATTCCCTAGACAGTTCTGAAAAAAGAAGCAAAAAGTGCCTTTGGTATGAAGGGATCGAGCTCAAAGGACTTATGGAAGAAAACAGGATTTGGGGTTAGAAAATTTTCAATCCGTATCAAATTCAAGCTTCATGAAAATTATATTTTCAGAAAGCCTCCAAAAAGTCGCACAAGGGTCCGAAAATTACGATTGTCCTTGGAAACTTTCAAAAGGATTCAAAAGAAGAGATTATTATTTTTAAAAATCTCGAAAATAGCTATCATTTTGCAGATAGATGATAAGGAACCTCAGCAAGCCCCAGTGGAAGAAGAAAGACCGGAATACGAACCGAAATACGAACCGAAATACAAACCGAAATACGAACCGAAATACGAACCGGAAGACGAGTCGGAAGACAACCCGAAAGAAAACGTCCCCCCGAATATTGCACTTCAACGGAAAAACGCTAATAGCTTGCGTGGAATTTTCTCACATGTCAATGCTCAATTTCTTTATGGATTCTGGGTGATTTGGTTCGGAGTAGAGCGATATTTCAATCGCTAAGTTTGTGTTCAATAAAGTTTTGCCTACCGACAATCGTTCCAATGCCAACGTTGTTTTGAGCGATGAACACTCCAATGACCGATGTGAAAAACTCGGGAGCGGATCCTGAAGTTACAGATGCTGTCAGAAAGAATGGAACATTTCAAAGACCTCCCGCAGCCATGAAAGTAGCTCCTGCGACATCGTCTGATAGCGATAATTTCTCCGTGAGCACTGCGAGTGAAGGCACGAAGAACTCATCGCAGACGATCGCGAGCGAAACGAACATGTAGATTAGACCGATCAGATGAAAAATCACTGGAAGAAGGGCATTTTTCATTCTGATTATTGATTTCTGACTAACCAGCGCCCTTCTGCCTCTGTTCAAGCGTAAACGCATCCGGCGGAAATTGGCCATCGTCGTCAACATTTGCTGGGGGTGGAACGAGGCTTCTGGAAATCACTAATCAGAAAGCCTGTTGATTTTTTTTTTTAAATGTATTTTTCGAATTCAATAGCGAGCTGAATTTCATTTTAGCTTACAAAAGAGTCCTACGAAGTGATAATCGAATTTTTGACTTACCTATTGCATGTGGGTAAAAATGCTGAGAAGAATGAAGTCGACTCATCAGATTCGCGAGTTTTCGCGTTCCGTTTAGAAATTGTATGATGGGTAGGAGTATAGATAAATGCGAATATTAGAACGGCTCCCAATCCAAGCGCCACTTTTGTCACTGGAGATATCCTTCCGTTATTCGATATCGCCATCTTGCCTTGATTATAGGAATTATCTAGTCTCTAGTCGATTAGAAATGAATGCCATTTCGTGGGGCTAAAATATGGAATTTGAAATGGTTGAAAGATGAATTTTTGAATTTAGCTGAAAAACGAGTCGAAAGTTATTACGAGCTGCAAGCAATCGAAAATGCGAGTTGCGTGAGAATGTCTTATAAGGAGATGGAATTTTTGAGAGCGATAGAGATAGAAATTAGACGACGTTTTATATTTTTCAATCTCAATTTTTTCAAGGGGATTTTTAAGATCGAAAAGTATTTGACTTGTTGAGAAAAAATGAACGCGAGCTTCTTGGAATGTGAGAATGGAGAGATTTTTTCGAGATAATCGGTTTAACCGACAAAAATAATCTAAGATAAATGAAAACGTATAGAACAAAATAAAATGTCCAAAATATTGAAAGAAGTTCTAAAATTTCAAATCCCGTCGAAAAGAGCATGAACGACAGCCTCGCGCATCAAAAGCACAAATGCATTTACTCTCTGCCTTCCCTTCCTTCTTCGTCTTTATCTTTCGAATTTCGAATCCGAAATGAAACAATCCAATTCTGACGGACAGCACATTAAGGATTACGCGAGAAATCTATCTGGGGAATGCTGAAAATGGACTGAAAAATCAACAAGAATTATCGAAATGAAATATTTACTCAAAGTGGCGGAAATTCTCGAATAGATGAGTGTTTGAATTGGAAAAAATGAAGTATAAAATTTTTCTTATAGATAATATTGACGAGGCTGCATATTCTCCTGAAATGATAAGATAGGATGATAATAAAATATTGATACTTCTTCTCTCAATGCAGCTTGATGAGCCATGTGTGAAACTCGGGAAAAAGCAAATGCATAGAAATAGAGGGCTCATAAATGAGATACATAAAAATGAAAATGAATGCAATACCTGGATGAATAAACACTTGAAGATAGAAATATCTATAGTTAGCTATCCGTTCTCTTATAATCCAAGCATGAAACATCCCATTCCAGCAGATTATTGTTGGAATTAAATTCGGAAAAATGGAAACCAGAAATGAAATGATTTTTCGAAGATTATCGAAGTCATGACGAAACTCCAAAAAAACAATCAGACTTTCAACCCATTCCCAATCTAGTTTCTGGAATTTAACTTCTAACTCCAATTTGAAACTAAGTTTGGATTAAGGAAGTTTTATAAAGTAAAGTGTGGTTTGGCTAGCATTGCTTTATTTTTGACGTCAATTCTAAATGAAGTTGCAATTTTTGTCATTTCATAAACCAAAGACAACATCTTATCCTGCTAAACCTATAAATCTCAGAAAACAACCTAGAGATTTGCTATTTAAATTTATGCAAAATATCAAAATTAAGCTAGTAGCGTCGAGAATCTGCATAAATTTTGCCTCGATTTGCGAAAATAGAAAAGGTCAGAAATTGTGATTTCGCATCTCAAAGATTGCCGATTTGCATAGGTTTGATGAGGAGAAAGAGGGTGGAATTGGATGAAGAAGAAGCATGAAAAAGAGTGACGATCAACAGAGCAAACGTAGATGAATTCCAAAATAAAGTACGCCAAAGTCTATGAATAAAATAGAACTGGCTAAGGGGAGGGGATAACGAATGAATGCTTGAAAAAAGAGTAAAATAATGAGAGGACAGAAAAACTAGATGGTCCAAAGAACCAAATGAGATAGAAAAGATGCAGACAAGTGACAGGATAGCATAACATTGAGATGGTAAAGAGAATCAAAGAAAAAAGTATAGAGCGCTAAATAATGTGTCAGACAGAACGAGAAAAAAATTAGAGCAAAATAGCAAAAGCTCAACGATAATGCGCTAGATCAGCACATGCAATGAACGCATCCGTAATGAAACTACGAAAATAGACTGACAATGAGAGACATCGTAAAATTTTTCGACGATCATAAAAATGTAATTTATCGTTACGCGTAGGTATATTAATGTAAGTGTCATCGCAGAACAATGTTGCTTTACTTTTAGATAGGGACCGTCAGCTAGCATTATAGATGTGACATTACGGCCCATAATTTATGGGTCATGTTATACACCATTTTTAGCTCTTGATCATCACTATTAATTCGTAAAAAGGGACACACCGTATTTGATGCGCAAGTGCGGACTTCCAGAAAAATCAATATCACCACCTGGAAGAGAGGAGGGTCGAATTGCATAAACCTCTTCTGGATTTCACTAAAACACTGATTAGTGACTAAGTAATCTTAGAAAATTCAAAATGGTCAACATCTGCATCTAGTGAAAAGAGAAAGGGCTGGCGGCCCCTACGTTTAGATTGTCGGAAAAATGATCCTTCATAAATTATTTAAAAGAAGAAAGTAGAGCGAAAATTTTAAACATCTAATCATTGAAATCTCAGACCTTTATCGAACATCATAAATTCTCTCGTGTACAAATAGAATTTAACCCATGAATGAGTAAAGTGGGAGTAAAAATCGGTTTGCGGGAGATTACAAGAAAACGGGGCACAACTCTGGCGGGAAGTAGCGTTGAGGCATGGGGGCTGAATTGGCACCGCATTTTGTACGCCATCGAAATCGGAAGTAGACCAAACCGCTTCCGGAATGCGCACCACGGACCATTGTTGGGACGAAAAAGCGAAAAACGAGAGAGAAAAGAGAAAGTAGACAAAATAGAAAAATGAACAAGCATTGTGCGCAGAGAGAGAGAGAGTAAAGTAGTCCAGGGTACATTATCTCGAAATAGTGGTACATTGAATTAAATTATTTTGGCATCTTGATCAATTCTTCAAAGGTTTTTGGAAATGTAGATTTAGTTTGAAGAGGAGGATGACGAAATATTTCATTTTTATCTCTAAAATGATAATGCAAAGATAGACGAAGAGAAACTTTCAAAATCTAGAAAATACAGTAGCGAACGAAGGTATTGAGTAGCCCCTTTTTCTTGAGCGATTTTCAGCTAGCTTTGTAATGAACAGATTCAGGTGAAATTTTTAAATGCTCGTCCATGTAAAACACGAAAGTATTTCAATTTTCAGCCCCATTCGATTTCAAATAAGGTGTTTTCAACTTTCGAAAATCTGTCACGAAAAAAGAATAAACCCAATAGTTTTGTCCGCTATTGTACCTTAATTTTTCAGGTAACATTATCATCTTTAGTCATTTCTCTCAATGTTTCTTCTTATCATTTTATCTTTATCATCCTATTTTCATCCATCTTCTCCTCATGGTTCCCATGCCTACATTTACATCATCAGGCCTGAAGAAATGAAAGAGAAACCGCAAAAAATGCAGAGCTCATTATCTCTTCGCTTCACATTATATATATATGTAAATGCGAACGTAGAACATTGGGAATTAGGAACGAGCTTGAAATGAACTGAAAGTGACGATTCGGAAATTTTTAGATACGAAAATATTCGACATAAAAATGATCATGACGTTGCTTAACAAATTCGTATCTTTATTGAGTTTTTACCTATGACAATTCTGGTTCGAAAATATCAGCATAAAGATGAAGATAAATTGTTTAGAATTCAACTTCATCTTGATCTTTCCTATCTTTGGAAAGTTACTCCGAAAATTTCGCACCAGACAAAAAGTGAGTGAAGCAAGCAAATCTTTGGAAGCCGGAACTTTGACCATAATCTGGGCCGATTTTACACGCGGAAATGAACATTCGAAATTTTGGAGGGTGGGACTTGGTTTGGTAAAAAAAGCGAGAATACGAGGAAAAACAAAAGATTTCAAAAACGAGGGTGGAAATATTGGAGTGAAAATATTGAAGGAAAAGAAAAAAAACAAAGAAGAAAGGCGAAGAACTCATTGAAACTTGAATAGAACCGAGATTGGATTTGGAAGATTTGAGGGTTTTAGATGGAAAACGAAAAATAAAAGGGCTAAAAAGTGAGAGATCACGACTTTTGAAGATGGAAAGAAGAAAAATAGGTTGGTTGAATATGTTAAGGAGTGCAGGATAAAATGATTTCGAGGATAAAAAGATGAACCCTTGAAAGTCCGAAGGAGGACTTACCTCACACGAACATGAGAGCTCTTTCCAGAAAGAAGGAAAATGAGCGGTGCAAATATCAAAGAACGAAATTTCACGTTGAATTTTGTTAACCACGCCCACTTGCATTTCAATTCAGCTCAAATAAAAGTGCTTGATACGGAGTTTTAGTGGTACTAGAATCAAACTAGAAGTAGGTCTTCATTTATCTAATGGTGTGAGAGATGAAGGCTCGTCTCCTAAAAATAATGCACTATTTTAGAGCTCAAATCTGAGTAATCTAGACTCTAGTTCTAACATTCTGTCTGGTTCTGTCATCGAAGAACTAGCAAAGATCATAAGCTTACTTGGCATATATGAACTCTTTGTCAACTTTAGATTTAAAAAATTGCCTTCATAGAAAATCCTTAAGGTGCAAAATAATCTAACGAAATCGGTAAGAGTTTTTGAAATATGAAATGTTCCGTACTTCAGAGCATTCCAGGAAAATCGCTACAGACATTCGCGTATTAACGATTCACAACCGCGCATTCTCCTTCTCAAGCATTTGAATCTACGAGCATCTTGAAGCACAAATTGATTAAAAATTCATAAGCTTTGAATTCCCGAAGTTTTTTTCCCTTGAAGAACCAGAAGAAAAGTGTTGTCGAGATGAGTCTACACTACATAGAAGACATTCTCGAAAAGCAATATTAGCGAAAATCCTAAAAAAAAAATCCCGGAAAATCTAAGAATAAGGGAGGCGGATTAGCGTTTCCTGTTTTTTCTTCGCTCTTCACTTTGGCATTAGATTTAAATTATTTTGATAAAAGTATGAATCAAAATTTGTGATGTAGAATTTTTAGATGCAATTTTTCTTGAATCTTAGACCATATTGAAATGGATGCAATCTCATTATTGTAAGGCCAAGAAATCATGACATTTCAGCAAATGGGTTGAGGTAATTTGAAATTCAAAGATGAACAGAAAAAGAAAACAAATTGGAGTGCATATAAAAGGTCTATATAGAATGCCTATGCAATTTATAAAAAATGATATCTTCCTTCAAATTGAAGTATTCCAGTGAAACAGAAACATATGAACACGAAAATGGATCAACTTTTCATATGTATGTGAGTATTTTTGCGTTCATACATCCATGAACTTTCGACAAGAATATGCAAGAGTGACATAAATATGCATGAATGTATAGAATCGCAAAGAGCACGTCGGATGTACTCATATCCCAATATGTAAGCACTTCAATAGAATGGAGTTGGGAATATTTAAGGATAGGATGATGTCGAAATTAGTCTCACAAAATGTTTTAATGCAAGTAAAACTCGACAATTTTTCTAAGTAGAGATATGGTCAAGCAGGAACGTAGTTTTTCAACGATAAGATGTTTAACTTCATTCAAGAAGTGCTAAATTTTGAGATTGCCTCTATTATACAATATAATTGGCAGCCTGGATTCCTCAAGCCCTTGCAACCTAATTCTTTGGCCCGATCCACAAAATACGGATCGGGCCGTCAGAGCCCTGATCGTTCCTTGCTTCCTCCTATTTTCGATCTCACAGATTTTGGACACAATAATATCCAAATGTGACACTTGGGCATTGTGAAATTGACTGTAAGCGAAAATTGCAAAGCAGAAAAGTTTATGAAAAATCGACGATAATTGCTAAAAACGCATAAAGAATGCAGATAAATGGAAATGCACGTGAACTTGTCTACATATATCGAATTTTCAAGAGCTTGAATAAAGCTGAGATAACGCGGGTTTATGGATATCCGTGAGATAAACGATAAAGGGTATCAAATGAATAGCGCTTTTGCATGGCTTCTCTCTGACGTCAACCCTCCTAAATGGAACATCGAAAGCAATTTTGCCTAATACCCAGGGATGTGTACGAATTCAACTCGTTTGAGAGCTCGGAGTGGAGTTCGGGTTGAACTTTTTTTTCGAACTTCGTACACCCCTGCTATTACTGGGATTTAGAAGTGACATTATAATGAAAGAGAGTAAAAAATCAAGTGGGATTTCTAAAATTGTAACGAAAACACGTGGAAATAGAAAATAACCAATAAGTGCAGAATAATTTCCGAATTTGCAAAGCTTCCTCTCCAAAGCTAAATAGAGAGCGAAAATGACGACTCTTCGAGTAATGAATAGAAAAACGCGAAGCAGCAAAAAATGTTGTAAAGACTCGTCAAAAATGCGCGTATTTCAAGCGAATATGCAATGAAATAGAACGGAAAAGCTGAAAACGGCAGGAAAATGGGGAATTCCTCAAAGCGGTTTTTTTTTAAAAGAATTCAAACAAATTTTTCGGGTGATTTAAACCATTTTACAGAATTTTGATAGAAAAATAGTCTAGACGCTTTTTCTTGATACTAAATCAAATTTGGCAAGGCTTAAAGATAATTGGAGACAGATTGGGGTAGGATTTTAAAGGCTAAATCGGTAAAAATTCCCAGAACCTCATAAAATATGCACTTACGCTAACCCTTGCTGAAAGTTATCAATAAAATGTTATGATCTAGAGTAGATGGAGACGTAAAATCACTTTCCTCGAAAACGATTGTTACAAGAAAAAAGCCAGACTTTAGAAAAAATTTCCGAATAGTTCTTTTTCCGACTAGCTATAAATTTAACATAGGAGTTGCAAAAATAGAAAAATCTAGTTCACATTTGAAAATACAACTCTGGTGCGAGGGTGTAAATGGAGTGGATTTGTGGCTGGAAATGGCAAGAATGATTGACTCGCCTTGCCCCTCCCTTCTTCCTGTTTTCGTGTTTCTCCAGAGGTTTGAATCGAATCTTTCTAGCTCTTCAATTCTTGCATTCGCGCGCTCTTTGCTGCCTTACTAGCCCTCGATAGGCTTGATTTTATGAGGTCAAAAGCATCGCTTTACCTAATAAAGACAAAAGGAAGAGAAGAAAACTATTGAAAAGCCACTTTGAAACCTCTATTTTTCTGCAATCTTTAGGCTTTTTGAAAATAAAGAATGCAGAAAGTCCACGCCAAAATAGTCGAATGAGGTCTTAAGGGGTCTGGCAAAAATGCCGAAAATCCTCGTCTTTGAAAGATTAGAAACGCGGGAAACGAGAAAGTGTAGTTTTCGGATTCTGGAGTAAATGAGACAGTGAAACTTTACTCGGAATTCGTTGATTTTTTTCCTTGGAAGAAAAAACTAAAAGAATTAAATTTAAAAAGAAAAAATCTGAAAATTATGGCCATTTTTAAGAATAGGAACATTAAAAAATGTAAATTTCTAAAACTAAGATAACCAGACATATCAAATTGAACATCAAAAGATCAAAAATGTGCAAAGAAAAAAAACAAACCAAAGAAATAATGGTCCGAACATTTTTCGTCTATTTAACGTTTCAATGAGGCCATCGTTGAATCGTTAAAATGGCACAAATGAGCGTAGAAAAGACCTTCGAAAGCGGGCCGCAGAAACACAAAGAGTGCAAAAATGAGCAGGCAGATACGTGTGGGAATTTAGGGGAAGGATAAGGAGAGGATAAAGACAAAGGCCGCAGATCTGGAAAGGAAATCCGGGGAAAGTCGGGAATAAAGAACGAAGGTTTGAAGGAAAATTGCAACTTGAGATGGCATCTTTTGATTCTTTTGATCTGAAACTTTTATTTAAAGAATCAAATTTTATCGCCATTGTGAAGGGTAATGAAGAAATAATGTAAAAGTCTGGATTATTGGATAAAGATAAAAATATCCAACTCTATTTATTTTTGTTTTTCTAAGATTGATCATTTCGGACAAACCCATCTCAGCATGCACATGTTTTGGGAATCAAATGATGTCACGCTCGCTTGAGAATCCTATGAAAATCAACTTTCGAATCTTGTCTGATGCAATAATCAGGGCCGTCCAGAAATTCTGTTTCTGTTCTGTTTTTTTTTGTTTTCTGTCGATTTTTGACCATTTCTGTTTGTTTCTGTTTTCCGAAATTCTAAAAACCCATTTCTGAACGGCCTTGGCAATAATTAGTCAATTTTTCAATCTTTCTGATAAATTATCCGTCTAGCTGAATTCTAAAAATTAGCAAAACTTTAGATAGCTGATCTAAAATCGAAGATTCAAGTTCAACAGTTGAATAGGGATTTAAAAATTATTAAAAAACGATTATTTTATAAAAAAATTTTTTTTTTTAAATAGCAATAAAATGAAGGACCAGGCATGAATGCACTTTGTGCAATTTTCTGATCAGATTTTCATTCGTTCCCTTTTTATCTCCCTTCCATCTCCACTCTCTAATTTTTCTTTTCTATTGTCGTGTTCTTTCGGGTCTTTCTTGGGAACGGCAAAGGCTATCCTGAAATTGGGAATTGGTAACCAAATGCAGTTAGAGAAGAGATGGCAGAAGTTGATTGAGTCAAATGGAAGACGAGGTATAAAGGGGTTTGGAGAGATTTGAAAAAAGCGGAGAAACAAATAAAGCTAAAATGAGAATGAACGCAAGAATTTCCTCGAATGTAGGCCTTTTTACAATTTTCGAAATTTTCTATAGAAGATATTGAAGGTGAAACAACGAACGATAAAACGGCAAAAATTGGGACAAATCACAAAACTTCAAATAAGCTCAGAAGTTTCCTACTTTAATTTCCAGTACTATTTTCTCTTCTACGAAATAAAAGGATCAAGAAATAGAGAGAAAGGTAGCGAATAATGGATGCCAAAGCAATAAAAACCCGACCGGAAGACACATTTTGGCGGGTATGCATTTAGTGCTCTAAATCACGACCACATTCGGGTGCAGTACCGATCTGCTAAATGTCAGACCGACTTACATCAGAAAGTGGAGGAGAATGAAGGCAAGGACAAAGAATGGCACGACTCACTGACCACGACAACAAAACATGAAGACTACGAGTGGACCGTCGTTCCGAATCACAACTAAGGCCTATGATGTTTGAAAAGTGGCAGTTATTTGAAAAATATGATTGATATCAGGAA
Organism: Diploscapter coronatus; assembly: GCA_964036155.1. Classification (NCBI taxonomy): domain Eukaryota; kingdom Metazoa; phylum Nematoda; class Chromadorea; order Rhabditida; family Rhabditidae; genus Diploscapter; species Diploscapter coronatus. The sequence goes on from OZ038423.1 coordinate 9,328,839, forward strand.
ATATAAATAGAAAAATTTTATTCGACAAAAATTCATCAGGGTTGATTCTAGTTACCCTAGGTGTGTGCAAAATTTTCCTCGATGATTGTTTCCCTTGTGAAACGTTCCAAAAGACCATGAAAAACTATCTTATGAACCATAAGAAAATTCTGAGATTTAAATTAAATGAGGATTTTTCATTATGATGTGTTAAGGAATGTGCCCAGAAATTGGTTGAGGTGATGAGAGGTTTTATTTACGATTACTCATTAAACGAGTTATATTATTTAATTGCGGCGAGAAAACTTACTTAAAAATTAAACAACTGAAAAAAACGACAAATTCACTATAAAACTAAATCAAAGCTGGCGAATTGTATGCTTTTGCATACCAAATGGGCTTATTCTTTCATCCTTTCACAAGCGGCAACAAAGCATTGTTTTGCGCTCTCATTTCGGGTCGAATTTTCGAATTTACAACGACAAATAATTTGTTTTCCGCTCGAAAGGATGGCTAAAAACGACGCAACGAAATTTTGAATTTTGAGCAGAGAATTCTTGAACCGCATGAAAATGCGATAATGATGAAGAGGGACTCTAAAATGAACTTAAACGGGGTGAATTGGGCCCAAAATATCTGTCATTAGCAATGACTTCATTTAGAAAGTTCAAAATTCGAAGTTAAGTAATGTTTCAAGCAATTTGGAAATGATATGTCATCGTGTCAAGGAATGGTCAAAGAATTAATTTTGAAAATTCAAAGACACGGACAAGAGAAAAGGTCGATGATTTATTCAACCACGGAAAAGAAAATAGTCTACTTATGCTCGAGTTTTTCGTAGAAAATTATTAGATGCCATAGATAGGCCAAAGTAACATCACCACTTTTTATTTTATGCTGCATTTTTCTTAAATTTTGTGACGTAATTTGTTCTGATCCATATTTTTCTTGATATGGACTATAAACATAGTGTGGCGCATCACTGGTCATAAATTGCAATCGCCATGTGTATCTTCAAAATTGAATTGCTTCCTTCTTTCTCTTCTCTGTCTTTCAATAGCAGTGACCATTACGAACTGACCACTCGATATCATTTCTCCTCATATCGATTTTATTCTTACACTTTCTTTTTGATTTTACTATTCTTCTCGTTTAGATTGTGTTGCATTGAAAACTTATTGAGTTCTTGAGGAATTCAAAGTGTTGCAATTTTCTTCGCTTTTAGATCTCACTACCCTTCAAAATGCCTCAAGATAAAGTCGCTATAGTTGGAAGGTGAGTTTCGTTTTACTTCTAGTAAGAGAGTCGTAGTTCAAATTCACAAATGGACCCATTCGGAGCCATAAACTCTCTAGATTTTCTAAACCAGCACATTTCAGCGGTTTGATCGGGTCATGTTGGGCGACCCTCTTCGCATCGGCAGGTTATTCCGTCACGATGTACGATATTTCCTACGATCAGCTCGAGAAAGCCAAGGCAAATGTGAAGACGAATTTGGAGAAACTGTCGAACGAAGGACTGCTAAGAGGAGCGATTCCAGCTGACAAGGCATTTTCTGCGGTCAATGTGACAACTTCGCTGAAGGACGCATTAGATGAGGCTGTATATGTCCAGGTGGGTAAAGCTTCGATAGCTTCAATTTGATGATAGCAGAAATGTCTGAAAATAATTGTTGAAGTAAGCTATTTTTGTCCAATGTTCAAATTTTCAACTCAGGAGTCGACGTTGGAGAGCGTCGACCACAAGAAGAAGATCTTCGCCGAAATGGACGCACTCGTCGGAGAGAACACGGTTCTCGGCAGCAGCACATCAACGATTCCGGCATCGCAGTTCACAGAGAATTTGATTCATCGGTAAAAAATAGAGTTTTTCAAAAAAGGGATTTTGATTCAGAAGAAACTGCCTCGTCGTGCATCCCGTGAATCCTCCACTTTACCTGCCTCTGACGGAGATCGTCCCCGCTCCATGGACATCGCAGGAAGCTGTCGAGAAAGTGAGGGACATCATGAAGAGCATCGGACAGGTACTTTAAGTGATCACGGAAATCATCTCATTCATTCATTCCAGGAGCCAGTTTGCTTGAAGAAAGAAGTCCTCGGCTTCGCAGTCAATCGTCTGCAATTCGCATTGCTGGCAGAAGCCTGGCGTCTCGTGTCAGATGACGTTTTGTCGCCGAGTGACGTTGATAAGGTATAGATTGAGGGTGTAGATGGAAGGAGATTTTGTGGGCTGTTTTACTTTTCGGAAGAATGGCGAAGTTACACATACGCATAAGATTATAATTCTCTGTACATCACTCAATTTGAACGACCTCGGCAGACTGGATAATAGAGGATTGATCAATTCTCTAAATCTAGGTGATGTCTGCCGGTCTCGGTCCTCGATATGCGTTTAAAGGACCGTTCGCGACGATCCACATGAACGCGAATGGCGTGATGGACTACTGCGATCGTTACATGGCCGGCGTCAAGAGGGTGCTGGCTGATCTGGGACCGATTCCGACCTTCGAAGAGCCTCAGGCCCTCAGGGTATGTGAATTAATTCAATAATTTCAAGAACTTAAGCCTCTCAGGAGATCGACACTTCGTTGACCGCTGAAATGCCTCTGGACAAGCTGAACGAGCACAAAGCGCAACGAGAGAAGAATCTAGCAGCTTTGATGCAGCTCAAGAAATCGGAGCAATAACAAATGGATCAAATTTAATCTTTAGGAATCGCTTTCAAATATTTCATTAATGAATTGAAACTACTATGAAATAAACATTGATTTGGTTGCAGAATTTAAAAAAAAAAATAAATAAATAAGATGTTTTAGAGAATATTTATTTCAATTACGATTATCCCTCGCCACTTTTGAATTTCTTCGAGAGTTGTCTATATCATGTGCATTGAAATTAAATTATTATTTCACATTTTATTGAATAAAGTTTCTATATGAAATCTGAGGTTATTATAATCAAGTTTTATTTTATGTCAATTTTTTCGACTCCTCGCCATTTATCTGCTTGTGGATCGTACTCTTCGATTGAATTGCAAAAATTTCCATATAAAAATCTATAAAAAGTTGGAAAATATTTCTTAATAAAGATATGCAAAATCTCAGCTCACCCTCCGATTGCATACAATTTTCCGTTAGCGACAATGAGCGAATGATTCGCTCTTGCATAATTCATATCAGCGATTCGAGAAACTCGATTGTCAACTGGAATTGAGGGGTCGAAGCACAGACAGGATTTGAATATATTATCGTCATTATCAATACTAAATATATAATGGCACATTATTTATTACATACAAAATTGACGACTTCACTCCTCCATTTATGTAAATTTTTCCATTTAGCGATGCAACTCCGAAAGAATGACGCTTTTCTGGAATCTCTCCAATGTCAATCCATTTCCGCTCATCGTCTGATAATCGATATATCTTTCTGTTTCCACGACCATCAATAACTGAATATCCATGATTACAATAATGAATATGCTACAATGTGACCGTATGACATTTGATTGCATGTTATTGTTCGAACAGAACTAATTGGACGAGGAAAAGCAGGTCCTGTTTGCCATTTTCCGTCTATTAAAACCTGAATAAACTATTTCATGGACTTTCATTCGGTCTTCTTACATCCACACGATTCGTCATTCTTTTCATTTCAGGATAGTATCCACCCAAATAATAGAGTTTGTCCTTGTAATAAGTCACAGATGCATATTCACGCCATTCAGGAGGATCTGGACCTGTAAAATTCTTTGAGTCGATCACTCATGGATTTTCTGACAAGACCTCTTGAAGTTTGTCGAGTATTCAAGTCATATATTTCAAATGACTTTTCAGATGGGCTAATTCCAAAAATCTGAAATTTGAGAAATGATTCAAAATAACGAACATAGAGAGTTTACTTTATTCTGTGTAGTTGCTACTCCATACGACCAATAAAAATGGTTGAATTTTGCAATCTTTTCAATCGAACAATTATGCGAATCAAACAGATAAATTCTTCCTTTTAATATATTTTCATCTCGGTAGAATACTAAATGAATGAAGATATTTTAGGGGTTCATGAAATAAACTCCTTACGATAGAATAGAATTTTATTTTCTGTTATTAGTGGCCTATACCACATTGTGCTAATTAGCCCAATTAGTTTTTTAGTTATCCCTTCCTAAATTAATTTTACAATAAATTTCTCTTTTTCAAAATATTTTTGCTGTTGCCAGACCTCAGCTGCATTCGCAGCAATAGCGGCTCCATGAGCAATAGCTTCATCGGGATTTATATCGAATTTTAATTTAGACCTTCCAAATTTATTTTCCAATCCTTGTCGAATATCGGGAACTCTAGTAGATCCACCAACTAATATCTAAGTGTTGCTATTTATTATCAATATTTAATAAAATTAAACTCCTACCACATAGTCAAGCTGATCTGGTGACAATTGTGCCATATTTAGTGCTCTATCAACATATATCATTGTCTTGTCAAACAGATCGTTGCATAATTCTCTGAGCTTTTCCAATGATAACATTACATTTATTGAAACATCATCATTTATGTCTAACTAAATAAAACAAATGTATGCCTTTTCTTAAAAGAAATTCATGTTCTATACGTGAATATTAACTGGATCCTTTGAGGACGACAAAGATTCTTTCGCATTCTTGCATTCTGTCCTCAATCTTTTGATCAGTCTAGGTTTTTTGTAAATATCATAATTGGGCGATGATTTTTTGAACTCGTCGATAGCGTATTTCATAATTCGACTATCAAAATCTTGTCCCCCTAAAATCGTCCTTACTCAAATTTCACAATGCTTTGCTACAACCTAAGTGAGAGTCCCCAGTTATAGCTTTCAACTCATATCCATCTTCCTTTATTTGAGCAACACTTATGTCAAGAGTTCCTAAATACGACTATAATGATTTTTTAGCTGATTTAATACCTCCTCCAAAATCGAATACCAATATTTTCGATCTTTCCAATTTATACTTCTTTATGTATGCAAGTATAGCGGCAGTCGGTTCTTGTAACAAATCCTTCAATTTCAATCCAGCCATTTCGACCGCTCTCTTGGTTGCAGCTATTTGATCGGAGTTGAAAGAAGCTGGTACGGTGACTACAGCTTTTGTCACTTTTTGATTTGTGCACCTCTTAAAAATGAGAATAAATTTAGTAGATGATTCGGTAATCAAATTTTACAAGATTATCATAATTTATGGAATTCGTTTCATTTTAGTTGGCATGATTGAGCACGTATTTTCACTTTACAGTGCCAAGCAATGTCAAATGATTGGAATGGTGGAAAACAGTGAACTCTGAATTGCAATTCAATATTATGATATCTAACTCTTACCTTCACTTGATCCTTCAGATATTTGAGAATTTTCGCCGAAACTTCTTCAGGCAGAATGAACTTCTCATTAGATTTTCCCTTATTCAAGACATATCCAGCACATCCCTAAACTTACTTGAATAAGTTCGATAAAATTGCATTCTAAGAACATCTCTCGTATCCACATTGAATGGCCACAATTGTCGATTATCAGCTATGGGTAAGTCGTTCAAAATAGGCCATCCGATTAGACGTTTTGAATCTAAAAGATATCATTTTCGGGAAAGTCTCACTGAAAATCACCATAAAGTATATTGGACAACTCTATATTAGAGTCCAACGCAGGATTCCCTACCAGAATTTCATTATCGCAAAATGCAACCACAGAAGGGATGATGTACTTGCCTAAAGAGTAGTCATTTTGTTCTTCAGCTGAAATAACCTCAACAAACCATCATCACTTTGAACGGCTGTTGGTTTACCATCTTCTATGACTGCAACACAGGAATATGTAGTTCCCAAGTCGATTCCAATGGAAACCATTCAGGCTAAATTGAAAAAAATCATATTTTAAATCTTGGCTGGAACTCAAATACATTTTATCATATCATTTTTCGCTTTATCACCAAGATAAAGCGTATTTGGGTTTCAGCCCTGTTAAAATCAATAGCACCCACCGTGATTCTCTTCTCGCAAGACAAACTGATGAAAACAACAACATGCAGTATCTTTGTTGATACCACAAGATTCTCAGATTCGCAATGATGAGCAATTTTAATATGAAGAAACTTCAAAGTTTTCAATATTCACAGTTCCTTCATCATTGATTTAGGGTCCGTAGCTTTGTTCACCAAAACCTAATACGTGAAGTTTTCTTTACAAAACATTGAAGAATGATCCTCTTCCAAAATTGACGGATCAATACATTAATATGACATTAACTTTATAAATATTTCGTTATTATGAACCCTAAACAGAATAAACTTAATGACTATCCTATTTCATTTTTTTCTTATCCGACTTTGCCTAACCCCTATCTTATATCGTACCCTATCCTACCCTATGCTTAATCTCAACTTTTTATGCTTATTTCTACTGGTTACCGAATCCATTTCCATGCAACGTCAATTGACGAAAATCTTCGCTGATTTATTTCTTGGATACTCGGTTAGATTTGTAGGTTCTCATTTTAGCTTGATTTATGGTCAGTTAGTTAGTGAATAATGAGATATTCTATTTGAGGTGGATTTTGCATCTCGGTTGCCAGGGATACTGTAAACTGACATTTAGTTTGAAATCGCTTTGCCATAAAACTAAAAATCTATTCTTCTCGTCTTTGCATTGAAATGCTTTTTCCCTTCAAAAGAAAACGTGATAAAAATTTCGATAATGCCACGTCAAATAATATGCATTGCATATTCAATCATTTCATCTTCATTTCCATTTCCATACGTCGGCAATTCATGCTAGATTTGACTGTTTATATTTATTTCCACGATATGAATATATTTTCTCGAAATTCAATTTTCTCAATTTCAAATATAAAATACCGCACCGTACACTTTCTTCAAGAACATGCACTTTTGCAAGTGCCAACATTATTTTGACACCGACTTTTTCTAGTCAATAACTGTGATAGTGATTCTCAGGCCATAAATTTGGCTTTTTCCAAGTGTCCGATTATTACAGTATCGCCTTTTTATAGTGGCATTTTTCAGTTCTCTTTACAACTGACCTTGCCCCTTTTTCCTTTCTCAATAACCACTTTCATAACTCCTTTTCACGTCGAAATGCCGTTTTTCACGATTTTTCACCGACAATTGATTTTTTTCGCTAGTTTTTTTTCAAACTTTTTGAATTTTTAGACTTTTAATTTCGAAAATGTTAAAAATTGATTTTCCCCCATAACATTTTCAAGCTTTACGAATTTTTCACCGCTTCCAAACTTTCAAAAGTTCCCCCTGCCACTCTTATCGGGCTCTCGCTATCTTTCCACTCTTTTCGCCTCTCCAACCCCGTTGTGTCTCGTTCTAAATTCAACAATCGATATGTGGTGTGGTCCCGCTCCGTTCCACTATTCTTTCCATTTCCATTTCCATTTCCATCCTCTCGCTCTGCACACGAAAAATCACGAATTTTCGCACTTCAATTGTCTTCCTTCAAAAATTCTTAACTTTTTATTTTCAAAAATCTTGGCGAGAACTTTGAAAACGTTTCGAGACAAATTCCTACGTTTTCCGAGGAATTCTCAAATTTCGCCAATTTTCAGAAAATTCATAGCGAATTGATATTTTTAAATTTCTTGAAAACAATCGCTGATTTTTCCAGAAGCTAAATCAGAAATGTCGGCCGAAGTCGGGGACTCTGCTGATCTGGACGAGAAGAGGCTCGATTCGGTTAGTTTTCAAACAAATCGATAAGTTTGGTTATTTGAAAGCTCATAAATTGCAAACTTTTCAGAAAGATCAATATTTCCAAGTTGCTATAAACTTAAACCAAGAGTCCATATTTATCCGATGAGTTTTTGAAGTTTCAGAAGTTAACGGCAACCAAAATAGATTATAAGAGGGCGAAAGCGTATATAATTTTTGGGAGAAAGTGGGGATTTTTCGAACTCAGCCAGAATTTCAGGCGTTTGTGGAGTGGTTGGTTTATGGTAGATGGAAATGGAGATGGGAGGAATGGAGTTTGGAGATGATGTTCTTGTGTGATGGAGATGATCTTTGTCTCTGATTGATGACTTCTTGACTGACTTGATGAAATCGTTGATGGGGCAATGTGTTGTTGTGTTTCAGTCGGAGAAAGTGGCCAACGGCAGCGAGAGGAAGTCGCGCAGTCGCAGTCGAAGTCGATCCAGGGACAAGGAGAAGAGGAGAAGATCCGGCTCCAGCAGCGGACGATCCAGAAGCAGGTCCAGATCCAAGGATAGGAGGTAGGAAATTCAGTTCTTTTAAAATTAGTTATCAGGCATTTTGAACAGGAAAAAAGGATTGTTAAGGAACTCTTCTTTTTTAAAGTATTATTTTTTCGAATAATAAAGATCTGATTTTCCATTATTTTTATATTGACTTTAAAAAATGATCACCATGTAAAACCAACTAAATTTGTCTTTATAATTTCTGTCAAAATTACAAATCTCAAATTTCAGCCGCTCAAAGTCACGTTCACGCTCACGTAGCCGCTCCCGCGACCGCCGTCGCCGTTCGCGCAGTCGCTCGAACACTTACTCACCTCAGCGGGACGACAGGGGCAGGAGGGTCGTCAATGGGCGAATTCACATTTCTGACTTCGGAGGGGATGTCAGACGCAGAGATTTGGAGAAGGCTTTCGAGTAAGACATGCCATCATTAAAACGAGTTATGAATTGAAAAAGTCGAAAGAAATGAGAGAGTTAAAGTTTCTAGTTTACTTTGCTTTAAAAATGAAATTTTCAGACGTTTCGGCAAAATCACAGACTTCTGGATGGCCTCATACCCGCCCTACTACGCGTTCATCACCTTCAAACACGACTCCGATGCCGAGGAGGCCATCAGGAAGATGAATGAAGAGTAAGATTTCGCTCAGAAATCATAGAATGTGGAGAAGGAAATGTCAAAGTTCAAACAAGTCACGATTTCAGACGCGTGTTGGGCCACCGAATCCGCGTTGCGTATGCACTGCCTCGAAGGGAGTCAGGCGGAGGCGGTCGTTATGGAGGTCGATATGGCGGTGGGGGAGGAGGAGGAGGAGGAGGAGGAGGACGCAGAGACTACGGGTAGATATTGAACTTTAAACTAAGATTGCTGGGAAGATTTTCGACAAAAAATACCTATTTTATTCAAATTACTCTCCTACAGCCATAAACTAGATGATCCTCAGCATAACGCATATGAAATCCTCTAGAATTTATTCAAAAATGATAAAAATGTAGGAAGTTTACTGTAATGTTTAAAGAAATACAATTATTTTGGAAGTTTAATGCCGAATCAAAAACAAAATCTAATCGTTTTTCTCAACTTCTAGCCGATGGTAATGGTATGTGTTTGGATGATGTTGGTTACATTGGTATAAATGGTAGAAGAAAGAGAGATCTTGGTATCTGAATGCTGCTCTGGCCTGTGCAGCATAGCGTCTCGATGGCATAGAGACGCAGAGGGAAGAACAAATATCGCTTCTTTGATTCTATTTTCAATTCTGACATCGAAGCCCCTTTCTGGGATCTTTGCTTTTGGTCTAACAGCCAAACCTCTGAAATCTGACCTATTTTCTTGATATGCTTTGTAAAAAGAAAGAGGATGTGAGAGAAGTTAGCCAAGTGATAGTGCGAAAAATAATCTTTCTAAAAATGTTTATTCTTGTAAACTAATAATTGAAAACTTTCAGATACCTTTCATCTCGTCGCTACTCGAGAAGTCCTCCGAGGAGGTAAAACTACGACGTTTTTCTTTTAAAATTCTAAAAATACTTGATTCTCTAGAAATCAAGTAGTCCGAGAACCACCTCTCAGATTGTGCCCTCATTGCCGCAACATTTTATAGTAGAAATTACCTCGTTCGTATGTCATAAAATCGGGCATAAACTAGGGATTTTATTTAGAGTGTTTTATGGAGTGAATTTGTTTGAAAATTTATTTAATCCTATTTTTAAGAAATAAGTGAAAATAGAGGGCGTTGGAAAAAGTCATTTTTCAGGTACTACCGCTCCCGCTCAAGAAGCCGCTCCTATTAAATTCGTTATCTTCTAATATCCGAAGATCCTCCTTCCTCACTTTATCATCCAAATCTAAAATTATTTTCCTCTCTAGGTTATACCAGTATTTAAAAACAAAAAAATCGACGATTTTCAAATAACTTTCGAAAAAATCGCGTATTTTAAAATGCTGAATTAATTTTATTTGGTTTGTTATCCCTCGAATGGGTCTTCTGTTTTATCTACGTAATTTACCTATTACTCGGGATCGAGTTATTTTTTTATCAAGACACACTATACTTCATTCCTATTTTACCGTTTTATATTTATTTTTAACAATATTATTTTGGGCTTATGTTGTTCGTTTTCTTTCTAAATTTTGAACATGTGGATATTATTTATTCGCTTTTCTTCTAATTTTTCTAAGAATGATTGATTTTTCAGATAACTTACCTATTCGATCCGAAGTCCTCAAGTAGTTATCTCGTTCTCATTTTCGCAGGAAACTCATTGTTTTATCGTCATTTTCTGTTGTTGATAAATAAATTTTGTGTTGTGAAGTTTTTCACGAAATGAAATTGTTCAAAGGGTGAAAGAAAATCCGTGGGATATTTGAAAGTTTTGGTGTATTGAATCTCCATGAAAACGTTCTCGTGTGAATTTCTAAATAGTTCTCGATTCATAATTAATTTTAGAATCGATATGAAAATATAGCAGCATGAAGCACTCGGATCGTCACGCGAATTACCGTATTCTGGTAGCCCAGAACTTCCTGTCGAATATTTCGCTCTCTGGAGATCACGATGACACGAATTTATGCATGTTCAAGAAACCGGGCTTTCAAAAAGTACAAAATTGTTCAAATTTTAAAAAAATGAGAATTTTCAGATATCCCGACCTAGTCCTTCAACACGGGATACGTCTAGTCAGCCCGTAACTTTCGAAAAGGGGTTTTCAGAGGAACCCTCCATATCGATTCAAAAGGTAAATGTTGTTTTAGAAAAGTCTTAATTTCGACCTTTTCTGAACCGCTTTTTCTACTTCTTACATTCAACATTTGAGCTTATTTGGTCCATTTTTAATGAAAAACTTCAGCCTTCAACCACAACTCGTCCCGACTTCCATGCCTCTCAAAATCTCTACTCCCAATCTCAACTAGGATATCACAAAGCTTCAGCAGTCACTCTAGGAACCCAGCTGTCATTTCCGGATACTACGGTTTTTTTCGTTTTTTTAAATAAAATTTTGATCAATTTTAGTCGAGTTTGGTTCTGATCGAAGAAAACGATGAAAACGTACCTTATGCGCAAAGTACGAGAACGCCGGGCAAACAGTGAGTTGATTTTGTTTTCAAAGAATCCCAGAATATTTTCGAATCTGAAAGAGTAATTTTAAGAAAATCCTTCCTCCGAAAACTCGTGAAGATAATGAGCACGGATGATATGAAAGCGAATCGTTTAATTCGAGGAAGGCAAAGTTCGATCGACGGGACGAGTATCGGGATGCGACAGAAGGACCAGAATCAGGAATCGCAAATGACGGAAGATGGTAAATTATTTACTTTTTAAATTCATTTTTTCACTATAAAATCAACTTTCTCAAAACAATTACAGAAAGAAATTCATTTAAAATTCGATGTCTAACTTGAAATGTTTCTTCGAAAATTTAGAGAAATCCATTGTTTTAGCGATGCGTCCTGGATCTCCTCTGTCTCTAGCTCAATTCCCCTTCCTCAAGAGATACCGCACTTCGTCGGATCGAGGGGAAAGGTAAATAGCCAAAAAAATGCAGTAATTCTCATTTTCTTTCTGAATTTCAGAGTCTACGTTTGTCTGGAATGGTCGAATTACCCGATGTCAATATTCTGCTATCGACAGTTTAATGCCGATGAAAAAGAGAAGGAGAAGAAAACCCAAGCAACTCCGATGCGGGTCACCCTTTCGAGGGGGATTTTCCAGAGGTTATATTTGTTTATTTTTTAGTTCAGTTTAGAAAAAGATAGTTAATAAAAGAAATGTATGAACTTTCCAGATGACTTTTTATATTGAAGAATTTTAGTTCCGACCGCTTACGAAATACCAGTGGTTGTTCGATAGATGAACTACGACCTTTCAACTTCGGCGATAAAGAGGTGAATTTTTAGAAATTTTCTTCAAAACTTCATGAAAGTCTAGGATCATCTGATATTTGGCCAGTTATTCCGACGCTCAAGAAGAATGACCTCGCCCTTTTTCATGCTTTTCGAGAGACCTAAGAAATTGGAAAGACGGGTTATATTTTTTAATTAAACTTGTTTCCATTATGAAATTTTTAGGCAAGTCATCTTCAAGCTGATTCTTCTGACAGATTTTTGTTGAGTTCGTCGCAAACTTCGGCAGGAGCGATTAGGGCTTTTGAACATGGTTAGAATTTTGACAAAATCAAAGAAAAGGCAAAAAGTCAGAATGTACACGAATGAATAATTACAGTATCCAACGACGACGAGGAAATAGAAATGGATGACTTGGAGGTGGATTTTGAATTTAAAAAATGGAAGATACAATATTTTTAGACGATGGATGGCATAGCCGAAAAGGAATACGATCCAACTGCTTTCGATGAAGTTGAAACGGGCAGAAAAACGGTTGTACGATTAGAGACTTTTTCGGTAAATTTGTTCTTCTGGAACTTTAGTTATTTTTCTAATTTTCAGGGCACAACCTTCCATTTCTTGAATAACGCAAAAGCGAAAACCGCTATGAATGAAGCATTTCTGGAGAGATATCCCCATATTCACTTGACGCTCAGCAAGTTGAGAAGGTAATTTTAATAGCTTAAAAAAGATAGGAATTTAATTATATCATAAAGTATATAGTTAAGCAGGATGATATCAATTTATAACTTCAGCTTGAAACGTGAAATGTGGCAGCTGGCAAAGAAAGAGCACATCGACGAGTATACGCTCGCTCAGGCTTTCTGCTATTTCGAGCAAATTGTTTCGAAGGCAAGAAATTTAGTTTTTTTCTTCAACAAATTAAATTGCGATACTTTCTGAAAATATCAACTATCTTCAGGGTCTGATATCTAAAACCAACCGAAAATGCGTAGCAGGTGTCAGTTTACTGGTCTCCATGAAATTGAACGACTACTCAAAACAAGTGGTTAGGAAGTATTTGGAGGTAAAATGATTTTTCTTGCAACCAAAGAAGATTGTATTTTAGCATGCGGAAGACCAACTCCGGGTTTCCAGACACGAGTTGTTGAGTTACGAATTGCCACTGTGCTCGGCGCTAAAATTCGACCTCTTCCCCATTGAAAACCTAGTCACTCCACATTACGAGAAGCTCATTTTTGATGTGACATAAGAAATTGAAATTTTGGAAATAAAGTTCTTAATCTATTGTCAATGACCGATTACTTTAGACTAAGGAAATGAGACGCAATTACGACGCACGAATAAAAATCATAATCAACTTTCCAAGAATTCGAATTTTTACAATATCTTGCATGTTCGATAAAATGTCAAAGAAATAAATAAAATTTTCAACGTTTATTTCCGCAAGTCACCAACCAAACAATCGAACGAACGGAACCGATCAATTTCTCCGAAACTCGAGAAGGACCGATTTGAAATGAATTCAGATGAAACGACATTCCCAACAAAATTCGGATCTTCATGGAAAGGTGCAATTTTCCAAAAATTGCAAATCTATGCGCCCGGAAAACAATAATGAGAAAGTGTCGACAACAATTTTATTTATCTCGGATGATGGAGAAGACCTCGAAAGAGGCACAATGATGGATTGATAGAGAAAAACAATCAAATAAAAAATATCGATAAAAACTATTATTTCTGATAAAAGCTATAGAAGAAAAATGTTTTGGGGGAAATAACAATGATAAATAAAATCCATTGAAAACAAGAACAATTGGGTTGAAAATTCAAAAATCCAAGAAAAACGACCATTTTTCTTCGATTTTCAAAATTCGCGCCCATGAGTTTTGGATGAAAATGGGGTGTGGGGGAATGAGAAAGAGAATTTTACTCGAAGAAATGAAACAAAATAGGAAGAAAACAATTGGATAGGGGAAATTGGGAAATGATGGGGTTTGAAGGAAAGGGAGGAGGGAGGAGCAGATGGATGATTGTGTTCCTGATCTGACACCGGGACCGCTTAGAGCTTGTCGAGATAGTTGTTCAGGTCGGGCAGACCCTCTTTCAGACCCTTTCTCTTTCTCGTATTCAAAACGATCTGCAAAAGGAGTTTTTGTATCTTCCTTTCATTTGTTTTATTTGTCCAATGAAATACTTGGGGTTATTGTAAAATACAAGAATCAATTCCACCCCTCACATTCTGGTTTTTTGTCGAGAATAATTGTAACTGAGTCTTACCTCATTGGGCTTGGTTCCAGCAACCATGGGGTCGCCGGGGAAGGTCTGCCAGTGGTCGAACACGCACTGAGGGAACGCCTGGCCTCCGGTTGCCGAACGCAGCTCGGCCGTGAAACCTGAAATCGGTTCATTGAAAAACGATCACCAAACATGTTAAAAGTATCTATTTTAAGTTTGGTTGTTGTAAAGGTGAAAGTTGCCGAGTTTATTTTTAGAAATGTCTTCTAGTTTCAAAGATTCCATACCGAACGATTCATTGACGGGGAGATGGGCCTTGACGATGAACATGGGCGTGCCCGCGACTTGCGACTCCTCGAACACGATACCACGCTTCTTGTTCAGCACACCGTAGATTCCTGCAAATTGAACATTTTATCAGGGAATCAGGATTTCAAAAAAATCTTGTAAGCATTCCATTTTCGTCGATTACAAATTGTTGAAAATTTTCAAATATTAACCTCCAACAGCAGCCTCGGGACACTGGATCTCGACGAGATAGACGGGCTCGAGGAGCATGGGCTTGGCAGTGAGCACGGAGGCGTAGAAGACTCTCCTTGCAGTGGGGATGATCTGACCACCACCACGATGGATGGCGTCTGCGTGCAGAGTCACGTCGTGGATGTCGAAACGAATGCCGCGCCTAAAATGTGATTTTTTAATTCTAGGAAGAAATGTTTCAACTGTTAATTAAGCCTAAAATTTTTCAACGTTTCTTTTGGAAATTGATTAGACAAATAGTGAAAAATGTATTTTCTTCTTCAACATTTCTATTTTAGACTGTTATCGAAGAAGATTTTCCAAAACTCACATCAGCTCATCACAGAGCACACCCTCGCGAGTGGCCCACTGGAATCCGGCCACAACGGAGTCTTTGATTTCGTTCAAGTACTGGACTCCCTTGGTCACGTCGAACAACAGGTTGGGGCCAGTGCCGTCCGGGCCGAAGCACCAGATCTTCCTCGCTTCCGTCACGTCGTACTCGTACTTCTCTGCCAGCACCTTTGCACGAGCCTACAAAATACATCAATTTAGTCAAATCATTGAATTTTTAGAAAAAAAACAATCGAATTTTGGGAAGCGAAAATTACGTGTTCTAATTAGAGAAGTTCAAAAATGTTCGCTGTGAGAACTTCTCGCTAAATTTTCCGTTTAAATTTTTTTAGAAAATAAATTGTTTACCTTGAATTCATCCTTAGGATTGACGACGCCATTCTCGATGTCATCAGCCAAGCCATCGGGCATGGGCGCGGCCGCGCAGTGGAGACGGTTGTGCTTGTTCGGCGATTTGGACAAGCAAATCTAGAAATTTGCAAAATTATTTTTCACTTCAAAAGTATCAAAAAGCTTTTTTTTTTAATAATTATTTAGCATCGAAAACATTTCTCTGCACGAAGCCTTATCCTTTGGTAAAATTCATTCAATTTTAGCAACTTTTACTTCAAGAGGAACCAATTTTCTCAAAGAAGAATCTACAGAATAAAATAATGCATTTTGTCGAAAGAAAAGTCTGAAATAGGCTAAATTTCTCGCCTGGTTGGAAGCCTCCTCGACGGTTTCACGATAGGACACAACGGGGTCCGACTTTTTGAGGGGGATGCAGGCGTGATCTTCCTCGAGATCCTTCAGACAGATCTCCAGATGCAGCTCTCCCGCACCAGCGATGATGTGCTCGCCAGACTCCTCGAATATGCACTGCACCATGGGGTCCGACTTGGCCAGACGCTTCAGACCTTCCACCTGCAAAATGCAGAATAACCATCGCTCGCGGTTGTTTTCAAAATTTCATTATTTTCACATTTTTTCATGGACATTCATAAAAATTCGTTGGGATACTTGGTTTCATTCGGTGTAAAATTGGAAGAGACAAGTTTTTGGCAAGAGTTCAAATTTGAATTGATCTCTTCTGCATTAATTACTTGAATGAAATAAGCAGTTCAAAGTTGAGTTGGCTGAATTTCTCGAAGAATCGACTCGAGCCAGAGCTTCCACTTTTAGGAACGTTTCTACTAAACCAACCAGTTTAGGCAGATCGGCCGGATTCTTAGCCTCGACAGCGACTCTCACGACGGGGGAGACGGAGAACTTCATGACCCTCATGTTGTGGGCGTCCTTGAAGGTGGTGATGGTTCCGCCCTTCACGAGGTACTGATCCACTCCGACCAGACCGGCGATGTTGCCCGAGGGAATGTCCTCGATCGGCTCGATGTATCTTCCCATCATCAGAATCGTTCTCTGGATCGTCTTCTCGTACAGATCCTCCTTCTTGCCTGGCACGTAGTTGGGGCCCTCAAATTATCGTAATTTTTGTCTGTTGTATTTTTTCATTTAATTTTTTTAATAGCTTTTATCCAACTATTTCGTCTCAAAATTGTACGAACTTTCAAGTGGATCAAGTTAGCGCGACTTAGAAAGACATTGTCGCCTTTCACTTTCAAAACCTTGCAGTTCTTTTCTTCCAGAAAACATTTAACAGTCAGTCTGTCAATCATTTTCCTCCTTTCTTATCAGCGACTCTCAAGAAATGACTAACCATAATATTCCTAATAAAAAACCAATTCCCCCTTTTTTACCTGGATTCTGGCCTTCATTCCAGTGGCGACTTTGCCGGAGAAGACTCGACCGAACGCGTAGAAACGTCCCTTGTCCGAGGTCGGCACCATCTTCGAGATGTACATCATCTGAAATCGAATTCATTGCAATTAACGTAACCCTTTTTAGGGTCAATAGCTTTAGCAAATCTTGGAAAGAAACACGATTCGGGCATCTGGGATTCCCCTCCGCTACGAAAAAACCTGATAAAGGGATATAGGGATAGGGACTAGGGAGTGGGTAGGGTGTCCCCGTTAGCCTACCTTATCCATTGATACCAGATTTGATATTCTACGCCTCCCTATATGGATTTATCAGGCTTTTTCATAACGAGTAAGATTTGCAGAAGGCCCATAATTCCAATTTTCAAAGAAAAATTTCTCAGACGAGTCAGATGAAATGGTATGGAATTAGTTTAAAAAAAAAAAGTCGAATTCGCCCATTTCTAATCTTATAATGTCGTTTTCTTCTCGTACCAGAGGTCCATTGGCGTCGCAGTTCTTGATGGCGACAGCGGCCTCATCGTCGTGGGGTCCCTCGTAGAGCATCTCCATTCTGTACTTCTGCGCAGTGACTGGCGAGGGCAAGTGGATGCAGATCATTTGGAGCATAGTGTCTCCGGCAGGCAGCCATCTGCGCATGAAAGCCTGAAATGATCAAGTTTTAAAAAATCATTTTATTTCGGAAAGTTGCTGAATTTTATAAGAATTTCCTTTCTCGTACCTTCATGAGTTGTTTTCCAGTCAAGTCCTTCTCCTCAACGGCGAGTTTGATGCCGAGCTTCTCGACGAGTTGCGCGGTCGCATCCTTCTTCTCGTTCATGATCGCGTCGAACACCTACAAATTAAAACTAATTTCCAAGATCTCAACAAACAAGTTCAGGAAAAGTATGAACTGGATTCAATATTTTCAGAAGGGTTTTTTCTCACCTTGAAGATGGGGTCGAGGACGAACTGGTTGAATCCACGCTTGGCATCTCCCGACGCCTGGTTGACCCACTTCTTGCTCTTCGGGTCGAAGAAGCGATCGCCCCACAGGTTCTTCATCAGTTTGTCTACCTGAAGGAAACGAATTTTAGATAACTTTTTCATGGGAATTATTTTCTTATTTCAAGATCCTTCTCTTTGATGGTTTACCTGGACTCCGAATTTCTCGGCGTACATCTCGGCGAACTGCTTGAGGGTGAATGCCCATCCGTGCAGACCAGAGCCGAATCCGACATTTCCGATGGAGGGGTCGACCTGGATCGCGCCCATTGGACCGTCGTCGTCTCCGTACGTCGCGATGATCACGTTGATGTTCTCCACGATACGCTGAAATTGATAATTTACTCACTTCTTTTCGGATAAATCACAGAAGTATTGAATAAAATTAGCAGAATGTCTTCTCAATTTCTTTCGCATTTACCTGGAAAGTCTGGTAGAGTTCCTCAGTTCCGAGCTGCAACTCGAGCAGAGCACGGTCCATTTTGTTCATGAACAGGACGGGCTTGATTCGCTCGGCGATTGCCTGACGCAGCACAGTCTCCGTCTGGACGCACACACCTGCAACGTCAATTTCTTCGTTGTTCCAATCAGAATGGAAAGTCGATTTTTAATAATGCTTGAAAAAATAGAAAATGCTTTAAAATTTGCAGTTTCAAAAAATCATGCAAATTATTATCAACTTCTTTTCGAAATTGACAAAAGCCAAAGACAAGTTCTCTCATTTGATTTGATTTCGTATTTTCCCCGTACCAGAGACACAGTCGACGACGACGAGAGCTCCGTCAGTGACACGGAGTGCAGCAGTGACTTCGGACGAGAAGTCAACGTGTCCTGGCGAGTCGATCAGGTTGATCAGGAAACCGTTGTACTTGTCCTTCTTTCCGTCCACATCAGTGATTTCCACCTGCAATACTGGTTTGTCAATTTATCATTGGCTTTTCTTTGATTTGTTCTCGATTTCTAGGCTTGTTTTGAAGCATACCTGATTGTCTCCCTTGATGAAATCCAGATCCTTCCTCTCCAGCTCGAAGAACATAGAGATGGCGCTGAAAGAAAGTACTATTGACGAGTTATCATTTTCAGCTGGTTTAAGAAAGATGAAGTATTGAGGGTTGATTTATCATAGGCAATGCCTAAAAATAAATCAAGAAAAAGATTTTCTTCAGGAAGTGAATGATTTTCAATGAACTCATGAAAACTAACGTGGATTTGATGGTGATGCATCGTTCCTGCTCGTCCTTTCTAGTATCGGTGAACCGAGTCTCTCCGGCCTTGGCGCCGGCAATGATGCCTGCTTTGGACACGAGCGAGTCGGTCAGCGTGGATTTGCCGTGGTCGACGTGCGCAATGACGGACATGTTACGGATGTTCTTCTTGCGATCCATCAAGGAACGGATCTCATCGATCGTGAAATTCACCTAAAAAGAATTTTCAATTGTTTTTTGCCGAATTTTCTGAGTTTATAGATTCAATTTTATGTGATTTTTGCTGTACCAAGAAATAACATCGTGTTTGAAAAAAATGTTGAAAGTTTTCGAAAGTCCAACGAGTTCAACTTTTCTGGGAATCTCAGAATTTTATGAAGGTTTTGAAGATTTTAGGATCAAAAACACTAAAATATCCCTGATTTTTAATTTTCTTTCGTTTTCGAATACACAATTAACTCCAAAACCAGATAATTAGGTCAATCACAAAGTTGCGCAATCATGCGAAATCCGTTTCAAGTGTTGAAATTTTTGTGAATTTTCATGGAATTATAACTCCAAACTTTTAAATAGACCTCGTCAACTAATTACTGATAATTAGCTAATTATCCAATTAGCTAATCACCTTTAGTTAGGTGGTCTACCTAAAATTTCTCAAAGTTGGCCTAAATTTTTTCGAATTTCCTGGGATAAAATGGGTATTTTGGGTGAAGAAAGGGAGCTGAGCTTACCATTTTGGCTGTTTGTCAGATGAACTTGCAGCAAGAAAGTGGATGACGTCAGAATCCGGAATACGGCGAAAAATACCCGCACAAATCAGGCGAGCTTGCTGAAATGATGGAGGGTAATGAATACGGTCTACTGCGCCCAGTGTTCGAAAGGTCTTGACGCGATAAAACCCAGGCAGAGAAAGAGGAGAAATGAGAAATAGCACAGGAGAGAGAGGGCGCAGAGAAAAGGGCGGATAGAGCAAGTGGACTTTTGAATTTTACAATTTTTCGTTGAATTCTAGGAAAATTGCTAATTTCATTGATTATCGAGTTAATTGGGGTAATTAGCTTTTAAAAAAGGATGAAAATTAGCACGGGAAAGGAGAACTGAAAAATGAAAAGCAAGAAAGTGGGATTTTGAAACTCAGTTTCCTTGTGTTAATTTCAAAATTTTGTGAAATTTTCGGTAATTATCAAGTTACCTGAGCAACTATCTTGTGACAGTAGGGAAAAAACGAAGGAGATTAAAGGTGCGGAAAGTACAAGTGGCATTCCCTTGAACTTTCGCGATTTTCGTTCGAATTTTGGTATTTCGCAAATTGCGTTGATTATTGAGTAAGTTACTCAACATTGCATTATGCGGCTAAAATTATGCTTTTGATGGAGGGAAATTTGCGAACCCGTGTTGGAAACGCACACAGCGAAAGAAACACGTGACGAGAGAGTTTGGAGAAAAATGAACAATTTCGAATAATTAGCGATAGGGTAGATTTACGAGCACTTTTCTCCTAAAATTGAGCGAGCGAAAACTCCGTTCGCTATCGATGCGAAACGAAGTAGCGTTTAGCTAGGGACCGCCAAGCCCCGCCCCTTTGCCTCGGTTCAATATTGTCCATAACCGATAACTCTTTCGATTATCGCAAATATTTTTTGTTTTACTTTTGTTTTTAATAATTGATCGATACCTACTATACAATTCGATACCGCTCTTTCACGTGGTGATATTGATTTATTGATCGGGCGTGAAAGAAGTCCGCAAATGCGCGTCAAATGCACACCAAACTACGACAATGCTAATATTTTGAGTTATAAAAAAGGCACATTTAATTTTTTTTGATGAATCGGTACACCTAGTTGAAATGTACAACATATGTAAAAATTAGAAAAATCCTGCGTAGAGCAAATTTTTCCGAGGCAATAATAGATGCTCGCCTTTGGGGTACTGTATCTTGACAAAGGATCACTGAAATCGTCCGAAAACTTGACTAAAATAAAATTTGATACTCCCTAATTATGCTACTCGAAAGAAAAAAACGAAATTTTATCAAAAAATATTTTTAAAATTAATTTCAAAATGACTATTTTTTTGTTTTTACTAAATTGGACCGCCCTAGGCATATTTTGAAAGGCACATATTTTTTTATTTGATATTTTAATTAGTTGGTCAATTGCCTATCTTCGATGAAAAAATCAGAAAAATCCTGCGTAGAGCAACTGAGATCCTGATAATCAGCGAAAATATAAAAGAAGCCAATGCTGAAATGGAAGAGAGTGCAGAGAAAAAGACCCCCAAAGGCAAGGAAAGAAAGGGGGGAACGAGCGGCATAGTGCCTTTTGCAGACAGACCACGCCCCTTTCCCTTGTCCACGAAAAGGAGCGATTTTCCCGATTTTTCGCGTTAAATTTTATCAAATTTTTTATCAGTGACGTATTTTTTCGCGGTTTTTTCGGTGAGGATGTTTAGAGGGGCACCTCAGTCCCTGAAAAATGTAGAAAACCTAGTGCCAGAGTGAATTTGGCAGAATGGCTGGCGGTCCCTACGTTTAGCGAAAGAAAAAGAGTTTTCATTCTTCCGCACTCGTTATTGTACTTTTGAACATCAGTCGCATATTGCAGTACCAATCAACTCATACTTTATCGTAAAATTTCGGAAATTGATGTTCACTTGGTTGTGAAAACAAACATTTTTGATAAAAATCAAGAAATGGTCATTTTCGTCGAGAACATGAACTTTGATCACTTTTTCCATGACTTTTCGAGGCATAGAACTCAAACGGAGAAAAGTTGTGGTTTTTCAAGGAAAAACTTCAACAGGCAATAGAAGAATTGATTCTTCCTACTGGTTGCTGTTGTCGAACGAAAGAGTGCACCCAATTTGTGAATAGCCGTGTATTTATTCTCAAATCCGCTTG
This sequence comes from Diploscapter coronatus, assembly GCA_964036155.1. Lineage (NCBI taxonomy): Eukaryota > Metazoa > Nematoda > Chromadorea > Rhabditida > Rhabditidae > Diploscapter > Diploscapter coronatus. The sequence continues at coordinate 9,350,872 of OZ038423.1, forward strand.
AAATATTCATAATTTTTCGTTCTTTTAAATTTATCCTTTGTTTTTCCATATCAACCCAATTATCGTGATTCTAACCACCATCTGTACTAGAATGAATGCCAATGCACGATGCTTTTTGTTGATATATTTTTAAAATATGTGTTTGCCTTTCTTTGTAAATTTTCGTTCAAACTTTGATAATTGCAAACTGATTTATTACAATTAGAGTGTAGTGGACCCGAGAATGATCAAATGAAAAAGCACTCACAAGAGACGAAGAAATCAAAATTTTGATCGAAAAGACATCGTCAAAATTCCTATTATGATGAAGTTGGACGGACAAAAAACTCGTTTTACGAATAAACAATGAGTGAATTTTAAGAAGAAACTGGAGAGGGAATCAAAATCTAGTTGCGGAATCATGAGAGCGAAGTTTCGAGATTGCCGAGAATACAAATGACATCGCGATCTTAGCTGCAGAGAATATGTTTTGAATCAAATACACAACCGAAATTGTAGATGAAAAGAAGATAAAATTAGGTTACAGTACTTTCTAATACAGATAAACTGATGAGGATAATATTGAAATTTAGGAGAAGGCAAGAAGCTAAAATAAAAAACGGGAGAATTGCAACCCTGCGTAAAAGCGCGCGATTTTTTAACAACAACGAGGATTTCAAGGGGATTTTGCCAGGAAGGAAAAAGCTCAACTGTGCACCGCTAAATCTAGGGATAAGATTAGCTCGAAAAATCTCATTTTCATGTCTGCTTGTGACAAAAAGGTGAAGATTTGGATGAAGACGATTTCATTCGTTTGCAAATCCTAAATCTTCACATTTCTTCAAAAAAAAAAAGTTTTACAATCTCGTATTAGCGTGTTCATAGGTAGATTGAGAAAATGAAAGTGTAGAACATCGAAAATATGTACAGCGTGTCAGCGAAGCCACACAAGAATTTGTAGAAAACCATAAGATTATGCCAGTGAAATAGAATTGGTGGATTACTGGTGATTTCCATACGAATAGGTCAATTATGTCGTGTCACAAGACTAGATCGAGATTATTACAGGTACGGGTTGGTTTAGAATCGTGCAGAATAGTCAACTTTTCTCATTAAATTAGGCTAATTGCATAGAACTTGAGATAAACGATCACGTTTCGCAAAGAATAGTCAAAACTATGAAGGAAACAACAATTGAGTTAAAAATTAGTACCTAAAGGGCTAGGGCTATCGACTAAAGGTCGGTAATTTGTCGAGGGAGTAGCCGGGCCGGCCGCAGAGCGTGCACATGATGTAGTATACGTGGTAGAAGCCCGGAATGAAGCACAAACTGCCAGCGAACAGGAACACCCAACCGCGTGGTCCTGCAATTATTTGTCCTTATTTTTTTCTAAAGATTGTTTCCGCCTTCTTTTTATTTCCTGTAAAGGTATCTAGACCTACCATCATCCATGAACAGCGAATAGAAGCCAACGCCGAGAAGAATCGATCCACCAACGGTCAGAAAAATAGATCCCAGAATCACGCGGATATTCGACCGAATCGTTGGGTCAGAGCAGATTCCCCTGCAATAACTCATTTTCTGATGTCTATTTTGGAGATAAATAAGGTTTTTACTTTGCTTTGTTGGCTTCTGGACGAGCAGGTTCATATGGAGGACTGCCGCCAGGAAAGACTCCCTAAATTGCTTGTTTAGGCTGGAGCAGTTTCGAATTATGAAGATATGTACCTGCGAAGAAGCGAGGGGACTTCCACAGGCTCCATCCCTCGTGGTACCAGCGAGCCTCTCGATGTCCTCCTCACCATCGGACTCGTTTCGGTCGACGATCAGCTAAAATTTGAGCAATTATTCTTCGAAAAGAGGCCCGTCAATTCTCCTTCCTGATTTACAAGGCTTTGTGGAATTTATTGAATAGAAACTCCCCTGCAATGCAAACTACAAACTATTGCTTAGTGTGGTTTGCAAAATGCGGCGAACTGGAAAAGCTCTTGCTAGACTATGCTCTACCTGTTCGTAAGCCTTGTCAGCTATCAGCGAGCCATTTTGAATAGCTAGAGCCATGATAGGAATTGGATCAAGGAAAAGCTATGGGAGTTTCATAGAATGCTCAGAAGCGAACACGAATACCAGGGCGTATCAGGTACAAATTCGAGACTGATACCGCACTCTCTCGCATTGCTACGTTTCCTTTATCCTTTATCTTTCATTATCTCTCCTCATAATCTCCTGGATTTCCGCGAGGCTTCCTCTCTCATCTCCAGAATTCTCCATAGCAACGAATTCGACAGAGGACAGGAGAGAACGCAAACAAATGAGTGCCATCTCATGAATAATTCTGCGTGTAAGACCAGAAATCGAATTAGGAATTATCCCTAACAAATTATCCGTGAACGCGAGTTACTCTTTCGCGATGGGATAATTTCGTGAATTATTCACGAGCAACATACGGAGCAAACCACTAATTGAGATATTTACGGCAATCATGGGAAATTAAGAAATTTTTTATGCATTAATTTTAAATTTTCAAGTTAGAAAATATTTTGTACACTTATTTTTCTTTGCGAGGAAATTCTCAATCTCCTGAACGAATGATAAGGTCTGAAATTTCACTCAATTCGGCGCTGATGTTAGAATCATGAAGTTTCACGAGAATGAATTATCAAATTACTATGTGCAAGCATGCAATTACCGCCAGTTATTTACGAATGTCAGTCCCCTATTTAGCAGGCTTTGAAGTTTGGGATCAAGTTTCCAAATACATTTTCAAAGTTCTAACTTTGATATATGGCTTCATTGCGCTGCAAAGGTGTGTTCAGAAACCAACAAAAATAAGTTCAAGTGTGGATGTGTTTTTTTGTTTTTAGAGATTCTTATGACTATTTTGATTTGCATATTTTGGAAGAATTTAAAACATTCGACTCACATGTTGGCCCTGGGAGACATTTCTCTGGTGACCTGGCAGTGCCGGCATCTGAATCTTCTGCTAGTGACGATGAATTTTGACGCCAATCGATTCCAGCGAATCCCTCAGACGGTGTCACACCCTCGGCCTTCTAAAATCGACTGTTATCGTAAGGCGGAATAACTCGTGATCTTTCGGTTTTCATAGATTGAACGAAAAGCTTTGGTGTGAAATGGCAGGTCTATTTGCACATATTTTTCATATTGCCCCGGACAGTTTTCAGGCGGCAAAACAAAGCGAATATCATTGTTTTCAGCAGGTGGACGAATCAATATTTGACAGATCGTAAAGAATAGATTGATTCAAATCAAGGATGTGCAGCAAATCAATTGAAGATTAGTCTCGGATAAAACGAGGCGAGTTTTTGGAACAAACAAGACGTTTTGTGAAACAACAAGTGAAACAGTGCAGCAGCACAAACGGGGAAATGGGTTGAAATCCGAGGCGCAAACAAACCACCCAATGGAAATAATGCGAAGTGTTGTTGGAGAAAGAAGAATGCGGAAAGAGCTTGAGCGGAAGAAGAACATGCGAAATGAAATAGAGTGCACGAAATGGAAACCGGGTCGATCTTGGCTCATGCACCGAATGAACTAGAGAGTATTGATGTATTTGCGAAGGGAAATGAATTGGTTGAAATTTGAGCGACATTCTTTGAAGTCACGTGGCCAAAAATACTGTTGATTTCATGACAGCATTCAGAAAGTCTCTTTAGTCTAGAAAAATCTAGACTAATGCACCTCTTATATTTGAAAATAGAGACTGAACCGCACGGTGAGTATTGTGAATTGTTTACTTTTACTCTTGCCGTTGTCTCCATGCCGCTCGCACTCAAAGAAATCGACGGCAAAAAATGTGGGGAAATACGAATGACGCACAACACCTCGGATTCGATTTAGCAAGACTATCATTTGTCAGGTGACCCAGGATTATCAATATCTCTCACTCTGCCCGGAGAGCTAATTTATATTGCCAGTAGTATGGGTTTCTATGATGAGTGTTAGTTTAAATTGCGGGAAAAGTTAGAACAAGTCTGGGGAGTCGTGATTAATTTTGAAAGAAACGATCGGGAATGATGAGTTATCAGCGGAGTGACTCATTCCCAGATGATAGAACTCTAACACTTGTTTACTCCAATTTACGAAGCATGTGAAACTTCGTTAAAGTATATGAGAACTCAGTCGATAAGACTTGGAAAATCTCGCTCGGAATGCCGAAAGCGGGAACCTTCGACTTTGCACTAAAAGATTTATCACTCTCTAGTCGGCACGTAAGAGACTGAAAAATCGCTCTAGAATAATAAAACACCCATTTGAGGTTAGATGAAAGGTGAAAAATTCTCGCGGGGAAAACCTCCGAAAAATTGGCTGGCCTTTGCAAAAATGAATGGAAAGCCTTACTTGAAAAGTAGGCAGAGAGCGAGGTGAAAGAAAAGAACAACGAAGAATGCAAAAATTGCGAAAATCAAAAGAAAAGAGGGAACGTCTTTTCCTGCTTCTGCTGTGTTTGGAGAGAAGGCAAAGGATTTTGGCAGTGAACCAAAGGAAATAGGGAAGAGGGACCGCGACGCAACAGCCTCGCAACGCGGTCGAATATTGCGGCTATTCGGTGCGCGCTTCCTTTGTAGGAGGAAACAAGGGAGGTGCGAGATAGACGAAGGCAAAGATGGAGAAACGAGGAGAAAGATCATACACAATTTGGAGAGGCAAGAGAGGAGGGGTTGACCCCGCCCACTTACCCAAACTAACCCAGACCCAGGCAGTGGACACCACCAACATGCGGAGAGGAGAAGACTATTATGCAGAGTTGCAGAGGAAGCAGGAAAAGATCCAGAATAGGAAATAGAAAGGAAGAGAGGCAGATTGACTCATTACCCTCGATCCTTGCCTTGTCTTGCTTTGCTGTGTCGTTCCCTTTCTAACGGGAGGGAAAGAGAGGTAAGCCCCCTGAGGCTACCCTAACCTGCCCTCTGCCACAAAAGGGTCAGCAAATGTGTGAGAGTCGCACAGCTAGCACTGCACAGCAACCGCTGCGGACAAATTATATCCTGCTTTCCTGTCCAACATAATAAAGCAAATCGCACACCTGCGCAAGGTAGTGCAATATGAAAATGGAGTTGGAGAACAGAGATTGATAAATTATGTGGGATTTGGATGAAAAACGAGAGAAACTATTGTGTTTTGAACGGGAAGAGAAAGAGAATGAAAACCGTTTCTGCAAGTCGAAAACTTGATGATAATCTGACCGGATGTAATTTATTTCGTGAGAACCTTATGGCGATTCAAAACAGTAAAACCTGAAAGGCAATTATTTCCATCGTAGTTTTCTATCGTTTTGTAAAATGAAATAATTGTTTTGGTCAATTTCCGCTGATCGGATTGTCATATCGTATTCGATAATCGATACAAATCAGCAGATAATTCACTGATATGGAGTTGATGATAATGGAATTTCGCTCGTTGTTTTTCACCAATTCAGCTAACCTTGCTTCGCGCGAGCGCGTATCAAATTCTTCTCGAAAACGTGAAGGGCGGAAGGAGAATGGACGAAGACATCGATATGAACCGGTCCGACAAAATCAGCCAATCTGCGAGAAAGGCCCACGATTGATGAGAAGGGGAGATGAGACGCATTCATTCGCTCGCTGTTAATTCACGCCCTTTTAATAGCCCATGGCATTCTCATGGCTGTTTTGTCTTGACATTGGCTGTTTTCTTTCGAATCTTGAGCTTTCTGAGTCATCTCAAAAAATTAGGATTCTCTACACATCGCTACCCTTTCACAAACCTAGGAAACACTTTTATCAGACAGAAAGAAACTAGGAGTAGATTGCACAAACGAATTCGTAACTATGAAACCGCTTTACACATAAAGATTTCCTTTAATGCCAGGTTAGAGGTAAAAATTGTTGAAAAATATGCGAGGGGTACGTCGCATGAGATTCCTGACGATAATTATCCTTAGGTCTGCCTTTTCATCAAGATTCTTGTTTCACAGTGAAGATTTTAATTCAATTTTGAAAGCTTAATTTGTTTGCATGTTCCAAAAATCGATGTTGTCATCCCTTTGAAGCGAAAGTCTATTTGAAGAGCGATCGAATAAGAACATTGGTGTTCAATCAAAACTATGTATGAAGTTTGATGAATTCGATCAACAAATTGGCAACGCCTTTTTGTAATTTCAGTTACATGCCCATTAAGCTGGTTGTCGTCCACATGTAGAAAAACGGCCCAATCCAATACTCAATCGCCCGTTGAATTGTCTGAATTGTCACTTGTCACTTCGCCGCATGTCATTTTGGTATTTCTTTATTGTGACATACAACGGCTAATATGTGAATTCGGTTGAACACAATTCACAACACAGCCTCTTTGTCATTTTCTCTTTTCTACTTTCGACTCTCGTCTTCCTTTCTCTAGCTATCATATCATGTAGCAAAGGTGTATTCACGTATTTTTGCGAAGGTTTCTTCAGCTCATTTTGAATTATTTAGTTCATTTAGTAAATTTTGTGAATCTCTAGATTTCCTTATCAAAGTGCACGTTATCGAACTTTGTAAATAGTGGCGAGCAAACTGCTTGCATCACCGTTATAGTTTTACTGAGGGAAAGTTGGGAAATTAAATTTCTGTGCGTTTACTATTAAAAATTATAGAATCTATTTCATAGTTAGAAACTATGTTTATTATAGACTATCTTACCAGTTTATTTTATTGTTGAAAATTTTGAATTTTCTTAAGTATTGAAAACATAAAATTGGCGACTGCTCCGGGCATAGATCAATTTAGGATATAATCTCTGTATATAAGGGCTTTCAAATGCGTCATCAGCCAGCCTCTGCACTTACTCACATAGGCCTATGGAATTTTTTTCTTTTAAATCGGCCAATTTTCGTTTTTCTCGCTTGATAAAAAGTTTAAAGAAACTCCTAACTTCCGTAAAAGTAATCGAATCGGACCGAAACTTGGCAGATAATCATGATATATCCATCCCAATATGTATGCAAAATTGCAGCCGAATTGGTGCACCACAAGTGGGTGAACTGGCATCATATCAAAATGTAGCGAGTGATGCAAAACTTTTGCTCGTCACTGTAGTTCTTCACAAATTTTAGCAGTAAAATGACTTTTTTAACCTTTCTTCTTCCGTATTTTCTCAATCAGATAAGTGCGCGTATTTAGGAAGATGATCGAGAATGCCAAGTCTCTCAAAATTCAACGGTTTTGTCATGTCACCGACCGGAAATCATCGCTTTTCACGCATTTGTTTCTGTCAGACGGTGTTTCGTGAAAATAAAAATGTTCACATTGAAAAAGTGGAGAAAGGGGAAATTTGATGCATTTTTCCGTTTGCTTTTATCATTTGGGGAACTTCGTCGTGCGGGTGGGTTTCTAATTTCTTTCTCTCGGAAAGTGTTCGGTAAGAGTTACTCAATCGAGGCGGTTATTATCAGTCATCTATTAATCAACTATTGGGAGAACCTGGCAGTTATTTTAGTCATTTTTGGAAGAACCGCCATTTTTTCGATTATTTAACTTTAGAAACCCTTTTATTGACAGTTTTGAAATCTCCGGAGTAATTGTGGCACTTGAAATTTCATCCTTCTTTTCATTTTGTACATTCCGAAATGAAGTAATTTTTCTACTTACGAGATACTTTCAGTGTTATGAGTCATTCCTCCTTTCTTTTCTTCCGCAAAACTAGCACTTCTTTCTTACGACTCACCTTCTAACTCAAAACCTGAAACTAGTACCTTGCCCGTGAGAAAACAACCTCCCGTGAAAGTCGATTTCAGGGACATTCGAGTCAGAAAAATAACATTTCATTACAGTTTTTGTGCGCGGGAAAAAGTGCGAACCGAATCTTTATGGTTGAAAAAAGTGCGTGACAATTTTATAGTTGTTATTGCTAGAAAGACAATGATGTTGAAGTCCTCGCAGACCGAGATAACTTTCGTGGAGAATTTTGCTCATTTTACAAAGCAACTTTTTCAGTATGGCTTCATTCTTTCGAAAATTCTTTGCAAAAAAGAAGAAAAAGTTCACTCGAAAAGACTCGATCACTGGACGAAATCACAGCTTTGTAAGATTTACAAACCTTGACCATTTATTTTCAAGATGGAAAATTTAGATTGTCCCATACTTATCGCGACTTGAAGGCAACCAACTTCAACCTGGGCAGTCATTGATAATTCGAGGATTTATCATAGGTTCAAAAGTCGATCAAAGTTGATTTTGACTAGAAAAATGTTAGGCGACGAAGACTTCATCATCAACCTAACGGCTGGTCCGAAAGTTGAGCTCGACGATGAAAATGACACTTTGGACAGTCGCCTTTTGGCAATGAGAGTTGACGTCAAAAAGGGCAAGATATTCCTGAACGCATGCATCAATAATGAATGGGGAAAGTTAGTGATTTTTTATTCGAACGAAATTGTAGCTTGAAAACATATGCTTACCATGAATGGCTGATGTTGAATGGCCTCACAAGAGAAGCGCTTGATCTTGGGTCCAGCTTTTTGAATGGGAGCAAATGGAGCCTACCAAACCGACATCACTGATTACGAATATGCTAATTTTTTTTTTTGAGAAATAGAGCAGTTCATTCGCAGAAATTTTTTTTTGTGCATATTCGTAATCAACGATATCGGTTTGATAAGTTTTACTTGCTTTCATTCAAAAACCGGACCCGAGGTCAAATGCTTTCTTTGTCAGAGATAGGCTTTAAAATCTATTCGATTTTTATGATCTTCAGAGAAGGCAAACTGAAACACAATTGGAAAGTAGGCGATGAGTTTGACGTGCGAATTCGGTGTCACGATGATAGGTTTGAGGTTTTGCAAATTTGCTCATCCTCAGAACAATAATGGAAGGTTTAGGTTTTCGTTGAACAAAAGCTCGTTTCGGTATTCACTCACTACGTCCCCATGACGAAAATCACTCATATTTACATCAATGGAGAAATTCGTCTCTACAACATATCGTGGGAAGGAAAATATTACGTGAGATTTTTCCTGAATACTTTGAAGGCAAAATTGCTATCAGTGCGTACAGTGTCGAAAGAGCGTGCCTTGCACTGTCAGTCATGCTTCCTGACAAATGTAATGCATGTCTGAAATTCAGCAAATGCCATACGCAGCTGAAATCCCGAATAACTTCTACGTCGGTAGAAAGCTCTACATTTCAGGGAAAACCAACAAGGTATCAAAGTTGTTCCAATTGATTTGAAAAGGATCCGTGTCTTCTAGAAATGCAAGCAGTTCACCATTGATTTGATCACTGAAAAGGGCGACGACGTCGCAATGAGATTCAACCCATTCTTCAAAGAAAAGGTGGGAAATTTGTTTATCCTCAAAAAATCGACAATGGGTTTTCAGAAGACCCGAAGAAACAGTCGAATACAGGATATGTGGGGTCGAGAGGAGAAGACTCAAGAGGCTCCCTTCCCGTTCCAGAAGGGAAAAGCCTTCAACCTGCTGGTTTATTCCGAAGAATCAAAGATCATGGTAAATGAATAAATTATGCCAATTAACTGGCTAATTTAGGTCTTCGTCGATGATGTCTATTACGTTTCCTTCGACCACCGAACACCATCTAACTTGATCAACCGACTGAAAATCGACGGCGATATTGAACTCTTTGGAGTTCACCTCAAATGATTATCGGTAAATAATCAGTTGCGAATAGCGTAGAATTCATGATAACTCGATCATATCCCGTGACGATAACGTTATTTTACCTCATTAGAGATCAGTTACTCGAGATTGTTCATAAGTATTCCTTGTGCTTTGATGACATTGAATTCTTTAGTGGTCTAAAAATTGCCATAACTTTCCTTCGAAATAATGCCATTGTCATATCCCCGTGCTCAACATTTGATGAAACTTGTCGCTTCGTTTTCAGATTCGTTGAAATGCTTGAATAAACTCTCGTTGTTCGGAATAGTCTGTGATCAGTGAAGACTGGACAATTTGGATCAGGGATATGCGGAAATTTCTGGAGAGAGATTTTCTCTTTCTCTGCTCCACGTTCTTTCCTTTCTCGTACCTCTCATTTTCATTTCAAAACGAAAATTAGGGGTGTGAGAAAAGTGAGAAAGAGAAGAAAGGGCGTGTGTGAAGCAGAGAAAGAAAAAATCTCTCCTCGGAAATTTTCACTCCTGATTTGGGTTCCTCAGATTGTTGTGACATGATTGAAGATGACTTGATGAAGACGTCTTTCCATCAGTTGTTTTTCTGATGTCGCAATAAGCGTCTACGCCATCCCAAATCTGCATCAAATTGAACCATAGAGCATGTCATTGTTAAGTTCCGACACTATTCAGATTTTCTCATCGACGGTCAGCAGCACAAGGGCATCGCTCTCGCTCCATCTCATTCACCCACTCTTCACTCTTCGATTCTCGATCAAATTCTGTTCATCAACTATTTCGTACAAAGAATAAACCGTCCCGTAGAGGGATTTCACATAAAATAGGTTTTTAAAACTTCATCCTATCTAATTTTTAGACTTTTTCTCAAAATATTCTATATTTTTAGCTTCATCACATTTTATTCCATTCTTTTCGATTTTTTGCTTGACAAGCTATGTGATTTTACACAAGTGAAACTATAGTACACGTAGTCTGAATCTACCCGTTTTCAAAAATATTGGCACCTCAAAAAGGATATCATCAAGTGTGCAAAAACGTTCGAAAGATTGAAAGAGATACATGTTGTAGAAAAATATCATCGAGCGTATCGTTGCGTCCAAATTCGAGCAGTTTCTTCGTATTTTTGCGGCTGAAGTTTGTATTCCACCGCTAGTGGTTCATTCACTGGATCATCTGGAAATATAGACTCGAAAATAACAGAAGAAATTTGGATTTCTCCTGAAACTATCAATCTCTTTCAATAAGTGAAATGAAAATCATAATTTTAACTACTTTCTTTCATAATTTGCAGGAAATTTATTAGTTACGATAATGTTCTTACCCAATTTCGGCTCGATGAGCATTTGCTTGATGGCGTGAATCGCGTCCTTCATTTTGTTGCTGTTCTTATTCCACTGGTCCGATATGACGCTTTTTGATATCTAAAAGACTATTATTTGAAAATTAAAAACAAAAACTTACATCTCCTTTTATGCCCACGTTCAGATGATAAATCCTTGTTAGGAATGCTGCCTGAAAAATAATTAATTTCGAAAAAAAAACTGAAAATTTAGTAACTCTTTGACAATGAAACGAGAGAATGACACGAAAAAATTCATTTTTCTTTTTACGAACGATTTTTCTTGCTATCAAAAATTTAGCATATTTCTAAATCATTCGAAAGAAACACTAACCCTCGGCGGAAAAACGGGATGTTCTTGGGAAGCGGTGAGTTGGACGAAGAAGACACCGCCCTCGTAGGGAGTTCCCCTCGGGCCTTCAATTGCAACAGTCCACTCAAGCAGTTCGCCAAGACTAGGAGACGCGTAACAGCCCTTTTCGAGACCGTTTACTTCTAGAGACCTGGAAATTTTTACCGCTTTTTTTTAGAAGTATTCTTTTCAGTGTAATAAACATGAAAAATTTAACTTTCAAAATATCCTCAACTCATTGAAAATCGTACATGTTTGTTTTCACACTTCGTAGAAATATGATTTTAAAAATTGGTTACTTTGCCTCCCGATCAAGATTGACTCTGGCCATTGTCGGGGGGAAGGACGGAGTGGATGATTTTCGCTTCAAAACCCGTCGAATTGGACTCGGAGTTGCACTGGCAATTGCACCTGGTAGTGCACTGTGCCGGGAATCATTTTGTCCTTGCACTTGGACCATTCGAGGAGTAGGAGAATTGCGGTGAATGGAAATATTGGCGCTTGTCGAGGGGGGAAGAGGAATGCCATCTGAAAAATGCTGATAAGAGATGAGTTACGAAATGAAATGTCATTCTCGACTATTGGGAAGTTTTGATCTTCGCATTTCTTCGTAAAAATAAAACATCTTCTATTTATAAATTTCATTTTATCTTTCTAAATATAAAGATACAGATTCAAGATCTCAAATTTTTCGAAGGGGAAAATCTAAAATTCATATCATTGTAAAAAGAAAAAAATTACCTCCCGAAAAACTCGCAGTCGAAGTCGAAGCGATAGCAGGTGGTTGCCGATGATGCGAAGAATGTAATGCATAGGCAGAAGACGTTGATTGTGGTGGAAGGAAGACAGGAATGAGATTGGAAGATGATTGTTGAGAGTGAGAAGGCAGAGAAGCTGTTGCTGCTAGTAAAGATTGACTCACAGAGGCGGGGATCACTCGACCACCCGCGATTATACCGTATTCCGCGCGACGGCCTGGAAATTTGAATTTTATTTTTTTAGAAAATGTAGGTTTAACTGAAATTATTAGACTCACAGCATTTTATCTACGTGTACGATATTACTAGAGCGGGTAAAATAAAAAAAAGAAAGGAATAGTAGCGTTCATAGCTTTGCATTGTAGTTAATTTAAAAAAAAAAATATTCAGAGAGAAGTTCTAGTTATCCTTTCAAATCATATCTTTTTAAATACAAATTTAAAAAATAAATCTTACCATGCCCCGGTTGAGCGATTCTAGACTGATCCTCGAATCGAAATAAACTTGCTGCTGCGGTTTGGAATGGATCGGTGAACGAGCGAATGTAGCGCGGAACTTGGTCCGGAGGGAGACGGGCTAAAATTTGGAATTTGTCCGATTTTTTTAATTCAAAGATTTGTACTTCCAAGTTCATTATTATAATCTCGAAAATTACCTGTCAACGAATCAGGAAGTGATTGGCCCCGACTATGACTTTGATTCAGGTTTGGGTTCCGGTTATTGTTCATCTGAAAACCATCAAATTTCTAAGAAAAGCTCAAATCTTCAATATAATTCATTTGGATTTGTACCATATGAAATCAACAAATGTGAAATTTTGACCAGATAAATAATTTATTTTCTTCTTTATCAGCTTATCATCTCAGGCTTGAAGATTCTGAAAATGATAAAGATAGAAACGGGTTGACGAGATAAAATGATAAGGGACTACGGTATCAAATTGAGCATTTTGGTGCAATTGTAAATTCATCAAGTATTCGCACCAAAATAGCGATACCGTGAGGATAGATTGTCCTTTGTCTTGCCAAATGTTCAAGTTTCAACTTTTCAACAAAGAAAGTGGAAAAGATCTTTCAAAATTTAAAAATCGATGATAAAAAAGGGATGAGAAGAATAGGAATTAAATTTTATCAGTGATAAAAATTAACTTTACCATCGATAAAACTTGGTTTTCTCAGAAAGTCATATCTTCTCACCAAAATTATACTGAAATGTGAAAAATAAAACATTTGAAAAATAGAATGTATGGTTTAAGGGAAGAGAAATTCTCTTGATTTTAAATTACACAAACAAACAGAACTTTAGGAAGACTGATAAAATTATCAAGAAAAATAATGAACAACCAATAAAATTAAGATTTACGAAAAATAGATAGCAAATGATCAAATTTACCGAATTTTTCCTTTTGCTTGCAGAAAAGCGCGAGCGCAATATCAAGAAAATTCTAGGAAAAAGTAGAATTTCAAAGAATCTTCCGATTCTTTAAAACATTATGAAGAATTAAGGGAAAATCGTTGATACTTGAGTCCTCGAAAAAATTTAAATCAACGATTTTTAGATTACCGATAAGATTGGAAAGGGAGTGGATAGTTTCGAAACTTCAAAAAGGCGTGCACGCTATGTATGGATAGAAGGTGAAAAGGGGATGAACACAGACTGAGATTGTGCGCGGGCGGGTTGCAGGTGGTTACCTCGCCCACTTTTCGGGTTAGCAGGTCGCTGTCGCTGTCCGGCCTATTTGCAGCAAGTACCGCTCTTCTGCTGCTGTGCAGGCTGGTTCACATCGACCGTGTCTTGAGGCTGTCCGGGGGGAGGTCCGATCGGCAACTTCTTGGCAATCGCCATGAAGATATCGTTCACGTTCATCGAGGTCTGAAGAAAAGTAAGATAACTTTGAAAAGAAGCTTGTGAGTTTTCAGGACGTTTTTATCTTCGGAAGAGAATAGTTTTGAAGAAAACAGGAGCGATTCGAAAAGATTAGATTTTAAAAAAGTCTACCTTGGCAGAAGTCTCCATGAAGAGCAGAGCGTTGTCCTCGGCATAGGCCTGAGCTTCCTCGTATTCGACTGTGCGCTGTAAATAAAGACTGTTTGCAAAATAAAGGGAATTTGTCTCGTTTTTCTTAAGTCTATTCAAATATGATATTTGTTTATTTCTCTAAAATCTCGGACCTTATTAGCCATATCAGCCTTGTTACCCGCAAGGGCCATGACGATGTTGGGCGAGGCCTGTCGCTGCAGCTCCTTCACCCAGTTCTTGGCCTTTTGGAATGAGTCCTGAATATTTCAAATCAGAATTTTTCAAGTCTGAACTTGGAAAATTCGTGGTCGCTACTTGTCACGTTCTTAACGTTTGTTGCAATTTCGTAGAAACGCTCATGAATGCATGAATATTCTCTCGTTTCATTTGCATTTCCAAAAATAGAAGGAAAGGAAAGGCATGACGAGCCAAAAGAGGGATTAAGTGCAGTGTGGATGTTTTGAGTTAGATTTTTTTCAACAATGGCTAAGGTTTTCTTTCGAAATTTCGAGAAAATCCAACCTGATTGGTGATGTCGTAGACGACGATGGCGGCCTGCGCGCCTCTGTAGTACATGGGGGCAAGCGAGTGGTACCTCTCCTGGCCCGCAGTGTCCCAGATCTCGAACTTCACCGTCGCGTCGTCCAGGCACACCTCAAATTACGACTCTTTGCTCTAGTAAATTTGACTATTTTCGTCTTTTACTCTAATTCTAACATTTCATTAGAATTTCAGGCGTATTTTTTTCTATAACTTTCTACCGTTTTACCATATTGCTTTTCCTTATTGTAATTCTTAGATTTTGACCAAAATAGATCAGTCATTGAATTTTTAGCAATCTTGTCTTTAATTCTAATTTTAAAGTAATTTTTACCGTCTGAGTCAAGAAAGCGGCCCCAATGGTAGACTCCTGGTACTCGTGGAACTGGCCCTTCACGAATCGCAGCACCAGAGAAGATTTGCCTCAAATGTTATTTTCACCTTTTAGTCTCTTCAATTTCATTTATTTTTCAGAGGAAGTGGCTTCACTAGCACTCCCCTCTAATCAGCTTCAATTACAAATCGATGCAAACTGCGTGATCGATTTCGCAATGCAATCAGTCACGCTTGGAAGTGGAAAATGACAAAATAGGAAAATGAAGCTGAACTGTGAAGCACTGTTCATCAAAGATACTACGTCATTTTTCAAGTTTTGAAGTGATGATAATTTGACAACATTGATAAAGGATCACGTTTTCGAGTTTTATTTTTCCCTACTTTTGCTCTGAATTGGCCAGAAAAGTTCTATTTAAGAAGTGGGTTTTTGTTATTATTTTAAATTAAAATATTCCGACGTACCGACAGCAGACTCTCCGAGAAGGACAAGTTTGAACTGGCAGGTGCGATTGGAGCCCGTTCCCGCGGAGCCACCCGCTCTTGATGCACTGTTGCCGCCGCGATTCGCCATTTGAACAGGTTGATCACACAGACACAGGCTAGGGCAGCGACTAGAGATCTGAAATATCAGAGATTTTCACAAACCAGGAAGACTGCAAGGGATACGGAAGGCTAGAATATAGAATAGTCGTGTATTTCAGGCGATTTTTATTTGAAAATGACAAAGTTTCAAGTCTATCAGAAGATAGAAAGAGGAATTTGATAAAAAAAAAGGCAAGTGCAAAAAAAGTGCGTGAATTTTAGGATTTTCAAGATTTTACGAAAAAGTCTAGAAAAAATGAATTTGAGTAACTTAAGATGGATGTAGATAGTCACATGAAGCGGGGGACGAAAGTACACGCACATCAATAATTGCCGTTATCAGTGACGAAATTTTTCGCTTCGAAAGAACGAAAATGAAGAAGAATAGATGAAAATGAAAAAATCGATTCATTTTGCAGTTTCCTCGAGAAAATAAGTCGCTGAAACGGTGAAGTTCGCGATTTCAAAAGAGCCATTGACTTTCACTTTTGTGCGACGAAAACCCAAGGAAAATCGATCGAGGCGACAATAAAAATGCGTGCGAAAAGACGGTGTAACTTGTCAACAGAAACGTTTCAACATAACCGAGCAAAGTGGTCGGAAAATCGATTTCGGCCACTTGGCGAAATCGTCATCTTCCGATTCTTCTCCGCATAATTGATCTTTCCCCAAACAAAAGACCCGTTTTTCTTGCGTAACCCGTCCGATTATTGATTACCGTCATTTCACTGGAGAATTTTTCAAACGAGGTGTGTGACCTAATTTCTCTCTTTCTCCGAAAAAACCATGAAAACTGCGCGAGTGAAAACCCAATTTTGGTCCCTCCTACTCTAGGCAAAAGTTTCGAGAAGTTATCGATTAGTCTCGAACTTGAATTGATGAGAACTGACGAGGGAAAATTCCCGATATAAACAAAGGTCTAGGCAGCATTTCGAAGCTAGAGACGCAGAGAAGGAGGACGGCGAACAGTGATAGAGGATGAAAAAGGGACGAGGGGAAGGGTGTCTGTGACATGTGATAAGCCCGTGAGTTAATCGTCACTAGGAATAATTATGTAATATGTAATGGGGAAATCGATAGTTATCGATCGATTTCGAGTGCGAGGAGAAGAGGGCTCATTGACCCGATGAATCACTTGTTGGACTGGCGAGTGTCAGGAGGGAAAAACGACGCAAACCGACATTGACAATTTCACGAGAGGGGAAGGGAAAAGGGGAGAACCAGAGAACCAGCCGGGGGGCCTTTCGCTGTCTGCAACTCTCTCGAATTCGCACGCTATTCCCCGTCTGCGACTTTTTCGTGCTCTCTCGCCACTGCGTATCAGACGCGTGCTTTCAGTGCAAGTTATTTATCTGTCACTTGCTGCTGCTCGAGATCGGGGCTTGTCTGCCCCTGTGTCTGTCAACCCCTGACTCTTATCCGAGACTCTAGAGAAATCATATCTGCGGTTTTCATATCACTCGAAAATCCCGACCTCTCTTAGTTCCTCTCATTTTCCCGCGATATTTCGCATTTTTAAAGCAGAGACGCAGAGGGCATTTTAAAATTGTGAGGTTCTTATTTTTTCCGTCGAGTTTTCGTTATCATTTCGACTTTCAGCTTTCGACGGCCCTTTCTCCTGATTCTCTCGCGAAAGTCCGCTAATTTTTATCCGGATTTCTGTTTATCTAACTTTCTGTTGCCAGTTAGAAAGTGCAGAGTCGTTATCCTTCCCCGCTCTCTCTGTCCTTGTATTTCAATTTCTAGTTAGATAACGGCCGACTTTCAACGACTATCCCATTATCTTCCAAGTATCTGATATCAGAAATTGATTCTTGAATCTTTTATTCTCCACTGTGACTTATCACATGACTTTCTATTCTTCAATTTTACGATCTCCTTTGAAATCTCCATTTTTGGCGCGATTTTCGAATTGAAATGGAATTTTCGGGTTTTGTCGGGATTCTCGGATTTATTTGTTTTTTCTCGTATTTCTTGTCGATTTATTGGTTTTCAGATGGCTCACCGATCGGCGAAAATCGCGCTGCTCGCCGTTGGCAGCTTCAACCCACCCACCATCATGCATTTAGTAGGGAAATTTAATTTTTCTCGAAAAAATGATTGTTTAGTTTTTCCTAAACTCCCCGAAAATCGTTTTCGGTTAATTTTTTCAAGAGAATTAGATTTTAGTAGAAACAGCTATTTTTACAGTGCCAAATCGGCTTCTTGCATTTCCTCCAAATTTTATGTTGGGAAGTGCAGGTGAAATCTTGCTAAAATACAGGAAGAACCAGAATGGGAAAGTATTCCAGGATTTTTTTTCGAATAATTATAAAAAAAAATTCAACATTGCAAGTTTTAGCGCATGCTGGAAGTGGCACGCGACTATGTTGAGCAGCAAGAGGGCGGTCAGGTGGTGGAGGGTATTCTCTCGCCTGTGGCCGACACCTACGGCAAGGTTGGACTGGCCAGCGCCGAACATAGACTCTCTATGGCCAAGGCTGCTGCTGGCAATGCCAATTGGATCAGAGCGGACGGATGGGAGTGCAGTCAGGTTGAGTTTTTTTAATGAAAAAAGCAAATTATTGGAAAAAATAATGAAAGTTCTTGAAAAAGATGACTTTTCTGTAGGAAAAAATGGAAAACCAATTACAAATTTACGATTTAAAAAAAAAATTTCTCGATTTCAGAAGACCTGGACACGTACGCTCGAAGTGCTGAAGCACCATCGCGATGCACTCAAACATAAATACAGTGGGTCATTTTACTCAGTTTTGTTTTGTACACGATTTTTTATGAGCCTGAACATGTGAATTTCTAAAATGAGCAAATGAATTCAGACTCCGACATTCGGCTGAAGCTGGTCGTGGGCGGCGACGTCGTCGACTCTTTCACCAGGATTCTTCCTAATGGACAGGTAAAAATGAAGCAATTTCTATTGGAAAAATGAAAATCGCCGTAACGTTTTCGATAAAATAGGAGATTTTGGACTTGGTATTTTATATTCATTTTGCTCTATATATCCAGCTGGTAATAATTTGAGAAGATGTTGATCTTTATGTGATTTTTCTGAACTGTATAAATAATATATTTTGCTATTTAGCACCTATGGGCTCCATCGGACATCAAGTCGATAATCTCTGAGTTCGGCCTGTTGGTGATCACTCGCGACTGCGCACAGCCTCTCGACACCATCAAACAGCTCACTCATCTCAATGGAATCTCCGAACAAGTTGTCTGTCAGTTTTTTGGAAATTTTTATGAATTGAGAACTTTTTCTTCAAGCATCTCTTAGATGTATCATTTGAATATGATACGATTTTTGAATACTTTCACACGCAACATGTTGATATTTTCGTAGTGTAAACATAGTTCTCACGACGCTTTTTCTCTGAAATTTAAAATGGGAAGGCAAAATATTCCATTATCATCAAAAGTGATGAAGTTGCATGTTTCACTTTATTAGAAGATTTCAATTCTCGTTTATTTTTGTATCATTGATAGAACATTTAGAAATTTTTATCGTAAACATTCTTTCAGTCCTATCTGACGAAGTGTGCCCGTGCGCAGTGAGCTCGACCCGTTTGCGTACTGCGATCAAAGAAGGCCGTTCCATCCGCTACGCCACTCCCGATGCAGTCGTTCAGTACATCGACAAGCATGGACTCTATCAGTAGGCCATTTTTAAAGATACATTATTTAAAAACAAAACCATTTATTGATCACTTTACTTTACGGAAAGTGAAGTGATAAATAAGCAGTATTTTATTCATTCATTTTTCGTAAAGTAGTTTGAAGCTCTTCCTCATTTGAACTTATCAACTTCACTTATTTTTAAAGATTTTTCGTAAATTTTTAGTAATTATTGAAAAGTAAACCAAAATTTGCGAAAAGCCAAAATTAAATTCATGGCTCAACCAACAACTACTATTATAGGTAAAACACCTTTTAAGCGGTATTTTATGATTTTACCCTTTGAGATGTTCTTTACTGTGAATTTAAAGATATTAGCTTCTTGTTCCCAAAACTAATGGTACTGTAATATGAGTAGGAAGTCGTGAATTTTGAGACTTAGGGATCGAATCTTATTATTCTTGAAGGTTTTATGATTTTCGGCCGAATTATCAAAATTTACGAATCAAAATCGAAAAATTCAATATCAAATCATTTATTTTGCTTACTGTAGTAAACCGCATGGATCCTTAGAAACCGGTATCTTTGAAAACTCCCTCCTAACAATACTTCGGCTCTTTTTTATTATTATTTGTTTGTTATAAAAAGAGCCAAGTCAATACGTTTTTTTTTAAAGAAATTTCAAAGGACGATTTTTAGATTTTCTAGTAAAATGAGATTTTTATGCGAGTAAAAACTAATTTTATAGGACTTTCAGAAAATTTTAGTATTTATTCTAGTCAAACCGATAAAGATGCTCTTCAAAAATGATTTTAAAAAAGCGGGTAAAACTGAAAAATACGAGTTTTATTGAATTTTTTTTGCCGAATTAAGCTGTTTTTCACTTCAACTTTCTTGCCTTATCACTTACTTATCAGGAGTATTTTTAAAGAAAAAACCCCAAAACTCAAAGATACAGGTTAAAAACAAATAGTAACACTTGCCTACGCTTTGTGGATGAATGTAAAATTCTATTTCATCGTATTCAAATTCTAAATCGTTAGTTGGTTTGAACCATTTCACTTATCATTTCTATCATGTCATAGGGTTTTAAAAATCAAGCAAAATTTTGTATCTTCAGGGTTTTTTAAACGAAATTTTGCATGGTTTTTGATCAAATTGGTACTGTACAGGAACCAATTTTAATTCGACAACACTCTGTCATCCGATATCGTTGTATTTTTTAGTTTAAAAGCCTTCTTATTTTATTTCGAGACAACGACAATGGATGATAGTCCGTTGTCGAAACGTAAGATCATTTTTGTCACTTTGAACTCAACGTTCCAACTACTGTTTCGCTCCATTATTCATTGTTATCGCTTTTATTCTCTCAGTGTGGCATTTAATCAAAATCGAATAAACTTATTCCTGGTTTTCGATAAGTAATTACCAACAAGTACCGTTGAATCGGGTAACTATCTCTATAACTGGAGGCTTAATTGGCTTACAATTAATTATCTCAGTTAATTGCAGGAATGAGGATTACCATCTAGAACAGGGCAAATGAAGGGAAAAAAGAACGAGAAAGGGACGACCAAAGTGGCGGCGGAAAAGGAAAACCTGGACCCAGTCAAAGTCGGAGGAAGTTCAAATTCTGGACCGGAAAAATCGGGAGGTGGAGAAAATTCAGGTTGGGATTACTTTGACTCGATTTTTTATTATTATTATTTTTATCTTTTCCACTTTGAGAATGTTGAAAATTTTCTACATTTCTATCATCTTTTCTCGAGGTTCAAAAACGACATAAATTTGAGGAGAATTTTCTTGACAATTTTTGGCGTCAATGTTCAAAAATTAACTTGAAAATGGCAATGAAAAGTAATTGCCGAACAATTTTTCTAAATGTCTAAGGTTCAAACATTTGATTTGGTTACGTCATAATTGCCCATTAGTCGAAGTCAATTTCACATTTTGACAATGTCACTTTCAAATGATTGTACTTTTGTTGATAAGAAAAAGACCCCACGCTTCGGTGCTCGGCATTTTGAATTAGAATTGGGGTGATGTTTTGGAAAATAACAATTAATAATTAGACCTGACAGGCCGACCCTAGATAAGAGTTGGGATAATTTGATAACAGCAGACCAACTGATAATTTTGACCAGAACTTTGGATTTTGGAGCTATTATCGGAAAATGTTCTGATCAGCAATTTCAAATTCCTAATGTTTTTGAAGAAAACCTCTGCGCATAAGTTTCTAATTCTTCTTATTTGCAGCTTTGGGCTTATTCTCTGCAAAAGCCTGCAAAGTTCGGAAATAATCTCCCCAAATATTTGCGCAAGAGGTATCATTATCGGTCTGAACTGTTTTTATCGCGCTTCCTGGGAAATTAGTTTCACTTCCTAGGATTTTGTCTCGTTTTTCCTTCGAATTTCCTTTCTTTCTCATCATTTGATTCTCTATTTGTTTCAGACTCCTTCAGGCAGTTTCTCTAATTTGCGCGCTATTCCCCTTTTCTGTTCTTTTGAACCCTCTTCAAATCTTTGAAATCTTCACCTTTCTAGCTTCTTTTCTGTTTCTTCGACTTCGATTTTCTCTCACCCTTTTCTAGTTCTTTCATTTTCTCCTTCACACTATTTCTTATCTTTTCTGTAATCTCTCGTATTTTCGCATTCTCTCTCAGATTTTCTCTCCTTGTATTTGCAATTTCGTAGTGGCCGTTAGGGGCTTGTTCGTTTTCGCTCCGTTTTTCACCAATTCGAGAGTTTCAACATCGTTTCTTGAATGAGCGGCGAGAGATAATGCAAATATGAGAGAGAAAAGATGCAGAAACTGAGAAAAAGCAAAATATCAACATGAAAAGTGCATAAATGATTTTTGGAAAGTTCGGAAAATTTTTCTTGAAATACTGTATACTGTATTTAAAATTCTACTATTTCCTTTTTTCTTAAGACACGAGGAGACGAATGCATAATTTTTGAATTATCTCGGATTCTTTGTTTTCTATTTTATTAAGATTCAAAAGCGCTTCCTCGTGTCTTGTATCCTTCGATGTCTCCTTCTCTAATTTGTTCTCACTTGGGGGATTTCCTTATTTCTTTTAACTGAAACCCAGCCAATCAGGAACTCTTTAACTTGTTTGGAGATTTTTGTGCTTTGATACTATTCCAGAAGTGGATGATAACTAATTTTCTTGTTCTTTATTTAACTACCACCGATTATCACGCAACGTTTCTTTTGAAAAGGCTAATGATTCCATTTTTCAATTCTCCAAATTTGGAATGAAATTCCTGGAGCGTCATTTCTGATGCTCACCTACCAAACTTAATCTGCTCTAATACCTTCACTTGTTCATTAGAAAATGTCTTCCGTTTAGTAAGTTAAAAACTAACATGTTTATTTTTGACCCCTGCCCCTATATCCGTCTTATCATTTTCTTGAAGAATCGATATAGAATAATTAGTTTTTTCTTCGAAATTTTATATTATGACTTGCCGAAAATCATAGTGAGAAGCAACGATTCTAATTTTATCCTATATTTGCGGAACTCCGTTCTGGGGAACATCAGTTTGATATTGCCTGACTCTTGCTCTCTCTCTTTCTACAACTCTATTTTTGCACATCTAACTCAATCTGCCTCGTCTTTCTCGTCTAATTCGACGTGGTCCCACATTCTGCCATCTTCTCGTTCCATTCGAAAGCCTTCTTGTCTCAATTCCCGGTCTATTCAAACTAAGACTCAGCTTCTCCCTTATTCCAAAAATCTGCCAGATTTTGTAAAAATTCGAAATTCATCGAAGAAAATGTTCGACTTCGCAAACTTGCTATGCATTTCGAATTATTCCACCGCGAAAAATCACAGGAAAAGTGAGTTTTTGGAAATTTTATTGATAAATAAAAACTTCTCGTCGATTTTTGGAAATCATTTATTCCCACTGATCGTTCGAAATTTAGAAAATTTTTCTGTCCAACACTTATTTACTCATTTTTCTCGAAAGAAAAAAAACATAAATATCGGATAAAATTACCATAATATTCGTTTTTTCTTTTGATTCTTGATCAATTGTAGACTGAAGTAAGGAGAATCTTGTTACATTCGAGTAAGCCCCCATAATCTCTATAAGAACATGATGAAACTATTTTGCTCCTGAATTTTCCAATTTTTTTTCTGATGCTGAAACATAAAAGGCTCGTATTTCACTTCGATTACTTTTTGTTTGTAATGTTTCTCAATCCATCTCTAGTTTTATTGGGGATTTTGAGGCTTTGAATTTTCTATTTGAGGAAAGCTGCGCCCTATTTGAGGCAAGAAATTTGATCTACTGCGCAAGTACACGCTTTACATTATGTCTCATGCATAATTCATCGACAAAAAATCCAACTTTCTTTTCAGCTTTTACTTACTTTATTTTTCTGTATACTAGCCATTAACTTGTGGTATTAATGATAATGTTGGATAGAAATAATTAATGATTGGTTATCATACACTATTTTTTCCTTTTACGATGATAAACTGTCGAGAAAATCAATTTGTGATATTATAAACCGTAAAAATAGAAGAAAACGATTTTTCCAAATTTGACCTTTCATTTGCCATTTCTCCTTTCAAATCACCATAAATGCAAGCCTGAATATAGCAACAGCTCGATTATTATGCATTAGCGCAATTCTAATAAGGTGATATTTTCCCCCTTGACATTTACATGCAAAATTGCTTCGTGTAATAAAATTAGTCCAGAAATAGCGTGATTCAGCGAAATTTTACAAGTTTCTATCTGATTGACAAAAACTCGAATATTCGATTTTTGGGGCGACGTTTTGAATTTTGGAAAACAAATATTCTTGGAAATTGGAGCTAATTTTGGTACATGTGACTTCGACAGTTGATTTAGGGAATTACTTACGAAATTGTCTTTTTTTTAATTTTTATCCGCTGGTTTAGATTAAGGACCTAAAATATTCGTTTTTTTTCTATTTTTAGATCATCCAGACAAAATATTGATCTTTCAAAAAATCTTTAAAAAATTCTCAAAAATAGTTTTTCAAAATTGGCAAATTTGTTCATCCCCGTGAAACGGATGTCGGCTCAATTGAACCTTTTTCCACACGTGATTTTCTCGGAAAAAAAACCTCCAAAATGCGAAAATCTGGCGGAAAATTGCTTTCTGGCACATTTTCAAGCGCGTTTTCCTCATTTCCAGCAGACCTTTCGACGATTTCCAATCGCAAACTTCCGCTCTTGTTTATGCTTCTTTGGCGTCTTTATTTAACGCGCCCCCATTTGTGAGAGAAATTTAATGGTTTGGTTGATTTCTTGAATCGTTAACGAAAATATTACGATATACATTTTTATCGATTTTATAAAATTGATTTTTGCATAACTTCTATCTCTGAACCCTTTTTTTCAGAAAAAAAGTTCTAATTAGCGATATCAAAGGGCAAATTTCTCCATTTTCTCTAAATTCGTTTGTCAGCTCTTTCGTTCTCTTCCCTTGTTAATTTCTGCCTGATTTATGCAGGGATTTCTAGGAATTAACTCTAGCAAACTGCCTCTCTTCAATTGCAAATTAACCTCGGAAAATCGACATTTTCTCGTGATTTCTAAAAATTTCATCAATTTAGATAAAAGTGCCTATGAGCAATTTTCAAAACATCGATGACAAATTTGGAAATTTATTGAAATTTGATCATGAGGGAAAACATTATTGAGAAGAAACAACATGGTGATTCAATCAGAATCATCAAACCATTTTAGAAATGATTTCTCAATTTTTCGACTAATTTGTTGGTTGCATTTTGTGAGGTCATTGAAGGGGTGTTCGAGGAAAAACTCGTTATTTTTACTTGCTTTCATAACTGTATGACTTAAACTCTTTACTTCTGAATTTCGAACGTAGTTTTGATTTCGCCAAACTTCAAAAATCGGTTTGAATTAGAACTCCTTTGAATAACTTTAGGAAGTGACTCATGCTACTCAGCCCCTCCATTCGAGCATATTTTTACGTCATTAGTAAAACCAATAACCTAAATTTGTTATTAGGTAAACGAACATGTAAATGTGCATTTTGCGGATATTTACCAAAATAGGAGATACTTTTTGTTGATTAGCAATTTTGGTCCATATTTGAGAGGAATTTTTATTGCTAGATCAAATTTTGGCTTAACTTTTCGAAATTTATTCTCACTGATTTTTTTATAAAACTAGTCCTTTATCATGATATTAATTTAGTGAAGATTGACTTTTGGCCTGAAATTTACATGAGAAACTAAGTAGCGTGCAAATTTACTCTCTTGCAACTTTTACTTTCAATTTTGCATTTTGAGTGCTCTTGAGCCCAAAATGCTCTAGTTCTAGCGATTTATAAAGTGAGGTCATCAATTCTTAGTTTTTGTCTGCTGGTTCTGGTCTGAAACCTTGGAACCCTCAAATACTGACATATTGAAAATGTTCTCGTCGTTCGTTCTCGCTGCCCGAACTTGTCAACTTGATTTGTTCCCTTTGTTGAATTTTTTGAATTCGGGCATTTCTCATCCTCCCTCCTCTTCTCTCCCATTCACTCTAGCCGACTTTTCTTCATTTTTGTTTTCTTGTAAAACCTCTTGGGACTTGAGGCTTTTATCATACCTTTCCAAATTTGGCATTCTCGGGATATATCCCATCCATTTTAAATGAAAATCCGGTTATCGGTATTCTTCATCGTGTAAATAGATTTTTCTTAGGAAGACTATTCTTTACTGGATTTTCGTATGATGTTACTTTTTGATTTACTGAAATCTTGCTATGCTTGCATTTTTCCCGGGCTCATCTCTCGTGGGAGGCTTTCTGAGCTATGAAAAGCCCGAGATTTTTGTCATTTTTGGGCGGCCTGGCGCACTCAAGCATCCAGCAAATCACGCATCTCTCTTGGACGTCGTTTATAATTCGGGCAGTCAAAACAGCTCAGCGTGAATGTCACCTAGCGCAGTGGTTGTAATGCGGGGATTAATTTTTGACAAAAATATTCTTGAACTTTTTCCTAAAAATAATGAAAGTTCAGGGGCTTCCTTTCATTCTGAAAAGAAATATTGGATTTTAGCGATTTTTAGTCTTGACGTAAGAGATAGGATTTTTTTTTGTAAATGTAGGGTTGATTTTTTAAACGGATTATTTTTTACGATTTTATTTTCCCGGTTGAAAAGTCAACAAAATTTCGGTATTTTGACGAACACGCGCTCGCACAAAATTTTGTCGGATGATTCAAAACGGAAGAGGGATTATGAAAGAGGGAAAACAGGAACAAGTTTGTTGCAAGAGACTCGCGAAAAACGAACTTTCCAATCTGTATTCTCTTCTCTAGTTACTATTTCATTCGATGCACTTACTTTTCGTTATTCCTGCTTTGCTTTATTTACTCGTTTCATAAACACTACTATTTTATAGTCGACTGATTTCTAAAAGATTTTTTGACACAAAAGTTATAGCGATTTAGCATTACATTATATTACTTTCAAAACCATGTAATTTTTAGACTTTGTGAAAAGTGGTGATTCTTATCTGAAAATCCTCACAATTTCATTTGATCCAATTTTCTGTAAGTTTAAAAAAAATCATTACTCTTCCAGAACTTGAATCTTTTATTTGCTTTTCATTTTTAGCCACGTTCCGATTTTTGAATATATCTGTCATTCTGCCATTTTTCTTTCTGTTTCCCAGATTACGGCAATTATTCAACCGCCTCTGGCAATTCGTTCCCACTTTCCCTTTGCCTGTTCTCTGTTGCTTCAGTGAAAAAATCGAACGAGTCGTTTGACTCTTTCCGATTTCTTTTGCATTTTTGTATTTTGATGATACAAATTGTGCCCTTTTTGAGAGATCGGGGAGATTATTTTTGATTAGGAGAATTTTCAACGATTTTCAAAGAACACCAAACATGCCCATCTTTCCTATGCGACCTTTAAAGATGCATTTTATTTCTTTTTATTCACAAAATATCTATTCCTCCTTCAAAAATCTTCATTCTTTTTTACAAAGAAAAAAAAACGAAATTTTCAAACTTTTCAGATAAGCTGGTCGCATCGTCTCAGAGCCAGGATGATTGGATGGTAGCAAACTCGGCAGTCGTCGGTTCTTCGAACGGAGAATTGTCCTCGGAGAGGAAAGAAATGACGATGCCCACCGTGGTTGTTTGTGGGGGCGACAACGGACAGACTGCCGCTACGTCTGTCACCGTCGAGAGTCCCAGTAAACGGTAACGTTTCCTACTGACACTTTTAAACTGATATTTTTAATTTTGAAATGCCAATGATAGGTTTCAAAATTGCTAAAATACAAAAGGTTTTGAGGAAGTGTCGACACTTTTTTGATAAAGTAAAGAGGATAAATTACTTTCAGAAAGCGTCGCGCCTTCGCAATCACATCGACAATTGGGACGTCGAAATTCTGGCTCCGACTCGTTCGACCCTGGAAGTGGAGGCATCCCAAAAGGAAGATGAGGAGGTGCATTCAGGAATTATTTCAGTTTTTATAAATGTTTGCTTCCTTTCTGCAAGATCTTCCAACGTTACTCTAAATTTCAATTCAAATTTATTTAGTCTAAGAAAAATTTGAAACTTTAGGTTCATTTGTAAAATACGTTTTCCCAAAGGGTATTTCAAATTTTCAGATCCGGCAGTGAGCGTTCGTCCCGCTCTCCGCGTGCATCGGCAGTTTTGGGTGCCTGTCCTCCCTCGCCCTCTCTCCCAGACATCCACGGAATTATGCCAGGTATAATACTCAAAACCAATTGATTCCTGGAATTAATCAAGTAATCCAAAGCGAAACAATTGACTGACATGCTTTCAGCCAGACTGCGGACTTCCCAGTCGGAGGACACACTCATCCAGTTGGCGGATCAAATCAAAGGAAGAGGACACTTGCCAAACGGTTAGCTATTTAAAATTTTTTCACTTGATTTATTTTATTAGATTTTGAGAATAGTTTATCGCATGCTTACTTACCATTGTGAGATTTTTCCATGAAATATCTATCTTTCCTGAAACTAATCAAATGTGTAGTCTGAATGTTCTCATATTTTTGCATAGAACTGAATTTTTGAAGTCTCATTTTCACAGAAATATTTTTCCTTGAAAAAGCTTTGACAAAAAGGCTCGAGGAAGTAAAGCACGGTTCGAAAAATCATGACACGTTTACATTTACAATTTTTTCTCAAAAACGGATTAGATTACAAAGTTCGGAAAATTTTTGAGGCGAAAGAATGAAAATACGAAAATTGTCTGGCAATTTTTGTGCGAAAAATCACGCCAGAAAGTCGTGTTTTCGCGGTTTTTCGGCAATTAGCTCCATAACTTTCGATTAGGCAAAACTTGATCATTGGATTTCTTTTTATTAGGGTAAAGGCTAGAGTATTAGCTCTTTCATGGCGCTAGCTTCATTATACCGCTTTGAAGTGACTATCTAGATTTAAAAATGCAGCTTAATTCCTAAATTTCTGGCATAGGTTAGGAGGAAATATTTTTTTATTGAAAATCAAAAATTCTGCGTCTTTTTCTATTTATCAAAATGGATTCGATTTTTGTTGCTTGAAAACTCGAGCCCTCTTCTTCTCCCTTCTTGCTTACAACTCAAATGCCCCTCGATCTACGATGTTTTCTTAAATTTCACGAGGGAGTAGTGTAACTCACCTAACCTATAACTAGAGGACTCTAAGATTGCTTACAAAAATCAAGAAATCTTTCTCTCCGTGCTAAACGATGCAAGCAAAAACCGCTTGGCATATAATGATTTTGAGACTGACTAAAGAACGATTTTTATTGTTTGAGTACAGGGGCACTTCTCGGTTTCGCGAACTCCACCCAACTATCAGAGAATTATCCCAGCCAGCTTTTTGAGATATCTTTTATCATTGGAAGGTTTTTGAGGACTTTATGTTTTGAGTAAAAACTGATCTTGTCAGAAAATTATTCCAACCGATTTTTAGAAGGTAGTCTTTAACATTGGGTAAAATTTTGGGGATTTTGGGGAGAGATCTCATCATTCAAACCTGCAAACTCGAATATTATCAACTATCAGTCATTTTCAATTTTTTCACGGAGAGCTTTTGAGAACTTATGACAGGTCAAGTGAAAAATGTTCGAGATTTGTTGAAAACTTGTGAAAATAGATTATCTTTGAGTAAATTTCAGTTTTAGTTTTTTACTCGCAAGAATAGAATTTATCAAATCAGGATTTTTAAAAACCATCATGTTTACCTTATCATTTTTCATCCTTTATCAATTTCAAAAATTACTTATCTTTTCTTTAATGTTTTCCTTTCTACTAATTTGCAGCCAGCTGTTCGATATCTTCTCGAATACGCAATCACGAAAATGCATTTCGAATTTCACCACGCTTTCTGCAGATGTTCTAGGCATTTTGCTTGCGAGAGATAATGTCAAAGCTCGAATTTATTTATCTTCAATTTTTCAAATCGTCATCATTGAAAGATCAATCACTTTCAGACGCGATCTTCTCCTGCAAACTTATCCAATCTGAAAATGCTATCTTTTTATTTTGAGCCCATTGAGATTGTCATTTTCATGCAAAAATTACAACCTTCTTCGATCATAAATGATCTATGTTCCTAGAGCCCTCTAGCCAAGAATTCCTTCTTCATTCCCTCATTTACAGTCGCAATAATTCTCTGCTTCTTCTCGTGGCTTATTTGCGTCATTTCCATCGTTTTCAGTTTTCATCCCTCAATTCTCCTCGTATCCTCTCTTGCCGTTCTCCCCTCTCCCCTCCCACTCTCAAGTGGTGTCCGCGCGCGCGCGTGAAATGAAGGAAGATTTCATATATTCTATGGATATATGGAACTCCTCTTAATCTTCATATTGTTTATTTTTATCTATTATCATCTTCATACCTCATATTATCACCATTCAATCTTTATTCTCATGACATTAGAGGGTTTCTGGATAAATAAATCCGAGATATCTGATTTTCATTTCTATCCGTTATTTAATTCATACAGATCAAATCAATCATATAATTTTACTTTTATGGCAGACTTTTATAATTCCTCGAGTTTTTGATTAAGCCGGAACAAATTTTAGGATTTTCTGACTTGGGCGACGTCCCATCGAATCCAAACAGCACAAGCAGTCTACTGTCGTCGGCTGTGGCGGGAAATTCAAAGGATAGGTAGGAAAAAGTTATTTCTGTGCAAGATGTTCAAAAGATTGGCAAACTTGTAACTGATATGTTTCAAGTAAACAGAAAATAACTCGTGAAATGCCTAGCAGCGATTTGACATGAAACCGACACATTATGATATTAAGGGAGTAATATAGTTGAAGTTTTCTATTTCAGCAAGTCGGTTGTTGTCCGGGTCCGTCTCGAAGAGCCGCCTCCTCCCCAAGCCTCGTCTGCGCCCACAGTTAGTCGAGTCCAAATCAGGGATCTGCAAAATCTCCACAAAGGAAATCAGGTAGAGAGTCGTTTTATTTTTCATTCAATTTGAACTGAACGTATGCTTTCAAAACGAGATTATTTTGCTGTAAAAAGTCGATGTATAATTCAGGCAGTTGATTTCGTAGATGAAATTATACCGATTTTGATCGCGTTTCAAGAAATTCCCATCTTTCATTGAATTTCTGATATTCGATTCCCCGAGGAAATAGTGTTCTTATCGAAACTTGTCATTTTAAACGTGTTATATGCATTTCGTTGGAGTATGTTTCAAATGGAGTATATTTTTAGTAGGAAAACTCCTATTCAGTGCGTTGAAAGGAGGAAGATCCTTATAAAATCGAAATAACATATTCGAGTTTTCAGTCGACTGGTTCGTCGAGTTCGATACCGGCCTCTTCGACTTCGACCTCTGCCTCGACACTCCCCTACGCCCCCGGCCGAGTTCGCTGCCAGACAGAGTTCCTCCCAAGGGCCACTGTCATCTCCAACAATCATCAGGTTTAGATTTTCACTATTTTTAACCTTGGAAGTTTCACATTTTTTCAAACTTTATGCATTTATTTAATTTAAAGAAAACAAGATCTTTTCAAAATTTATACGAATTCTTATTAATGATTTTTTATTCTAGCCATCTCAGAATTTGGCATGATAAATGAATTTAACAAAAATAAATTTCAGGAAGACTCGGAAACCAACGAGGACGAAGACGAGCTTTACTCTTATTCTGACGAGGTATTTTCAATTTTCTCAGAAATGAAGAAATTCTCAAATTCCAGGACGAAGCAGAGACGTCTGGAAGCATCGGCGAGGAAATGCTGCTGGAAGGGTACGCGAAAATAGAGGCGAAAGAGCCGAATCTGGCCGCCCAGCCGCAGAAACCTGTGCTGAAGAAACCAGGGCAGCCCGGCAGATTCAGGATCAGGAAGAGACCTTCCAGCAAAAAGACACAAGTCAGCTATGGCAGGAAGGACGTTGCGGAACAGAAGTGTGTATTTTTGTTTTCAATTTTTGATAAAATTTCGCTTATTTTTTGAATTGATACGAAAGTATGAAGATCATATATAAACTATTATATCTTCAAAATTTTCCTCCTAGTAAGTAAACTCTGAAGAAAAATGCTTGTTTGTACATACTATTTTTTACGAAACTATTTCTTCATGTTTGAAAGGAAAGGTTTCTGATTTTTTCTATACAAATTCAAATCCAGAAAGCCGAACGACCTACCGACTCGACTAACGGACGACTCTGACAGCGACACTCCAATCCAGTACAGAGACGAGCCGCTCGTCTTCAGACGACCAAAGGCTGTGGGCGATGAGAACAGAAGGCCGGGGGGAAGTCAGGGAAACACTCCAGACAGACCGAATGTCGACAACCACGAACAGGCCGACGATGAGGATGAGGAACCAATCATTTGTAGGTTTTTGTTTCATAAATCAATACAAGATTCTGTAGTTATGCATTTCGATTAATTTCTGTTAGATCGAGAAATTATTGATGAATTTCTGGGATTTTTTCTCATGAGTTTATATTCCGATATGATAGATGAATTATCGTTTAGAGTTTGTTTGAAACATGCGATTTTTTAGCAAATTGTCAAATTTCCTATTTCAGCGGGTCTGGCAGCAAAGGTGCAGAGGAAAGACACGCTGGCATTGCGGCTGGACGCGCCTCCCTGCAAGGACGACATAAATGGACAGACTGCCGAACAGAGGAAGGAACTCATGCACAGGGTCTCTATCAAGTTGGCTAGGAAGTTGAGGTGGAGTTTTTTTTTTTTTTTAAGATTGTTTTATTTCATAACAATTATGAAATCGACAAATCAAGGAATAATTTGGTACGCACTTTTCCACACCACTTGAATTTTCAAAAAATATTAGATGTAAGTTTCAGAAGGTTGTCGAATGAAGAGAGTAACAAAATTGATGATGCAATGTGAGCATCTCAAATTTGATTTACTTAGTCCAAGAAATTCGAAAAATTTGTCTGATCAAAGAATTTGAGATTCTTGAACGCCAAACTTTCCTATTTCAATAAAAAAAACTAGCAAATTTGAACTTTCGTCATGGTTTACTTCGACTTTCTGCAGCATTTTTCACACGTTGAGACGCACAAAAATTGTCAGAGGTCGAAGAAAAAAGATTCTCACGCGAAAGCCGACTGTCAATTGCACAAATATTTGATGGTTTTTCAGCGAACGCGTCTGAAATAATGAAAGATAAGTGGAGATACGAATGTTCCTACGCACGCATTTATCTTTCATCTTTCTGATTTCTAGCCATCTATTTATCACCTATTCTTTGTTTATCCAAATATCCGGATCATTTTGAAGAAAGAATGACGTTGGATTAAAAATCAATGGTTTTGAAAAATGCAATGAAGAACTCACAAAATACCTGAGATATGCTCTATTCTGAGTTGCAGAAAAATTAACTTTTAGATAAATTTTAAAATTAAAATCATTTTCAGTGAACGTCCCTCGGTTGAAGAGCTCGAAGACAGATACATTCTGAGACGCGACGAGGAGGAAAGAACCATGGAAGAGAAGAAGAAATTGCTCCTCAGGAAACTTAGCTTCAGGTTTTTTTAATTGTTGAGAAAAAGATCAACGAACACTCGAATGGAATTGAATATTTTCGAGAATTATATGAATTTTGTGAGATATTTCAAGCTAAAACAAGTCATTTTAAAATAGAAAATTCACTTTTTTATAATTTCGGTACAAAACTCACAAATATAGTAGAGTTTAGTTCTTTTTAGAGGATTATATGAATTTGTGAGACATAGGCAATACTGAAAATTGAAGCTATATTTTTAAAGCAAATATTCATTTTAAGACCGACGATCGCTCAGTTAAAAGAGCAGCAGATCATTCAGTTCAATGACTACGTCGAGGTGACTCAAGCTGAGGCATACGACAGAAAGGCAGACAAGCCCTGGACTAAGCTCACTCCTACTGATAAGGTAGACTTTTTGATAAAATGATAAAAGATCTGAAATTTTGACTTTAGGCCCTGATTCGGAAGGAACTAAACGACTTCAAAGCCACCGAAATGGATGTGCACGAAGAGAGCAGAATGTTTACCAGGTAAAATTTAGAAAGTTAAAAAAATCTAAATAGAAAGAGAGAGTTATTCGAAGCAACAATTGAGATTTATCATTTTATTTTT
Organism: Diploscapter coronatus; assembly: GCA_964036155.1. Lineage (NCBI taxonomy): Eukaryota > Metazoa > Nematoda > Chromadorea > Rhabditida > Rhabditidae > Diploscapter > Diploscapter coronatus. The sequence continues at coordinate 9,384,580 of OZ038423.1, forward strand.
TTTCAGATTCCACCGTCCTTGACAAAATTTCTGTCAAAATTCATTTAAATTCAAAACTTTCTTGTTCCTGCAAAATCAGATCTGGTCAACGCCAAATATGGAAAAGCAAAAACGGTTACATTTCTTTCTAATTACACTCATCAATTGCTCCTTTCTTGAAAATTCTGCTGATGATTATCATTTCGATTTGTTTTCAACGATATATTTTCTTTGTCTGTTTTTTTTCTATCAGAAGCAAACTTATCATTTCCTAGACAAATATCATCATTTTACCCCTATTTGCAGTGCTATATTTTGCTCGAATATGCAAAATTTAAAATATTCGATTTTCTTTGATCCAGAAAAATACTGTAATCCAATAGTGAAATTCTGTATCTCATATTTTTATGATGAATATTTTTATTGTTCTCAAGTGAATTTTCTCAATCACCTCAGTTTTTCCTGAACCTAAGGAAATTTCCTAATTAGATCCAAAATTTTCAGTTTTACGAGTTATCTTTTCTAAATAGACATTTGTGCTCTAGTTCTCCTGACTTTCCATGCCAGTGCCTACTTTTCTGAGTGAGTTACTTTCATTAGACATTTTCCAACTTCCTAACCTATGACCATATTTTCATAGGTGTCTTTTGCATTAGGTGTACTGTATTTAAAGGTAGAATCAGTTTTAGACAACTATAATCTTGCAATACAGTATACCAAATGTGAAAGCCACCTCAAGATTAATTTGTAACATGATTTTATCCCTATCTCATTTCGACTTATTTCGTAATTAGCAGTCCTCAGATTTCAGTAACTATGCATAACACAACACATGATTCAGTCACAATCTATCTCAAGTTCTGTAAAATGGTCAATGAAAACCTGGGATTTTATGAGCTAGAGTTGAAAATATTGTCCCGGATTAGGGAAAACCTTTCAAATTTTGTAGCAAATCTATTTTTCTAGATTTCAGTAAAGTCCCAAGTTTTCTGTTGACCAAGCAAAAGTGGAAAATGGCTGTGGTTTAGCCATCCGATTTCTTTTTGATGATTTTTATGATGAACGATGATTTTTGTTCTTAAAATGTGTACGATACTTGACAGCGAAAATAAACGGTATTCTTTAAAAAAAATTTATTTTCCTATTCAAATGCGGAATGACACGAATTATACCCGAAAATTGGGAATTTTTATGGCTAGTAGAAAATAAATGGAAAAATTCATGGAATAAATGCTCAAAGTATTTCAAATACTTTCTTCTCACAGTAAAAGAATGAAGAAAAGTGCGAAAATCACAGTCATAGTTACTCAAAAAAAAATTGAAAATTTCATGAATTTCTCTAACAAGATATTACCACTATGCATTGTTGCTAAAAAATGCGCCGTCCATCATTTTGTGAAGCTCGAAAACACCGGCCAGTTGACTGTACATCTCGCTCATCATCTCGGTCTTCTGGGTTGGGTCGTTCCTGCAAAATAAAACTTAACAGTTTAAATTAAAAAGTAACAACTTGCGAAGGAAATTTTGATAACTTTTGAAAAAAATCTAAAAAGGTTTTGTTGAAACAAAAACCCCTTCCTACAGAAATAGACTAATTTGGATTTTTATAATAAAAAGCTAACAACTTCTCACATTTCAAATGTAGCGATGTGCATCTTAGTGACCCGTTCATGCTCCCTCTTCAATTCCCTCATTTTCTCGAGCTGATTGTCTGTCAGCGCGCGCATATGACCCGAGCGGAATTCTTCTAGCAATTCATCCAGCGATTGCTCGATGTTTTCCTGCAATTATTTTTCAATTAAACTTAAGACGGAGTCTTTTTAAGACTCGAGCAAAAGACTGCATTTGGACAAAAGTTCTCCTACCAGGCTATGCCCTATATGAGTGGATAGCCCTTTGATCACTGATCACAAAAATAAAGTTTTTAGGTCCCGCCTCCAAAAGTGGGCGGAGCTATGCTAATTTGAAAATTTTGGATTTCGATGAAAAATGCTCGTTAGATGGTACAAAGAAAACTTTTTTGCTATAAAAGATTTTCGAACAATTTAAAGAGGATGATCATCTGTGGACTCTAACGCTTCTCCTCATATATAATTTGTAAGGGTGAAACCACTTGCTTGAAGTGGGAGGGGATTCTAAGATGAAAATAGGTGTTATACGCACTTACATTTTATACACAAAATCGGCCGTACTGAACAATTTTCTTAATGGGCATCACGTAGAGTCATTTTTAAAATATTTTCTATTGAGTTTGAAATGTTTTAGGCAAAAAATTTGGTCAAAAATAGGTGGACCGTTGGGGTATTGATGCTGTCGAAGTTGTTTGACCAAAAAATCGAATTTTCAATTTTGAGGGTTAAACCCCATAATATGTATACCAATCGATAGAGCATGAAAAACTGAGCAACTTTTGTGAAGACACTATATGGTTATCTGTTATGGTATGGGAGTGGTACCTAAAGAACTAAAATTTAAAGTCAATTTTCAAGAAAATGATACGAGGATATTTTCATGGGTAGTCAATCAAAATTCAGGCTCAAATTGAAGCTAAAGACATCTATTATTTATTTCCATTCAATTTGGAGTCGAACAATACCAAACATGGTATTGTACCAAATGGTAGCGACCCATATGGTCAAGTCACCATTTGGTAATCAATACCCATCATATTATATACCAAACGAAAGCCCTTATCGAGCTGAGTAAAATGCTGAAAACCACTTGAAAAACAGATTAGTCTATCGTCTTTTATGGTCATTTGAAAATACCCCATTTTTGGTCTTTTTCAGCAGATGATTATAACCAATTACTATGATGGTATAATGAAACCACTTGCTGAAATTGATAGAAATTGACTCGAATATTACTCTCCAGTCGATTTCGAGTCGATTGATACCCATTTTGGTATAGTACTACTCGAGTTCCATATGGGTGGTATACCATGGACCCATATGGTATCATGATAAAGTGTTAGCACGGTACTCTAGAAAGCAAAAATGAAGTATTGCCCTTAATCTACTATATTCCGAAAAGATTTTTTGAATTCGTTTGATTTTACAAAAGTTAGGAATTTTTGAAAATTTTTGCCATTGTCATAGTTAGACCCATTCAAACTGCTATACCATGCACACCATAACAGATAACTATGTAGTGTCTTCACAAAAGTTGCTCAGTTTGATGAGCTCTATCGAATGGTATAAATATTGTTAAGCATAACTCTCAAAATTGAAAATTCGATATTTGGGTCAAGCAACTTCGACAGCATCAATACCCCAACGGTCCACCTATTTTTGACCAAATTTTTTGCCTAAAACATTTTAAACTTGATAGAAAATATTTTAAAAATGACTCTACGTGATGCCCATTAAGAAAATTGTTCAGTACGGCCGATTTTGTGTATAAAATGTAAGTGCGTATAACACCTATTTTCATCTTAGAATCCCCTCCCACTTCAAGCAAGTGGTTTCACCCTTACAAATTATATATCAGGAGAAGTGCTAGAGTTCACATATGATTATCCTTTTTAAATTTTTCGAAAATCTTCTATAGCAAAAAAGTTTTCTTTGTCCCTTCTGGCGACCATGCTTTTGTTTATGTGGCAAAATTGCAAGTGGGCGTGGCCACGCATACAAAGGGGGCGGGACCTAAAAACCTAATTTTTGTGATCAGTGATCAAAGGGCTATCCATCCATATGGGCCATATCCCGGTAGAAGAACTTTTGTCCTAATGCAGTCCCCCTCTATAGGTTATTCGAGTCTTAGAAAGACTCCGTCTTAATATAATGTTTCAGATCAATGATAGGCGGTTCATAGTGTTCTTCAGTCCAGTGAATGTTTCCCAATTGAATAAAAGCCCTATCTATTTGAGAATGAAATGAGCATGTTATGTTTCAAAAGAACAGTATAACTGAAATGTTTCCTAAAAAAAACACTAAACGGTCCAGCATGCACTGGAATAAAAAAAAATGAAAAATCAACCTGATCAGTCCAAGTGTTCTGTGGCAATTGAGGAGGATATTCCGTGTGGAGTCTTTCCTCTAGAGAATCTGCCTTCCACTCGTAAATCTCCGCGTTGCCTTCATGACCCCTGTCCAGAGCAGTTCGATAGTCCGAATTTTCGTGGATCGATTTGAGGAAAATGTTCGTTTCGAACCATTTCTCCTCAGCTGAGTCTGGACTCGGAAGTCTTTCGGGACGTTCGACCTGAAAAATAATAGAAACCTTGAAAAGGAATGAATTTTCAGAAATTGTAGAAAAGAATGTTCTATAGAAGTTTTGATACATTCGACTGATCGCATTTTAGCTTTTTAAATTGGAAGAGTTCTTAAAACTTATTTCAATACGTTACAAAATTGAAACAAAAACAGTTTGAGGACTATTTGATACTGGGATTGAATACGGCAGGTAAAGCGCGATAATGATCAAGTCGAATGAATAAAAGTCACCTTATCTTCTTCCTTTTCCTCTCCAGTGATGGGCGACTTGTTCTTGTCTTCTTTTTTGTCTTCTGCACTTGTTCCTCCTCTGGTCAAACGATGGAAGAAGTTGGACAGTGATACCGTTGTGTCCTTCCGTTTCTTTGCTTCATCCATGCTTTTCCGCGTGTTTTTCTTCGATTTGTCCTTTTCGTCTTCGATTACTATTGCGACGTCGTCTGAGATTCAAGAATTCTATCAAAAAATTTCAAGAAGACGCAATATTTCAAGTTGTTTAGCTTCCTCCGAAAGCTTCTTTTTCTGTTCTGGCTAATTTTTGCAAGTCTAAAATTTACCCGAATGTATGGTCTCCCTCGAATCCTCAATCGGAACAACGACCGAAGTGTTCGGCGCCGACATCGACAACATTTGCATCTGCTCCTGGATTTTCGAGGGAAAGCCTGAAAATAGAAAATCATAACTAACATTTTTTCTCTAAAATTGTTTTCTTCAAAGAAATGTATTTTTCTAGTCAAATGAAGTGCAGTTCTGTGTGTCAAAATGCGCGTATGAACTATGCGCAACGAGGCTAGAGCAGAAAGAACGTCAGCGAGGACAATGGAACGAGTGGTACGCAATTTTCTCCGCCTCTCTCCTTTTCTACCTATTTTCAGCATACGAGACTCCACTTCAGTCGACCAGAACAATAATTCTTACTGATTACATTGTCAAAAGCGATAAAATAAAAATCAAAAGCTCGTGCTTTCAAAGTCATTTTCCAAGGGAAGAAAAACCTACTGATCGGCCTGCTCTGCTGCGTATCACCTCCCCCGATGGCCATAGCAGCGATTCGGCTCAGGTTGCTCGCATCGTCCGAACCCGTTCCGGAGTTTGTGGGGGCCTGGACAACAATAGCCGGGTTCTCTTTGATGGTTAGCACCGGGGAGTTCGAGGTCTCACGGGACATTCCTGGAAACTCTGGCATCGACCAAGTCTTGTCACCCGTTGTCGTTGTTCTATTTGAGAGAGCGACAACAGATGACAGAGTTGGTTGTCGGAGAAAATGCAAAATGAAGAGAGAGGAAGCTGAAGTTGAAGCTGAAAATAATCGACTGCGCGGTTTTTACGCTTGATACACTCATTTTTGAAAAGTGGTCGTTTTTTATCTTCGCTTGATTTTTTTCATAACTTTTGGAAAAAAAACATTCCAGAAATGGACGGTACTTACGGCTGGATCAAGAACGGGAGCACGGCGCTGTGCAGCTCAGTGCCTGACCAGAAGGCCTACTTCAGCAAAAGGGACACCGTGCATCGCGCGATCAAATTGTAAGCGACTTTTTAAAAATGTTTTCGTAGAAAAAATAAGAAGGAAATTGAAGTTTGCCAGAAATTCGCGATTTTCAGTTTCCAAAAGAATAATTTTCCAGGTACCCTTTGACGAACTACACATTCGGCACAAAGGACGCGCAGGCGGAGCGCGACGGCTCCGTGTCGGCCCGATTTAAGAGAATGCGCGATGAGTATGAACAGGTAGAGGCTAATTTAGAAAAGGAACCAATGGAATTGCCATGCCGACGATTTTCTTCAATTTCATTTCCTATTTTATTTTTAGAAAGATAGATTTTGAACTTATTTGTTTCAGTACGGAATGCGCCGCTCTGTCGAAGCAGTCCTGGTGGTCCACGAGAACTCGCACCCCCACGTTCTTCTCCTACAGATCGGAAGCACTTTCTTCAAATTGTAGGCAATTTTTGTCGAGTTCTTTAAAGTTTCCGATTTTTATCAACACTTTCTGTGATATTTTAAGCTTCCCATAAGCCTCTGAAAATGAATAAACGCTTTTCAACTATTTTTAAAATATTTTCTTTCTAATTCAGGCCAGGCGGCGAGCTGAATCCTGGAGAGGACGAGGTGGACGGGATGAAGCGTCTGCTGGACGAGACACTAGGCAGGACGGACGGGGGCAAGAACGAGTGGACCATCGAGGACGAGGTCGGCAATTGGTGGAGACCCAACTTTGATCCGCCCAGGGTAAGGAATTTTCTATCTTTCGAACGTTCATTTATCTTGGAAAAGAAAGTAATGCTAATAAAAGAATTTAATGAATTTTCTTCAATAAAAATGGGAAGGACTTGAATTGCAGTATCCTTACATTCCGCCGCACATCACCAAGCCCAAGGAGCACTGCAAACTCTTCCTCGTTCAGTTGCCAGAGAAAAGTATGGAATATAAAAATATTTAAAATTCGAATTCTTGGTAAATCAAACAAAATTATTTTACTCAAGAAACTTGTGCTATAAAACGATTTTAGCGCTGTTCGCAGTGCCGAAAAACTTCAAGCTGGTGGCGGCTCCCTTGTTCGAGCTCTACGACAACGCGAACGCGTACGGTCCCGTCATCGCGGGACTCCCCATGGTCATCTCCAGATTCAACTTCTACTATAACGGAGTCGCTTAAATCAGGACGGTATTTATTTTTCTTCCTGGAATATTTCAAAATTCAAAAAGAAATCTCGAAAATCTTACGGTAAAAGCTAATGAGACGATAGACTTGAAAATGCAAGAGAATCCTTTATAATTTAGCTTGTATCATAAGTATCGGGGCTTCTAAAATTATACTATTTGAAAATCTCACCATCATTTCCTTGTTACTAATTTATTTCATTCATCGGTACTTCAAAGTTACTTTTCCCTGTTTTTGTTTTTCTCCTTTTCGTTCGTGAAATAAATATTCGATCTCGGAAATCCAAATTTGATAGTTATGAATAAGGTCCTCATCGAGCTCCGCCCCCTTTGCAAAAATGCGTTTGTGGTAGAAATGTGCTAGCTTAGAGTCGGAAATTTGGGAAGGAAGTGCCCTTCAAACCCAAAATGTCATAAAAGACCTAGTCTAGATCGACGATAAACCTGATAAAATGGTTCTGCACCAAAAATTATGACCTAATTTTTGTATCTGCGCAGTTTGAAGTCTGCCAAAATGTGTTCATTTCGAGCAACATATTTTGGGATTTTTTCAGCTAGGAAAATTTATAATTTTATTTTTCCTTTTCACAAAAGTCTTATTTACAACCCTGATGATATCTGTGCAAAAATTATCTAGAATATCAGTTTGCCAGATCTACTTGGGGATCCTAGCCATAATGGTAATATTAGATTCGTTTGCTGAAGATCTCCACATGTAAAAATGCTTCTTTCTAATCTTTCAAGTTTCAAATTCACATTTTTTTTGTAAAGAGTCGAAAATCATCGATAGTAGTTATGCATGACTACTTGCTTGAGATATGGAGATGACACCACTAAGCCTAACGCATTTGGCTAATCCAACTGTCTTTGAAAGCACTCGCACTTGGGAGATCACATTTGTCGATCACTGCTCTATTAATTCAATTTGACATTTTATCGATTCTTCTTTTCGAAATCTATTCCGTTCATTTCCCGTGAGTGAATTCAATCTTTATTCACCGTTCTGAATTTACCTTCATGCAATTCTAGATTCGGAATACTTGTTTATACTTAGAAAATGCTTCAAAGCCTATCTCTACCAGCCGAGCTGATCCTCGAGACGTGCAAATACCTGCCGAACGACGATTTGGAGAATCTGGCCTGGGCAAATCGACAGATGATGCGAATTGTCAAGCGAAGCTTTCCAATAGCTGTCAAAGAACGCTTCACATTGGATTTTCTAAGAATCGATCCATTCACCGATCACAACCCTGACGTAAGTTGTACATTTTCTTCATTCCAAGCCAGAAGTATGACGGCATTAGAATTTATAAAGTTGAGTCATTATTCGAAACAGTTGAGGTCGAAATTAAGTCTCATTATACTTTAGATACAATTTGAGAAATTTTAGACCAACAAAAACCGTGAAACATTGAAAGAATAGTTTGAGAAAAGATTGTATCCTTTATTTCCCTACCCTATTTCTTCTATGTATTGTGTCATTATGTCATACGGTTTACAGCACATCTTAATTTCATTAACATAAAGCTGTTTAGGGTTCGTTTTCAATTATCGTCCAAATTGAAAGGCTCGCCTGGCCGTTGCCCGATTCCAGTATCGAACATTACACTCACATCCGAGTGCATATTCGAAACAAAAGAGATCGACGAAGGTTTAAGGAGATCGATAGGCGAACCTGTCTAGCATTCCACAAGTTCCTGAAAACAGGTGAATTCTACGGCAATTTGTAACTGATGAGACCGATGAATAGGACCAAGAGATAATGAAAGTAGGGAGCAATTGCGTGGGGGCAAAGATCGACATCATGGGCTCGCCATCTCATCATTTACGAGTTTCCAAATTCTATTCAGCGAATTTTGCAAAAAGTTCGTATGCAAAAGATCTTCGTTAATGGACATGTTCGAGTGCCACTGTTATCGCATAATTCAGACGCGAAGAATCGTTCTGACGACCACATTCATTTCCGCCAGTCTTGGTCCCAATTCGCAGCTATCAAAGGATTGCGCTCGAATGACCCAGATGACATTGTCTATGGACCAAGTGTCGAGTTGAATTGGCTGCTTGCGACTACATACATTCAGAGGATAGTCATTGTAAGCTAGACACGCGGCGAATCATAATTCTTGTGAAACATCATGATATCTCTACCCGATTTTAAATGTGATCCGGAAATCTCATACAATTTTGACATAAAGTGTCATCGGAAAGAAAAATCTCAACAACTCGATGTCATGAATTATTCTCCAACCTGCATTTTCCTATTTTAGTCCGGATGCGATCGAAAACAGTTTTGGAGATTTATCGATACCCTGGACTCGTCACATGGAACCATCGTTCGAAAGGAAGTCTGGTGCAGCAATATGGCTCTAAAGTTGGAAGATAAAGACCGAATCTTGAAATCATCATTTTTAGCGCAAGATGGTAATTTAGAGTGACACATTTTGCTTACCAAATGATTTACATGTATTTAGGGTTTGACAAAATCGCGATCAGGACCGTTCCGCCAAACAGTATGGAATTATTGCGGCTGCCTCTCTTTGAATCAGTGGTAATTATATCTCGCATGAACTTCTTAGAAAATTCAGATTTCTGAGATGACATAGCGTAAATTGATAAGAAAACCAGTGAATATTCCAACAAACTTTTGGATGAAAAAATTTAGGAATTGGAACTTGCTTGCCTTCCCTACGATCAATCGACATCCTTGGCATTCGCCACAGCCAAGGACATCATCATTTGCACGGGTGAACTGGACCTCAACGGGTTCATTATGGTAAAAGTTTTATTTTAGCGCTTGGGATAGCGAGAAATCGTACGAGATAGGGTGCATTTTGCATATGCATAATTCGCCTTCAAACTACATACTAGCTCAATTAGAAAAGTCAAATTCCTTGTCCTAATTCCAAACTTGCGAGTCAGTATATTTCAAATGATAATTCTCGTGTTGCAGAACTTCCTTCAAGAAGCCCCGAAAATCACGAAGTGGCGGTTCCAGTCATTTACATTCGCCCCCGCCTTTGTACTTCGAACTCCACTCGAGAAACTCCTCGACATGCACGCAGATCTCAGCTGGACTGTTCATCCGAACCAATATCTTGGAGGAAGAATGTAAGTCACAACTCATTGCACCATTTAGAAACCGAGTCAAAAAATAATTGGAAGAAACAGACCATCTATATTTAGGATTAATTTAAATTATGACTCTGAAAGGTTAAGAGGAATCCTGTATTCCATCTCTAATTCACACACCCAGTTTCTAAATTAAATTTTATAATTGTCCAAAATATAGGATGCCTAGACAATAGATTATTCTTATTCTGGTTTTTTCAAGTCTCCATTTTGTTGCGCAGCTGATAAAAGTTAATTAAGAATTTTTAAATCGACCCTGAATAAATATACCGATTCTTGGTAGCGAAAGAAAGACCCAAACTCAATTTAGGTATACAATCCATCGCGAAGGGAGAGGATCGTGGATCTTCTCCATTACGTTCAAAGGAGAAAAGCACTTCTTCATGACGATTGAAAGTGTCCAATTGTGATGGTTCATTTTCTCGTTTTTCAAGTTGTCATTTTCACAATAAACATTTTTTGCGAGAAGGCGTTTCATTTCATTTTCAACTCACCGAAATAATATCGAAAACACTATCTGCGTTCTGGTTTGTTATTCTAAATTCGAAAACATGCAATTAGTTATCAAGTAGATTTCATTTACTGTCAAAATTTTATATCTGAAAGAAAAATAAATTGTTTTCTTTTTATCTTTGATGCTTTGAAAAAGAGCGCGAAAAGTGTCCATTACATATCGATTTATTTGAACGTGCATGCGGCTATTTGTTCTTTTTCATTCTCTTCAAAACTTGTTGGTATTTATGGAATATTCAGAAAAAAATGATCTCGAGTCTGCCTGTCGAGCTAATTTTATCGTGTTGTCAATATCTTCCCTACATCGACATAGAACAACTGGCTTTGACGGAGCGACGTCTTTGGCATATCATCAAAAAATACCTTCCTTTGGACTTAACACCGAGGATTTCAGTCAACACTTTCAAAATACAACCTTTTGATAAGGTGTGTAATGTTTCTTTACAAAATTATCCAGGTTTCAAAAATTTTGCGCAAATTTAAATTAACGCAGGATTTAGTGGAAGAAATTTACTTAGCATTTTCCGTTTTTTATCTTTTGAAAAGAAGACGAGAATATAAAAGATTCGTCCTAAGACGATATACTTTAGACGGACTATTCAGTTCATATCGAGCCTTTGAAGATTGGTTCTGGAAATCCCGCTAAAACAGTTGATTTTAAAGTTTATGTCGAGCAATATGATAAGAGACGAGTCTCCGAAGTTCCAAATAACAAGGCATATTCAATACTGTACAAATTTCTTAACACACAATATCAGCGTAAGTTCTAATAGAAATAATATTGTCCATTTATAGAGTGCAAATGATTTTTTCAAGTTTGACCTCAGCGAGCTTTGAAACTTGCGAAAATATTGTGAAACCCTTCAAATACCCGAATTCCGTTTTAAAGTCTAACCAAAATTTTCGAGGGATACAGGTCAAAAAATTCGTTTACATAAAAAATCATAATTTGTACATGTTCAAATTTGGGCATTTGCACCTTCTATCCATATATGGAATTTAGGTAAGAATAAAAATAAACCCATGAAGTCGTCGGATTTATTACCTTGGGACATGCATGTTGCAAAATATCGGACAAAAATGGGATGGACCACAAGAAGGAATAATAAGCTTCTATTGGGACTGCATCAAGTTATTTCAAGGACAAGCATCAAGGAGCATGTTTGCATCACCAGCACAAGGGTAATTGCTATTTATTAGCGCTCAAAGACATTTTCTAGAGTATTTATTCTTATTTTCTGAAAGTGCTTTATTTGGTGACATTTTTCTTACAATTTAATTGCTTTTATTGTTTAGAGAAACGCCGTGGACCGTGATAAATTCTGGTCAATTGTCGATGTTTTTGATAATTCGAGAAACAATGCGAAGCTTAAGAGGTTTCACCTACCTGAACTATTATTGAAACCTGAAGATGAACAAAAATGGGAGACTTCGATATTCCTGATTGATGGTAATGAATATTATTTTAAGCGGTTTTTTTTCAAGAAACTATTATTTCCAGGAATCGAATCGTTTGAAATGAAAGCCCCGCCCTTCACGATTAAGTTACTGCAGAATATGAATTATCGTAATACTGTAAGGTGCTCATATTAAAAGAAAATCTATTCCTATCTGAATTTATCTTTAGGCTTGGAACCTAATCGATCTGGATCAGGAGCAGTTTTCAATGATTCCATATACGATGGCTCGTAAAATAATAATTATCAGAGGCTCTGTTTCCATTAAGGAATTTTTAACAGTAAGAGCAAAACTTTGTTAGAAATTTTATCTAAAAAGTCAGATTTAGAATTTCATTCTGGCAAAGCCGATTTTATATTCGTGGAAATTTTTCTATGTCGACATTCTGGATGAAATGTGGGCTTGGGACATAGTTGAAGAATTGTTGAATGAATCTGAAAATGTCAAATGGTCGTTGAAAGGGTCACATGCGAGAATGAGAATGTAGGCAATATTTTTAATTCGAACATTTCCTCTCAGTATTCTGTAATTTATTACGAATGAGTACTTTTCACATTTTATTCATGACTTAATTTTTACTATCTTGACAGAGTATCTGAAAATAATTGCATCTAATTAAAATAAATTGTCTAGATACGAAATCCAATGCCCAAATCGACAAAAACTCAACTTCCGAATAGGACATTTCAACGACGACATGAATAAATTTAATTTCGATTTTACTATCGCTTCGAAAGGACCTCAATTCTGTGATAGCTCAATCGATATACCCAATCTGCTAATAAATAAATGATGAAAATACATTTATTTTTGATAGACTCAGTTGCATATTTATGTTAAGCTTATACTAATGTTAAAAAAAAACATTTAATTTTACCGTACACAAACCAAGAATCTTGATAAGACTCATGGCTGGGAAACGATGATTGTTAGTCTTTTGAGGATAACGGAAAAGTTAAATTTAAGTTTGGAATTGGATATTGTTCATAATCATAGCGATGTATCTGAGACGTTTATGCTGAAAGACTTTTTTTCAAATAAATTTTTGAAATATAAAAGTATTTTCGAATGATAAAATAACGATAATCTCATGTCAATGATATTTGACACCGAAATGTCAAATTTTACTCTATAGTTTTGCGTCGTGAAAATAATGACCCTGTGTGTGAAACGGAATGTCAAAATGATCATCAATAATACATCGCTCTGAGAGATGCTGCGTAGAATCAACGATAATCAATTTTACTCTGTCATAATATCGGCATATCATCATTTTGATTATCATTTCTGCAGAAGAATAATTATTGTCGTTAATCTTCACATCTCCGACCTTCATCATTATTGAATTTTCGTTCAACGATTTCAGTGATCTTCAGAGTTTTATTAATGTTTGCATTTTACTAGTAATGCTTTTAATTTTTGATAGTCCCAATTTTCTATCCTTATCGATTTTCAAATCATATTATCTAAAACTTTGTAACGTCTTTGCAAAAAATCTTTCCCCTTCGATCAACCAAAGATTTGCATATCAATGACTCAACACTGAGAGAATACCCGATGGTTATCGTTGAATTGTGTCGAGAATTTTCCCGATTAACCCCACCCTCATGAGTGATTTCGGCATTCGAAAACTCATCGATAGATTTTGAATACATTGACCAGGTTTTGATCAATTTTTTGTTGGGTAATTTAAAATTTTGGACGAAAAGAACCTACTATACTTTAGAGTATCATCGCAATTTTTCATGTTTTTTTTCTCGTGTTGAAATTTGTCGACTATTTTCAAATTATTCAGAAAATAAGAAAGAAGATGGGAGTGATTGATTTTTATGAGTAAATTCGATCGATGAAATCAGTATCGTCGACGGACCGTCTGACGGAGGACCACGATGAAATTCACAGTCCCTCGCAATGCGCCGATTCGCACTACGAGCTGAATGAAGAGGACGAGGAAGGGGAGAGGAGTCAGAGGTAGGTTTACGAATGATTTTCTTTTAATTTTGGGAAATATCAGGTTTAACTAGTGGCTTTATAGAATTGTATTTTCTTCGGAGATTGTTTAAATTAATTTTAAAACCATTTTCAGAACCCTCTCCTTCCTGCACAATCTGCATGCTCCGAGGAATTCAGTCTGCGGCACACGAAACAGCATCACTTCTCTGAAGTCGAATGACATCGCGAGAAAGACGTCGAAACTTACGGAGAATCCAAAACTGTTTGCGAACACACTGGTAATTCGAATTTTCAATGAGTCGTTCTTGTCCTGAACTTTAGTCGGAGCGTCTCAACGTACCGTGGATCGAGCATACGTTCGAGATGAGAGAGTGCATAAAATTCATCGCGGAAGAAGGGAATCCGGAAAAGTAAGTAGACGTTTCAATTGTCAACATGATTACGATAAAATCTTTTCTGGCGAATTATTTTTGCTCCAAAGTTTCATGTCTCTATCCTAAACAGGGCCTAGCTAGTCACATCGTGGGCCAAGGAAATTATCCTCCAACATGTCTTATGAAGGACAGCTCTCTTGAGCTTTCTGAACCCACTTTTGTCAGTTTCCTAAAGAAATATTTTTCCTTCTTCAGATGCGGTTGCGGAGCATTTCTCTCGGGTCATAGTCACCTGGCTCAGTCGAGATTCTACGTCTACAACGATGCGAATAAAGACGACGATGAGAGATGGACTATTTCTAGACACACGCAGACTGCGCCGACGAATGCCTTTGGGACTCTTGTCTTTCAGGCATTCACAACGGTTTTCTACGAAAAGTTATGAATGTCTCTTACTAGGGAGGAACTCACTCTCACAAAGCCCACTACGTCCGTCTGGCGTACGATTCCGACCCGGACGATGTTCTCTACCTGATGGAGCACGTCTGGGGTCTGTCGCCTCCGAGACTCGTCATCACGGTGCATGGAGGAATGTCGAATTTCGAGTAAGCTTATAAAACAACGGGTTTGCAAGGAGTCGAATTTTCCACGATTTTGAGCAATTTCTGTTCCGTTTTCTAAAATTTTATGGATGAAAAATCTTTCGCCCTTCTTTCTTCTGCAAAATTTGAGATCATTTGACAGTTTTCTTCAGGGTGCAAGCCAAACTAGGACAGCTATTCCGAGAAGGCATCCTGAAAGCTGCGCAGACGACCGGAGCTTGGATTATCACAAGTGGGCTTGACTCCGGAGTGGTCAGACAAGTAGCTTTGGCTATGGATGAAGCGGGAATATCTGCTAGGCAAGAGTTTCTCCGAAAAAACATGAAATAAACAGTTCCTGCAGAATGCGTTCGAAAATCACGACAATCGGCATAGCACCGTGGGGAGTGATCAAGAGGAAGGAGAGAATGGTAAGTTGGTTAACACAGTTTGAAGATTCCCCTTTCATTAATTGTTCCAATATGATGAGGGGTCAATCGCATGGGTCTATGATCCAAAACTTCGATAGATGAATTTTTAAATTTCAGTTAGGTCATGACATCAATGTGATGTACGACGTGGAAGCGTTCGGCAGTGGAGTGGGCATTTTGAACGACAGACACTCGTTCTTCCTTCTGGCTGACAATGGAACTCAAAGGAGGTACGGATTTTTAGGGCATTTCGAAAGTTATCTTATGAACGATTTATTACACAATAAATAGAACTAACTATCAAATAACGATTTATAATAATTTTTGGTTATTAATGGGTGTGAAATGTAAAAATCGCTGGTAATTTGTCATGTCTGATAAGTAGGATATTTTCAATTTGGATACTTTGTTATCCATAGTTAAGGGTATAGGGCAAGATAGGGTGAGATCTTTCCCATGCTATTTCGTAGGCAACAAAGTAACGAACTATCCATCAACGATTTCAGATATGGGGCTGACATTCACTTGCGTCAAAATTTGGAGAATTACTTGGCAACACAGGGAATTCGTGGGAGAAAAGTAGAAAATTCAAAGCAAAATGGATGAAGATGCGAAAATCTTTAGGTGCCAGTAGTCTGCACAGTCATGGAAGGCGGTGCTACGACTTTGAAGGCTGTGTATGAATACGTTGTCGAGTAAGAAATTCCGGATAAGCGTTGGACGGATATTTCTTCTTCCTCGTATATTCTTCCGATCACTTTTAGTCATATCAGTCCAAGCTTATTCTGAACCGAAATTTTATCCCGAAAAAAGAAATTCAGAGACCCTTTGATTCCGACGATCGTGTGTGATGGAAGTGGTAGAGCTGCAGACATTTTATCATTTGCAGTGAGATACATTAATTCAGATGGGTATAATTTTACAAAAAAAAAAAGTTTTTGATCTGAAAATTCAGCACCTTCGCAATAGAAGTCGAAGAGCAACTGAATTCTCTGATCAAAATGGTGTTTCCTCTGAAGAACGCGAGGAAGATCTACAACATGGTCACGAAGTGCGCTGCGAGGAATGATTTGGTATTCCCCGAAAAGTTTTGAGTGACTAAACGAGAAATTCAGCTCCGAATTTACCGGTACGGTGAAGACACGCGAGAACAGGTCGATAATGTCATCTTGACGGCTGTGCTGGAGAAGCAGAACTTGTCACCGCCAGAACAGGTCGGAATTTTTACATTTAATATAAGCTTGATACCATTGAAACGAGGTTGGTCTAAGATGTTTTTTGTAATATGATGCCATTAAACACTTTAGCTAGCATTAACACTTTCATGGAATCGAGTTGACGTCGCCAGAAGAAGTTTATTCTCTCATGGACGACGATGGCCTCAACATATTCTGCATTCGGCGATGAAGGAAGCGTTGAGACTTAATCGAGTAAGGCTCGACATTTTTCTCTGAATGAAGTGATGTTTTAGGTCGAGTTCGTCGAATGCCTCCTGGAAAACGGCGTCAACATGAAGTACTTCTTGACACTACAGACTCTGGAGCAGCTGTACAATATGGTAAGAATTACTTGAAACGTCAATGTGGGCAAAGAAGCGTCGAGTTGCTCGAGATGCTCAGCCGTTCTGATTGCATAGCTATTATGGAGAAGTTAAGGATGATAACACCGAACACAGCGTCAGATTCATGTTCGAAGGAACGGAGAAGGCAAGTGAGCCGCTAACGCTATCAGACATCGGCCAGATCGTCGAACGACTGATGGGAAATGGATACAAACACTACTACACCTCAAGAGAGTTCAAGATTAACTGCCAACTTAATAGACGATCGAAGGTGACTCTTCGACTTTGAAAAGGGTGAAAAATGAGTTTCAGACGGAGAGAACCTACTTGATCAAGTCCATCAACAAGAGCATCGAGAAACAAAGAACTAGCTTATCGTTAGCACCAATGATGGACAACGAGGATGGTATGGAGTTTGGAAAATTGGAGAATTGGAGAAATATTTCTTCAAGGAAGGAGATGATTTACCCCTCTTCATTACCTGAAACAAGTTCTTCAACTTTCATTTATAATTGACGACATATTGCGATAATCTGTTATGCTCCAAAAAGAAATTGCAAATTTCATCCAGCAATAACAATTTCACAGACCACACTGACTTTCAATACCCGTTCAACGACTTACTTCTCTGGGCAGTTCTGACGCGTCGTCCTGACATGGCCAGATGCATGTGGATGCACGAGAAGGACGCCATGGCAAAGAGTCTCGTGGCGATTCGACTCTACAAAGCTGTCGCGAAGATCGCTGAGCACGATTATTTGCAGGTGGATATTTCATGTTCTCGAAGGACTTCGATAATCTTGTGATATCATCTTAGCTTTTACTTACTTGCCCACTTTCTCATGCTGTGATCCCAATAGGCTACAGAAAGCTTCACATGAAGGCATTCTCTCTGATGATAGTGAAATGAGGATTCAGGTTGAAATAGCGAACAAACTCCGTGAACATGCTATTCGGTTTCGCGAAGATGCAATTGCCCTGCTGGATTATTGCTACAGAGAGGACAAGGAGCAAACCCTGAAATTGCTAACTGCCGATCTGCCGCATTGGGGGAATCATAACTGTCTTTCTCTAGCTGTCCTTGCGAATACAAAGACCTTTCTAGCTCATCCTTGTAATCAGGTATAGGCTCAGACGGCGGGAAGAAACGTTTCGGAAAGTAGCAAATTCAGATGCTCTTGGCTGAGCTCTGGCATGGTTCTTTGAGAGTAAGAAGCGGATCTAATCTACGTGTTATCATGGGACTTGTATTCCCATTTCTGACACTGATGCTAGCTTACAAACCACCGAGATACGCCAGAACGAATGATGATGAAGAGGAGGAAGAGGGTGACAGAAGGGTGTCATCGATGTATGGGCCTCAGTTCCACTCGTTCCAGTACGGAAAAGGTAGGAGCTGTTTAGGGAAAGATCAGATGCTGTTGGTCCGGTTCAACCATTTTATCTTCAGACTCGATTCATTTGATAGCTATTCTAATTTTTTGTGATTCAGGAAAAGGCAGCTCAATATCAGTCCTCTCAAAGCGGATGTTTGTTGGACGTCAGACGAAGTACAAACCTCGGGAATCCACGGATGAAGATCTTTCGGAGCTTCTTGGCGCTGGAGATGGACTAGGGAAAAAGGTCACGATTCTGACCTCGAAGAGAAGCAGCACAGCTGGTAGTGCTGAAGCGAGCTTGTCTGGTATGAACTTAAAATCTCGCAGAAATGAAACGTTTTATACAGACATTGTGGAAGAGCCAACATTGTCCAAATTCGAGAAACTCCAGGCCTTCTATTCTGCGCCAGTTACGAAATTTTGGTCATGGTGCATAGCGTTCCATCTGTTCCTCGGAGTGTCGACGTACGTCTTACTGATTGAAACGCCGGTAGATCCAACGAGAGAAGAATGGTTCACGTTAGTCTACGTTGTGGTGATGTTGCTGGAGCATGTTCGGAAGGTACTGGATTTAGTGAAATTTCATGCTTGAGGATCAGATTTTAGCTATTTCACCAAGAAACCCCCAAATTCGCTGAGAAGTGTGTAGTGTTCTATAAAAGGCAAGAGAACTCATCTAGGTGCTAGTACATTTGGTCTTCAGATACTATAATTTACTGACACTCGTAGCTGCTCTGACTTTTTTGGTTGGATTTGGGTTCCGGCTAAGTCCCTCGTTGAGACATTCATACGGACGTGTCATATTGTCGTTCAGCAACGTGCTGTGGTATATGAAGGTCGATTTTTCGAGATAGCTTTATCATTTTCTCAGCACATCATTATCATCTGAATGCGTCTCATGAGTTTCAAACTATCGAATATCCCCCATTAGGAGTTTCGCATTTTAGGTCTTTGAATACCTATCCGTGCATCCGCTGCTAGGTCCCTACATTCAAATGGCCTCAAAAATGGTCGTATCAATGAACTATATCATCGTCCTGCTGCTCGTCACCTTGATGGCCTTTGGCGTCTCTCGTCAGGCCATCACGTTTCCACACGAAAAGTGGAATTGGCTTCTAGTCAGGTACAAAATGATTGATTTTGGGTGATAATTCTATCTTCCAGAAATATTTTCTATAAACCTTACTTTATGCTTTACGGAGAAGTGTACGCCGGTGAGATAGACACGTGCGGTGATGACGGTGGGGGGAGAGGTATTAATTCTGTTCCAAGCAGAAGTTGATTTCCAGGCACGAATTGTGTACCGGGAGGTTGGATCCCTCCGATTCTGATGACAATCTTCCTGTTGGTCGCCAACATCTTGCTCATCAATATGCTCATCGCTATTTTCAACAATATTTTCAACGAGACCAACGTCCGATCACAAGAAGTCTGGTTGTTCCAGAGATATGCGCAGTTGAACGAGTGAGTTCTGGAATCCTATATACGAGAATTTTATATGAAATTTCGATATCACGATACATCCCTACTGCCTCCTCCGTTTACAGTTTTAGCCCATATTGCTAATTTGTTGATCATGTGTTGCAAGGTTTGAAGGAAGCTATTAAAAAACCAAAGTTGATTTTTTTAGAAACGCTCCACGAACACGAATAAGCGACAGCCGGATTTTTCATTGAGTTAAAATTCCCTGGAAAATTGATCTGAGAAAAGCGTTTTAGAATTGCATTTATCCGAGGAAGAGCTGGCGGTTTTGTACGATTTCGAAGAGGACTGCATGGATGAGCTGACGAGGAAGCGGTTGAAGGAGGAGAAAGGCAAGGAGGAGGAGCGATGGAGGAAGACTGTTGAATTGTGAGTTTTCTACGGAAAGTTGAAGGTTTTAATAATGCTGATGACTCATGTCAGATATTAAAACAATTGTCACGAAGCAAAATCTTAATTGAGGTTAAAGAATTTTTACTGACTTGATTTCAGAACCGATCTCACAGCTCAACGTGTGAACGAACTTCTTCAAGAGAATTTCGTACTGCGAAGCCGATTGGGCGACATGGAAGTGAAGCTCGACAACATGGCCCATAGTCATTATAGATTGTTTGAGATGATGAAGAGCAGGAAGAAGGTGTTTGAAGCACTTTTCGATGGTCATCTTTCGAATAAGTTTCAGCTTCATCACGAGTCTACCCATTCCTTGCCAGAAACGAAGGATATTCCGTTGATGCTAAAGTCAGTTGTGGATATTCTTGAGATCCTCAGACTGGGGTTTGAAATTTTCAGCATTGAACCCTGTGAATCGGTGAACGTTATCAACGACAATCTTCTAAACGTAATTGATGACCGAAAACTCGCACCGTCACCGCTTCTAACCCATCTGAGAAGAGATCAAACGCTGAGGAAGTATGAGGAGGTGATGGAAGTTGTTTAAAAATTGAATTGAAATCGAAATCCAGGCCAACTATCAAGCAATGTCGCATGTCACCTCGAGAAATCGGCTCAACTCATCGTCACTGTCATTATCGCAAGATATGAGAGATATGAACAGGTAGCTGTTATTTTTGATAAAATCGATCTTCTATGGCCAATATGCTGAATACTGTGATCGTTTGGAATTTTCTCCTTCAGAATCGCCACTCCCGTTATGACGAAAACCACTCTGAGAGACGATGACGATTCTTCAGAAGTTGAAGAACAGCCAAGTGAACTCGATGAAGAAGAAGAATGATATCTTGTGTTCGTTCGTTGATACCCGAGCTTACAAACTGATGCATAATTTCTATTTCATTTATATTTTGAAGCAATTATTATTCGCATATTACTATGATAATATTGCGAAGATGGAATTTTTCTGTGTTGTTTTTTCCCGGAGTCATGATGAAGCAAAGTTGTAAAGATTTAAAATTTCTTTCTTCAGTAATAAATCGATTTTTATTTGACAGATGGATGAATTGCAAGAATTAGAGTGGAGGTTATCTCTTGCCAATGAGTAGAAAGTACGTCTCTGGCCTTTTCGAATGCTATTCCTTCGACATCTGCCACTCTGCCAAAGGACTCCAGTACCCAGGGATATTGTGGCGGGAAAGTCTCGCGTTCAAATGACTAGATCGTGTGAGAAAGAGATAATGAAAGATAAAAGGATTGGATGAAAAGGAATAATATTTCTGATTCACCAAACATCTACGATGCCATTTTACTATTTTCCCTGAACATTTTTTTATCTTGATCACGTGCCATTATTCTATTTCGATTTTGTAATATTTGAATCTTTTTTCCTTCATTTTTTGATTTCAGAATCTCATAGTTTGCAAATAATGCTAGTGAAAAACCGAGGCTATATCCGAAAATTACGGGCTCGGAAAGAAGCTCTGCCTCCAAAGAAGCCAGTTCAGTCTCAAAAGTCCGCAGTATCTCAGAAGAAAGTCAAATTGATCGTACCTGATAAGGAGAAAGGAACTGACAAAGCGACAGCGAGCAATAGTCAAGCGGTAAGAAACCTGGTTAAATATTTACAAAGGTTTCGACGCTAAAATTTGTAAATCACAATGTCCATTCGAGTTTTTCTAATTCTTACCAAAATTAATCTTCAGGATGACAAACCAAAGGGGATTTTCATGAAAACACATGTTCCGAGAAAGTACATGCCTCATGTAGCGCCGGTCTACACTAAGAGGTATACTTGGACGAGAAACAGGGACGGTGATCTAGAGCAGAGGCAAGACTTTTTCCGTGATATACAAATTTAGAACATTTTCAGAGTCGTCCATTTTTCCAGGGAAGCTCATGACTGTAGGGAGCATCTGATTGATAAGGTGGTGGATTCTGTCTTTAGTTTTTGAAAGGGAGAATTTTAGGCAGCATCGTCAAAGCAATTCGGAATCTATCAAGAATTCACTTCGGAGTGGAACAAGTATTATTGGAATTTAAATTTATAATGAAATGGAAAATCTAGATTCCTTCTCCAACATCCGCTACGAACAAAGAATACAAGTTCAGCGCATCGGGAAATCTACTTGGTATGAAAAATTGCTAGAAAACATCTAAAATTTTCTGAAATAACACTTTCAGAGAAACTTCATGTCAGTGTATTCAGAGGAAATCTGCGGAATTCTTCGGAAGCCGTTTTTGCAGCATATTCAGTAAGATTTAAAAAAACAAAAAGTTTTTGTGAAATTTATACGAAATTTCAGGATCCTCACGACGAAGCGAATGATCGACACAGAATTTGCAGGGGAGCTTCATTCTGAATTGGCCAGGCTAATTTCTAGCCGTTCTCCGAAATCTCCAAGTTCTGGAACGAGAGGAAGGAAAAGAAAGGGTCTTCGGAAAAGTAGCGAGATTTCGAATAAGCGATCTAAAACAGGCAGGAAAAAGTTGTGCGCTTTTCCAATTTATTTTTTTTCCATTTAGACTCGAACGAGAACGATGAAGGGGAAAACAAGCAGAAGTGTGGAATTTTGGAAACGATTTTGGGAAGTCCGGATAAATCCGGAGGAAAGTCGCCGATCAAACCGTTCGCTTCAAGAATTATCAGCCTATTCACTGGATTATAGCAATCAAAGATAATAGGGCGGATTTTGAAGAAATGACGCATTTCTTCCATTCTCGAATGATTTTATATCGCATTGTGTGATATTGTATAATTTGTTTAGGACTTTCGACCATGCTTGATCTCATTTGAAATTATACTTCATTGTTTGTACAAACTCTAGGATTTTGCCCTAATAAAATTTCCAATTTGCGATGTAAAGATTTATGAGAGAACATTTTTCTGCAACTATGCAAAATAAATTTTAAGAACAACAATGATTGTAGCAAGTGTTCATATGCGAGTATTCGATCATTTACGATCAACCAATCGCTGTTCATTTCTCAATTTTTGAGATGAAGTTCCGGTTCGTATTTCGCTATTTGCGCATCATGTCGAGCCGTATTCGGGAATTTCTCTCTGACGTGTACGATGAAGCTGCGCATCCCGAAAATCTGAAGACCAAAATTGCCGAAAGTGTGCTGCCAGAAGAAATCAGACTGATGTATGACGATGTGATGGAGTGCAAAATCTGTCTGAGGCATTACGGTTGGTCTTTGAAATTTGTTCTTAAATTTTGAAATTCGAAATTCCAGACAACCAGGAGCACTCAGCAAGAACTGGGATTTGCGGACACAGGTAAGACATTTTCAAGGAGTAATTGTGCCAATCCAAAATTTTAGTCTGTGCGAGAGCTGTTACGAAACGATGCTGACGACCGGAATCCGCGTTCAAAAAGGGCAGATCCGATGTCCTTTCTGCATCCGATACAGGCTAGTCAACTCGAAACTACCTGCGGCGGAACTGAATGGTAAAACTTGACGTTATTCTGGAGGAGTTTCAGCTTGATAGAAATCGACACTTTATTATTCTCAATTTTTATTAGCAACAATTTTGTCTATCTAATGATTTTAATTTAGCGGCCCTAAAGTTGTGCAGAAAGCAGCGGGAATTCATCAAGAAAATGCCGATTCAAGATGGCCAAATGGGCGTGAAGAAGCCTGAATCTAAAGTGGAAATGACTGTTATCGAAATAGAGCAAGAAATCCCGATCCAAGAAGAAATCAGCGATGAGAAAGTGCCGGAGAAGCAGCGGAAAAGGAACAGGAAGAAGAAGAAAAACGATAAACCTCAGCAAAATTCTTAAATTAACCTCATTTTGACGTTCAATCAATTTTCGTCGTTGCTACCTTATAGTTTTTGTGCAAATAAATTGATTTTGCACGCTTGTCGTGTTGATCTTGAGAATGACACTATGCACAATAAATTATGTAAATTTAGCTAGTGTGCTAAAATCGATGATTTATTTACAATCACCCACATTCATTCATTCAATTCACCGAGTTTGCAACCTACTGAATTCAATAATTTTCCAAATACGATGCTTCCCATCCGTTGCCTTGTCGTCTTCTGCCGCCGTATTCTAACGTTTCTGTATTCGGTCTATGACGAAACCTGTGTCTATTTCGACCCGAAGCACATCTCATCAAGAGAATTGGAATGGTACACGCTCAAAGAGGACTTCCAGAAGCTCATCAAATGCCCGATTTGCCAAATCGAATACGGTAACTCCATGTCTTATTCCAAAGAAAAGTAAAACGTAACTTTGTGACGAAATTACGAGTTAAGACATTCGTTAATGCTCCTATTTTAATATTTTTAGATAAGAAGGGCAAGATTCTTTGCACCACGACTTGCGGTCATTAGTAAGTTTTAGGAGAAATTATGAATCATATTTAAAGAATCATGATTCAGCCCCTGCAAAGTATGCTACAAAAGATCCATTCTGAAGCCTTCGTCCAGGTTCAAGTACAACTGCTGTCCGGCTTTCGTCAACTCCAATCCACCTCACAGAAGAATCACCGCATTTAAAATGATGGGCAAGTTCAAAGTTTTGGAATAGAAATTAAATTTACAATATCTCAGAGTTGAAAAAATAAGATTACGATTTTCTTAAAATAAAACTTCAGAAGTGATCGAGTTGTGCAAAGTGCAGAACGAGTTTATCGATTCGATCATGAAGAAGAATACTGAAACGACGATCGAAGAAGTTTGAGATAGAATTCATGATGTTCATCTTTTTCGTTACTGTATCCCATGTTTGATTGGTGAGAATAAATCGCTAATCGAATTTTTAAAGTTTGCAATGAATGATAGTTCTTTGTCTCATTAAGAGTGAATGTCGGGGCCATTCAAAGTGTTGCGGAACAGGGGTTCCCCAAATTGACTGATTTTCACATATCCTATAGTTTTTCACGCTGATTCTCATGATGCTGTCCGCTTTCTGTAAAAATGCAAGTGGGCAGAGTTATGCTAATTTCAAATTTTTACATATCCTATGTCAAGAAAAAATTCGAAAACTGAGGTGAGTTAAAGTCAGTTTCAATTTTCCCGCCAAAACAGGTGGTTGTTATGACTCGTCATAGCTACATTATTTGTAGTTTTTCATGGACTATCTAACGCAAAAACTTCATTCGATTTGGTTCAGAAATAAGAAAGTTATGAATTTTTTCCCGAAGTCAGGCCTGTTAAAACTTTAAGCTACCGTAATCCTAAATACGATAATTTTTATGAAAACCGACTACACCATGATGATCAGCGTGAAAAACTGAGCAATATATGTGAAAATCAGCCCGATTTACGGACCCCTGTTTATACAGACTTTGGTCCTTACTGACATTCACTCTTAAGTGAAAATGTCACAAATGCATCAATTCATAATCGAGAACTTCAATGATGAGGTTGTGCGGCTAGGAGAAGAAAAGATAAGAATCTTATAAAATCTAGACCTAGTCGGTTATTGCGGTTAGGGAAAGATTCCAAGGACTGAAGTCCCATAAACTAGAGTTTCTGGTAAGATACCAGGATTTATTAAAGAATTGCAAAGAGCAAAAATAAACCCCAAGCCAGCCAAAGGGCTGAGCTTTCTATAACCAACGAAAGCAAGAGATAAAATGTTAAGGAAAAAAGAAAAACATGACTGCAAAAATGATAGAGCACGGTAAAAAGAGGCAGATCAAAATATAAAAAGGGCGTCTAATCGCACACAGCAATTCCTTTTGCTTTTCGATGAATTTCGCCTAAAGATTCCGGTAATTTATAAATCGCATGTCATGATGATACAAGATATACTGTTTGGTCAAGGCCAAACGAAGTGATAGATCATGTATTGAAAATAGGAAGAAAATATGAGAGAAGTAGAGAAAATTGCGTACCACTCTTTTGATTCGTGTGGTTTACAAATTACCATTTTTGTAAGAATTCCTTGAAATTTCTCACCTCAAGTTGATCATTTGCGTCAAGTTTCAGCTCGTCGGACAGTTTGTCGAGCAGAGAGCGCATCTCGGCTTCATGTTGTTTTACATTTTCAATTTGCATGTTTGATGTCTTCTAAAATTGCAAAATTAAAGAAGCCTAGAAGAAGGGTTGAATGCGATTTTTACCAAAATTGTAGGGACTTCTCTCGTAAATTTTGGTACAAATCGCCTTCAACCCCCAGAAGAATAGTTCGAACAAACAAGACTTACTGAAACTTCATCAATCAAATCGCGAATGTGAGTCTCGAAAGTGTTGATGAAAGTCGTGACCTGACCCCCTGACTCATTTTGTAGTTGGATCGAACCGATTGCAGCACCGAAGCTGACGAATGCAGTCATGAGCTCGTGTAGAGCAGGAATAAGAACGTCGTTTTTAATTGTCGGAAAATCGGAATATTTTCAATCGATTTCAAATATCAGGGCCTCCTGTATTTACAGACGATCTTTTCTTCTTTTACCTCTTCTCCTTGCCCAAATCTACCCCTAATATCTGTCTATAAATATAGGGAGCCAAATTTCAGAAAAATAAATTCGTTACCCTATGAACAACTTCTGCATCGTTTAATTCGGCCTTCGCAGGATTTCTTCCGAGTAGATTGAAAGAGACAAGTGCTAAATGAAAATATTGGAAAAATGATTGAAAAAAAACCAACTTTCGGCACTTTTAGCTGTCTTCTTCTTTTCTGCCACTGTGTTGTACTAGAAGAATGACTAATTTAGCAAAAAACGCATTTTTCATACGGATTCTTGAAACTTGTTGACGAATTTGAAGCAGTGATTCGCGTCATTACGCAGCAGAAGAAAGGCTTGCTGCACATTGTGCTCTCCTTGCACTGAAGTGAATCCTGCGCGAAGTTCTGTCAAATCTCTCTGCCTGTCATATATATTCTCGATTTGTTGACGCTCAAACGTCTGAAATGCATCGAATTATTGAGAAATTAATTAGTGCGAGTAGTTCTATCCCAAAGATTTGAAGTGAGTATTTTTGTTCCAAAATACGCACTTTTATCCCAAACGCTATTTCTTTACCTTTCTTTCTCCCTTTCGCTATCTCCTTTCTCCTATTTTGGGACAAAAATACTTGCAGCCAAAAATAATCAGCAATGAAATTAGTTTCCAAGAAAATGTTCAATTTGAAAAGTTCTAGTTTTTTCTATGAAAAGTGTTTATTGATTACCTGGACAGAGGAAGAAGAAGCAGCGCTCTGTAGACTCGAAGAATCATTGTTGTTCGTGAGTCTTCTCATTTTCTATTAAAAAAAAACGTTACGAATAAATGAAAAATGCAACATGAAATTCGCTTACAAAGGGAGCTGAAATGAAAAATTCTAGAAAAAGGCGATAAGTGAGAAGAGATAACAAACTGGATGCACTATAATCATAATATTACTCCGCATGAGGAAGAAGGCAGGGTTTTTCTCATTGATTTTTACCGTGCACTCATTAATGTTAACAATTACTGATCAGTTTATAAATTTATCACGGGCAAATAGCTGATGAACCATTATTTCAGAGAAAATATGGTTTTGTTAATAAAAAAAAAGATCCGCTATATCTTCTACTATTTAACCTTGGAATGCTGAAATATGTTCACATGGCGGTATGGGAACTTCACAGGTTTAAAGTAGAAATAGAAATTTTGATAAAGCTTCATGAGCAGACATTGGGACGTTTTCCATCATAAAAATTTGCCATCATCCCTCATCTCATTATTAAGGATAATAATTCAAAGTTTACTGGAATAATTCACCGCATAAGGGATATTTGCGATGGAAAAGTCCCAAGTTTGTTCATGAGATGTATGAATTTCCGGCAGCTACTATATGACGAGATGATGAGACCTATAGTTAGAGGTAGGGGAGGAAAATAGGACAAAATAGTGTGGGAGAATATAGCTCGCGTCCTCACGCCATTTCTCAGTTGCTACTCAATCCAGTTAATTGAAAAATCGAAGATGCTAAATCATGTTTCCTTTCAGCATTTTCTCAACGAATTTTATACCCGATAAGCCTTAAATGTTGTGAAAGTTGCTATTGCAAGCACATGGGAGAAAGTAATAGGATTGTTTGATCATGAGAAATCATGATAATAATTGAAAATAACTTCCTTGTTAACCTGGTTATCTCGACTTTGGACAATATCAGATATTCGGACTCATTTATATGGGAGTAAAACCAATAAAACGTTAATAAATGAACTTATCATTCGCAATCATTTTCAATGTTTTTTCGATACGACACAAAATTTGAATTTATTCTGCTCGAATTTATCACTTTTTGTGCAATTTCACTCAAAGATTTCAGTATTCAACTTCGACTCATGGTGGATTGTTACATCTTTCTTCGTAACTGAATTTTTTTCATAAATTTTTCATCCGAGGAAATTTTTTCAAATGATTTGTGCTAACGATTGATAAAAAAAAACGCGTGGTAGATAGATCAATATCATAGTTTTTGAATCTGTTGGAAAATTTTTGGAGCAAGCCTTTTATGTTCAAGATATAGGGGTACTGATATCTAAATTTCACGATTTTTAAGGGGTTCGTGGAAGGTGTCCAACTACAAAGTTTGAGGGAAAAATTGATAGTATATCAGACAACAGTAATTTCCCATGATTATTAATTAGAAACCAGACCAGATGGGTCAGAAAAGGTGGTAATGAATATTATATGCATAATTCAAATGCTAATTTTATCATTCTGGCATTTCTAATTATATAAATTATTTTTCAGGCCTTCCAACATATCCGACTTCAACGGAAAGCTCAACTTCAGCATGATTGATCGCACATCGTACTTCATATATTTTTCACTAAATAAAGATGAATTTCATTCGATGCCTTTTTATTCTTCTTTATCCCAGGCCAAAGATCAAAGGATTTGAAAAGCCATTACATGAGTCTTAACCGTTCTTTCTCACCAGTCGTCGTCATGGCAACTCATGAACCTTCTGCTTGTTAGTTCAAAATATTCATCTTCTAAATAACGATTTTTCTTCTTATCACTTTATCGACTTTTAGATTTGAGAAAAAAGATGTCTTACGACGATGACGTCAACGTACCAAAGGATAAGGATGAAGATGGCAAACTAGAACATGTCATGCAACTCTGCCCCGTCCACAATTTCGCGATCAACCAAAGGATAATGCCGAAATGCATGATTTCGGGTAAAAAGTGCTCTGTATGTTTCTTTTACTAGGGACAAATTTAGCCATTCTTGAGCCTAATGGCCAGGAAAGATTGGTGATGGTCAGCGCTTCGAACAAAGTTCTCGTCAAAGGTATGAAATTTGCAAAATAACCAGATTTCTGTGAGTCCAGACACTGAAATATCGCTGCACATCCCTGATAAGATACGATGCATCGATGCTGCTCCGTTAGGCACCAAATATGATCTAATTGTAATTGGAACTGAATCGCAGGTTTGTAAAGAACTGATAGAATGATAGACATGAAAATTTAGGTGATAGTATTCGATGTCTACCAAAACACTACTGTGTTTCAGAGGGACATTCCCGACGGTGTTAATTGCTTTGCGGTAATTCATTTTTTAATGAAAAAACATTTTTAAAAAAAACTTTAGATAGGCATATTAGCCGATTTTAAAACCCCTTTGGTCATTTGTGGCGGGAATTGCGCAATATGGGGTTTTGACCCGACTGGAAAAGACGTTTATTGGACGGTCACTGGTAATGTTTAAACGAATTTACTTAAATTTTAAAAATGGTTTTAGGAGACGTGATAAATTGCATGTGTCTGTGCGATTACGATAACGATGGGGAGTTAGAGGTAATTGTCCCTCTAATTATTAGTAGTCATCTCAAATTTAGCTAATTGTTGGGTCGCCAGACTTTGAAATCCGTATCTTCAAGAGGGACTTGATGCGGACGGAACTAACTGAAACTGATGCCGTCATCGGACTAACGGCAGTGACAAAGTAATCGGATGGTTATACTAGTTAGAGAGATAATTATCCTGATTGCAGTAATTGCTTCGCTTATGCCCTGTCGAATGGAACAATTGGAGTTTACAGGGGAGAAGAGAGGCTGTGGAGAATCAAATCGAAGAATATCGCGACGAGCATGTTGAGATTTCCATCGGACAATCTGATGACGGCAGTTTGGAACACTGGGAAGGTTGGAATTTCTTTAAATAGAAAAGATATAACAATGCCTTAGTTGTTCAAGAAAATGTCACTGCTTCATGATTAGACAATTGTATTTCTATTTGAGAAGCACTTTTGTTTGAAATTCAGATCGACATTCGTCAAGTGACAACCGGAGAAGTAGCCACGAAGGATCAACCGCAAACCTCTTTGAACATTGTAGGGGCCTGTCTTGCTAGTTTGACAGACCCAAATCAGAAGACAATCGTCATTGTTACTGGAGAAGGGAAAGGTTTTTGATAGTCGTTTGAAAAGTCAATCGTCTGAAGAGTTGACATTCTAGTTACTGGATACGAGCTCCGAGAAAGCAAGGAAGTAGTCGACAGGACTCCTGAGATGATAAGGGAATTCGGACAGAAGAAACATAATCTAATGGTTTGCTTGAATATAAATTACTGAGATTATTCCATTTCCGTGATGATCAGATGGAACTGAGCAACTTCGAGCAAGAAGATCAAATGACCGAGGCAGAGAAAGGGAAGGAGCAGAGAATTCCGATCAATACGATTGTCAACAGTCTTTATTACGGTAATTTAACAGATGTCTTTTTTCAAAAAAGTCAAATCTGATGGATCAATTTAGTGAACAAAGATGAGCGAACTCTAAATTTGGTGTTGGAGGCGAGTAACGAAGTATGCATTCGAGCTGTGGTGGTTTTCGCAGAAGGAATGTTCGAGGGGGAGTCGCATATTTGGTCAGAAAAAGCAAACGCTGAAGGAAACATATCGATTTTTCAGGATCCCAACAAAAATCGAAGGCAACGGCGATAAAGTGACGATCCCGCTGATACCCGAGAAGGACGTTCAGAATGATCTCCATATCAAAGCGCTTCTGGGACAGATTGACTCGCAAGTCATCAAGTTGGAGAAAAATTGAAGAGAGTCTTTGTAGAGCGAAGCTGCACGTCTTCGAAATGTCCAGACTAATCCCACAATTCGCCAGGTTCGCCTTCATGTCGAACACGGAGGACTGGGAGAGACCGAAGCCATACGTCGAATTCGCGCTCAAACAGAGGAATCAGAGGGTATCTTCCAGAGGAAATTGACGATTTTGTGAGAATTTTGCAGATTTTTGACTGGGTCCAGGAAAGCTTTGTGATCGACGTCGCAGCGACTGAGTTTGATTCAGAAGCTCGAAAAGTGGAGATGAAGTTCATCGGCTTGGCGCCAAAAAAGGGGATGCATTTGGGAATTTACTATTCGAACGATGAAAATAAGGTTAGGTTGTATGATTGATTTGAGTGGTTTGAAACGTCTAATGAAACCCGTGGGCCATTCATTTCAATTGCGAGCTGCATGTAGCTTTTATTATTCAAGTGAAAAAACGCTGCTCTTCAGATGCAAATCTACCACGACGACATGGAAACTGTCGGCACTATGGTTCAGTCAATCGTTGCCTACTTCCAAATCCCGAGTCTGGAATCACGCGCTATCTTTCCGGCAGAATTCAAAGAAGCTGAAGACATCATTGCCGAAGTGATTTAAAAAAGAATATGTTCGAAGAAAAACCGGCTTTCAGATGGAATCAATGTACGACGTGAAGGACAAGCTGACAGCAGAGTTGACCGAGAAGCAGTCACTAGTCAAAGAGACGATCGTCAGGGCTGAAGACGCTATCCACATTGATCAAATGTAGCATTCAAATCCAAATTGAAGACTAGTAAAATATCATATTCCAGGGAGCTCGCCAGGAAGTTCTACGTCAGATTGAAGCAGATGGATAGAGCCGCAAGGCAGGCTGCATTATTGAGGTAGACGAATCGTGATAGTCAAGCTAGCCTTCATTTCATTCAGAGCAACGAACCAAGAACGCTTCGTCAAGTCCCTGCGAAGACTAAACAAGATCATCGAGTATGCGGCGAAATTGAGAGGTAAATCGTTGAAGTCACCATATGAAGAAAACGCTTGTCATCAAACTAGCAATCCCACAAAAAATACTCAGAAGAGTGAATTTTCTATCAAGTAGGCTAATTTGTACCGAAACAAGCGCTATTTCCACAAGCTGAGGAGTAAGCACTCAGCAAAGCGAGATGAGTTGAAATTCAGCTGGTGAACCGAGTCGTCAAATTGTGTCAGCATGCAGGACAGCAATCTCAGAAGACAACAAGACAGTCATCATCAAAGTACTGGAATTCGGCGTATAATTCAGAATTTATTCTCAGAATCAATAAAGAACGTGTGTGCACATAATTTAACCCAGAGATGATTCGGTAAAGGCTGACAAGAAGTAGAGGCACATTCGCTATGAAAAGGAAATGCGATATTTACATCAGCATGAAAGAAAGTTACTATCATACAGAAGGAATGTCAATTGAAGATTACTAATCGATAAGACGACAGATGAATTTCAGTAGCACTCTAGTTCAGAACTTTCAAAATTTAAGCAAGAAAGAAGAAGTATCAATTAAAACTTTGAAAACAACTCTTTAAACCTATTCAGGATTCTCGTTCTCCTGCAAGTTATGGAACTGAACAAACTTGACATCAGTTTCCAATTCAACAGAGGTCAACAATTGTCCGTTGGCAGGAACGTTTTCAGCCGACGGCTGCATCAAGGTCAGATCAATGGCGTTGCCGCTGAGATGGACTTGAGCATCGAAGAGGGTTGACTAAAAGTCGTCATTTTTCTCTGGAAAGACGTTTGATTTTACCTCGATAGTTGGAGGCTGTTGCTCATAGAGTGCCAACTGTTCGACATTCAACTGACAATCCAATGCGGTTGCAGATTGCCTCCACTCGTCGTAGTTCTGCACATTTACTTCCTGAGAGTCGTGAGATGATTTAGAATATAGAGGACAAAACTGTACCTGCTGATATAGGATGTCGTCAGAAGAGCTGTAGTACCAGGACGGGTCGTATCTGAACATTTTTAAGAAATAAGAGATTTGAGACTGAAGTCACTGTTTTCCACTTCAAATGACTAAAATGCAGAAACTTTACTTTGTTGCAAAATACTTGATAACAAATCTTAGCAAGTCGACGACTAACCCATGACTCCAATTTGGCAACGTCTGTCCCTGCAGATACGGATTCGACGCGTCGGGAGAGATCAGCCCAGGGGTATATGCGATCGTGGGCATCTGCGCGACTTGAGCCATTGGATGGAATGCCGACGTGGCCAGGAAGCCATTGGAGATATTCTGCTGCAGGTCGACACAAACTGGGTTCAGCATGGACGGAGCACTGCACGCGGTGGGCAGCATGAGCATTTGGTCCGACATCGGAGACGACTTGTCCATGCCGTAGTCTGACATCGAAGAGGAGAATTCGAACTGAAAATTTGTTGTCAATTTTTTGAAGAAAATGATTAGGGATAATTACAGGCAGTGTTTTTGATAGATAAGGTACAGCACAACTTTCCGACCTGTGCATCTATGATGATCGTATTAATTCAGAAAAAATGAGTCAGAAATTGGCTTGCTAGAAAGCTCACCCAGTTTAACTGTGAAACAATGCGGATGAAAAAAGAAAACTTGGTGAGCATTCCAAAGACCCAAAAAATAAAAAAGAAAATTTCGGACAGTGTTTCTGTGATTCTGATTATTCTACCTGCGAATAGCCATCATATCCAGGCCTCTTCCTGGCCTTATATCCCCGCGGTCTCCGTCTCAACCCGCCATCCTCCATGAGAAACTCGCAATTATCCGATATCGTCCACTTGTGCCCTTTGCGGCCTCTAGAATTTCACACAAATTACTGTTGCGGCAAATTTTATTGACCGATTCTTACATCAATGTGGAGGATATCAATTACAAACAAACGAATCGCTTGAACCATTCATTACTCAAAAAT
This sequence comes from Diploscapter coronatus, assembly GCA_964036155.1. Lineage (NCBI taxonomy): Eukaryota > Metazoa > Nematoda > Chromadorea > Rhabditida > Rhabditidae > Diploscapter > Diploscapter coronatus. The sequence goes on from OZ038423.1 coordinate 9,418,603, forward strand.
ATCGATTTATCAAATTCTGACTGGGAGAAAAATTCGTGCAGATCGAAGCAGAATTCGACAGAAAAGGAAAACAGCAGGAGTTGTCGAAAAAACTTCAAAAATACTCGCCTCTCTCCAGGCTCTTTCGGCAGCTTGACGAAGCAGTCGTTGAGCGACAGATTATGTCGAATGGAGTTTCTCCATCCGACGTAATCGCCGCGGAAGAAGTCGAAATTCTCCTGGAGATACGTGTATATCTCCGCCAAAGTCGCCTTTCTGTCGGGACGTTTCTGGAATTGGATTTCGTGATTTCCTTAGCTCAGAATCAGATATACTGAGATGGCCATAGCGATCAACGCAATATAGGAATACGGTGGTTTCTCTTGTCGCTTCTTCGATTTTCGCTTCTTCGGTTCAATGCAGATCTGAAAATTGCAAAACATGAAACAATAGTAAGGAAAATTCAACCTCTTCCTCTTCGGTCTCCTCATTCCTGGATGCAAGCGGTTCGAGTGAGCAAGCAAGCGAGGAGTAGTGGGGGCTGAAAGTGTCCCTTCCTTTTCTGGTAGAACTGTAGAATTTACTTCTTAGAATAGTTGGAAGCAGGGCCGCGTGAAGTCAAAATTTGTTTGTTTTTAATTCGAAGTCGAAGTTTCGCGCGGCCCTAATTAGAGTTAACAAGATGCATTTTCCAGGATTTCTCGACGACTACATGGAATAGGTTTACTGAACGTATCATATCTTTTTTGTAGATAAAGCTTGACAGTGGTGGTCAGAACAATTTGATTTCAATAAGATTTTCAAAAGGCACAAAAATTTTCTCCATTCATCAGAAGAGAAAGTAAGATCAGCCTAAATGAATCACAGCTTAGCTCGTTCACTCTAAGTTCCCTGATTGCTACAACCCATTTATCTGGTGACCGTGTCAAACTGTCTCATTGACAGGCAGAACTTGTGAAGTCATTAATTTTGCAACGCATCGCCAAAACATTGAGAAATTTGGAAGCAGAAGAAAGAGCTACACAGCGAAGAATTATGGGCTGAGGTGAAGCTGGAAAAGAAGGAAAAAGAAAATGAGGTAGAACTGTTTGGAAGGTCTAATGAGACAGAAACTCAATGAAAGTTGAACATTTTATCCTTGGGATTTCTTCGATGGATCAGCTTCTAGGGAACAAATGGATACCGTAGTTTAAATAATATTCTGAAGGATGAGAGATCTGCTGTAGCTTCAAGAAATAGCTGATTGCATGATGGCAATAGATATTGAGATTTTTTTGCAAAATAAGTTACAAACGCGAAATTATTGAGGAAAAAGCTTGAATCATAAAATTAAAGTTGAGCAATCACAGAAAAACTAGGAGCCTAATAATCACCACCCTACAGCCTCCAAATATACAAATCCAAGAACTGCTTGGCGCGTCGCGGTGGGAGAATTCGATGTTTTATACACCGCACGTAACTACCAATAAACAAAAAGATTGTGTGCATCCAAACGCAGTGATGAATTTGTTTAGTGTCGTGCGCAAAATGTTTACAAAATCCGTACAAACAATTCGAAAAATCAACAATTTGATTAGGAAAGGATTAATTCTACTATTAAAAAACCATAGAATATGCTGATTTTTATGCAAATTTTTAATATGGAAAAATCTCGCCTACCGTACCTTTTCATCGCCAGCAGTTGCACGTCCATTAGGCAGAGCAATAGGGGGATGACATTGAAGAAGCTCAATAGGAGAAAGTGAGGGAGAGAGAGAGAAGTTAGAAAAACAGAAAGAGGGATAGAGAGGGAAAGGGCAAGAGAAATCGAAAGAGAGTGAGTGAGTGATAGAGAAAACGAGAGAAAAGAGAAAGAGAGAAAGAAATAGACTTCTGGCTGGCACAATTCGCATTCTTCCATTATCTCTGCTCTTTGTTTATACAAAGTGAGGATATGGTAGTTCAATGGAAAATACGTAGGGATCGCAAATGGTTTTGCACTGTTTACAATTTTCGGGAGCTTCCTACTCAAAATAATCAATTACGATGTATCTAAGACATTCATGTCATAAAAAAATTAAATTAAAAATCGTTTTTGATCGAAAGATGCCACCAGAATCAACCAGGAAAATGGGGCACGATTTTATTATATAAAAATCCCACGAGTATACACTTCCTGACAAGACTTTTTGGTGAACAACCGTTTTTATAGGTGGTGCATCGATTCTGATAGCGATCTTTCGTGAACACCAACCTTAAAGGGGGTTTGCTTCCTATTTTTAAGTTTTTATTGACCACTTTTTGAACAAAAACGAAACATGCAAGGGAGCGGAGTTTGCGGTCCCTAAAAGATACGACTGCAGAAGAGAAGAGTCATTAATTCACTAATTCGAGCAATAATGATTTATCAAAAACAACAATTTTCCTGAAAAATCAATTTTTACCTTAAATTTGAAGATGTGGGAAAGAAAGTTTAGCATTTTTACGTTTTTTTCATGCAGTATTTGAACTTTCGAAAATTGATTGAAGATTTTTCTTAAAAGTAATCAACTTCTAAAGTTTAGGCTTTATTATCCTTTTCCTGAATTTTTAACTAAAATAAAGCAAAGTAGAGATTTTGTACCCATTCTGTCTTTGATTCCTGAAATCAAAATATTTTGATCCAACTTTTCTCCTTTTTATCCGTGGGATTGTAGTGACAACTATCTCATAATCGGAAAAGCTGTTGTCTGATGTAAATGTGTCGCTTTTATAATTTTTTAAAGTGAAGTTAATATTTGCTTGAAACACCATCAAAGTGCTAACACATGAAGCTTATATTTTTAAAGTTCTCTATAAATTTTGAAATTCAATGGTTGGGCTTAAAAAACTTTCTAAATCTCCGAAAGCTTCCATAGAAAGCGAAAAGAAAGCAAATTCTCGTTACGAGTTCCGGGAAGAATGATTCCGAACATTTCGTGGATCCGAGCACAGGTCCTGAAGTGGCATATCTGTTCTTGAGGGTGAATAGACTATGGCGCAATCGTATTGCGATGAATTGAAACTGTAGGAGAAAGGGGAAATAGAGTGGAAGGGTGAGAGAGAAGAGAAAATCAATGGTTCTGAAATCGGATATTCAGGCAGCTACCATTTGCCAACCACTTCAATACCACATTACATGGACATTATGACCATTGACAATAAATAGATGAACTTGTATGGCAGAGTTAGGTAAACTTTCAGGGATTTACGAAATTTTCCATTTTATGAAAATTCTATTTTGGTATCAATAATATTTTGTAACTGTACACCTGTCGAATGACATTGAATCACTGAAATTTGATACGGAGCTTGATAGTTGTGGACGAAAACGAGAGAAATTATCGATCTACAATGTATTATCGAAAAATGGGTGCTTTTCTGGATTTCATATTCCACGACTTTGCAATTATTTTGGAATAAAGCACAGCAAATATCTCAATTTAAAAAAAAAAACGCATTTTTCAGCCGAAGTTTCAAATTTCTGTGTTGTTGTTTCATTTTGCATTTTGCGGTATTACGGTAGGTTCTTTTCAGATCAAAGGAAAGAAGAGTTGTATTGAGCTGATAGATTTAGGGTGAGAAATGAATAATGAATGCATTCACAATACGGCACACAACTGCAACTTGGGCCACAAAACTCACCACATGGAGGTGATCTAGAGACTATTCTGAAATAAGAGAATAAAAGATAGAAAAATAGAGAGAAAGAGAAAAGTCAAAGAGATTTCAGAGCCTAATCTCTTTCCAATAAACAATGTGCCAACGGCAGTGGCATTGAGCAAAGACAATATGAAAAAGTTGAACAGAAAAATGGTGAAAATGGTGAAATTTCAAAGAAACTAATTGACCAGGCTAAATTTGGAGAATAAATTTTCGGGATTATATTTCCTAAAAATCATCTGATGAATCGTGAATTTGAAAATCTAGATAATTTTCTGCAATATAATTAGAGAACGCGAATGCTCAAATTTGAATATGACACTTGGCACGGTTTTTCGTCAATATAATTTTCGGTGCTGTTTGAGTACGCTTCAAATGTTTGATGAAATTTCAAAACAAGGTTTTTGGAGAAAATTTAAAGCTCTACAAAAGTCCCCACTGAGCCAACCCTTAAAAATCAACGAAAACACTTATTTTTGAAAGTTGAAGGGTGCTAAAATATGACAGAATGAAAATCTAACGCATCTTTCGACATGTGAAGTGATTTACAGGTTATTGTATCGGTCGATACTTTTCGCATGTCATTCATCTAAGAAGCTCGAGGTGGCATTAAATGTCGGAAGATTATAAAATCTCCCTTGTGCTCTACTTCGTAAATTTGAAAATTTCATGCAAGTTCGATTAAAACTAAGGGAAGTTGTCTAGAAAATTAGTTTAACTACTATCAGACATTCCCATGGTAACTTTTTCGATTCCATTAAAATCATTTTGTATCTTATTTTTCATCTTTCTCTCATTGAAATAAAAATTTAAGTTGAATTAAGGTTTCCATAATTTGCAGATTTATCGATATATTTGATCGTCGAGCCCCAACTCATCTAAATTCGCCTCGCTTCGGTCGGATTCTCGTTTTCTCGCCTTCCCCCTCCCTTCACTGCTTCAGATGGCTGCCTCCGAAGTGAGACTGAACCTGTTGTGAGATAGTGAGTGTCTCTACATTTAAAGTAACGAGACAAAAAGAGTCAGAAAATTCGAAATATAAAGATTTTGAGGGAGGAAAAGAAATAAAGGAAGAAATAGCGAAGAGAAAGAGAGTAAAATGGCATAAATAAGATGAAAGAGCGTGGATTTTGAGGAAGGTAAAGAGAAAAAGAACGAACATCAACACGCATCGAAGATGGTGTCGCCTTCGTTGTACAAGAAGAGATACATATTTCTTCTTCCTCTATATTTCGCAATTTTCTGACTCTTTTCTCTCGTATTTTCTTGACCGTTTTTTCTTCTATGACCTCTTTTTCTCTTTTCCTACATGTATTTTGTCCTTTCTATGACTTCTTTTCTATCATACTCTCACAGTTTTTCTATCTTTTACTGTATTCTCTTGTCTCTATTTTCTTTTCCATCTCTTCAATTCGTCTAACTCTTTCCTTTCTCTCATCTTTATTCTCTTTTTACTGAATCTCCCCTGTCTCTATCTTCTTTTCCTGACTGTATTTCTCTTCGTTTCTGTCTCCTCTTGCCTCTCCCCAATTCATTCATTCTCTCGTTCCTCTCATTTCTTGTTCAATCTGCATTGCATTTCTGCATTCTACATTTCACAGTCTCCCAGTTTCCTTCAAGGCAGTCGCGCAGTTGAGGCAGTCAGAGGCAGTAATGCACACGGCCGCGCTATCGCCCACCAGACCCATCTCCGACGAGGAGAAACAGGCCATCAAGGATTTGAGGTGATCAGTTCGAAATTTATTGATTTACAGAGACTTTTCCTTGATCCACGTTGTGATGGATGAAAGTAAGTTTTGGGTAAATTCGAATCTCTCAACATTGAAAAACTTGAAAATAAGAGTTGATCTGCAGATTACTAAAGAAAGAAAAAGATTTTTGAATGCATGATTTAGAAAAAAAAGGATTAGTAAACCTTTCAATAAGACTATTCCCGAAGTCGAGGTTCTTCACACATAACTTAACCAAATTGAATATTAACTTGCAAATTTTCGTACAATTCTTCCCGAGCGATTTCTTTGATTATTTCAATCGGCGCAATCTTTGCGCAGTTCGTGATCTCACGAACAGGGATTATTTAGTTCGTATTAGCGAACTGGATCCAAATTCGCTCAGGGTTTCTTTGTGAAATTGGAACATCCCCGCTTTTTCTAGGGTTTTAAAATAGTCTTTGAGAAATCCTGTTTCTTTTGAAATTTTCTAAATCAAAATCAGTTGAAAACTAATGAACTGTAAATTGAAACGATGAAATTAATTTTGGCGGAACTGGAACGCCTTGATTTTTACGAGGGAATTTTGATCGTTTAAATGGAGGTTTAGAAAAAATCTGGAATTCCTGTCGTTTAATGAAATTAATTGAACTAATGAACTATGTAAACAATCGAATAGAAGCCAGACTTGAAGATTCAATTTCGGTCTACAAATTAAAGAAAGACTAATCTTGAAAATATATTTAAATGATTGTGACAAATGTCGCTATTTTCAGGACGATACTCCCCGAGATTTCATGTCTGTCAGATAACTACGTTCTGCGATGGCTACGAGCTAAGGATTTACGATTTGATGAAACCGCCGAGGGTCTCAAGGTAAAACTAAAGAAAAAAGACAAAACCCTGAACTTTAAACAAACACTTCAGAAGCACATCGTTTTCCGACGAGCCTGGCAACTGGACCAGGTCAACGAGTGGGAAGCACCTGAGGTAGATATTTAGTAGCAGTTTCATAATTAATGTCAAACCATGAAAAATTAGGATATTTGTCACACTCATAATAATTAGTCACAAATTATGATGGATAGTGGGTAGAAAGCCAGCTAAAATCAGCTTCATATTCATATGCGACTTAGTTGTGTGAAGTTATTTGAATCGACTCGAGTGAAGTATTACTAGAGATCTTTCAACCAAATTTTTCGTTATCATCTTCTCGTACGAACTAAAAACTACTAACAGGTTTACCTTTGAATATCATTGAGATTCACTTATGCAAACAAAATTTACACAAATCCTTATACGTTTGCAAGATTTCGAAAGTCTTCTTCTCAATTCGGCGGATATCTCGAATATTCCAGACCTCACCTCAAGTCGGGTGTTTTTGGATTCCCCTTCCCTCGTCTTTCGAGGTCGGGGCCATCGCTATGAATCTGCATCTCTATTCCATTGCTTTGATGCCTGATTTAGCTAGATATCGATCTCCCTCACTTTCTCTCATTACGCTCTATTTCTTCCTGATTCCGAATCTTTTCCAACGCTATTTCCAAGTTTCATAAATCTTTGGAAAATTATGCGATCTCTGAATAACATAGTAAGATTAATCATACAGCTATATAAATTACTGTTTTTTAAACTAATTGTTTTTAGCTTTAGTAAGGTTCACTCAGTCTGGAGAAGAAAGTGTTCATAAAATAGTTTTATTATCTGAGAGCGCGTTTTCCTATTTGCCTTTCAGTTTCTTATCGTACAAGCCAATTCTCTAGCTTTTTCCTTCCAATTATCCAATTTCCTTTATCTGTTTTTTTCTATCACTTTCCTTTATTCGAATTATCTATGTTTCTGTCGTTTGTACCCGCTTTTGCCCATCAACAATCTAATCGGACATAGTCACGCGAGAGCGAGATTATCGAGTCGTTCTTTACTTTTTTTTACCTTCCCCTTGTTCACTTGCAATTAGCCTTGAAAACGGCGTGGCTTTACGGCGATCGACCTTCAGATCGACGAGAATTTGCATTAGGATAACGAAAAGAATTGCTAGAAATCAATAATTTAGATATAAAAAAATTTAGCGAATTTTTATTCTATCAAGGAAATGCATGGAAGAATCAGCGAGGCTATTATGCTCTAAAATTTCGTAATAGCAATTCAGAAAAAAATGATTATACCCTGCAATTTCTAATTTTACATCATTTTTTACCGATCAAAGTAACCTTGAAAAAATGATTCGAATGTATTGCGCAATTCACAACCACCTTACCTATTTTTGCGTTTCTATTTCCATTTTGTCTAATTTTGATAAGACACAGCAAACTTACACCATTTTCTCGTTCCGTCAACTTGTCTCGTCTGTTTTCTCCCATTTCCACAGAAATTTGGCCGATCGAAGCGGGATTCGATTTATTTTTTCCTTGTTGAAGAAGAGGTGGTGATTTACTCATTCGTATGTCATATTTTTGATCGAACAAAACGCGCGAAGTTGGCCTAATTTTGGACTATTTTCTGAATGGAGAAAAGAAAGAATAAAGAATAAGAAATGGAGAATGGAAAATTTATGTCAAAAAATTAGGAGAAAATAATCATACAAAGATTAAATTAATGACGAAAATGGTCAAACTGACAACAAAAACATAGATGAAGCTCCTTCCCATGCCGAAAATGGGTTTATTAGTTGATTTCATTTTATTTCTGAACAACTCAATTTCAAAGCAATGTTCATATTCTGAGCTAAATCCTGATTACCCCTTAACCCTGTATCTTATTCTTCATCTAACCCAAAGTCGATTTCACTTATTTTTCATACTTTTCATTGTTGTTTATTGGAAATCGCCCCGCTCTACTTTACTTTTTCCGACTTTTACTTTCCATATCTGCCTGCTAAATCTGTCTCATTCACACCCACAGAGTAGCTATTTATTATTTATCCATACCTTCTAAATCGCTCCCTAGATGGTTTTATTAATTTACTCCTAACCGGGTGCGACCTCTACTTGTTCTCTATACCCAACAACCATTCTTATCTTCGTTCTATCTCAAAGATACTCGTCTTTGTATCAGTTGACTTTGACTGGCTGGGAATGATTTTCCTCCCAAATTTGTCCCAATATCTAAAAATACGAGAGATACCACGTGAGACAGTCATACTCCCGTATGCACAAAATAGGAAAGTGCGATAATCGTAAATTTGATCGAAATGGGAGTAAAGTGAGACATTTTTCATAGCAGCTTTGTACTTTGCCTGAAAGGTGTAAAGTACGTCGAAATCAATGCACGAACGAAGATATTTTCGCAGATGTTTTGATTTTAAATTCGACATTCTCGCTATTTCGATAACCTTTCTGCAGAAGAAATGTTGACCGATCAAGTATCAAATCGGAAAAAGTACGGGAAATAATCGATTTAGAATAATGCTTTGATAAAACTTTGCAGATATGACAAAATCCATAGTAAACTGAAAAATAATAAGAAAATTACATGATTTGAAATAAGTTAATTTTCAGTGCCTGGAGAAATACTGCGGGTATGGATATTTATCGGACAAGGAAGGCAGGCCCATCCTCATGTCGCTGCTCGGGAATATGGATGTCGAAGGTAGCTTTTCAAACTTCGCTGATTTTGTTAGCGCCTAAAATAATTCTAGAAGTATTTCGCAATATAATTTTATTTTAAACATTTCATAATATTTGGGAGATTTTCTTCAGTTTGTTGAATCAAACTTCTGCGTATCATGATCTTCGATTTAACGAAGAAACTCATGTTTTTCCGTAATCTTCCAAATATTTTATTGATCTTCATCTCTACTTATGAATCATCACTTGTTTACACAACAACATACCTCAAGGAATAGGAAAAAGTTTCCTCGACATTTTTGTCTTAATGTTTCTTACAAAAGAAACGTTGATTGTTGATGGTCGGCCTGAAAGCTGTGAAAGCGTCGTGAGACGGGAGGGGGCAGGGGATGGGTCGAAGATATGCGAGATGTGATTGGAAAGCAGATCGAGAGGCGGATAACGCGCACAGATCGTCATGCGAAGCTGAATAACACAAAACAATAGCAACAATGAGGGATTTTGACCTGTTTTTATAATAAGGGGATCCTGAGAATTTGTGACATCATGTTTGCGTAAAAACTGAAGATCTAGTCATGTTTTGCCAGATAATCCTCTAAATGAAGCTGCAGAATGACATAAAAATCGAAGCAGGGGATATTGACGTTTTCAAGATATTAAAAATACAGAAGTCTTGTGACATCATGTTGAATGATGTGTTTGAGGGTTTATAAATATTTTATTGAAGTCTATCCCATGATTTTTGTTGTGTTGTGGAGCATTTATGTAGAGAAACTTTCAAACTGATGGATTTTCGTGAAAAATAGCGCAAGAAATATCCAATGAGCTTGAAGAGTTAATCGAATTTCAGGAATGCTCAAAAGTGTCGCGTCGATAGACTACATCAAATTCTCGCTGGTCGCCATCGAAAAAGGCCTTGAACTCTGCAATGAACGGGCTCAACAAGTATCGATTTCATTAATTTCCCTTTTAAATCAGAGAATTTCAGACCGGTCGTCCCTTCGAGCAAATGATGCTTGTCTTCGACTTGGACCACATCAGTTCTGCTCACTTCTCTTGTCGACAATTCGCCTCGAGTTTCACGACACTCGTCACTCTATTCCAGGAACACTATCCTTTGGTTCTGAGGAAAATTCTCATCATTAGGTAATTCATTTTTCTTGACTAAAAGTTTTACGTCATTTGAAAGTATTGAACTCGTGCTGAATTTAATGGCATCATGAATTTTTCGACATCTTCCTTGCCATAATGAAGTGTTTTTTTTCTAACGAGGAATGACCTTCAGAGCTCCCGAAATGGCCCGAATTGCTTACGCTTCGATCACCGCGATTCTCTCCGATCCCATTACAAGGCTTATCGAAATGCCCAGTGAAGTAGGCAACAACTCCCTCAAATTATAAATGTTCATTTTCTCGTAGGCTGACTGGAAATGGGCCCTCGCACAACATGTCGATTTGGACGCCTGGCCAATGCACTGGGGCGGCGCTATGGTCGAAAATGGTGATCCAAAATGTCCGGGAAAAATTCGGTAAAATAAATTCTCTCAACTTTTTTAAGTGAATCAAATTTGTAGATACGGTCTCGGGCCTATTCCCGATACATATTACGTCGACCCGAGACGAGCCATGCCTGACTATGACCAATTGACGACGGTCTACGCTGGCGATAAGCACCTGATTCAGATAAGGATCAAGAAGAGGAGCAAGATCATGTAAGAATTTCGCACTTTGAAAGAATCAATTCGAAAACCATCTTTTCCTACTTTATATCGCATATTTCAAAATGCAATGAAACCCCAAGACGAAGATTAATCTCGAAATTTGAAAATTGATCAATTGCATATTTTCAGTTGGCAATACATGACGGAAGAAGATGACATCGGATTCGCCATTCACCACGATCCTTCGATGAAAGCGGACAATCTGACAGAAATGGACGTGGTCTATCCCTACATTCGATTGGAGTGCACAAATGTGCCCATTTCTGGAGAATATGTCACTGAAAAGCCTGGACTGTGTAAGTATTTCTTCTATCTTTGAAGAAAAGTATCCTTTTGGTGGTTAAGAAAACTTGCTCGACTTGACGTTCACATTTTCAGAGCTAAATTTCGTAAATTTGGATACAATTAAAATTTTAAAAATATGTCTGAATGTTTAAGCCTAAAATTCATTCAAGTTATTATCAATTTTTAAGATAATAACGTCTTGTTTTCAGATATAATCGAATTCGATAATTATTATTCGTGGTTTTCTGCCAAACAGCTGCGATACAATATTGAAATCGAAGAGCTGTAATTTAAATCTTTAAAAATGTTAGATCGACCATTGTATATGCATATTAGTGCATGTAAATGAGAGCAAATTATATGTGTTTGTAAATATTTTATTTACGTCATATATCGTTTGATATAAAATAAATATTTCTTTTCTTGTACTAAAATGACTAAACTTCAAAATAGCATTATAACAGTTCTAACCCATATCTCAAGGCCTAACCTAGTATTGGACTATCATAAGTGAAATGCAGAAACATGAAATGAAGGAAATATAAACTCTAAAGTGTCGATAAAATGAAATATTGAGCAAAAATGACGAAATACAAGAATTATGAACTTTCAATCAGCTCCAATCTTTCTGGCTTATTCGGATGAGTGATGGTTCTAAAATTTTTCATCCTATTTCGCGAAAATTAACAAAGTCTCACATTTTCTTAGTTTTCAGTTCATCTGAATCTTCTCCTGAAATCGAAATGTCAAGAGTGCATTTTACTTTATCTTTCTGAAAATGTTTACGTCATTATAAACTCGCTGATAAAATTTGCAACCTTATCAGAGTCGAGATAAATTTCAGCTGCTTTCAAAGGTCCCAGGCTAAGCGCCTCAATTTCCAGTTGGAGGCTCTAAACCAAAATTTCGATACTTTTTAGCTAGGAAAAACGTGTCTTGGAAAGAAAGGATATTTTTACCCAGAACTATTTCAGTTTCAATGTGAGTGGAAACTCGAAGTATTCAGAAAATTTACCGTTGCTTCATCTTTCTGACTTTTCTCTAGAAATGTCGGTTTTCCAGGATAGGCACGAAACCCACTGTCACTATGCTCGCCGATCAGATTAACGTATGGGCGAAAAAGTCCAGACGAGTCGTAGACGTGGATGTTCACTGGGTAAGGGATGCCTGATTTTTAACTTCGGGATTTTTGCAAATAGGTCTTTGAAATTACTCAATTTCGGAGGCACGTCAGGATAAACAGCGGTCAACTCAATTTTCTGGAAATCTTTCAAATCCATCCGGACATAGAACCGATTTTCTGTAGATGTGGTAGAATTGTAGAGACGCATCTGAAAAATATTCTTATTTTTTGTTTGATTTTGCACGTTTTTACCTTCTTGATGAAAAATGACTGTTCCGCAGGGAGTTCTCCGACGCCAACCCGAACCTTTTCAACTAACCCAGATGGTTTAGTTTTCAGCTGAACTTTAGGATTACAATTTTAGTAGATGAATAAAATTACCTTGAAAGAAATAATTCCGTCCACAGGCTTCTCAGATATCGGCTTCATTTTATAGGCATCAGTTCCAACGCAAAGTTCAACTCCAGGGATTATCGTTGTGTTGTATGGCTAAATATTTTCTTTATATCTTTAAAAATTCTTTTTTTTAATCTTTCCTTACCGATACTTGCATGGACAGGACGAAACTCTGCTCTTGGTCTTCGAAGCTAGGGGCTCGTTTGTTTATGGTAGACATTCCTTCCATGGCTAAAATTTGTCTTCCTCGAATAATACGAGTTTTCGAAGATGTGTACCCGATAAGTTCAACGTTTTGTACGGAGCTCCTTCAACTTCTTCAGTATCAACAATTCTCCCTGCGCCGAGAACATAGCGGTAAGGACAGTGCGGAGTCTCACGAACATACGCCAATACACCAAGGAGCTAAATTTTCAAATGGTCTCATTTTCAGAGGTAATCATTACATGATCCCCTATCGAAATCCCAAGTTGGTGTTTATCGTAGATGTCCTGAAGAACGGATAATCCTTCCATAACCGCTTGACCTTCAGAAGAGTAATCGCCAAGAAGGCGGATCGATTGAACCCGGCCGATATTAACGCAGTCGATTTTGAAGTTGAACTCCTGGAATTTTATCTGAATTATCGATAAGATCGATTGGAATTTCAATTTTCAAACATTTTGAAGATTGGATAATATTATTTCGAAATGTCCTAATTTGAAATCTCATACATTTTTATCATGATTGTAAGTCAGCGGGAAGATTCCCGAGTCAGCCAATTCCCCAATCAGCTGCCCTTTCATAGCCGTATTCTCCAAAAATCGAACATCTCCACTGACGATACGGCCTTCGTAGGAGGTCACTAAATTGAGGGTAATTAACGCTTTCAAATCGACCCATTATCTCCCACTCTGCCAAGATAATTGTCCCGATCGGAAGATGGGGAACTCTCGGAATGGTTGAGGTTTCTTGGATTTCGTGCCCGTGATGTCCAACCATTTTCCGACTCTGAAAGAAATTTCGTGAGAGTCGGAAATTTCCTTTGAACCTACCTAACAACGCATCGCTCATCAGTATCAAGATCCCGCATTTCGATGTACTCGATGTAAAAATCGGGCTTCTCTCCTTCACCGTCGACTTCCAAGCGGAGCTTCATCAGATCGCCGATTGGACCGAAGTCAACCTGTAGTGTTTAAGTACTTGTGCATAAAAGTCGATAAGTTTCTTGCACCTGTATCAAAGAAGTGCTCGGAGCATCTCTTAGCGTGGAGTCATTGGCGATCAGGGTTCTCGAGGTGCCTTGAGTTCCATACCCGACGAACGTGACGTTTGAGGTCGTGCCGCCAGCTCCGTCTTCCAATCCAACGTGGATGACGAACTCCCAACGACCCACTGAGATTTTCATTGGGATGAAAACATTTTGATACAAATGAAGTAAACAAATCGGAAAAATGAACTTACGCGTCTGAACTTCTTCAGCAGGCATGCTATTCAGATAATAAAACGCTGTCATCGATAGCACTCGTTCGATCTTTCCGTCAACCTAAACAGCACAAAAGTTTGGGAAACTCTCTGCAACATCTTCTTGCCTGTCCGCTGTCGAGCCATTTATTGCAGTAGAATATGAATTGTCTTCCGTCGAAGGTGTTTTCAGTAACTAGGATCGAATCGATGAAGATGCCAGCTCCTAAAGTTGTTTTTTATCAAAGAGATCTTGGACTCGACTTTAATTTAGACATTTTTGCATTTGATTTCCAACATCCTAAATCCCTATTCAGCTGCATCTTTGATTTTAAAATAACTAGGTGCCTTGAAATGCTTACCATATCCCTTCTGATGATGTCCCACGACGACCCTGCTCAGCGTCCCCAGCTGCGGCGTATCGACATGGAACACGTCGGTCTGATTTTGTCGGAACTTGGGTTCGTCAGCCTGCAACCAGCCACCCGCCTATTCACGACAGTCAGTCAGTTCACACGGGGCCAGACTCAAGGCATTAGAAGAGAGTCTTCCCCGAGAGGCAATCGTGTGGCTTTGGATGGACAATTTTTTTAGAACATTAGAAGAAGAAGAAAAGTAAGAATCCAAACTTCGTCCCAGAGTGGTCAAACATTTTATGATCGGGGCTAATAGCTCGGAAGAAGACAAAATTAGAGTGTCAAAAATATTGTCCACCCAAACCACACGATTCGTGTTGTACCTGCTGCCTGAGATGAACTCGTCCCGAGATACCCATATCTCCATAAAGAATGATGTAGAGATCACCCTCGGTCTCCGCAGCCCACCGATTTCCGGTTACGATAGAGATATTGTAGGTCATTTTATCAATTGCACCAGGGGGTAGCGGAGATTCAAGTTGGTCGTTCTCGACGTGGGCCATGTCGAGGTGTTGCTGCTCTTGGTTGTTTTCCTCAACCATGTCATCCAAGGTCGATTCTCCGATGACGGAATTCTTGTCTTCAAAGTGGACTAAAATATTTTGTCGGTTCTTATAAGTTAAAGGAAAAAATTAATAATGTAGAGCAAGTTCTTTCACTCTTCCCAGTTGAAATAACTGAAGCGAAGAAAACTCCCAATAGATGATTGATTTTCTCTTACCTTTCAACTTCTTCCTTGTACTGTAGCCACGGAACGCTGCTTGAATCTTGGTGGCAGCTCTGAAGAGGAAATGTCTTTTGAAGAAAAGATTATTAGTGCAAATGGATGTCGTGAATCGACATAAGACTGCATTCAATTTGCACAACTACAATTGTTGTTTTCACCTGTGCAAGTTCTCGTCGGTCGCATCTATGCTTTGCGCTCTCACGGGAGTTTTAGAAAGGCGGCTAAACGTTATAGTTTCAATTTGTATAGTTGCAATGTTGAACCCAGTGTCCTCTGTCTGCTCAGGATCTGAATCAAGTCCCGAAGGAAGATCATCTTCCAAATCTGATGCTCGTCTACGCTCTTCGTCCTAGATTCAAAGACTTTGACTAAAAGGATTCCATGATCTTCTAGTCCAACCTCCTGATCATTCACCGACTCTCGGTCTTTCTCCGGATATGGGGTACTGGCTCTCTGAGTCGTTGGATTCGGTACCGGTGAGCTACCGGCATGCTCCTCAGCATCGATACCGGACTCAATGCTATCATTCATGATGATGTCGTGAGATTTCTTCATCGCCAGCTTCTTATGAGTTTTCTTCGGTTTCTTGATATCTTTGGAGTCGTGTTTCTCAGTTGAAGAAGACTTGGGAGTTTTGTTCGGACTCTTCTTATTGGACTGAAATACAATTAGATTGGCAAACCATGACTGAATCCAACTTACCTTTCGTTTCAAACTCTTGTTATGAGTGCTCTTAGATTCCGACTTTTCTTCCTTCTTATTCCTAGGCCGACTTTGACTCCGACTTTTATCACTGGAATCTTTAACTTTGGGTTTCTTTTCCTTTGAAGCGCCATCTTCGTCACGCCTTCGAGTTCGTCGACGTTCACGTGGTTCTGATGATTTCTCCTGAATTAGCTGAATTGGTTCGTTTTGCAGGAACAATAAAGCTACCTTCTTCTCAATCTTTTCAATATGGCTATCTGGCCTCCTTGAAGTGTTCGGTTGGGCTTCCGTCTCAGGATCAGGAACAGGATCAGCAATAGCTTCTGGTCGTCGTTCCTTCTCTTCATCTTCCTCTGGCAGAACTGATGGGGACTGGACTACAATCGACAACTTCCTCTGAGGCTGAAAGGCAGCGTCAGAAGACTTTCGTGAAGATGGGACGGAATGACTAACGCCGGGCTTAAACTATTTTAGTTGAAATTATGTGATCAAAGTCCTTACCATTCCAGAAACATGCATCTCATCTTCCAATAGTTCAGTTTGGCGACTACTCGCAGAATTGAAATTGCCAGAATCGTCAGAAACCGTTGACTTGGTTTTAAAGGCCTCTGCTTCTTCAGTCGTGGGGATCGCTTCAAGCGATTCCTGGTTCTTCGGGATTGGTTTCCTGGCGCTTGGCAGCGGAATTCGTGTTTCACCAGATAATGGCTTCACTGGAATCATAACGACGATTTGGCGTTGGATGGGGATTGGATTCTTACCATGTGCCTGTCCGATATGAGTAGGAATGGACTTGTACCTCGGCATTCCTGTCATCTTCCTCAGATTCCGTTTCAGGGCAGTATTGAATCGTCGAGGAACAGGCTGCTTCTCGATGCCGTTTTCCGTTACAGAACTACTCGTATTATTGGAAGCTTGAGACGAATCTAGAATTGGAACCTTAAGATAATATAAGAGGTTAAGAGAAATATCAAAGCGGCATAAAAATGCTGTATCACGATTTTCAGCCATTTCTATAATTATTTTTCTCTGAAAATCCCTCTTTTATTGATTCTTCTATTTTCCAATTTCTTGGATAATATTTCATCTCGCATTCCTAACGAAATTACCGCATGTCATAAATTATATCGAGCAAATTGTAGTACTCTTGTATTTTCGCTTTGTTCTAACAGAATCTCCAAGGTAACGCGAAAAGTTCACGAATTCGATAATAAGCGGGAAAACTATAAGAACTTTACCTGTATTATACCCATAGTTTGATTTAGGCGCGTAGCGATTCAAATTGATATGCGGCAATTGAGTATCGGGACGGATTAGGGGCTTCTCGTTACGTGGGCACGCAATAATCTGAAGAAAAAATGTTGAAAGAATAAATTCAAAGGCGTTTAGATAGTTGATTTCAATAGACTGAAATCTCCGAATTTTTTCGATTTAAATTACGACTTTTTTCCAATTTTGTTTAATTTCAAATTCTGTTGTCGAAATTCCTTACCTTAGGAGGATTCAAAGCCAAAATATCTACAACATTTGTTAGCCTTGACCCTTGAGTCGTGTATAAGCTAAATATTGCAATCTGAAAATTCACAAAATGAAAGATCATTTTAGTGTGTTTTTGCATACTTCCAACCCATCAGAAACCTCGCTCAATAATTGATCCATTGTGGGCAATTTCAGTTGATTCAGCAGAGTACGGTAAAATTGTCCTTTACCATTGAGCACGAAAAATACCTGAATTTCGACAGCTTCTAAAACACAAATACAAACTAAAAGCTCAATCCACACCAAATTTGAAGAAAAAATGAAACAAAATCTGTGATTCATGCTAAACCTCGATATTTTTTGTTAGTCTAATAGCGGGTAACGTGGAGCGTCGTGGTCTATCACTTATCCCATATTTATCGATTGGATCTAGGAAAATCAATAATTATCGATTGTAGTTACCTGTTTGGAGGGAATGTTCAAGCCGAGTGCACGCGACATTCGCAGCTTTTGCTTGAGCGTCGGCGAACTGGCCAACTTAAAGATACAAAAATACTAACCGGTAAAATGAAGCGAGGTGGTATTTTGAAGCATCGAAAATTTTCGAGTCGTTGTAAGCATCCTGGTCTATGAAATTGTCATTGTACGTGAAATGTAGACCAACGCGAGAAATCTATCAATCAACATGCTCCAATAAAAATTTCTGGTACACTAATATTAGAGCGTGTTTCAGATATTTGATAAATTCTTCGCAATTGAACACCTTTCAGGCACCTCCCAAATTTCATAAACTAGGATTTTGTAATTTTGGTCAAATTTGGTGTGGATGAAGCATCAGAATAATGCTAATTATAGGATTCTTAGGATTTTTTAGTATTCAGTGTCTAGAATATCGAATAGAGACATGGAGCATGAAAAGAATACAATTTTTTTTTTTTATGTAAAGCCCCTATTTTGTTTCGTCTAGAAGACGTTATTCATATATTGAACTAACAGCGCTCAATTTCTATAGGACTCAAATTGAAAGGCAGATCTAGGATAATAGTGGAAGCGAAAAATAAAAGTACTTGGGATTAGCGAAAATGCATGCTTTCAACAGATTAGGGGATATTTAGGTAACATTTTTAAAAGGAAAAATACCCAGTACGACTGTCCTCCGGTGCGCAACCGTTTCTGGCTGTCTTGCGCTTCTTCGCGAGCTTTCTTTAGCTTTTCGAGGGCGGATAAATTGATTCCACGACCATTTTTTGAGGAGGAGGCGACGTATCTGAAAGCTTAGATCGTAAAGCAAAAGATAAGAAATGTCGAAGTTGTGCTAAACATTCGTGATTTTTGAAACACTATAGCCGTTAATAAATTTATCAGGAAGTCTATGATTTGGTTTTTCTTGTATTTTGATCTTTGATATTTTAAGACAAAAAAGACGCTGAACACATCCAAGATCTCTCAGGCGTAATAAAATGTATAGAAATTCATTTGAAATTAAGCAAATTGAAGGTTTGAACTTTAGAAGTTTCATTACGTGATTTTTAATTTCAAATCGAATATAATTTACCGGATTATGTTGATTTTGTGAGTTGATATGGTCAATTTATGCATTTTATGCGATTGATTTGTGCATACAATTCTATTAGAGTTGTCTCAAATGGGAAATGCGAAAACACAAATAACCCCTAATGAATGCGCGGAGCTATCAAAATAGTCGCATTCACTCGAGAAATGATCGCACTGATAAAAGCACGACGTGCAAATGAAAGGGTTCATAAATACAGGTTCAAAATCCAGTCAGATCCGAGGAGTTGTATGAAATGGTGATAAAATGAAAATAATTAGTGATTTTTTCTCAAAAGTGGTACTTTAAAACTGCTACAATTTTCTAGTGAATATTTTGCATTTTATGAACTCTCTAGGTAATCTGTGCAAAATAGCGTGCGATCTCAATGTTTTATAAAATATCCTAAATCTCAATCAATTAAAAAGGAAAAAAACGTATGATGACAACATTCAGTAAGAAAAAATCCACTATAGACATTCATGATAATTTTTAGGAAAATAAGTATTAAAAACGCTACTCACTTCCCCAGATGCTCCAACTGATCAATATCGTCTATGGCCGTCCTTCCCATAGGCGTCGTCAGTCTTCTGACTCCGAACGGCATGTGAATCGTTTTGTTGAGATCATCAAATAAACTGTCAATGGTTCGGTAGCGATTTTTCGAGATTGGAAGACGGACACCCTAAAATACATCTTGAATCTGAAAAACTATGGTATAAATATCAAAATCTTCTGTCAATTTTGATATTTTAATTTTAGAAAATGTCGAAGAGTTATATTTACAACAGACAGATTTTAGTTATTTTTAGATGATTCAACCCAACAAACTAGCCTTGACTTTGCCATCTCTGATAACAAATTCCAAATAATCGAGAGAAGTGAACCACTCAGCCATGGAAATGTACGAATTTCAGCTGCATTCTCTTCAAGGTACGAAAATCAAAGGGGAGCTTAATCGGGATTTTCAAATGTCAGCGATATTTAAGTTGAAGAAAAATATATATAGACCTAATAATAAAGAGAACATGAAATTTTAATTAACCTACGCAAAAATCGGACCAAACTTCGAAATAGTCAAATCGAATAAAACTAGAAGATTCTGTTCGATGGAGATTTAGAAAAATATGCAAATTTATTAAAAAATAAATTAAATAAAGCTAAAAAATTATGTCCTCAGGCTAAAGGTGAATTACGAAAAACAATGTTTATTGATACTTTTTAAGAAGAAAGCGCGTGAAATGTAATTTGTAATTTGCAATTTTCCCACTGGATAAATCAAGTTTTGAGATATCAATCCGCGAGAGGCAATTATTACCGACAAAATGGAGCCTGTTCTGTGATTTATAATATTTTTAAACGTCAGAAGGAATTCTGGACAGAAGATAGTTTTTAAAAGAGAAATCCAAGCCTCAAATGGAATACTAGAGCAAAATAGGGGTGCTTTGAAAAAATTGCTCTTGAAAAATCAAAATGTTTTCAAAACATTCGATATATCATTGAAAGTTATAAACATTTTCAGGATACTAGTTTTCTTCGTGCATAAAAATTCGAAATCATGAATTTCACCGGAAAAGTATCAATCAGAGTCGGAAAGACGCAAAATAGTCGTTAATCAACGGAAGATATGATGAAAACAATCAAATTTCGATGCAAAATATTCACTTGGAAATTGAATTTTATCGTTGACTTGCTCAAAATAGAAATGAAGTATGAAAGTTCAGTATCATTAATTGTACAAAATCTCAGAAATAACGTATGGTTGTACGCTCTCATAATGCCAAAAAGAATGAAAGGAAGAAATTGATTTCCGTAGAATGCAATTTCTCAGTAAGCATAAAAATAACTCGACTTCTCGTTGATAATAGAAAAGTGGAAAAAGTAAATTATTTTGAATCGCGTCTAGGTGAATGACTGCATGAAGACTCAATGAACGCATATTTAGCCTTGTACTTCCGGATCGGAAAAATAGCAAACATATAAATGTCGTTAGTTTTTCATAAGGAATTTAAGTCGAAAAATTGTCAACATCTGCAAAAGAAAGTTTACTTTTTGAGTAAGAATATTTTGCAGAAAATAAAGCTGAAGCTAAGATTTTTAACTGAACTGCAAAAATTTTAAATGAAGAATGTCTATCTCGAGTTTCTACATACTGTCGCCCATTGTCAGAATTTTAATAAAAATGAAACAATGAATGAAGTGAAATTTCTGCAATGGTATAGAACTTATACTGCTTTTATGCACTGACAAACTTAGATGTTTAAACTATTCTCCAGAATAGACTAAAGCTAAATATTGTGGTCAGGTAATTGTTCGAATGAACCTTCTAATAAGCAATTGAAGATGTTTTCTTTTGCAATTTCGCAGTTAATCAGATTGGTCTACAGCTTGCTGGATTGTGCAAAATAATAACCTCAAAGTTTCAAACTCTAATGAAACTGGATTTGGTCTAGATCAGTATAAATTGAAACATTTTAGGTTTAAAAATTAAAATACAAGATATTAAAATTCTATGACTCAAGTATCACCAAACATCAGAATCATACTAATTTTTTCAGCGTCGTAAAATATTTTGCAATCCCAAGCAAGTATTCCTTTTTCTAAGATAAAAGTAAAGGATTAGACCAATTCAAGCAGAAATTCTATAGAGTTATTCAGAATTGTACTTGGGGATCAGGTAATATTAAACTTCTTTTATATATAATTTTTTTTTACAATAATTTCAAAAATCTTCGAAAATTCCTCGATTTCAACACGGATTTTTGCAGATTTTACATTCCGCAATTAAAGTTCACTTTGATTAAAAAATCTCGTGCGAATTTGTAGCCTTGTTAATGAAAATTCCGAAATGCTATAATTTAAAGTCTTCAAAAAATGAGCGTAGGATTTAAGAATTTCGAAATACATATTCCAGAGGAATATTTTTCGGCATGAAATCATCATCATATTTTTTTTTAAAAATCGGCTCTTTCAAACATACAATTTTTCAAAATATTTTCTTCCTATTTTAGAACCTTGAAAACTGCAAAAACATAATCATAGAATGAACACACTTAGAATTAGAGATCCAGATGCAAATCACTGATATTTCAAAATATTCAGCGAAAGTTAACGTTAATTTCCGATGGAAACAAGAAATGCACATGTTTTCAAAAATATTCCTTTGAATTTCCAATCCCAGTTCCTAACAATTATTTTTTTCAAATAACGTCTACACGCCTGAATTGTCCAATAAAAAATCAATGCGATAATTTTATTCTCTATTTGTATGCATTTTTTCAGATTTCTTATTGCAGTTCAAACGAGAGGGGCGATGCAGATTTTTTCCTAATTTTATTTGTTCGTTTCCCGGGAAACAAATACGAAATCGAACAGAAAAGAAATGGAAAAAGTGCGGGACGATGTGAAAATATGTGCAGCCAGATAAGAAAAGAATGGAGTTCAATAAATTATGCACGAGTTACGTAGTGAGTTCAAGCTATTGAAAATATAAATTGCACTTGAAGTGTACTATTAGTTGCAACTCTTTTTGAGTACGTCATTTTTAATAGCTACGCAAAAAATAAATGATAAGATGACAATATCAGGGCTAATTTCTTCCGAAAATGTTAAAGAGCTTTGCTTCACTTTTATTAAACATCTTACTCAATTCCAAAAATACAAATATTATTGCTCTTCCAGAAAATCAGAAAATGCTAAAAATTGAAATTAAAACCTACCGTAAAATATTCGTCTCCCTCCTTGTAGAAGAAAACGGTTTTAGCCGAATACGGTCTGCTGAATGTTCGATTTTGATTGTCATAAGTGCGGATCATGCCGTTCTTTGGAGCCACCGGTACATTCGGGGATAGCATCGAACTCTGAAATTATTCAACATCATATCTGATTTAGAAGAAAAAAAATCAAATTATGTGAAATTAAAAATTATTTGTGGTATCTAATAAAATATAATAATCTATCTATTGATGTAATTGGTGTTATGATTGATTTTTCTGAATATTCTATTCGATTATTGAAATTTTCGTATATTGATATGCTGTATACAATAATATCAACATACAGAATATACTAATATCTAAACATGTACTGAAGCCATATATAATATTGTCTTTACTTTAACTCCCACAACGTTTAGATGCAGCAGACTTTAAAATAAATGTTAAAATGTGAATGAGTATGAATTATTTTGATAAAAATTGTATTATTGTTGGTGTATGTTATTAGATGATTCAGGAACTATCAATATTTGATGAGTTACGGTGGTGATTTTAATGCAAATTATAAATATGTGCGAAAATCATCTTATCATAGTATATTGTAAAAAAAACATAAATTTCATTTTTACGACTTCCTGAAACTTACTGTCTTCCTGATAGCTTTCATCCATTCTGGCAAGTAGCTCTCATTTAGATCTACCATCTCAATCAAAATACTCAAGTCATCAAGAATGTTTTTCTTAAAATTACAGAATATTTTGGAATATTGCAGAATAAAAGATAAAAGTACGAAAGTATATTATTTATCTAGTCAAAGCGAGAGATTTTGGTCGAATTTTGCACGTCTTTTGGTATTTATCTTTAAATCTTCTCAGATCCTATTATATTTCGCTACTATGAGGATTTTGACGTACTGTCTCCATAAACTAAATAAGGTTTCAGCTAATAATCTGCATTTCTTCATGCTCTCTTCAAACTAGTTCGCTATCTCGTTTACTTTATTTTGTAAGGCTTCAAACGCATGATATAGCGTAGTTGAAACTTTCTTATCCATTTGCATGAAATCCTTTTGAAACTGGATAAAATGAGATATTAGTAAGCTTTCCAGATTTGAACAAATTATATCGGATGAGTAATAAGAAGAAGCTAAACTGACGCGAAAAGCGGAAATTTTGGCTTCTTATCAAAACATAAAATGCCCAGACTCTTACTGAAATTTTTGAGTAGAATGGAACTTCTGGAAAAATACAAATTATCGGGGAATGATTAAACGAATCGATTTTCTCTAACTTGGTATAAAAAATAGCGTCTTTAACAAATAGCGGATTTTTA
This sequence comes from Diploscapter coronatus, assembly GCA_964036155.1. Taxonomy (NCBI): domain Eukaryota; kingdom Metazoa; phylum Nematoda; class Chromadorea; order Rhabditida; family Rhabditidae; genus Diploscapter; species Diploscapter coronatus. The sequence goes on from OZ038423.1 coordinate 9,442,411, forward strand.
AATTTAACAACAATTTTAGTAGACGAGAGACATTCCTTTATATGAGAAATCAATAGTACAAAAGAGTATATGTTATGAGAAAAATTTGCGAATTTTTTTTTGATTGTATGTTCTAATATGTTCGCGATTTGTCCGCGAATATGCACACGATTACGCGCTCATCCTTATTCCTAGCAGCCACACTTAAGAAAACTAAAATACGATAAAAGGGTAAAAGTTGGATGATTGTTTTGTATTATCAATAATATTTAATCTGTTTAAATATGCAGATTTTTTTTATCGATATCAGGCAGGTTGATGTTCTTTTTCTCGAAAATTTAACATTAGAACATATTTTCAAAGCCTCGGTTATGCTTGTTCTATCTTTCTATCAAAATCAAAAATTAAATTATCACAGAAAACGAGGAAATGAGGGCGTCAATGATATAGAAATAGCACAGGAAATCGAAACCTTTCTGAAACAACTAAATAAAGGACGCATAAACGGAAATTGATGCCTGAATAGTCGAATACCGAATGTTTGAATGCGTAAATATGCACATGGAACTCATAAATTGAATTATCACGCGCGCGCTTCACGCTGATTAATGCAAAGTTACTTCCATAGAAACACATTTTTAGTGTGGAAATTTGAAATTTAGAACCAACAACAAAATTAAAAATTAATGTGATCCTAGTAAATCTTATTTGGTAGGCTGTGGAAGTCTAGCTTATTCAAAGTTTTCTTTTTGAATATCCTATCACTGATTAATCCATGGTATGAAGACTAGGATTGAAGCGATTTTTAATGCATAGAAAATTAGAATATCATAATAGATAATATAAAACTAATCAATTTAAGGTAGAGAAGATTATAAAAGTGTACCTTCATTTTACGTGTTCGTCAGTCTGGAGCCATTTTCAATAGCAGCCGATTCCGAAGAGGAACATTGGAACAAAACTCTCAAACAGGCTGGCTTCATTCGAGTTTGCAGGGCGAGAATTGTAGATTTGCAATTTTTGCTCTGAGAAATAACCGCATATAAATGAAAACGGAAATAGAGAAATAATGTGATTTGGGTGGAAATGCGACACGCCGACAGCAATGAAATGCAAATATGAAGCGGGTGGGTGGAGATTGGGAACGGTTGGGAATGGGAATATGGGGTGGGAAAAATTGCCTGTTCTGATTGTGAACGAGAAAATTGAAGTTCCGCTTTCAGAATATTATAACTTTAATGTACGTTTAATCGTATCCACTATTTTTTTTTGTAATTTTATAAGAGCCATACAGTTTAGAAGAGAAATAGCGTTTGGTAGTAGGAAGGAATGAGTTGTTGAAAATTTGGATCAAGAAATATTCAAAGATACAGACATCATTGAGTTATAAAATAGGTGTTGATAAAAGTGAACAGAAAATGACGTTATTTCTCTTCCTACTCATAGGCTTATCCATTCAAATAGAATATAATTTCTGTGAGCTCGCAAAAACAACACCGCAAAGGAAATCTAGGAAATAAAACATAAAAATCGATAGCAAAGCTCTGTAAAACGGGCCTAGCGGCGTTAGACTAGAGGTGTATTTTCTAACGCAAAATGCGCAGTTCGCTTCGCGGTTAAGAAGTCAAGCTCGACTAAAATAGTGGAAATAACAGATCATTTTGAGAGGGGAAAAGCGATAATTGGTCACGGTTCAGGGCACATAAATATGAAGAGAGATTGGGAAAAAGTCATGACATTTAGAGTCGCAATAATAATAATCAAATCCAGCCATTAAAAATATTGAAGGATAGTCCAAGAAATGAAATTAATTTGCTTGATTTTTTGAATAACAAATCTAGGCCAATATGAAATATCGAGGAGTAATTTCAGCAAATTAGTCAGTTTTATTTTTTAATTGATGAATTTTAACGACTAGAAAATATCAGAGATTTGTTCCAGGAACTTACTGTAGCCTCATTTCGTTAATTATCAATTTCGCAAGATATAAAAATCGAAGAGTAATCCCGAAATTTAATTACCCTTGTCTTTTCAGAGTTATCATGTTAGCGACTAAAATTAAAATATTATTCTAGGAATTAATTTTGAGTTATTATAGATCGATTTTAATACAACTCTTCCCATTTTAAGAAATCCCAGGAAAACTCTGATTAATCATAATGCGCATCTAGTGGTCTTATATAGCTTCGTTAGCAGTAAAAATTCGATCCATGGTTGCAGATCTAATTAACCAAATAATGTGAATCACGAGTTTCACATTTATTTTGAAGTACATTTTGCAGAGTCTGATATTGATCATATTGTGCTGACATACCAATAGAAAGTTGTGCATAACATTTGGCAATTTCATTAAAAAAATATTTTTAAAAAAACGTGGGAAACTACTTCTATCCAATACTGTTCGAAATTGAGTTTGGAAATTTGAAATAAAAATTATAAGAAATCCTTATAAATGAAAAATAGTGTGAATTTCTGCATACCCTAGCTTTACAACTCCATCAGATTTATCCTATCTCACATATTTAGCTTTAAAATGATGATATACCAAAAAATGAAAACATTCATACCGCAATAGACGCATTCGACTTTGAAGTTGTGGGTATATCACGAGACGGTAGCGACCCATAACCATGCATACAAATCAGCTGAAACTTTTACAATCATATGTACATTTTTATGATGCTATAATTACAACATTTCAAAAATCATCGAGAACTTTAGCAGAGGAAGTAAATGCAGATATTTTTCAAACTTCATTATAGCTTGTTCCGCTAAAAATATACTCTCGCAGGTGCACGATATAATAAAATAGAAGTTTAGATTTAATCATATAACAATAACCAATCAAGAGATATAAAGATAGAATAAACTATTCCTAATATCATAAACATAACTGCGATGCAAAGTATCGAAGTAACTAATAACTGAAATCTATGCTCTTACGGCTAAAATGCGTATTAGATGAATTAAAGTCGTACAATATTATTCCCGACTAAGGAGTGAAATTAAATTAAACGAAAGGAAAATTTCGATTTTTTCATACGAACGATGAAAAGAAAGAAGCTATTGAATTTATACTTGAAGGTCATAATTATGACTATTAGGTGTGCAAAGAGAGATTTCCTTTTAAAGAAAAGTGAAAAAACTTATCATTAAGTTAGAGAGTTCTATAAATTTTCTTCGTTTTTCCTTTTCTCACTCGTTTTTCTTTTCTCGTCGAGCAATAGGCCGACATTTCACCTAGCAGTGATTTCGTTAGGTAACTTAGGTAACGAACAATCAGGCCGATATCGAATTGCATAAACTCACAAAGGGGATTGAGCGAATAAAGGTAATTATTAGGGTGATACATATGGGGTTCTAAAAATTACAGCTTCAGCTACATTGAAACAATAAAATCTATATTGAAGTTCGTGCTGAAAATTTACCGTGTCAAAAGATATAGTTTCATGGAATTCTACCCTGAATATTTCAGGAAAAATATAATTTTAAAATGAAATAATAGTCCGGTAAGTGATAAAAATAATACACAAATTAGATTTAAACAAATAATCCTTGTGATTTCAATTCCCAAGTTCCATTAGCTCTTGCCGTGCTACTTTTATTACTGAGCGTGCTACCTTTTCCGTACTACGAACTACTTTTATTTGTTGGCAAAAATCACATGATATTATCTTCAAGAGTGACAACAAATTAGTAATATGGTGATTTACAAACAGTTCCTTCCGGGCTGAGATCATCTGGAGCTTTGACGCAGTCTTCTAAGAACCATTCACCACAGTTGTCACCATACAGGAACCAGTCGTTTGGAACCATGCTAAATTTAGGAAAAGCTAATATCTTATTCTATGTCACATTTGAAGGAATTTTGGCATCAAAATTTTCTTATGCTTCAAATAGTGAAAAGATGTTCGAACGATATTGTCTTACTCTATTTGTTCCCATCTCAAGATGTCACAAGTCAATGATATGATGGCTTATTTTCTAATCATTTTGACGATTTTTGGGTATATCTCATTCCGTTTCAGGTTGCATTTCTTCAGATTTCATCCTATCTAGTCACTAATCGTTAGTTATTGGTTGCAAAATTCCGATAAATCTTACACTCCGCAGCAATCTCCGCTCGTGCATTTATACGTCTTGAAGACTCCTTCGGGATTGGCCCAGTTTGTAAAATTCATTGGACTAAACCAAATAACGATAATCTTCATAGTGTATATATTTCACTTAGAACAACCTTCCATCCGTCCATTTCGCTGTCTTCGTAGAATTACCGACAAGACCGATCCAAATGTAACCGAAGCCACCGAAATTTTCTGTGCAAGTTCCAATGAAATAAATAAGTTCAATAAAGAAACGAACTGTTGATAAAATCGTTTTCTTTTTCACTCTGAATCGAAACCATATGACATTTGTGTCCCAACGCAGCACAGGATTCCTCAGCGTCATGACCCTCGTTCCAGCCTTCAAGAAGGATGCTCAAACTCTAGTCATATCAAAGTTCCTTGCGATATATCTAGCAAGTCATCGATAAAGTGAAAGATGTAGAGCTGGAAGACTGCGTTATCAGGAAGCTACATAACCTTCTCTATCAAGTCCTATTTTAATAGTATATCATAAGAACACGTCTCACCATCACCCCAGATAGCCTGAAATAAAACAGTGATTTATAATAAATGAACCTGAAAAACCTCGTAGCATATGCCCATCTCGTCCCAAAGTCCTAGTGTCCCTGCGCATGTCTTGCCTGAAAAATAATGCATTGAAAGAAGATGTTTCGAGGGCTAGCTTGGCGTCGTCGCTCCTGGTCCTGGCGTTGTCAGGTTGTGAATCGGGTTTGTCGCGCAGACGAACGGCAGAAATGTGGCGTTGTCCATTGCAACCCATTGATTCGTCGATTGCTGATATGCGGCAGTGAAGTATTGGGGATTCGGCTCGCATGAAAAATGACAGTCAATTTTTTTCTTATTTTCTTTAGCTGACTATGAGTTTTTGAGTTTTCTCGTTAGTTTCGACTTTCGCGACCACATTTATTCAATCTCAATTGCTATCCTTTATCTACTTGCAAGGAGCGCAAAAAATATTAAATAATTTTCCATAATGTTCAAAACTATGAGAAAAACGAAATAATATGGTGGAAATGAACTAATTTTAAAAAATTTACTGATGCTCGACGATATAAATAACATTTTTCCTATCCAAAATTTGAACTATCTACCTGCTTGCCAATTTAGATAATTCACAGGCATCGTGTCGCCCTCTGCCCAGTACCAGTTCCCATCTCTCCATTTCTCTAAGCCTATCCAGAAATTCCCTGTCGTGTTTAGATTTGAATATGCAGCACCTATAATTTCCAATGCCAAATCATGAAGAATTTAGACTACATATATTTTTAGAGAGGATAAAAGATCATTTTCATCATTCGAAAAAATTATTAAGAGTTCCGAATATAGTCCTACTTCCGAGAAACGCATTTTCGAAAGCATTATTGATGCTGACTAGGTAATAATCGATTAAATCGCACCAAAGTCGCGCTCGCTCATGGGGCATCGGTTCGTTTATAAATCGGAAGCATCTAAATTTTGAAAGATATGAAGTTTCAGGAGGAAAAATATCACCTCCTATTACTGAAAATTTCACCGGGAAGGCATTGCGAATAGACATAACCAAAGGTAAAAACCAACAAGGTTACCTTTAGCAGAAAATTAGAAACCATTTTGATCTGGTGATAATTTGGAGACTAAATTATCATGAATGCCTAGTAATGAGCTCATATTAGAAAAGATAGAATTATGAAAGGTCTTGATAAGAGGGTTAAATTGATTGAATGGAATAATGTTAAATTATTCACATGCAATGTCGTTATTCATGAAGTGTTTTCGAAGTTTTCTCTTCGAATAGATTTTAAATGAATGATTTTTGACAATTCGTCAATTCTAAACAACTAGTTTAATTAGCTTATTTTTACATTTTAACACACGAGTTTTCATAACTTATCAAAACTTCTGTGAAAGTAATTCTGGAACATCATTCTCTTGACAAAGCAAGCATTTCAGGCTTACATTGGTTGCAACGAATTGCTCGAAAGTATGTAAAAATGGATTTATTATGGCATCGAGATTTCGTAAGGTAGATGAAGTTAGTTGAGCGATGATAATGTGGTAGTTAATTAGGCAATTATCGCTAATTAATTGTGATTTTTCATCGATTTTGTCGTTTTTTGCAGTAAATAAGTCGTTCTTCTTTCGAATCAACCAAGTAATTTCAACCCTGTTTCGTTATTATCAAGAATATGTACTACCTTGTGGCTAAATTTAAAGAACAATTCTAAAATTATAAAAATTATCTGTAACATCTTATAACAGGCATTATCGTAACCCGCCAACGTCTAAAAATCGAAGTTTTAAAAATCTACGAAAGAAGGTTTGACTGGAATTGTACCCAAGAATAAACGCAAATCACCAAAGTAAAATCAAAAAAATACCGAAAACTGAAAATAGAAGAACGTCAAAAATAGGAGTTATTTTCTAGAGGAAGATCTTCTGTTAGGAAACAATCGACATCTATTTTAGGTCTTTCAGTAAATCGAAAAATGTGAGTAATTTCGAATGACTGCATATCGTATCGATATTATTGAGCCGGAAAATAGTTCGGTGAAATTAGTTAATATTTAAAAGATAAAGTCTAAAAAAAACCTTATTTCTCGGCTCAATAATAATCTTCGATCGTTTTCGGAATAATTCGTGAAATGAAGAAAACTTCAGGACCCCGAATAATACTTCACTTCAGCGGAGATCTTGCCCTGAAACACAGGCAATACGGCTGAATCGTCACAAACTAGTTCCAGTTGATAGGGGGCACTCCCGTCCTCGCATTCGGATTTGAAGTAGAACCTAAAAATTTGAATTTAAATAGCACACCAAATTTTTTTAGCTTTTCCGATAAAATCACAACTTTGTATCGACTAGTTTCTCGGAAAAATAATTGCAATTTGAAATAAAAGTGCTGATAAAAGAAATAAGATTATTGAAGTTCAATCTTTCAGGAACTAGAAAATATTTTGAAGGAAGAATATTCATGAACACGATTTTCTCATAATATTACGCTAATTTGTGCCTTTCTTCTAAGTTATAAAGAACGATTTACTTTGGATTCATGCTGGACGAAATCGAGAAATGCCTTCGGAACTCTTTCAGCGTCAAGTTTCCACTCGGGTGCTCGACGTGGGCCACGTAAGGCACTCCATTTGAATCTGAAAGTCATAGAATTAGAACAAGAAAGAAGATTTTAGGTCATGTTTTAAAATTTCCTAAAAAATCATTCAATACCCCTTTGTAAAATTTATCTAATTTTCTAGAGAAGATCGTGGAGAAAGTTAGTGATTTTCATAGCTAAAATTTTGCGATAAATTAATTCTATATGATCCCCGAATCAACTAGGATATTTAAGAACTGAAATGTTCACTTTAGATTATTTACTATTGTAAATGAATAAATTCTATCATTTTTAAACTGAACAAAAATTTTAAAAAAAAAAGTTAAAATTTTACCTTTATATTGAAGTGTCAAGGAGTAGTTCTTTCTGTGTCGTCTCGGGGTGGACGAGCTCGAAGACGCAGCTCGACGAGTCGTGGGCAATGGGTATTGGGTCGATCGGGGCAAAGAAGCACTTCCATCAGTGAGAAATGAGTAGTCTAAAATTCTCAGCATTCATCGGTTGAAAACTTGACAAACAATTTGTAGAAGTGAGGCCTAGAATAAGGAGAAATTTAGCTTATCACACTGGTATGCAACTCTTTTGAAGATTTGACGTGGATTTGTAAAGGGGAAATTCATTACGTAATTTAGACTTTTTCAATCATTCTCAAATCGTGATGCCAATAGATTTCTAAATACATTTCTCTAGCCTGATTACGATTCTCTTCAAATTTTAACGACGCAGTTCTATTATATTAGAAATCATTTAAAAGTGAGAATTAGCGTAAAATAGAAATCATACTTGACGGTGCCATTGACCCAATTCCAGATGATTCATAGGCCTTCTCGCTGCTGCATTTGCTGTTGCTGTACATCGACGATCCAGAAGGCCTATATTTCAAAAACATGAAATAATTCGCTAAATTAACGATTACCGATCTGCATGAATATTAAATCCGTTCCGAGGCGGTCTTGGGGGTGGGGCGAAATTATTCGAGTTGGCGTATCTAAAATAGTTTTTTTTTTCCAATTTTTCAAGATCTTAAAAAGTGCACGTTTAATTAAAAAAAAAACAACAACAACAACTAATTTGTGAAATACTGATAATATAAAATCTCGGTACAAATTAAGAAAGAATTGAATAAGAAAATCCATCTTTCGCTATCCAACTCAGATGAATTTTTAATTGTTGAAAAAATAAAAGTAAAAAAGTAACCTCATAGCAGAGAATGTAGGTCCAATGGAAGTTGACATAAAGTTGTTGTGTTTGAGAGTGGACTCGCCGCCCACGACTGAGCCCAAATTGACCGCCTGAGGCTGCGTCTGGACCATTTCGTTGCAGAACCCACTCGGCATGTCGTCGATCACGATGTTCTGGATCGTGTTCGCCAGCAAGTCCAGGTCGGGCGAGAAGGTTCCTAAACGTTAATAAAATTGAAATATTCTACTTTTTACTTCCTTCGGGAATTATAAATGGATTTACATGATCTCGAAATATCTGAGTTTTCCGATCTCGATATTAACTACGAAATTATATCAAGATAATCCAACTGAAAAAGAAATAGTAAAACACAAGTTTAAAACTTGAAATGACTGTCGAGTTTCGAGTTGTAAAATTAAAATTTTTCTTGATGAAATATCGTGAAAATGTAGGAGAAATACAAATTTTCTAGAAATTAGCATACCAGGTGAAATGGGAGCAGGATACTTGGGTGTCCTGTGCGCACTGGCCTTGAGCGAGTCAGTCTCCCGCATTCTCTCCAAGTACTTCTCCACGTCGTCCTCGTCGTCAGCAGTCACTTCCATCGCATCCGCCGTCATGATCACGTCACGGGCCTGCAAATCGAATATCTCGTGATATTTTATCATAGTGTGGAATTTTAGTAAGAGGAAAATTTCATAGGAATCGAGAAATTATCGGTTTTGATGGATAAACGAATTTCAAGACTCTTCAAATGAAGCCCAGCTTTATAAGAGTTGCAAACTATTCATCTTGCAATATATGAGAAATCTGATAAACATTAGCATAAAGATGAGAGAATAACAAAATTGAAAAACATCACTTTGTTAAAGAGTCGCATTTAGTTCTACATAAATCTATGAAAAAAAAACTTTAATTCTTACATTCCCTTGCTTGTCGACGATGTCCCTGATGTAATTCTGAGTTCGGTCGTTATCCATGATCTTCCTGATCAACTTATTCAGTCGCTTCGTTAAATCATCAGCGAAATTTTGACGGCCTAAGATAAAAATTTAATTTTTCAAAATTAAATCTGAAATTTATTACCTTCGACAGTCGAATGATCGTATTGCTTAGATTCTTTCTGAGCGTGCTCGACGCGCTAAAGTACTTTCTTTAAAGTCCTTAGTTTAATTTATTTTCTTACTGGAATAGCATAAGTATGAGTGTTATTTCGTAAATGCTCTTCTTTGATGCTTCGTAGGTGATGCCTGAAGTCATGATATTTCTAAGTTGAATTGTTTTATGAAAAATTCAGTCTCAAAAAGATTTAGAAATGAAATGTTTGCAAAGACAGTAACGAACGTGAAATTTAGAATATTTTATCCAATAAAATTATGAATAAAAATAACAAAAACTTTAAAGCCAACCTTTGCGATCGACTGTGACTATTGGCATCGCTGGAGAATGAGCTCGAAACAGCGGAGTCGTTCTGCGAAGTGGTCGCGTGACAGACGTATGGCTGGCGTAGGGCCATCGGGGTTGGATACATTCGTTCTAACGTGCTGAATTTGGAAATTCATTATTTTTTCTTTTAGAAATTTATGTAATTATCAAGAATCTAAGGTTTGATTAAAGCTCTCCGTAAAATCTATTACAAAAGAAAACGAAATTGCAATTTATCAAGATGCAATAATTCCCTAACTATATTGGATGAATAAAAATGTTTAAAACTAAGGTCGGAATACATAATAAAGTTTTGAAATGAAAAACTTACCTCTCCCCAAGCATGTATTGTCTGTCTTGTTGTGATTTCTTCAGAGCCTCCTGTGTCAAAACCATACCACCAGTCGGAGGTAAAGACGAAGCCTAAAATACTCAATAAAATTTCGACTTTCAGGAATAATTAACCTTCTTCGTAAATTCACTCGAACTCCTCCTTCTTTCTGTGTTCGTATTACTCGGACCCGGCATCGAATAGATGTTTTCGTCATACTATAATTTATTTTATTTTACTAAAAATTATCGGAAATAGTTTTTCAGTAATTCTGTAACTTTTTAACTACTACAATTAGAAGAGCTACAAAAGTCGTGAAAAATAGAATTGGAGTAAATAGATCTATCTCAAAATTTACTAATCGATGAAAATTACATAAATTCAAAGGGTAATACTGAAGGTTAAATTTACCTCATTGAAAGCCTCTATAAATTCATCAGATCTCGTGAAAGCATCGTGTTGACTTCGTAAATAGGCGTCGATAGGTTGAGCGATCGAATGAAATAAATGCGACGGGGGAAATCCGGAGAGCGGCAAATTTTGAGGAAACGATCGAATTATTTGGCCGACCTAAATATATATCTTTTAGAAATTACTTTAGATGAAATTTTCTTAGACATAATATGAATAAGTTTGAATGATATTGTAGCTTTTGATATTAGAATGTGAAGAAGTGTCGAACAGGAATTATCATTCAGTCTAATAGTAAAATGATGAAGGCTTATATTTTCAAACTCAAGATGATCAGAACATCTAGATAAAATATATTTCATATGAAAATTAAAATTAAATAAATAAATTTTAACCTCTTGTCGTAATTTGGTAGGAATAAAATGACAGCAATTAGGCGATTGACTAGAAAGGAATTTGCCATAGATGGTTTCGGCCAAAGGGACGGCTTCTCGTTTCCCTTGCTCGACCAATTTAGTGTAGGCTTTTATTGCATAGTACAGGTCGATGGCCTAAAAATTACAAATAGGATTTTTGATTAGTTTAAGAAATGAATAGTAGCTCATGCGGTGTTTTGAATAGTAAAACAAAGCCATATGATCTAAATGTTCAACAATGAAAATATTCGCATGAAGAACGTGATGTCCTGGAAAAATAAATTTTAGAAAATTCGACGATCTTCACGGTATTTTCATAAAGTCATTAAAAAATCTTACTTCTGGTTGACTTTCCCGTTCGAGCCATTTCCTGAACGCATCCAGCGCTGGTCGATCGTTCAGAACGTATTCCAGCCGTCTCGGCCACCATAAATTGTTCCCAGGTGGGGGTTTTCTGCCCCAGTCTTCGGACGAAGTCATCGGGAAAAATGAGAACGAATCTCGATCGGAGTACGACACACCAGGTAGGTGCAGCACAGGCACTGCGGGAGGAGAGAGGTAGAGCTGCAAATTGAGGAATCTTGATTCGTCATGAAAATATGAAAAACGTCAAACTTATCAAGTTTGCGATAAAGTAAAGTTGCAAAAAATTTGGAGCTATTTCGATTTTGGTAATTTATAAAATATTAGGCAAATGAAAAGATAATATAGTTTATAGAAGTGCAAAAATTCTCTATTTTTTCAAGAATGTTGCCAAAATCGGTAGAAGCTTGAGGCATGAATCGGGGCAATCTGGCGCACTCAGAATGGCGACAGATAAGAGATTCGATAAGGAGCATGCCTGGCATAAAATGGTAGGAAGGTAAAAGTCCTCTAATAAATGGGAAATAAGATGAGATTTTTAGAGAGACTAAGAAAAATTCAAATGAGAAATAGCATGTAAAATTTATGTCCAAATAGAGTGGTAAACAGTTCATAAACTTTGCAATCTGAATAGCGGTAATGACACAAAACTGATCATTCAATTAGACTGAAAAAGGGACAAAGTATGGAATTTTCACAGATTTTATGAACATGGTAATTTTATGGCTAGAAAGTATTTGAAGAAAAGTCACGCGTGATAACAATTTAAAAATTAGAAAAAGTACGATACCTTTCCAGGTAGAAATTTCAGAAATAGGAAATTTTAAGCAAGGAGTTTTATGGAGAATGAAAATATGCTGGAATCAATTGAAATGTGTGAAATAGACACGTGCAGTTTTGCCAAAATAGGCGAAATTCAGGTGAGAAAAAGAGATAACGGATTTTGATAGATTCAAAGAAAAAGACGATAAAAATGGACTTCTATCACCTTTCTTCGACTTTCTCGAGGGAATTCGTAAGTGGTTTAGAATCGACATGGAAAAGGACATGTATAAAGTGATCATTATGCATATCCAGATTCAAAATTTTCTAATTCTCTTAAACTCGACGTGATTTTCAGCATTCTTCCCATGAAATCTATATGATTCTTCTAGTATTTTGTAAAATTTTCATATCAGCTTCCGAAATTTCAAGATAAAAATTTTCAATTCTCATTACGAACTACTGACTATTCAGTAATAATCTCATTACCTAGCTACCAACTATGAAACGCTACTAACTATGAAAGTGAATGTATGAATTTAGGCTTGACGAAGTTGAGAAATAGAAAATTTTCAAAATCAAAAAGTTTCATTTTCAAAGAAAAACCGGAGCCAGAATTCCGTCTCATTTTTGGTCTGAACAAGTTTCAAGTTGGTGGGTTAAAGTGAAAGGTTTGGAAATCGATAAGCGATTGTGTCGAAGCGAGCATTGAAAGTTGCAGGCAAAGGCTATTGCTCTCTTCCTTCTTTTTCTTTGACAAACGCTATTTCGCCGCTCTATAACCACCCGTCCAAAGAGCAAGACATTTTATTCTATGCAATCGTTTATTTTTATGGCCAGAAAATTAGGAAGAAAGTTATTTTATAATGTTTCGAAGTGATTATGCCTCATAGTGAGATAGAATTTGATAAAGGTGATAATTTGCAAAAGTAAAATTATTATCGTTCGCAATTTTGTTGGAAAGAGATGTGAAAAACGCATCTAAAATCATCTAATTTTTCGATAGGAATATCTCTGCGAAAGAAAGTATCGGCTTTGTCATCATTAAAAATAAAACGATAAAGTCTGAATGACCCATAAAGGTCCCGTTTAATGACCAGCACTGATGCATAAAATTGTCGTCAAGTCACGTTTGAACAGGAAATCGATGATAAATATATGATTTGACCGAAATTATTCACCACATTTTAGACAGAATATCATAATTTTCTGTACGAAACTGCAAATTTCAATTTCCCCCATGAAATTTCTATAAATTAATGCAAAAATGTGCCTGAATTTTCGAACTCTGCTCAAACATGTTAATTTTAGTGCTTTCCGTAGATTTCAAACGGATTTCGCTAAAATGGATTAGAAGAATTATCAAAAGAACCGTATCATTGAAATGCTTTCAAATCTGGCAATAATCATAAAATCCGTTAAAACTGATGCCTTCAAAGGAAATCTTTACTGATCGCGATAATTAGGCTGACTTTTTAACGATAAAATAAGAAAAATATTGCACTTCACCAAAGGCGTGAATGTAGTGATTTAAAAAAAAAACAAAAGTAATCTTTTATCAAGTGATAAAGCATAAAAGTAGAAAACCGGCTGCAATTTTACGCAGACAGCCATGAAAGAAAATCCACTACGGTAAAAACGTGAAAGAAAACCGTCGACTGTTCAGTCTTTACGTGTGAGAACTAACGTTACAGAATTTTTGCTCGTTCGTATGATAAAAGGCTCCATCTTCATTAGATCATCAGATAATAGAAGTTTCATTTTAAAGATACGGTAATTTTTCCAACAACTTTTGAGCTACTACTTTTCAAAATGTCAGATTTACTTTCCGTAAAATCGCTCCCGCTATAAGCATCGGCCAATCGAAACATAAAAATCAGCCGATGAAAACTTTTGTCAGTTCTGTTCAAGATAAACAAATTGGCAATACTACTCCAAACTTGAGACTAAAAATGAGTCAATTTTTTCTCGAAGAAAAATCGGGCAAAAACATCCCCTGAATTTTGTAACTATCGAAAAAGTTGCTAGTCGAGTGATCATAAAAACTTAACGATACTACTTGAGACTTAGGCTAGGGCGAATCAAATAAAATCAAATGAAATAAAATGAATTGAATGGGAAAAGATAGTGGGAAGAATGAAAACGCAGTCTTTCCAATGTCTTTGCAGGGTTGTGCCAGTTCTACGTTTCAATCTTCCCCTCCTCCTTTTGCCCTCTTGTTTTTATTCACTATTTCTTTGCTTTTATCTTTTCCCTCCCTCACTTCCCTTTGTCTCTCATCAAAAAGAGGACGCCGTCGCCTCGTCGCCCCGATGCCCTTTGATGTTGCCGCCAAAGAAGCAGCGCCAACCGACCGCGACGCAGGCACGCAACGCACGTAAACACCAAGCGCAGAATTTAATGAGATCGGTGTGAATAAGATTAAATTTTGACATTTTGAGAAATTAAAAAAAAAACCATACCCAATCATATTTGTGCATTGAAAATTTGGCAAAAATCGCTCGGATTTTAATGTTTTGAAGAAAATATTCAGTTTAAAAACTACGGAATGGTTGAATCATGTTCATTTTCAGGAGCAAGAAAATAGTTTTTTAAGAATCAAAAAGTCTACGATCTTTGAAATGTTTCCAAGACTAGACTAAAATGAAGCTATGGTATTGGCGCAATATGCGATAAATGAACGCAATAAATGCATGGCTTTTAGGGTATCCAGAAGAAATACGTTTTCCGGCTGACATATGAACCAATTGCAATACATCTCTCCCATAGAGAATAGTGAAAATGGAAAATGCGAAGTGTGACGATACGATCGGGCAGTGCGCGTGTAATATCGGGGCGGATTTCATTGAAAATCATTATTACGAGAAAAATGAGAATTCCATTCTCAAAAGAATACGCTTTTCAGCGATTTTTACGAGTGAAAAAAGTGAACATAGAATTTTCAAAATAAAAAATGGCTAGAAGTTCGGCAATAGAATGGCTCAACGTTGGATGAAAATGAAAACTAATTGATTGATCAAAGACAATGCAAATGAAACAACGTTTTTCATGAATATCGTGCTCGAAGAGTTAAAAAAATTTGGTTAGAAATGATGAAATTTCATTAATCGGAAAGTTTAGGCATAATTTTGGCACTGAAGTAATGCACAAATAAAATACGCTTTGAATGAAGCGAAGGAAAATCGATAGGATTGATAATTGATGCTGATAGTTTAGTGAGTAATTTATTATGGAGCAATAAAAGTTTGTTGGTGGTTGAAAATAGAGCCTTTGCTAGAGAGTATGGAAAATGAAAAGATAGGAAAAGAAACCAAGAAAGTACAGAACAAATTCGTGGTGCAAGTAGAAAACGGCGACAGCTGTACGGCTAACTAACCTACTATTTCAAAACGAGAAGTAGTACGGAAAAATGAGAGAGAAAAAGAAACTGCTGGAGAAATAGTATGGATTGGAAGAGAGGAAAAAGAAGGCAGAGTAAGAAATTTTGTAGAGACGAAGGATAAGTTGAAAATTAGAAGAGTGGAGAAATAGTATAGAACAAAGGTAGAGCAAGAGGTGTTAGACAGTAAAATTTTCCAGAGACGAAAGATTTTCTGAGTTTTAGAGATTCGGAGAAATTCTGGATAAAAGACAATTGGGAAATACGAGAGAGTTGAGAGAAAAGAAAAAATTTCAAAAATTCGAAAATTTCATAGAGCGGCCAGGCGGAAGTTCAGCAGTTTGCAGCGAATTGATTACTCATCGAGGAAATGTGAGGATACTTATTATTTTGAGGAAGGAAAGGATTTGTGAAGGTTTACAAAATTCTTCAAATTTAGAAAAAAAATCTTGCATAAGTAATTCCTTCTTCTGAAAGATTTCTGCGAACAACTGATATGATAGTGTTTCATTTTGGATAAGTCATTATTTTCCGGAAAGCTCAAGTTAGATTTCAAAAGACTATCGGAAAGTTATTTTATAAAACTGCCAGAAAAGTTGATGATAGGAATAAATTTTCAGCCGAAATGAAAAATAAACGTGTCGCCTCTCGAGTTCGTATTGGAAAGGAAGCGGGTGGCATAAAGTATTGAATGTAGCTAAAAACGAGCGCGGAGCTGAAATGATTTATCGCGGAGTTTTCCTTTTGGAAAAGAATAGAAAAATGCGCGAAATGATCAATGACCAGGAAGGGAAAATCCCATACTCAAAATGAGCCGAAACTAGGTAGAAGCGGCAAAATCTGACAGATGGGTGACATTTTACACGAGGAAAATTGCCGGAAATGATTCTTACAAAGTGTTTTTCCTGAAAATGGAACTTTACAAAATCAAAGGTTCCGATGCAAAAATGTCTCGTTTGTTATGATGGACAACCATTTGAAGTTGAAAAATGTAATGCTCAAGAATGCATACTTCTAAGTGACAACTTTAAGACGCAAGTTATGCGAAATTCCTAACTTTCCCATGGCAAATGTATAAAAATTCGATTAAAAACTTTCGAAAAGCAATCGAGGATTAATCAGAACAAACATTTTTTAAATCTTATTTCCCGTGATGTAAAGTTGGACGAGATAGAAATTTTGTCTATCATCAAAAAATTTAGCGCTCCTGAGAAATTCAGTTCAAAAACTAAAATGATTTCATCGTCATTGTTATGGCTGCTTAACCAAAATCTAGTCGCAACTTCTCTGCTCAGGATCCATCAATTATGCGGATTTGACAAAGCGGGGATAATCAGTAAAGTCTCCTTTCCCTTGCCACTCCAAGGTCTCCCTATTTCCTCCTAAACTCTCCCAGAAATAGTCCCCTCTCACTTATTCCTCCCCAGAGTCTAGTCAAGCATTCCCATAGTCTGGACGAGATTGCCTCTGTCCCATTAATCTTGAGTTTATGAGAATTATTATCAAAGCCTGATTTCTGGAACTATAACTTGACGTAGGAGAAGAGAAATTATTAAAATACAAGCGAAACTAGTGATTTTCAATTTTTTTCCCTCGAAGAGTAATATTATTTCTTATCTCAAGTTTTTTTTAGAATTCTGGCCCAGTACCCTACTAGAATAGAAATTAATCTTCTTCAACTCGAATTTCGTATATTTCAAAATCCAATTTTTAGCGAATGATGTTCCCATTTCATTAGTGCAAAAAATTGCAAAATTTACCGCACTAACATCTGGTCGCTGGAGAAAAAGTTCTCTAGCTACCCCGAAAACAAAGAAAGCGTCATAAAGTCATTAGAATAGGGCATAAACCGCGACTGGCAAAAAGTGTGAAGCTCACAAATGACGAGGGACTGTAGAAAGAGTTAGAGAAATTGGAAAATAGCGTTGAAAATGGAGATACGAAAAAGAAAACAAAATGGAAAAAGCCATATGGACCATGAGAATGATGGATAAGGAGAGAGAAAGAAAGAAAAAGAATATGCAAATTGAAGAAAGAGAAGAGACGCAGACGGTTGATTAGACCAGAGAAAAGGAACATTAGAGGCCATCGATGTTGAGGGCTCATTTTTCGTCTTCAGCTTGACTCTTTATTCCTCTCCATTATGATATTTCTCTTCAGACTGAAGCAGAGAGATAATAACCCTCGTAATGTGAATAAAATATGGCTATTAGGCAAAGTTCTTCAAGATAGAGTAAACCGAATGTTGGAAGTTTGAAGTTCGAAAATTATGAAATCAGGAAAAATGCTAAAAATATAAGAAAAACTCGTAAGAATAAAATTATAGGAAAAAAGAAGTTTTTTGAACTCACCCCAACTCGCATTCCTCGTAACTGTTCGGAAATGCCATTTTGTACCATAATGGAAGGCATCCGGCCTAAAAATATAAATTTTAGAAAGTTGGATTTGATCTGAAAATGTGAGAAATCTTGCGATCTTCCTCTGAAAATCATAATTCATAAAAGATAATCGAAACATTTATGAAAATTCGAGGCATTTATGCTAAAAGAATGGATAAAAACTGTATAGAAAGGTACAAATCCAAAGAAAATTAAGTGATTCATCGCACAAATCCTGGAGAATGTATTCCTCAAAGACACGCCGTTCGCTGTATGTTTTAGCCTCTTGTAACCCCACAAAACCCCTTGATCATAAAAAGAGCCGCTTCTAAAAGAGAAATTGGGGGAAATAATCTTATTTTTCGAGAGGTGAAAAGAAACATTATGAAAAATGCGAAGAAATAGTAAGTAATTATTCGAGGGATTAGAAAAGCGAGAAAATGCCTGTAGCCGAGTGCAACACGCGTTCGGTCATTCGACTGTCTGTTTCGCTGTCTGATTCTCTTCCGATTCCATGCGCTATCTCTCCTTTCTTCTCAATCTTCAAACGCATTCACCGACTTCGTTTGAATCGTGCCGCTCAACAGTTTTGACGACTTTCGAGGAATTCACGCCTCCTTATCAGCGAGAAAAGAGAAGAGATACCGTAATCGAATAGTAAAGAAAGATTGATAAGATAGCAGAAATATTCGTTTCTCAACAGATAATTTGTGCAATATTGTAAAGACGTTGCGATACATCCATTAGAAACATCGTAATTTTCTAGATTATGATAAATATGCGGAAGATATGTAATTGAAAAAAAAACGATTAAATGATAATTTGACAAACGAAAAAATATGAGTTCAGTGTCACAATTCTGCCACTTTTTCAAAGCTTCATGACAAGCGACGATATTCTGAATGATAAATGGGCCATTTTTGAAAAAAAAAATAACGAAGATATCAAAAATGAGAAATTTTATCGATTTAGCGAAAATCGAAACGATATGCGAGACTTTCATATAACGGCAAACTTAACGATAGCAATGTGCAGCACATCTGGGGAAAACGCAGTCAGATAAATTCTATAGCTTCCGAGAAACGAGTTAACGATCATGACTCATGAACGGACCTGATAAGATAAGTTGAAGAGGACTTTGAATGAGCATAAGATACTCATGCAAAATTCTGGCAGTAATAAACAAGTACTATAAAAAGTAATGAAAACAGTAAGAAATTAAGAAATCGGTCCAGAAAAGCCCGAAAAGAACGCATTATCAAACCAAGGATAAATACTCGTGCAAGAGCTGTAATAACATTTGCAGGAGATCTTCTCTTCAACCGATTAATGATAAAGTAGCGAGATGACCAATAGGATGTTTTCGGACATTAGTTCAAATAGTTCAACGACTCGAGACACGAGTGCTCGACAGGGTGTGGCTGAATAGCCAAACGATAGGGCAAACTGTTATCTGTGCAAGAAAGCCGGCATAAAATGAATCACAAAGCGAGAATAAAATTTGATATGCAGATAAAATGATAAATGATAAACGAGGCGCGATGAAAATTTATGGGAGGAAGTTGCGAAATTTTTTTAAGCGAGAATGACAAAATACAACATTTTCAGGAACTAATTTCGAAGAAAGAAATGATACAAAATCATAAACTCTGCAACAACTCAAAAAGAGTCATCTCAAATTAAAAAATAGCCCTTCGTTTTTACGATAATCTAAAATCTCTTGAAGAAAAGATAGATTTCACTGATAAAATCTTCGACGTTGCGAGAATTTCAAATTTCTACCCAAGCGACTGTCTTGGAGAAGGGCGGTTAGGTTGAAATGAGAAAGGAAAGGTAGTTCTTCTGTAGAAAAGTAACCCGCTTGTGAAAAGGCAGAACTCGCCTGGTTGCATCGTCGGTTGTGTCGGTTTTCCTTTGGCTTTGCGCCGCGGCGCCTAGCATTTCGATCGTTCGTTCCTTTTATTCCTCTCCCTTCCTTCTCTCCTTCACTCTACTAATTATTCGGTCATAAAGAGCGCGTCGGCAAAATACCATTGAACTACGAGAGATTTCAGAGATTCTCAGCGCACATCAAAGAAGTCCGCCGCCAAAACGTGAGAAGCGAAGAATAGTGGACGAAGAGAAATAGTGATAAAGGAGAAACGAGAAGATAACATAAAAGTGAGGGTGAGAAAACAGCCGATAAAGCTAAACAAAATTGCAGAAATTGGATTAGTTATACGGACAGATCAAAAGAGACGCCGACGGAAGAGGCAAGCATGGATTCTAATATGATACAAGTAGGTATTGATAAGTTATCAGTAAGTTGATAACTAATGATTGAGTTGAACAATGGGTTATTTATTCTGGATTTTTGTCCTTTTTGTTGCTTATCAATAAAGTCTTGGAGTTGTTTCTTTTAACTTGCTTATGGGCAAATTTAGATGAAAGAAGTAAGCCAACAAGTAGACAGAGCATACATTTTAGAGTCAGAAAGAAATATTGGAAAGATAAGAGTCGAGTTATGATATCTACATTTTATAGTTGCCTGCTATTTTCTAAATGAACAACCCCCTTCCCAATTATTCGATCAACTGGTTGGAAGATCGACGAAGATATCCATAGGAAAGAAGGCATAAATTCTAACAATAATTTATCAAAGTGATGAAATTCTACTTAAAATGAACTATAAAATACGATATACTTCACGAAATGTATTTTGAAAAAAATCTTATGGCTTGGTACATTTGTTCGTGCACTAGTGAGCGATCAAATAAGTTCACCGACAAAGAACTTTTGCATGGACTCGAAAAGTAATGATGGACCATCAATTTGCTCGAACTAGTGGTAAGGTAATAAATTTTACTGATTTATCCAGACAAAAGCATAATTTGGCATTGATTCATGATAATTCAAGATGAACGTTTTAAAATTGTATGATTTGCATTTTCAAAATTGTTGTTCATCTTCAAAGATCTTTCAATTATTGTCTTCATTTTTCCATCTTTCAAAGTGATAAAATCTCTAAATTACTTGAATTGATATGTTCTCGAGTTCCTCAGATATTGCACCGCGATATTCTCATCATCCATCATATTTCCACCTACAGGCAAATTATCGATTATGTAAATTGCACTGTGTATATATTTGGTTACTCTCGCTACTGGCCAACATCCAAGAACGAATGTCAAATATTCCAGACGATATTTCTTTCCTATTCCTCAACACTAGAGGTGGATAATTAATTCTGGCCTATACATCTGCTCTGTGCCATCCGCTCTATGCCATAATCGTGACCTGTACCTAGAACTATTGTTTTTATCTCTCAAAATCCTATAATCTATTTTCTCTAGCTCTACCACGGAAAATACGGCAATCACTCGTCTCCTCTAACTTCTTTTCTAGGTATTTTTCGTACTATTTCGTATCTTTCTGATTCTTTGGTTTCGATTGCACAGTAAAATTATGCAAACACCTGCTGTGATATTTCTAATACAGACGAACAATTATAAACTATTAATTTATTCTAAATTTTGGAGTGAAAAATGAGGCTTCTAATCAGAAGTGACAAATTCAGATTTCAATGGATTTATTAAATTTTAGAAAATTTCTTCAGAATTTACAAATTTTGAACTTTTTGAATATTTTGAATGTTTTCACAATCTTTGAAACTTATTTTTATTAGGTGGGATGTTTTTTGTTTATCGAAATTGAGCCTACTTTAGAAAATTAGTATTGTTGAAAAGTATCCGAGTTTTAATACCTGCAAGTGATTAGCTAATGTTATCATGAGGTTCGAAAATTTCATAATTCTTCTCGAAAAAAGAATCGGAGATTAAAAGTGAATTAACACTTCGGAGAAGTTGGCTAAAACTATCCAATAATCACATTGAAGTTTAGATGTCAAAGATTCGTTGTTTTCAATTGTAAATCTGGCAAGAAAGTTGATAGAATTGCAAAAACAAATAATTTCAATTTTGATAATAGCTTCACGTGAGCTTTGATAAGCAATATGCTCATTTTCATGTTTAATCGGCTTTTCAGGGATTCTGAGGTAGAATTCTGATTTTTTTTCGAAATTTACGTTATTTCTTGCTGAGGCGATCATTAATGTCGGAGTTTCTGTGTAGGGATCTTATTTTTTGCTGTTGCTGCTAGCGTGAAATGTCGAGGTTCAGTGGTGAGATGTTATTTTGGGAGATTTCAAGATATTGAAGATTTTCAGGCAAATCCGAATTTTCGTCGGATTGGCCCCGAAATCGCCCTCTAAGACGATATCAGTATTTGAATAGATACATTGTGCTGTTGATTCATAGTATTGGCGAAATGTGCATGTTTTAGCTAATGAACATGAATAAATCAGTTGATAAGAAGGTCTTTGGCCAGCGAAATTTCATTGCAAAAACGGTAGCAGAGAATAGAAGGCGAGAAGCCAAATCTGTCTGTTGTGAATGAAACGAATTGAACATTGAAAAGGTTTCGAATAGGGTTGATGCTATTTGTGGATTTAAAAACAAACATTTTTAGAAGAAATCTTTGAAATGATCAGAGAATGCTTCAGAAGTCTGGTCTAGGAAATTTATATCTTTGAATTTGCATTTTATTATTTAGAGTATGTGTATGACATGAGAATTTACTTTTTGTATAATTCATCTGTGAATATTATGGTATTGTGAAATGATAAACTACGAATTGGAATAGTGATTATTCTGATGCAAGGTTTTGTTTCTGTATGGAACTTCATGTTATGATGTCTCAAAAATTTGCCGACTCTTCATAATTTCATCACTGATCTGCCTTTTTCGATTACCTCATCACGTAATCATCTTTTGGTCCATGAGTTCACCAAATATCATGAATATCACGGTGCTTCTTTTATAACTCGGAGATAAAAATTTCGCAGTCACAAATCTCCTACGATAAGTGCAAAGCTCACGAATTTTCAACATAAACAATCACACGTCAAAAGACGATTTTCTAGGATACGAAATTGGAAACGTAGAAAATATTATTTTCATTTGTAAAATTGTCTTGATTTTCAAAGATCGGAAAAGTAATCACCAAACATCAGACCAACTTAGGCTAGGATTGGCCAGATTAGCCGAG
This sequence comes from Diploscapter coronatus, assembly GCA_964036155.1. Classification (NCBI taxonomy): domain Eukaryota; kingdom Metazoa; phylum Nematoda; class Chromadorea; order Rhabditida; family Rhabditidae; genus Diploscapter; species Diploscapter coronatus. The sequence continues at coordinate 9,465,337 of OZ038423.1, forward strand.
GCTTAAAGGGGGGGTTGCAACATCACGCATATCCTCTGCATATATCCGCATATTCCATTTCTAATTTCCATTCACGAAATGGTTTCTAAACAGCTACCATGCTGATCTACTAGTTTTAGTTGTACTTTTGGGTGTATGTCGTTGCGCCCAAAAGTACTATCTAAACATTGTAAAAAGATAATTCCACACCTTTCTTTTGAAACAAGCAACTTTTGGATTTTGAATGGAATTCTAATGAATATCAGTGGCATGCATTCAATGGTATCTTATTCAATTTACTCACGCCCTCTTACCCCCTACCTAGCCCTATCTTCTTCAAGCCTAAATCTTATCACTATCGTTTTCTTATACGAATCTCATTATCTTTCATAAAACTCTGCATATTCTGTGTAAAATACACATTTTGTGCGCAACGACTGTTCTTGTACTTTTGATTTTAGAATTTTGTGATTCTCTAAGGTTTGAGGTACCTTATATTAGATTTAATTCTGATATGTGATATAATCAAGCTTAGAAGTCCATCGCTATAAATTATGGTTAGTTCTGAAAATCAAGAATCTTCATCTTTTGATGCAACTTTACTTTTCTTGTTAAATTTCTAACTTTCATGTCAAAAAGTCATTTTCAAGTATCTCTGGTTCAATGTAATTATCGAAGATATGTGGAGTAGTAAAATTCTTACATCAACTTCAAAATGAATTTAGTGGAGTTGAATTGAAATTGAAAATGATTTTATAATTTCTATAGTAACTAGGAAATTACGTAATGTTCCTTTTCATAGCTCGGATATTTGAATTTCGCACTTGAATCAGTTTTTCTGAGCATATCACTATTTGAGGTATTTACAAATAAACAAAGCCAGGCACAAGTGCAATGCCTATGCAATGTGCATTCATTCATCCTTCGATTCGATAAGTGAGATGGTCTTTATGTTACTCGAGAAATACCATGCCAAAAATAGAGATAGCAGAGAAAAATGCCCAGACGCGATTTGAATTTTAGATAGTACGGTAACCAGAGAGAGTGAGTTCGGCCATGGGGAAATAGTATGTAAATATAGGATATCTTAAAGAATGAGAAATAGAAAAATAGCGTGGAGAAAAGAAAGGAAGTGAGAGGAGGAAAATAGGAAGAAAAATAACACATGAACCCAGGAGAGTAAAGATGTAGAGGTCAAGAAATAGTACTAGGAAAAGATAGAAAATAGGAGGAAGGAATGAATGAATAGAAAGAGAGATAGTATGAGGATCGAGGAGAGTGATGGTTTTAGGGGTGAGTGGAAATAGCGTGGGAGAGAGAGGTGAGAATGTCTGTTGTGGAGGGAACGCCACACGATTTGAATTTTCCTCCCATCGCCCTCGCAGCCCGGTTTTTCGCATACAGTTACGACTCAGCGCCCGTACATCCGCGCGCCATTTTGACTGATACGGGTTCCGATGTGTCCCTAGTGTTGGACAGATTGGGAGGTGTGAGAGAGAGCAGAGAAGCGAGAGAAATTCAAATTCTTGAGTGAAAATTTAAATAGTTGGTAATTATTTTTGCTTTTTGCATCATGTTTGAATTTGAATTTCTACCTTTTCCTGTATGAGTGGAAAATATGAACCTGGACAGCTCAAATTCCAATTTTTCAATTGTTTTCGAAGCTCTTTGGATGGTTTGAATTTTTCGCGATATTTTATTTGATATCTGTTATCCTGAGTTTTTAAATCCTCCTTTGACTATGTGATACTTCGAATTTCGTATTTCTGAGCCGAGTTTTTATCTTTGGTTGTTACTTTGCGCTTTCAAACTTTCATACATGTTTTTATTTTTATATGATTTGAGAAAATATTTTCGCACTCCAATTTGGTATTTCTCTCATGAATACAAAATTGAAATATTTTTCTTTACTAACTATCTCGAATTGTAGTTGATATTTTATCAAATTTCAGTTACATACTGGAGTATTCTGCGCTACAGTAATGTTATTTTTCTGCTTTATTTCTTATCAGTAAAACCTTCACATGTATTCAGAAATATCAATAAAGATTGTTCAATGAACTCCACCCAAGTTTCTATGGTACAATAATTTTTCAATAATGAGGTCACGCTCCAAAAGTTTTCTAGCAAACCGTTTCTAGCGCCATTTTGACTGATCCATTTAACCGTTTTCTCTCAACTTCAGCCGGAAGTCACTAATTCATCAAATTCCGTGCAACCTTTGCCAATTGAACCGAAAATCTTCCATCTATCATAAAGAAATAAAGTTCAAAAAACTTGCAATTTTCGAGCAAAAAAGAATTTCAAATTTATCTGCAGGTCTTTGATTTGTCCTTTTTCGTCTGCTAATTTTAATCTCCACCTTTCCTGGACTAATCCCATTTTAATTCGAGCTCCAAGTTCACTCTATTTTAGAATCTCAGAGATCACGACGATCTCTTAAACTCGCAACCATCCTTTATATTCATTCGTTTTTAAAGCTTCTCAAGATGTCGGATTTTTGCAATTTTACTGTACTAAACAGAATAGTATGAAAACCATTTTGATCAATTTTTCATAGCCATATAATACGTTTTCGCGCCTCCAAGAATATATAATTCTCTGCTACTATCTAATTTTGTTTAAATTCTAATATATCATTCAATGTGAAATACCCTAATCTCAATAGATTTTTCTATCAACAGAGATTTTATCTCTGTACATCTCAAGTCTGCCATGCAACCGTTTTATATTTGAAACGGTAAACATCAGCAAACTAAATTTATCGTTTTCAGGTTCGTTCGAATTTCTACAGTCATCTAATTACCGAAATAATCGTTTACGAATGGACTCAATTACCGGCTAATTACTTCTGAGCTAACTCTCTCAGCTAATGTTCGTCTAAGTTTACTAAATTCCTGAGTTCAAGCTAGAAATCGTCCATTTGCGGTTGTATTTTCGGTCTCAACTTCAGTCGATCAATCGTTTATGGCTCCATCGATTATGGCAGACCCGCCTCCGCAACCGCCCCGTCAGCAGCCCTATCATCACGCGGCTGCCGTCGAACTGCCCGCTCAAATGCCCATTCAACCCGGACAGGCGCAGCAACAAAGGGTTCAGGTAGGAATTTTAACAGCAAGAGAAATAAATGTCCCTCATCCTCCCGCATTAGTTTTAGGTGACCTGAAATATTGACTCTTTGGGTAAGGATATTCTATTGTCAGTGACCGATTTTTTGAACGACGAAATAAACGAGTCGCATATTCGAATATGCAGAGTGTACATTGTAGTATATCAAATAGTCGTTCAAGTCACTTTTGAATCTATTGAAATGTCGCTGAGTGCATTGCGAACGACGCGCTAATTTCCATGCTACAAATTTTCTTCTCTTATTTTGTCTCGAGTAATCTGCCATTGACAATAACACCACTTCGATATATGAAGTTGAATGTGCTGGGGAAGTTGATTTTAGTCATTCTTCGAATTCTAGATCTTGTAACTTAAAATGGCTAATATAGCATTTTCTATCGTATGATTTTCCATTCTTCCCATCTTTAGGCTATAATGTGTAGAAGTTGATAGAGTTGATGGTAGATTCTAATACGCTTAGAAACTCCATTTTATAAATGAAAATTCTGCTCAAACTTAGTCACTTTTCTACAGTTTTATCTTTCACCTTTTCTCTCGAACTAAACCCGATTTTCGGTTTTCATTTTTACGCGCTAAAATCGTTGAAAAGCCTTAATTTATTCTATGCTGAGACAGATTAAATACAACTTTTCAACTTATTAGTTGTTGTTCATCGAAGGCTAATCTTTTGTATCCATCAAGGAAATTGCTCAGAATACGACTTTTGGTTGATGAAATTTATCTTCCTACTACTATTATATCTTATCACTCATTAGCTTTCTTAAAGGTCATAATCAGAAGACAGCATTTTACTTTTCCCCTTAAAAATTTGTCATTTTTATCATAAGACCATTCTCACATGAGCGATTTTGAAAATTGTGTTTTGATAAATTTCTACAAACTCAATTTCATTGAATTAGGCTGAACTTGAAACGCGATAATTTTGAAAATGGAAAGGACAAATAAAAACAGGGATAAGCTTCGATTTAATCAACTAGTGGCTTATCAGTTAGTTATGAAAAAGAAAGATATCTTATCAGTGTTATGAATGAGATGAGAGATCCAGAAGTCAGTGAGCAATAATAATTTCGAAATGTCGGAAATACACGCGCTCAAAGATTTAGGAAATCTCCTCAGAAATAGTGCAGCCAGGGAAAGAAGCTCGTGGAAATAGCGAACACTGAGATGGCTTAATCTTGAACCATTATTCGCTAAATCATACATGACTAGTCGAACAAAAGTGAAACAGATCGCGCACACAAATTACATGCTTTTATTTACAAAGATTTACAAAGATCCAAAAATATCGAATTTTCAGTTCTCACTTTCAGTGTTCATCCAAATTTTTCTTACTCCATAATTATCACTTAGAGCAGTTTTCTTCGTCTTCAATTACAAAACCAGCTTGACGAAGCTTGAATTTAGAATTCAGCCTATCGTTTATCCCTGATTCATGTTTTAGCTAATTTTCTTTTATTTTATTTTTCTTCTAAATTTAGATTCCATCTCACATGCAGCAACAATACATGCATCCCGGCTATAGCCAGCCAGGTCCGATGCATCCTCAAATGCACCCTCAGCAGGCAGCAACCTATCAGGGGTACTATCCCCACCAGGTACGACCAATGATACAATTCCATTTCTTCTAGAAAAAGAAACTCGGGTTTGAAATTTCATATTATCGAGGGACTTGATGCAGAGAACGGTTGTGAATAAGACGGGATTATCCTTAATAGATTTGCGTTTTACGTACTATCGAAAGATTTCCTAATCTAAAGACTACAGAAATTCTCGAAACCTCGGATTTAGAATAAGTTATGATGCGAAATCATAGGTCTAGTATACCGAGATTATGTTATGAGTAAGAGTGTAGAATTGTTGAACCGATGAAATTATTCGATCGAAGAAAAAGTGCTGCACCATAATAAAATTTTGTCAACCATCTTCTGATGGTGGAGATTCTTTCTGAAATATGCAGTTTTGTATGAAAGACGCTTCTTTCTGTCCAATAATAGTTGCAAAAATTTAATCTTCAGTATCCGAGCACATCGTATCAAATGCCGCAACTGCCTGCTCAAGCTCAGTACAGTCAGCAGTCTGCCATGCCAAAAGGAATGCAGCAACCTCAGCAAATGCAACACCAAATGACATATCAGCAACAACAACAGCAGCAGCAGCAGCAGCAGCAGCAGATGGCTCCGACTTGTATGCAAGAGCGGTAAGTTTTGATTGCAATAAATTAATCGAGATATCAAGTCATGAGATATCTTGAAGTGACGATGATCACACAATATTTTGCCATATTGTAATTGCTCTGTCTTCCGACTTCCAATATTCACCATTCTCAATCTTTGCTTCCAGGCAAAACTTCAGTCATCAAAACATGCCGTCGACGTCGACCTACACAGCTCGGTCGCCATCTCGCGTTCCTCATCCAGGACCGTCTTCCCATTCAATACCCCAGCATCATTTGACCCAGCAATGGATGAATCAACACTACATGGGCGGAGGCGGGCCAACTGCTAGCGGCCATGCTTCGAGTTATGCGTCGCCGGTACGTCACCTTAAAAATGGGACTTGAATTAATGCTTGACTCAGAAATCAATTTCATAAAGCTGTGGCACGTATTGATTTCTCGGAAGCTCTAGACACTGAAATGAATAGTTTCAGGCACCGTCTGCAGCTCCTTCAGTGATGTCGGCGATGGCAGCGAACTTCGAATCGATGTCCGTCTTGTCTGTGAACACGCAAATGACCAGTGCAACGGGAGCGATTCCCCCGCCTTGCGAAGACATGGCTGTCGGAGACATTGTAGGGAAACTACTTAATCAGAGTTAAAGAAGGGAAGCGTCAAATATTAGAACGAGCTTCCGATGCAGAGAATTTTGTACTGCCAACAACCTTGCCTCCAAAACTATATGAAGTTCTTGATTTTCAGCAAAGTCCTCAATGTTTCTCGTCGAATGGGTCGAATATTTCTGCAGTCGAAAACGTCAACCCTCAACTAGTCCAACAACCGCTAATTCAGTTGCGGCAATGCGTCACGGTAATTTTCACCTCAAGAAATCCAGCTTAACCTGCAAATTCAGCATTTCCACAGTGCACGATGTCTTGGTGATCAAATTGACGCTTTCGAGCGAATCTATCAAATTATCGGAAGGAGTGATTCGAGTAAGAGTGAAGAAGAGCGTTGAAAAATCACCAACTTTGCTTTAGAAGTCCTACCTCTCGGAGTCGAATTGGCCGTTGAAATTTTTCGCGCCACTTACATAATTTTGCACATGTACGCGACAAATCGATACGGCGATATTGGGCCGAATCATCAGGTAAAATTTCTGTTAGAAATAATCTCTAAAAATTGTTATTTTCAGCGTCAAGTTGAAATATTTCGCCATTTGATTAGATGCGCTCACGTGATCGTCAGTCTGAAGGAATTCCGCGAAGCGCCGACTCGGTTCATCCCATTGGAACCTTCACCACCAGTGTTCATCCAGTTCCTCGCTATATTTTTGAAATCGTAGGACATTTTCTAATATAAATGAGGTAGTTTTTCATTTTAGGACTGATGTGAGCGTGGTTGAGCAAATTCTTTATATTCTCCATGAACTGGTGACGAAGGACGAATTGAAACGAATTTACATGTCGAAGCTCCAAGATGGACAAGTAATTCGGCAACATTTGAATGATCGAAAATCGTACACTTTCAGCTGATAAGCAATCTGATTCTCCACATTGAAACTTGTCGGTCATTTCGAATCACTCACTGGACTGGCGTCGTACTGTTTCAACTACAACATGGAGACCCAATGTTTGTGGTAAGCGGATTCATTTCACGAAAGAGGATAAGAAATGACTTTCAGCGATATCTGATGCCCGAGGACCGAAAACCTACGTCATTGATGTCAGCCATCCTTCAAAAAACACTACCTAGTCTCAGAGAAGCTCATCAATGTAAGATACAAAGAACTTTAAACAAAAAAATCGCATCTATTCAATTTTAGTTTGCGCGAAAAAGTACCCCGACAGAGAGCAATTCAATAGAGAAACGAGAAGTTTCGGCCCTGCAGCAGAAATGATGTTCATCCTGATAAGGAGACTAATTTGTGGCACAGGAGCACAGCAACGCAATTGGATCAATCTGTTCATACAGCAAGGCGGAATCCAGGTTCAATGAGGCTTTCTCTGATAATCCCATAAAATCGCTCTAGATCGTGAGCTACTTCATCCAGTTCGACGATAAGACATTCAACTCGATCCGATTGCTGCACTTTGTGAGCAGTGACTGTGACCCAAACGTTCTCCGAGACATGCCCCCAGAAGGAAGTCCGCAACAAATGTACCTCGTCGAATCGTTTCAGATGGTAGAAATTTACATGCTGAAAAAAGTAGTCAACGAAATCTGTCAACTCTTGAAATTTTCCGAAACTCCTTCCATGATAACAAAGGGATGACGGTTCATATTTCTAGGCATTACTTGTTCCAGATTCTCCGAGCAATTCCACGCATGCGACCCTCGAAAGGACTTCTTTCCGCTATGGGATTTTTGCACAACTCGACGTTAAATCGAACAAACAACAAAGTCGCCTTGATTCGTCTCGGCAATATGAAGATCTTCACTGACTTGATTCAGAAGAACTCAAGGTAAACCAGTGAAACAGTCGCGAGAAATTGCTATGAGTTACATCTCAACTAATTGTACCGAAGATCAGTTTCTAATTGATACTTTTGCAAAGAAAATTGTAGTGTAGTTAGAATAAAATTCCCGGCGAAATATCAACTTTCTTACAATTTATATTTCAGACTCGAAAACTTCGCTCATATGAACGAAAAGTCGTGGAACATCGGTGAGCAGCGAGAACTTCTCAGCGATATCATTGGCCTCGTCTCCGCTCTAGTCCTACATTACGGTGATCAGAAAATAGAGGAAACGAGGAAACACGAAGACGCTGATGCCCTTAGAGATGTGAGTTAACTAATCAGGGATAGTCACAAATTTTCGAGGCAACATTCTCTTTCTCTTATCATTAATCTTTTATCGATTTTGGTTTCGTTTTAGTTAAGAAGCAAATTCTCAGAAACCATTTCCGACACCAATGGACCCAATTACCTCCTAATTACCCCAATTTAGGCTGAATTCCTGAAGTCGCTCTTCAACATCCTAGTCTACGACAAAGACTTCGACATCAACTTCGCCAGAGCAACTCATCTTCGAAGCAGCGTTTTCAAGGTTAATTGCTCATGATAGAAAGCTAATTGCCCCCGTTATTCCAGTTAATTGTGGCTCTACTGTTCAACGGGTGTTGTGACCAGCTATTGAGTGTTGGAAACGACATTAATCAGGACAACTTCATCAACACGGTTTTATTGATCATCGAGCAGACGAATTCTCGAAGTTCAGCGGTAATTGGATTGGACTAGTTATTAAACTCGATTGCTTTAATTAAGATCAACGATTCTCAATGCGACCTTCTGATTTCTCGTGCCATAACAGTTCTACATAACTGCATCAAGATATTCGGCAGTGCAGCGAGTGCACAGATTACGGAATACCTGAGGTTAGAAAATTGTGAAGAAAACGCCAATTCACAATCACAAAATGACATGGAGTTTTGAAAACTGGTACAAAAATGATGTTAGAAAAATATTATCGACATTTCGTCAGTGAAAAGATAAACCAATTGGGTAAAGGAGCTTCACCCAAAATTTAATGCTTATGAAGCCTATGAAAAGTTTCTAAATTTTAAATTTAAGATACAGTCAAATCTCGCCGTTAGAAATCCTGAACAAACGACAGAGCAACGCCGATTTGACGATGAATATTCTGCTGCTGTGCGACGAAATTGCCAGGTTCATGAACGAAGTCCCTCAATCGTGGATCAACTATCGATCGGTCGTCGAGAGCATGGCCAACAACAAGGATATCCGGATAGGTAAGAATTTGGACTAACCACGAAAAACCATAGAAAATGCCCTCCGAAAGGCTTTAGAATTTCATCATCTTTCAATAATTGTATTATTTCAAGCGTTTTTGATTGTTAAACGACTTTTCCATACAAAGCTAAAAATGAAAAATATGACCAGCGATAAAGGCGTTTTTAGAAACTTATTTAAACCTTTAGCCAACCCCGCTCAATCGTTATTGACGCGAATCCCCGATATGGAACCGTTGGCTGGATTCTTCGCCAGTGATGCTTGCATGGAATAATAATTAGGTCATTTTTCTTTAGCAAATCTCGAGATTTCGTGACATTACATTATCATTCCCACATCTAATATTCTATCTCGCAATATAATGCTGCCACGAGGTTTCAGGATGGTCTTTCTCCATTTATCACTCGATTTAGGAATATCTTATCACCTTTTATAACATAACATAAAATGAATATCTTTCATCATTTTTCATGGATTTTTGGAAATTTCGATGTTTCAAACATCACTGAAACCTATATTTTACCCTTTGTATTGCCATTTCTTATCTCGTTGTACTTTTAGGGTGTAGAATATGACTTCATCTCTTGCATTTCGATCTCGTTTTGAATGAAGGAGCTTTCTAAAACGAGAGCAAAATATCCTTATCTCTGATTTATCAAGTTATCCAAATACTTGGATTAATCTCACCATCGTGCTTACCTAATTCTCAGTCCGAGCATATCGCGTGTTTCGAATTTTATGAATCTTTCAATTTAAATTTTTTTCGCAAATCTACAAAAATAACATTTATTTTGTACCGTTTTTCGGTAAAGATTATTATTATAAAGACGTCAATATCTCATCTTTGTACGAATGTACCTGGAAATCGAAGATTCGCTGAGGAACGGAGGAAATAACTGATTTCGTGGAAAAATAGGATTTTCAGAAAGTTTCGGCAAGTGGCTGTGGATTTGTTCAGACCTTTATCCTTGACCAGTTGGTGTTAGGCGGTAAAGTTGAGAAATAACGGGGAATGGAAAATCGATACGATGCGAACTTTGTCACGAGAACAGTTGCAAAGTGGTTTTGTTCGTTTTCTCTCCATTATTTGTTTCAAAATTCAATTTTTATTTCACAAAAGTTATTCACAAGCGACAGCACGGTTTACAACACGTATTATTTAAAATACTTGTAAAAAAAACCTAGCAAAAAATAATTTCACGACGCGTCAAGACCCATGTGTTAAAGTTAGAACAACTAGAAATGAGAAAAACGATCGATAAAATAGAATTATTCATAACTTAGAGGGAAAATCGTTATTTTTATAATGTAACCTACAGTAATCGTACTGATTTTACAAAAGAAAAGTAGTAAAATGACGAAATAACGGCGAATATTAGGCAAAAATACAATAGAAAAGCCTAAGTTTCGAATCAGAAACACAATTTCACATGACTGGATTTTCGAGAACATTGCAAAGGGGAAATCACTAGTTAGAAATTCTCTATGGAATTTACAGGCTTGTAAAAATCTCACTAATGATAAAGAGTAGCCTAAAAGACCGGTTGATCTAATCTTCACAAACTTGTAGATTAACGAGTTATGGTACGAGCAAGATTGGCACAAAAGTTGCTGTAGTTTTGAGAAGGAAAAATGAGTAGATTTTGAAAGCTGGATCGGAAATATTTCGATTACTATAAAACTTTCTTTCGAGAATTTCTAGTTTTACAGTAATTCTTATATCAAGTTTAAAGACTACGTCTAATAAAAATAATGGTTTCATGATCAAACGAGATTGCTGTAAAACTTCCAGAAAAATGCACTATCAATGAAATTACTTTAAAATATGACGTCATGTGCAGTAATTCACTGAAAATGAGTGATAAATCTGAAAATTCATAATGACGTCATAATTTCAAGAAAATTCCATTTGGAATATTTTAAGACTTCTATTACATCTCATGAACTTCCTAAATATTCTTCATTCAGTGCATTATTCCGGGTGGTGATTTTCAGGAAAGTTGTCTCACGTCTTCTTTGCGGCCAAATACGAAACGTCGAGTGCGTGGATTTTGAAGTGGGCACACATTTGTCGAACGACACAGATCCCGTAGTGCACGTGCAGGAGGACGATCGCTACGGTGCTCAGACGCAGCAGAGACAACTCGTAGTGAGGGAAGTACAGGGAGAGCGCTGAAAGGAGAAATTGATGAGTCAATGTTAAGGAATTTTGCAATTTGAAAATTCACTATGGGTTTGAAATAGAACGCAATTTGATAATTCTGTGAACTGTAATGATCAAATCAAAAATCATTGAATTTTTGAGGCATTCGACTTTGTTTGAAACGCATTTGATGAAAATAAAGCCTCTAGAAGTACTAAAATCAATTGAAGAAAAGTAAGTTTAAAAATATCCAATAAGTGTCTATGTAAAGGCTTTTCATTAACGCGTAATCAAAAGAGTCAAAATATGACAAACAATTACCGACGGTAGCCGCATAAAGGACCAGTGAAGTGTTGTAGATCTCGACTTTTGTGCTGCTCATTTGGGCGATTATTAGGCGGCACTGAAAACACAAAATAAAAATATCTTGTGAAAAATCTAATTCGCGTAATTTCTTATCCTAGATTTTCAAAGTTTTTTGCAAAAATAATCATCCTAAACAAATATTCAGAAAATGGATATTTTAATATCGAAAAAGTCCTCTGTAAAACATCAAGAGTTAAAAACAACTGCAAAAGTAGTAATTTACCGTAATATTACTGAAGACCGTGCCCATGGCCATGTAGAACATTCGTGGGTCTCTTTCGATGACTTTAGTCGGCGAAAAGAGCACCCAGAAAATCGAAACCGCGAACAGAGTCGAGACTGGAATTGCGGGACGACAACCTTCGTACAGGTTCGGCTGGAAAACAAGCAATATCTTATTTTTCAATGGATAAGTCTTTGTACAAAACAAATTAATTTTACCTGTTTCAGATTCGTGCATCTCAGGACGTTGTACAGAGAAACGACCAACGATAAGAAACAACAGGCTGAATTTCAATAAAAAATTCATAAATTAAAAAAAAAAATACTGTAAAATCCGAGTTCCATGATGAAGGCCAGGTTGTACTCATCGGCGATTTTGTACTGAAAGACTGAGTGGCCGAAAATGAACGCTATCGTGTAGACGATCATTAAACCCTGAAAAACAGATTTCAATTTGAAATTTATTTATGTCAATTGGTTATCTTGGTCGATGACCCTTTTGGCTGTCAATCTCGGACGACCCAGGGACCGGGTGCAAGACTCGCATTCGGAGATCTTTTTCTGACTTCCTGATCACTCACTCCCACAAACACAACACGTTGGTTTTGATGATCGTGCTTATTTCATTGCAGAGACGGTGGTAACGACGAGATCGAGATCAAATGAGAGTTCGGAGAATTTTAGTTTGTAGAATAGAGAATCTGCCCGTGCAACATGTCAAGCTTATAAATTTCATTCCAGATAGAAAAGGCATGAAGGCGTTATTTCATGGTTCTCATAGTGGATTTTGTATGAGTTGATAGTGATTCATGTTACAAGATAAAATTCCGATGTTTCAAAAAATTTCTAATAAAAGGTCTAATTCCTCGAAGGCGATTTATGGATAGATTTACACTTTATCGAAAAATAAATTTTAAAAATGACTAACAAATTGACTAGCGTCATATCCCCAGGATAAGAACATCACTCCCGTGTTGTACTTCTCCCAGTGCGTCGTAAAGAACACGACCTGCGTGCTAATCAACACGCACAGCAGCTCCAGGGAGGAAATGCTGAAGTTGTCGTTTTCAGGAAAATTTCAGTGAGAGTTTGTAGAAAAACTAGACCTCCAAGTGCCTCGTCCAAAAATGGAGAAAATCGTGATCGTGAAAGGAACTGTGGACCAGGAATCTAGTCCGTGATCGACTGAAATAAAATGGCTTTGTTGAAATAAACAAAAGCTTGTTGTTTTACAAATGTCATAGATATAGTGAAAACTAATTCTTTTGAGGGAGTCGATAGATTTGTGGCAATTATGTAAAATCATAAAGATTAGAAATATACTCACATAATTCGCCAGTCGGTCCACTCGCACCGATCCTTCTGGCTTGTTTTCCATCAGTGCCGTCCAATGTGTGACCGAGAAAGGTGCACAGAGCTGCTACCAGCCAGAACCAACGTGGAATAGGATGTGGAGATCCTGAAAATGAGACTTTTTTCAAGAAAGCACATCTAAAAACTTATTCATCTCAGAAACAATAGGAAAATTTGTCTGTGATTATAATGTGGGGAAATTGTTTTCATGAGCAAAGGGAAACATCCTAAATTTACCTGGAAAATTAGCAGAAATGTCGTAGTCGAGAACGCCTTCGAATACGAAGCAGCCCATCACAAAGCCCCATCCCAGCAGGGTCAACACGTTCGGCGCCCATGACCGAGGGTAGAACTGGAAGTTTTTTCTTTCAAATTATCACCCCGTTCAATTTTTTCCCTTCAGAAAATAAGCAATAGCAATACAGGATGTAGTTATTTTACAGCTCGATTTTATTGCACGAATTCCGGAATGCAGATGAATTTGTATCGTTAAAATATCGTGTGCATGAAAGGAAGTTTTTCATTCATTTTATAACTTTCACCATGATTTCACTAGAAAAATACAAATTGAACCACGAAAGTTCCTTCTCAATTTGTTGCAATCTTGAAGCCTATCATAAAAAATTACCAAAATTGAGAATGTTTGTTCTTGGTGACGATTTTATCGCGAATTACAGCCTCGTGATATTGAGAACATTTTTGGCGGGAAAAGCGGAGCCAAGTCGAAAATTTTTGCAGAGAAAATGTGGTGCTTATGAATGAAAGAGTTTCTTGCATTTGTCACCAAATTTTAGGTAATGAAGAATAGGAAAAGGAAAAAAATTAGGCGATAAATGCAATAGCTTGTTTGAGAGTTCTTTGACTAGAGACGAAATCTAGTACATTTTAGACCCCGAAACATTGGGGTGTGTGCTTGAAGTTTGACGCGCAAAGTGATAAGAAAAGGACGGCTTCGCGGCAAGAGACCACATTTTCATTCGTCGAAGGAATTTCATTCATGAAAAAGTGAGTTTTAAGGCATGAAAGTTGCGATTTGTCTATGTTAATGAAGGACTCAATATAACAAAGGGGGAAGTAAAGAAACGAAAGACTTTCATACATCGCTAGCTTTCAGTAAAAAACTAAATGGAGTAAAAAGAAAAACAATAATTGAAGAGTGAATTTTGAGAAACCATATCGTAAATTTTCTAAAACATACTTGAACTAGCCAATTCCAGAACGGGTGTGAAATGTACAAGGACAGTGGGCTGTTATCGATGCACGAATACTGAAAATGAGTATAGCTTTGAAAAGAAAATACCGTCAATTTTAATCTTTAAGAGACATTCACGTTCACCTAATTGTTCACTATTTTCATACAATTTGATATTTTCCAGGAAATAAAATAAAAAATATAATGAACCAAGAATTCTAGTCATTTGGAAATGAAATAGTTCTACTACAGAAGGTAAATATTTCTGAGAAAAACTCGGACCTTATAAGTATCGAATCCTTTCATCTGCTCCTCACTCAAGTATTTGTAATCGCACATTCCGCCCATCGTGTTCGAGTTCACGAAAATGTCCGAATCTGAGTAGAGTTAATTTAAAAAAAAACATAATCTTTGATAAGTTAGGTTTCAAACAAATCTTATTTTAGCAGGTGGAAATTGCAAATGTTCGTCCAATTCGGCTTGTTGTTATTTCTCATAAAATAAAATTTGAGTTAATTTAGGGTCAGTTACTAAATGTCGAAATGAAATAGGCAAAAATAAAACAGAATGAAGTTTTTTTGCAGGGGTGTGAGAAAATAAACGCTTCGAAATTCCGAATAATAGAAGTTGTCATCTACTTTTTCAGGATATTTTGAAAAAAAATCTTACTTACTTGATGGATGTATCTCAATAAGTGGCTCTGTTTGCGTCGTGTCCAGGTCGGTGTCAGAGGAAAATGTCGCCTGAAATACGACACAATCGTTATTTTAAAATCCGACTTCAATTTAACCTTCGCTTATCCGATATCCGAAACATTTTGACCCGGTTATTTTAGACCAAACAGCAACCGAGCCAAAATATCCAAATAAAAGTACCTGTTTGCTGATTTCCTCGCCGGCCTTGACGTCAACTTCCCCTCTGTTGTTGCTGCCAGAAGGCCCGAGCATAAAACGAATCGAGCCGGGCGAAAATCAGTCGCGTTTCGGAGGGACCGCTATTTTTGGGTCTGAAATTTTTAAGATTTATTCCTTTCTGGACAAAATTCTACAATTTCATTTTAAGAAGTTTAAGTTTTTGAAGAAGAAAGTGAATTTTGCAACAACTACATGAACAATTGATCCCTGAGACGAGAGAAATAAATAATGACGGAAAATTTTAGAGCAGAAAATGAAAACTGATGAGAGAAAGAAAGAGAAGAAGAGGAATGAGACAACTGGTGTTAAGAAAATGTTATCAACGAGTCGAGGAAAAGAATAAAAGGGAGGGGAAGGAAAGGAAAGGAAAGGAAAGAGTGACACTCGTTAGACACTTGGGTCAGAATCTCAATCGCTAACCCCGAGACTCAAGATTATCTGGACCATTTTCAGGGTCCATGCCTTAGTATGGAGTGAGAAAATGGGACATTTCTGGTTAGTGGCCGTGAAAATATACTCGATTTTATCATGTCTGATTCCCTTTCTCTGTACTATTTCTTTTGGGAAATAGAATGGAGAAGAGAAATAGAAGGCATGATAAATTATCGCTAAGATTGCAGTTTTCAGTGTTTGACCCGATGATCAAATGCGGGGCAAAGTTCGAAAATAAGCAAAATCAGCTGGTCTAAGTTTCAAAGTTAAATATAACTTTCCGAAATGGAAAGTGCAAATAAAATGCTTCGGCTTTAAAAAAATCGAAATTTCTGTTTCGTATAATTTATTCATGATTTTCCCTTCCTTTTCATAAAAACGAAATGCAAAAATATTCCGATGCGAGTTCATAGACTTGCAATTTCAAATGGGTGTTGAACTTCTAGAATATCTTTGGATTTTTTGTTGATCAACAAATAAAACAATGAATTGAGGGCTAATTTCAAGGTGAATTTCAAAAATACCTAAGCGTATTCTCATCATTTTTCAAACTTTAAAAATTCGCCTTTGAAAAACCAGAACCGTAACAAATCTGAGATACAAATTTACAAAAATCATCAAAATCCATTGTCTTGGCTATGATAAAGAAAACCTCTAAAATCTAAATCTACTTTCCTTCCTTATTCCTGCTAATCTAGATGCTTCGATTCCCTTTGGCAATGGGACGCATTTTTCTTCTCGCCTCCTCAGCTCGACTGCTTTCCGTTTCGGCCTTTTGATGTGCCATTTCCATCGTCCGAACATCCTTCAATCGAGCCACGACGTCTCTCTGGAAAACATTTTTAGAAAAGACTAATTTTTTCCCGAAAAATTATTCTGTAAGTTGTTCTGGAATTTCAACTGAATAACTTTCTATATTGTTATAAGAATGGGCACACAAGGACATACTATTCCATTCAATTATTACAGATTTATGAAGTTTGGAAGAAGCATATTCGAAAGATTGGAGTTTAGAAAAATAAAGAAAAAAAACTCACGATGATTCGTGCATTGTCGGTTCTGTACTCCAGCTGTTTTTCGGAGGTGACCACTACGGATCGGCCGTCTGAAAAAGCAAAATGAAAATAGGAATTTGGAAAAGTAAGAATGCTTTTCGAGTTTTCTTTTATGAAAGAAGCATTAGCATACCAAAATGAAATTCTTATATAGTAAATGTGCTTCCAAAAAAAATAATTTTAAAAACATCTCAATTTTCCCCGACCTTTGAAAGTGTAGTCCGGTCCCACCTCGAGTGGCCATTTGTGCGGGCCGACGTATTCTCTGGAAACATTTAAAAATGGATTTGGTCTTTGCAAATCTAGTTTTGTACTCAATAGCTCTTAAAATCACCATGGAGATGTGCAATTTAGCTCAGTTCATTTTTTTTCAAGGATGAAAACAAAATGTTTATCTTCAGAACGAAAATGAATGCAATTCTGAAATTAATAAAAAAAAACGACTTTTTGTAATTTTTATTTTCAAATAAAGAAAAACTCACGGTTTTTTCCACCACTGAAAGCGTCCCTTAGTGCCCGCGTTGGGCATGATCGCCTTGGCCAAGCGGGACGTGTTCGAGGACATTTTATTACTCTAAAAATCAGAAGATGAAAAATTTCCCAAGAAACGAGCATTTTGAAACCACAAAACATCGAAAGACTGACATGAAGAAATAGTTGAAAAAGAATAATTCTATCTTCTCCAAGCTTACTTGTCCATGTCTAGTGCTCCAATATTTCGCGTTTTCAAATTCCCTAAAATTAACCAATTTCAAAAAATACGATCGAAGTTTGAAAACTTCTAAATTAGATAAAAACCTGGAGTTTTAACATAAATATTTATTCAACCGCGTGATTTTATGTGGAGTGATTACAGAACAACTCGAAATTGACAGAGGGTGGACTTAATTGGCTTAACTAACTGCTAATTAGTTAATTAAGTGGATAATTATGGTTGATTACCTTACAGTAGAAAATGGGCTGACAGCTTTTCAAAGTGGAACATTTTTGAGGAAATCAGACATTTGTTGAAAAATGCTTGAAACTTCAGGACGAAGAATTGAATTTCATTTGACCCGTATTTTTAAATACACGGTGTTTTTTATTTCAAAAATGAGTCTTTCAATTTTCGAAGAAAAGCACCGTGTAAATTCAGGAAAAATGTCTGATTTTAATGATGATGATTATAACAGAATTAAGGATACAAGGAATAAATAGGGAAATTTTATGAGTTTCCAAATGACTGGTTTCAAAGATATCGTAACTCTTTCCTTCCCGTTTTACGTCCACATTTTGATGACGTTGTCCCAGCCTGCAGTGATGATTTTGCTCTTCTCGTGCGGGTGCCATCTGGAAAAACTAGTTTGAGAAAATAAAAAAAAAATATCATAAATTTTAGATGTTATCAAAGAAAGTGATGAAGGCATAGCATATGGAATAATCACTTTTCTGATATTGAATGAAAAGGTGTAAAATTTGTTGCATAACATCGACTTGAATTTTAAATATGATAACTTTACCTGGCCGAGATGCAGGTGTTGTCGTGGGCCTTCCACTTGGCAACGATTTTGTGCGTCCTCCAGTCCCAAATCACAACCTTTCCGTCCGCGTCGCCAGACATCAGATAGCTGAAACAATAAAACTTCAAATCTTAATGGTTCGTGTAAGTTTCACAATTGAATAATAAGTAAGTATTTTTGAACTTTGCCGATATTATCAAGATAATATGTCAGGTTTAAAAAGCTATGAATAAGCAGGTGTAGATATTTTAAAACCTCACATAGATTTAATGCAAGGTTATAAAGTAAGAATGTTCAAAACTTATTAGCATGTGGTCATAAAAATGCCGGATAATAAAAACCAACCTCATATCCGGACTGAAATCGGTGGCGCACGCATATCCGGCAGCGTTGTGTCCTCTGAAAAATTGGTTATCATCGAAAAAGTCCGCATATTTTATCAAGATTGCTATAATTTGACCGTGAATTTCTAATATGTTGTCCAATATATTGATTTTTCATACTTAGCAGACCCATTTACACAAGGAACAATGCTATGAAGGAAAAGTGGGGGTTTTTTTTTCTTCGTATTTTTACCTGAAAGCCTTCTTCCTAGCGAATCTGAGTTTGTCGTCGATGAGCTGGAAGAGGACGATGCGATTGTCCATGCACTGGCCCACCACCCAACGGTCGTTCGGACTCTTGTTCATGTGAGGGATCGAGCTCAGGCCCACGTTCTGAAAATACCATGATTTTATTAATCAGTAAATTTGAAGATTTGCGATTCTGCAAAATTTATATTTTAGTACACAATAGAATAAAATGGCGTTTGGAAATAGTGCGATAATAAAACCTTTTGATCCACTATTATCGATTTGAACTATACAAATTTTCACCAACATATAAAATATGTGTTTACCTGAATGAGTTTAGTGTCGACAGGGATCTCCCACTCCCAGATGCGAATGGACTTGTCGTCGGACGTCGAGGCGAAACGACGATTCTTGTCGAAGAATGTGATCGTGTTCACCGCGCCCAGATGACGGTCATATTCCTGGAAAAAGAATACAATTTTCATGATTTTTAAATCAAAAATACGTTTCAAACTAGTTAGATAAGGAGCAAAACTGGTATCAAAACCAGTGGATCGCTGAGGATATATTCGCTCAAGTAAAAAATGAGTTTTTAAAATCTACCTGCACGGTTTCTCCACTCCTGGAATCCCACTGGATAATCTTCTTGTTTTGCATTCCGGCCAAGAACATATGATTCTTGTCGTCGTCTGGATGGAATTTGATGCAGAACGGAATATGGCCAGTGTGGAAACGATTCTTGACCTGCAAATGGAAGGTTGAGAAGAAATCTTAATAAAAAACCGATGAAATGCTATCGAAGATAAACCAATTTCATGAACTGTCAAGTATTAGGAAACACTGCTCTTCACATGGGTTTCAAAGGCTCCTTATCATAGAACTGGTAAATTTGCAGAGAAATCCCGACCTGTCCAGTCTCGGTATCCCACAATTTGATGTATCTGTCGAAGCTGGCCGAGAGGAACTCGGTGCCGTCGTTGTTGAATTGCACTTCCCTGACAGGCATCTTGTGACCAGAATAAGTACGCACGACTTGGTGCTTGCCGTACACTTCCCACAGTTTGATCTGGAAAATTCCATAATACAATCTTTTCTCTTTTTGTTACTCATGGTTTCACGAACTTCGAAGAAATAGTATTGAATGTGCTCGAAAATTTCGAATTCAGAAAGCTACAAAATTCTAACACCGAGCCTTTGCAAGAGTTCAAAATTTGTAAAATTTCATAATAATTTAAAAACATGTGAAGATAAAACCAACCTTCGTGTCGTAGGAGCAGGACAGGAAGAGATGTGCACTGGAGGGGAACCACTGGATGCAGTTGACGCCCTTCGTGTGGCCCTTGTACACGTGGACCTGCTTCTTCGGAATGAAGCATCTGAAGCCCGAAATTTTAGAATTATTCACATAAGTTTTATGACACTCATAATGTATTGTGTAAATTGCTATATGGTGGAACGGTTGGATTGGAAGACTCATAATGAAAGAAATGTTGAAAAGGTCCAAGCAAGTTTCAAAAACTTGGTAATATTGCCTGAAAACTATCGCACGATAGCTGTGCGAGTCGGTTGGATTTTTAAAACTTCGACAACTAGGAAAGCTAGAGTACCTGTCCGGTACAGCATCTTTGCGCAGATTGACTCCAGTGAAGGCTGGCGGGACGAGGAAGGATCTGCCCTGGTAATCCGAGGTCTGTTTAACTGAATATTCAAGATTTAGGGTAAAAATAGAATAAAATATCAATGTAGGCGAAAATTAGCATAAAATCCTCTTACTGTGCAGAGTGGTGGTCTCATCAGCCCTGTGCTGCTCCTCTTCCTTCTCCTTCTTGAACCGTTTGCTCTTCTGCTGCCTCTTCTTGACGATTTCATCTAATTCCTTCTTCAGCTCTGGATCAGGAACTGCCACCGCCTTCTCATCCTTGTATCTGCCCCAGGGGCCTGGAAAATAAAGAAAATTTTCAAAACAAAATTAGATGCGTTTCAATTTTAAGGGGAAAAGTAAGACAATATTACAAGACAATGTAGCCACTTTAAGCGTTTTCAAAAAATTCTAAAACCTAAAAAATCTGAACTGCTCAATAGGACTGAATATTGCCTCAAATAAAGACAACGAAGAGAAATTACCAGTGTAATTGTCCAAATCGGAAGCATCCATGTTCCTCTCCCTCTTGCGCTTCTCGCCGCCCGTCTTCTTCGAGTCCATCAGCGAGGCGCCCTGATTCGCTTCGGCTGCCTTCACGTCGCCGATAAATTCGTTGCCTGGAAATTTTTCTTTTAAGTTTTTTTGAAAAAAAAAGAATTGATTTTTTAAACAAAACTAGAATTTTCAAATTTTGAAAGTTAAACCTATAAAAATTTGATGAGTTTCAAGAAGTAATGATATAATTATTTTCAGAAAGCATTATCTTGATTGCATGATGAATACAAAATAATTCTTCCCCTGTAAATTTGAGATCCGAAGCTAAAGTTTTTTAACTTTCTGATGAGTGAGATTAAAAATAAAAGGGATAAGTTTCACAAGATCCTGATATTCGATCTTTAAAGAAAAACAATGGGGTTTTCAGCTAAAACAAATTTAAATAAAAGGTTTGAAGTCAAACCCGCTTCGGCAGTGGGATTCCTAGCATATCCGAGGGTGTCGAAGGAGCGAATCTCCCGGGTGAAGTGGAACTCGTTGATGTGGGCGGGCTCGACATAGCCAGTCAGAGTGTTCTTCTGGGCGCGCTGGTTCGCAGACTTAAACGGGTTCATGGGGCCGCTCTGAAAATATCTTTTAAAATGCCACTAAATTATCTTTAAAGAATTTCTTATTCACATGATATCAATTTTCTTATCATCAGAAAAACGACTTTTTAAAAATGTTTCTTTTCGCTTTTTAATTCCCAAATTGCCCACTTCAGGCTGAAAGAGCTGTTCGTAGGTGGGGTTGTGGTTGATCTGTTTGGTTTTCGGGTCGAACACAGCCACTTGATTGGCGGGATTCTCTACGGGCACGTCGGGGGCGACCTGGAAATTTTATTCTAAAAGATATTATTTATAATTTTTAAGATTCAGTTTTCTTGTTTATTATTATTTTTTTAAAATTCGAAACTGACCATAACAATCCCAGGATGTCCAGACATTTTAAGCGTGGCGCAGTTCTCCAAAGTGATCGGCCGAGCCATATCCATCGACTCGTCTTCCTCGCCACTGAAAATAAGAACAAAATTTAACAATTGAAATTTTTAGATTTTTAAGTTAGTATTTTTCTAAAATTTTCTACCTCTGTCCAAATTTTAAATTAAATTAAGTTAACAACAAATAGTGTACATTTTCGTATTTTTAGTTTCTTTAAAATTGATTTTTATTTTGAATTTTTAAACAACGCTACCTGTCATCGTCACCGTACGTTCTCAGCAGGTCCATTTTCTGAAAATTTAAAATAAAATTCGATAAAAAATCGATGAAAAACGACAAATATTCGAATAGCGTCACAAGTTTTACCAAACGAAAAGACGACATTACGCACTTTGGGTGAATTGCGTTGGCCAAAATTAGTAAACCGTTCGATTCGTTCCAGTTTTCTCGTAAAGTTTGTCGATTTTTCTCAAGTTTCAATAGATTCTTAGACTGGCATTCCGAAAATTCGAAAATGGGAGGGATATTCTCGAAGAAAAGGACGAATTCGCCTAAGCCGGCACCTGTTTCCGATCATGACAATGCGGTTTTGGTGGGAAAATTTGATAAACTCGTTTTTAATGCAAAATTGATAGTTTTGAAGAAAAGAATGATAAAATTTGTTGGAAAAATAAAACATCGAATTTCAGCAACTGAAAACGCAGCGCGACAAAATCAAGCAGCTGATCCGCCGCAAGGAGAAGTACCTCGAAAAGGAGCGACAACTCGCCAAGCAACTCATCGGCCAGGGAAGGAAGGAGTGGGTTTTCAAAATAAAATAAGAAAAAATCTAAATATCGATATAAAAATAAAGAAATGAGCTTTCCTTGCATTTTTAAACATTTTTCAGCCGTGCCCTGCTGCTGCTGAAGAAGAAGCGATTCGAGGAGAACTCGATCGCGCAGATCCAGGGACAACTCGACAAAATCGAACGAATGGTGAGATTTTCGTTAATTTTCGAAGAAATCTCTAAATAGAATGCCTTGAAAATGAGTAATGATGATCAATTATCTTATTTTCTAGAAAGAATCTAACTGAAAATTTAGGTCTCCGACTTGGAGTTCGCCGAGGTACAACAGCGCGTCGTCGAAGGCCTCCGACAGGGAAATGAGGCGCTCAAGAAAATTAACGCGGTATACTTTCTTTGGAGTTTCTTTTCAAAATATCGATGTTTGTTTTATAAATCTATTTTTCAGATGTTTGACGTGGAAGAAATCGACCGAATCATGGACGAGACGAAGGAGGGCGCCGAATTCCAACAGGTCAAACATTTTTCTTCATTTTAAGAGGATTTTATTTTGATAAGGCGTCTATGTTGGACGTATATATCAAATTTCCAATGATATTTGTTATAAAAAGTCATTTTGAAGTTTATTCAAATCATGAAACATGAATTTGAATGTTTTTTTTTTATCAAAGTCATGCTTTATTTTTGATACCTGATAGTTTGATAGAGAGTAATGTCCGGGACATATCAATACGCCCATAATCACCGTACCTTTTGAAGTCGCTTTGAAGCTTACCAAAATTCAATAAAGGTGTTTTTTCAGGAAATCTCGGACATGTTATCGGGCCAGTTGACACAGACGGACATCGCGGATGCGGAACGGGAGCTGGAAGAATTGTTGGCCGGAGAGGCAGGAAAGGAGACACAACTGCCAGAAGCACCCACTCACGACCTCCCGAAAAAGGAACAGGAAGGTAAAATTGATGCAAAATTGAATTACTTGTTTTTTTTCCAAATAGAAGACTCGTTTCTAAGGTCTGTAAAGATAATAGTCCCAAGGATTTTATTTTATTAAAAAAATAAGAAGTTTTTTCCTCATTTTTCGAGTTTCATTTCATAAGTGGGGTGAAGTGGCAAGAAAAAACTAAAGATATCTTTTGGACTCATTTGTGGGATGCTTGAAGCTTTCGAAATCATTGTCTGTGATTTTTATAAAGTTTTATGATCCCGTTTTCCCAGCATGAGATGAAATCTCCATCTTTATTTATAAGAATTTTGAAACTTATTTCGAATTTTCAGAGAGGGAAGCCGAAAGGCCGGCCAAGGAGAAGAAACAGCGCGTCGCTCTCGAAGCTCAATAAACGAATTTATGACGAATCTACTACAAAACGGGTGTCTTCATTACCATTACCATTTTCATGTATCATAACTTGAATGCTAGTACTTTTCAGAAATTCGAATTTTCTTTTCTTGTATCTGAGGAAAAGTAGTCATACATCATAATTCCAGCGCTTGATGGGCTTAAAATCGCTAAGAACTTGTCGTACAAACTTGAATTAATTTTCAACAATTTTTAAAACTATTCCGTGATTTTGGAAATAATGGCAAGTGTCAAAAATCATTAAAAAACGACATTTTTTAAAAAAAAAAATGAAAAGTGCTTTTACTGTGATTGAAAATTAACATACTTTTATTTGAAGCGAATATAAACTTGAATTTCATCTGATTTTTGTATAAACTTTTCGAGCATGAAGTTTGTCAAGTGTTTCGTGAAGTTTGCAGAAATATGCGGTGATTTGACCGGGAATAAATATTTTCGATTTTATTAACCCTAAAATTTGGAATTTCGATTTTTTCAGCTGAGCAAATAGAAAATATTGCCATTTTGCAGGGAGGCTGCCTGGAGGTATTTAGTTGTACGAAAAACACGACGAAAATGCGGAGAAGAATTCAAGGAACGGTTGAAAATGACGAGAAATCAGGTCGGTTTGTTTGTAAACTCAGCTTACCTATCATTTGCGAAAATTTAGTAGTTATTTTGCAACTTTTCGCTGCTTTATTTGCAAAAAATACTAGCTTTTGGAGGAATTTTTATAACCTCCGGACTTTTTCATTACGGAATTCTTCCTGTAATCTTATCAATCAGATCAAATTTATTGTTTGGAAAAGCCTGTAGGCGAGTCTAGTTTTGTCAAGCACGAAATTTTTGATGATGATCCAATGAAATTACCTCGAGATCCCCATGAACCTTCAATATTGTATTCCCAGAATTTTGTGAAGTACAGCTTTGGCTTCCTAAAAATCCATTAAAAATCGTACTTTCGGATGAGATTACCTAAGAATCGTCGATTTGCGGCAAAAATGAAACCGGAGAGCTTCTTGCAGCGTTTCAGGCAAAAATACGTGTAAATTGATTCTCGAGAAACTTTGCGGAGGCGAGAGAGAGAGAGCGCACTGACCAATGGGCATTTCTAGAGAGCCGAGAGAAGCTAGAGGCGGAAAGATAGCGGAGATGAAAAACGGACGCCGGCGCGACGCAACCGGACCCCGGACGGAGAGGCGGAAGGCACAAGTCGCCTCGTGTATCGCAAATATTTCGCCGCTCGATTCCTCGAATTTCGCGTATCTTCAAGCGCTATTTTGCCAAGCTTATTTTTCTCTCGGACGATCATCTTACCGGGGATTCCGTTTTGGCTCTTACGTGATTTCGGCGCAATTTCGATAACTCTTTTTCCGGATTATTTCTCGATTTTTCTGAATCTATGAGCAAATTTCCCGAACTATTTTGCCTTTTTCTATCGTCTACCCTCTCCTTTATTCATTTTATCTCACTTTCTCTCTATCTTTCTTTCTCTCATATTTCTCATTAGTTTCACTATTTCTTCGAATCTTTCTCTTGTTCTTTCCTTATCTCCCTCTCCTTCTCTTTGTCTGTGTTGTTTCTTTGTCCGAATGTCCACTTCATATCTGCCAACAAGACACGAAAATCGACAGATTGCTCAGGGCAAATCGAGCAGCAAAATCGACTAGACTTTTTTCTGTCCACAAAACAGAGATTAACGGCGTCAGATCTTTGAAAATTCCGAGATCGGGATTCAGATTATTGCCCAGCTCGACCTCAGATCCTTAATTCCATCTGTTTTTTGTTTCTATTTCGGATTTTTCTCAACCTATGACGATTAGAATGTTTCACGAAGTCGCAAGGTTTTAGAGAAAAACCCAAGTTCGTTCAAGCAGCCTCTTCTTTCGTTCCTGATTAGCTTCTTCTAAAAATTTTTCCAACTGCTTATTTTGACATTTTCTTAATCGATCAATCACTTTTCAAGAACATTTCCAACCTTTAGCCCTCCTTCTCAAAAAGACTTTCATGTGTTATCCCGTACGATCAATCTTTTTCTTGCTCATAATTTTTCAAGAAAGCCGCTCTGTATCTCTACAAACCCATATGTTACCCTACCGATCAGTCATTTTTCCTAGCTCATTTCCTCCTTTTAGCTCTTTATCTTTTCACATCTGTTCGATCACTTCAGTACTTGAGCCTCACCTCACACGTGTTACCCCTTCACTCTCACTAAACTAACTCTTTGACCCAATCGCGTCCAATCGACAACCCGATAACTCGTTACAACTGACGCTCTCTAAGTCTCTCGCCCTTCATCTTCCGTTCTAAACCGAGGATCGAGGACTGACAATATTTTCATTTTTCTCTCATCGAAATCCCCAATCAATTACTTTATCTCTCATTTTTCTCATTTCCAACGAAATTTTTCATTCTATCACTAGCCAGGAGAGTCCCCTTCAAAAACTATCCGATTTCACATATTTTGCACATTCAAAGGTGTTGAAATCATCCAGTGACTATTCTTACAAAGCTTCAATCAATTCTAGATAAAATAAAGCTGATTTTCATACGAGCATGGAAGAAACTAGCAATTTCATTCCAAAACTCAACTCTTTCAGCTTTCTTATGCTCATTATTTCAGCATATAATGAGTACCATGTCTTCATAATTTGATTCATTTCATGTGAAAGATAATTCATTCTTAGGAATGCTCCTAATTCATGTTTCTACACTCATGCACACTTTATTATCTTCTCATGTATGGATGACTGCAGGTTCTTTTTCCACGCAATAGTAAAATTCTTCCGAAAGTGAGTACTTTCCTCCTAAAGATTGAGAAAGAAGTGTGTGGGCAGAAAGCGTTCAATTCAAAACTCGGGAAGAAACTAGTCCAACCTGTAGAGACCAATCTCATTGTCAATCTTATCAAAGTCCATCCACGAAAATAGAAACTGACCACTTGAACCGATCCAAATCTGGGATATCATATCACTTCTCGACTCCCCTTTTTCAAAGGTCATTCCAGCTTTCGATTGGCGTTTTCTCGGCTCCTTTCTTGGCCCGCGGTGCCCCGTTTTGTTTAGCCTTCTAGCCTCTCTATTTGTCCATCGAATGTGATCATTCCTTCTCTTATTCTCTCATATCAATTTCACTATTTCTTCATTTTATCTCTCGTCTTAATACCCATTTCTTCCAATTTCTGCTTCTCTAATTCTCTCATGTCAATGTCGTTATTTCTCATTTCCGCTTCTTTGGGTTTCTTGATTTCCTGTTATCTATGCTTCCATCTCGATTCAGGCTCCTAGTTGCAACTAGACCTAAGCGCACGCCGACGGAGAGCTATTGGGAAAAACCGTTCGTATCAAGCATGATCAATTATTTTGCTTTCTTACTGTTCTTGATCTTTTCCTTTTACTTTTTTTTGTATTCTCTGTAATATTACTTTAAAGAAAAAGCGGATCTTCGTGTATAAAAATCTAAGAAAATGAATACAAAGTTGAGCTTAGAAAATTTTTCTATTGTAGTCTGAATATTACAGTATCACTTATTTAGTTTTACTGGCTGATCTTCTTTCCAATCTAATTTATGGCGACTAAGACCTTTTCTAATTCGGATACAGCTGCTTCTCGTCGTTCCAATACAAAAGCTAGACTCCATCAAACATTCTCTAGTCGATCGTAAAAATGCTCGCATTCACAGAAAACGGCCGAAAACGAGATTCATTTTTGATATTTGGTACAATAATCTCTCGAGTATTTTTTATTTTACAAAAAAAATTCTCTGTAAAATCATCAAATGATCTTTCCAATCTATCGTATTCTTGTCTAATTCCTAAATCATGATGTTTTCTCAAACTTTCGGCGATTTTTATAGGAAAGGCAAATCTATATGATCAAAATTGGTTAAACATCACTCTTCACCTATTACAGGAGGATCCTGGCACTACTTTAACACCAATTTGAATGTGAAGTACAAAGCTTTAGCCAAATCACCTTACCTAAACTATTATTTTTACTCCTAAAAACTCCAACGCACCAAAATCAACACTCAAATCTGACATAATCTCGAATGTTTGTCCACTCCTTATACCCAAAGGGAAAACAAAAAAAAACCGTTCGGTCAATTTACTTCACTCATCAAACTTGATTGATTGTCAGCTAAAAGCTTCACATACCACTCTCCCTAAAATTTTGACCAAAATGCCTACTACCAAAAGTGATTCTAAAAAGCGCTACGAGTTCATACCAAGTAAGTGAATTTAGAGGTGTGCAGAATCTCCCCCTAAATTTATCACGAATGCTAAGATGTCGGAATTCTAGCTATGATAAAGAAAAATTTAGACCAAAATAAGAAACTCTCCAAAGAACGACCCTGTCTGCCATTTCCAGGCTCTTTCTGACCCTTCCGGATTTCCTTCTTCCGTCCTATTTTTTCTAGGACTTTTCCGGGCATCGCCTGTCAAAAAGCGATGTGACTCCTATGTTCTCCGAGATCTCGTTAAAACGCCCTTTATTGACTCAAAAAACACGAATTCCGAAAAGATCTTTGAAAAATAGTCGATTTAGGTATGATGTACCAGAAGGATGATAGGTTTGACGTGAGACCGCAGTCGAGTTCGAGTCGAAGGAAATGCGGATGGACAGTTTGTATTGTTGCCGGATTGTTGGCGCTGATTGGATTAGGTTAGCTTTTTCAATCTTTTATCGATGTTATGGCGGGACTCAAAAGCTAATTGAAAAACTAACAAGACTATTCATTTTAACCATTTCTTGAAACATAATAACTAAATTATTCTTCACTGTTAGTTTAGTGTAGAACTCTGAACACTTGAATCATGAATTGCCGAATTATGAAATGTACGTAATTTCTACGGAAACTTTATTTTAGCGATATTTCTTGGCTGGGCCGGTGTAATGCTCTACAAACACTACGTTTCCGACGTGAATGACAAACGGGAAAATGACGACTATTTGCGTAAATTAGTCCGGCAGGTTAATGATTCACCGGAGACGACTTGGAAGGTTAGAATATCTTCAATTGCGCATTTTTATCATTGTAATACTAGTTTTTTTTCTCTAATTTGCCGCTCTTATATAATTTAGGTATCTAGAAAAAATTAGACTTATGCAAAATTTTGCAATTCTCTACTTTCTATATTCTGTTACATGGAAAACTTTCACGAAATATTGTATTTTAGATATTAAAACTAACGTTCCTAAAATTTAGGCCAAATTCAATAAATTCGGCGTGAAGACGAAGAAGTACGGGTTCACCTACACGCGAAATGCGACCGCCATTCAAGAGTACATGGACCACATCAAGCGATTCTTCGAATCCGAAGCCATGAAGAGACATATCGAGTAATTATTATCAAAAGTTAAACTAAATGTATTAATTTCTAAAAATTAGGGAACTCCAAGGATTTCCCGACGCGGATATTCCGAATGAATTTGATGCGCGGTTAAAATGGTCTCAGTGCCCTTCGATTTCCAATGTGCCGAATCAGGGAGGATGTGGAAGCTGCTATGTGAGCCTCAATAGCATTTTTTATAATGTCTCAATTCTGAACGAATTATTCAACAGATCTTGGTTTTGGATTATAGAAATTTGAAACACTTTCAACTTTCATGGATAGTTTTGCTTGTTCTAAATCCGAAATCATGAAAACCACACTAAACTGATCTGTACTTTGCTCTAATGACAAAATTCTGAAAACTTGTTTTTGATTTTTTTTTCGAAATAATGATTTTTAAAAGGTAATTTTTAGGCTGTCGCAGCGGCCGGTGTCGCCTCGGATCGTGCCTGCATTCATTCGAACGGCACTTTTCGATCTCTTCTCTCAGAGGAAGACATCGTTGGTTGCTGTTCGGAATGCGGCAGCTGTTATGGTGGAGATCCCCTTAGGGCGCTGACCTATTGGGTCAATCAGGGACTCGTCACAGGTAGGCTTTTACATGAATTGCTTATTCTGTTGGATTTTTGGCCAGTATCTTTATATCAGAAAGATAGAGTTAGTTTTTGAATATAATGATGCTGTGAAACGTAATTTATAATATGCAATTACATAATTTGAAAAATTCGTTGGGAAAGGATGATATTAGTTTTGCTTATGAAGGAAATTTTGAAGACATGTTCTTATTCCTATCGTATTGTAAAAATCATCTTTCTGGATTAGTTAAACAGATATGCAAAGAATAGTTTTAGGCGGTCGAGACGGTTGTCGACCCTACTCATTCGACCGTCAATGTGGCGTCCCATGCTCGCCCGCCACTTTCTTCGATGGTGAAGAGAAGCGCACTTGCATCAGGAGATGTCAAAACATCTACTACCAGAATAAGTACGAGGATGATAAGCATTTTGGTGGGTAATTCTAATTCTCAGTTTCCTACAAATTCCATGGAAGTTTTTCCTTTACTAGTTCTTCAAAAATTGATCAACTTTAGCAACCATGGCCTATTCAATGTACCCTCGGAGCATGACAGTTAGCGTTGATGGTAAAGAACGAGCAAAAGTACCGACGATTATTGGTCATTTGAATGAAACTCAATCAACGCCTATGAATTTGACCGAGGTTTGAAATCTTTGAAACGAGCTTTGAAAGCTTTGGAATTTAGATCAGAAATATTTTGATGAAGGAATTGTATTTGTTTGGACCAACCACTATGGCTTTCCCGGTTACTGAAGAGTTCTTGCATTATGCATCAGGTATGTTTCGGAGAATTCATATCAGCTTCGAGAAAAATGAGTTCTTTGGTAACTAGAATGAGTAATCAATCATAATGACATAAAAGTAAAAGGGTATTTTTATCTCGATCTTTCAAAAAATTGATTTTAGGAGTTTTCCGACCTCACCCCCTGGACGGCTTCAATGATCGTATCGTCTACTGGCATGTCGTTAGGTTAATTGGCTGGGGTCATTCCGAAGACGGCTCGCACTATTGGCTCGGAGTCAATAGTTTCGGATCACATTGGGGCGATAATGGTAAGTTCAAATAAAAGACTTTCTGTAAATGATAAATAGCATCAGTGTATAGTTTTGAAACCAATGACCAACGATTTTCACTCCGCTTCCGAAAGATGAAAGTTTCGTGAAACATCTTGCGATTTCTTACCGTTTTATGTCGAAAAGTGGATATTTTGGAAATTTTCATAATTCAGCAGAAACAGAATCGACATAATGATAAAGATGGAAATTGACGATATTTAATAAAATTTTGAGAACTGTTCGATTTTCCATTAATATTTCTGTTTCAGGTGTCTTCAAAATCAATACGGATTCGATGGAAAAGTATGGACTCGAATATGAAACTGCGCTCGTCTGATATTCAGGCTTTTAATCACTCTTCTAATTTTAGGATAAATTCTAAATTTTCTAGATTTTTTCTTGAAGTCAACTAAAACGCCATCTTCCTTTGCTACAAAAATTCCATATTTTTAATTTATGCCATATTGAAAATGGACTTATTTATAAACAAAAATGAACTCAGTCCATTTTTCAAGGGATTTTTATCTTGATAAAAGTTTTTTGTAGTCAAAATAAAAACGAACCATAATTTACGGTAAAATTCTGCTCCAACCAATCTATTCTACGATCCATTAATTCTCTAAAATCTCACAACGATGCGGGGTTAAAACGTGCAACACACATTTGTAATGTCAAAATTTCTTTCGATTTTTCTCATTTGTCTTGTAAATTTTATCTACCTACTGTAATAAAAAATGAAAATCAACAAACTATTGAAGTACATTCGTAACTGAAAGACACGCTCTTCAAAATCTCACTGAAGCAAAAAATCTAAAATTCCAACTTGAAATTCACAGGAATTAAATGATTTTGAAAAGTTGTTTTATGTCGTGCATTATTTCGTACATCTTGAAATTTCCAAATTGCGTCTTCAAGTTATAAAATTTTGAAGAAAACGCCCCTTCAATTACTTTTATGAAAGAAGACGAATAAAGAGACCTTTCGGAACGAGTCCTTAGCACATCGAGTTCGGCGAGTTCACTCTTGTTTCCGATGTAGCTTCTTCAGACTCGGCGAATCTTGCAAGTGGATCCATCTAAAGCTTTTATCGTTCATAAAAGTCGGTAAATTATAAAGTTGGTTAATTGGTTAAATTTTCCGAAAGTTTTTGGGTACGTTTCAAGTATCTTTATCACGAAAAAAGAACAAATAATATCGCCAATGTAAGGATTAAATTCGACGCTAGTAGGAAACAATTTCATACCTGTATCGGAGTTTTTGATATCGACGGAATTGCTGGTCCTGACGATGCTTCAGCGCTCTCCAATACAACCAACCGTCCTGGAAAATCAAATCGAATAATAGGTTACGAGATTTTCTAGAAATTAGCATAAAATTAGGTTTGCAAGTTCTTCAAAATTAACATAGAATTTTTAAAAAAATCCGATTTTTACAAACTCACCTTTTCGGGATCGAGTTCTTCGAGAGGCCTCGGCGGTCGGAGGTCCAATTCGAACAGCCACGAGGGATATTCCGAGTCCGGCAGAATTTTCGGACCGGGTTCTTCGCCTGAGAATTTAGATTTTCTTTTAAAAAATATATTTCAAAGATTTCACTTTACAATTCAATGAATTGGGAATTTTTTAAATTGAAAAAATCGACTTTTAAGAAAGAAATAAGGGAAAGAGTCCAAATTTCTTATTTCCTACCTTGAACATAATGATTGATACAGACGTATTTGCAGAGCTTCTCGACGTCCTCCTCGACGAAGGCCTTTTCCGCTTTGCCGGCAGGTAGATTCACTGCGGAAGTCGTTGCGGCTGCTTTCGGGGGCGCGTAGCACCGGACCAACACTGAAAATATGCTATTAGAAATTTTTACTGCAAAAAATGAGCCCGAACTAATTGTAAGAAATTTTAAGTGCTTGAATAATTTTGCTGAAACCTATGAAAAAAGTTGTATTTGGAAATTTTCTGATAAATGAGGTAAATTTTGAATACCCTTTGACATGGTGCTCCGACTAGCCAAACACCCAGACGCAAGACGGGTTAACATCTGAAAATCGTAAATCAAATTTTTCGACGTTTTTTTTTTTGAAAAGATATTCTGAGGCTCCGGACCTCTAATTTAAGAATAAACATAAAATTTGAAATAAAAAAATTTACTCGTACAAGGAATATCCGAAAAATCAGCAACAACAATAAATAAGTATCGGAGAAAATAATAAGTGAGACCTGAAGATTGAAAGAGCGAGAAAAAAGAATGTGATATATTCAAAATGAGAAATTTCCAGGAAAAATAAAAGAAATGTTGTCCATTCCTCAAAAATGAATGTTAAAATTGTTCGAGAAAATTCCTAATCTAAAAAATTACAAGGAAAATAAATTCAGTGTTTCTCCAAGGCACTGAGTTTGCCCAATTTGCGTTTCGTCGCATTGTTTGGACCCGTAGATGGGGTGGCTTTGCGCTTGCTGAAATTATAACAACATTTAGAAAAATGAATAAATAAAATCGATTTCCTGGAGATTACTGTAATCTGAAAATACCGTACCTCGGAGGGGTGACGAGCGAAACCGTGGACATCTTGTTAGCGATGTAAAGTTGTTTGGGAGTTACAGAGGGCTCTGAAAATTTACGAAGGAAGAACGAATGTTTTAGAAAAAGTAGCTTTTGTTTGACTTTAAGATATCCTATGCTGACAAGGACATGCTGGTATGATAATCTCACACAATATATGAAAGTTCTTTGAAACATATGGCCGTGGAAACGAGCCGACAACGCATTGTTTTACGAATTCCATTTGATTCAAAGGAATTAGTTGAAACTTACGATTGATGTCCTTGACAATGGTCTGGAGCTTCTGCTTGTTGATGAAGAAGCCAGTCGGGCGGGGAGTCATCGACTGGGCTGATGAGGGACGAGCTAAAAAACGAAGATAAATTTTACCGAACATAGTGTCAAAGTTATCAATTTTCAGCATTGGAAATAAAATCGTATTCGTAATTTTCACCAGGTTCCTGATCGGCTTCAGTTTCAGGGTCAGGTCCAATTGCCGACTCGCTGATGACCTGAACGGCCTGCTCGAACACCGCATCGATCTCTTCATTTTCCTTGTCCTCGGCTGCCATCGTCTGAGATTGAACACTCAAATCAGTATGAGTTTGCATGATTACAGAATTTTGGGCAGAAACCGTTATAAAGTTTCGAAACATAGTAATTCATAGATCCGAAACCGTATCGAATGCGTTTCAAAGGTTGTATGATACTCGTTATCATTTTCAACAAGTATTCATTTTCGTCTGTTCGAAAAGATTTTTAAAAAAATACATTTCCTATTCAAAAGTATGCAAATGATACGTTTCAAAAGATACTTATATTGATATTCATTACTACTACATCGTTTTTCGGGAACGTTTATAGTAGGAAAATAAAAACAAAATAACTAAATTTACCGGTTCGAAAATCTTTCTCCAGTCCTTATTGGCGACGTCCTCCTTATCTTCGTCTTCCTGAGTCGGTCCGCCCTCGAATCCCTGGATCTGTTCGAAATCTTCTCGCAGTTTGAAACGGAACGATCGATTCGTCTCCGCACCAGTCAAGTCACCGTCAGCCAGCAATCTTAATTAGCAATAAAAAACTAGATAAGTATCTAATTAAACTTGGTAAAACATTTTAAAGTAATTCAAATAATAACAAACCACAACTAGGAAAAAACGGATAATTACCTCGAAATAGAGGCAATTGTTCTAGTTATCTAAGACTAATTAACTCATTAATTACCTCTCCTGAATGCGGATGAGTTCCCTGTGATCGGCATCAGTCTGCTGTTTGAGGATAAGTTGGATATTCTTCCGACGAATCTCCTCCTCATCAAACACTTCCTTGTCGGCTGAAAATACTTTTAAAAAATGAATAAAATATGTTTCAAAAAGCAATAAATTATAACCATTAATAAACTGATCAATTTCAGACTGGTTGACAGTAGTCATAACTAAACGAAGAAATTTGCTCAGTAAGTTGCATCCTATTTTCACTTTCTATTTCTGGAGGAAAATACATCGCGATTCAGAATGAGTAAAAATAATATTTCCAGTGTATATACGAAAAAATAGTAGAAATTAGCATAAATTATACCGCACCTTCATCAGCCTCGTACTCGTTGCCCAGCTCGTCTTCATCCACGTCCTCTCCGACGTCGTCTCCCGAGAGGGAAGCCTCATCATCTACGAACTTCTTGCTGCGAACCCTAAAAACTCCAAATTATTGAATTTTTCTTGATGTTTCACCGATTCATTAAATCTTATCTTCAAAATCCTAGAATGCTATTTGAACCAGATTAGGATTAAAAATAAAATTCATCAGTAATAATCAGTTCCAAAATTCAGGGAAAAGAGGTGATCTTCTTTAAAGAAATCCTCTATCAAAATTCAAAAGATATCCTTAAAAATTCACTCGGTTTTTTCAAGAATATATATTAAAACAATGTCCCTTACATTTTCTTATAGGTGTCTTTCTCGAGTCGTCTGATGACAGCCAACTCGTCGTTCTCATCAACCTCCCCGTCACTTTCACTCTCAACTTTTCCCTCCTCTTCTTCATCCGAATTCATCCCACTGCCTTCATCGACTTCCTCTTCCAATTCATCCTCGTCCTCCATCTCATTGTCGCCCAATTCACCCAAGTCTTCTGCAAGTTTTATTTTTATGGGAAATAATGACTTTTATTTGTTACAAATACTTTCAAGAAAAGTACAAAACATGATTTAATAAATACGAAGTAAATTTTGTGAGTTCTTTGAAACCTACGCAAATCTACATTTGTAAATTTCAATATTCAAAACCCTAGTTTATAAATGTTTCAAAGTTGGTGAAAGAGGAAAAAACAAATTCAGAACGTAATTTATAAATTTCTTGAAATCTATTAAAACTTTCTAAAGTTTTAAATAATCTCACCTTTCTCCTGCGAGCTCTCCTCGGTTTCTTCATCCAGAACGACTCTCTTCCTCTTGCCGGATTTGTTCGAACTGGCAGACTCGGGCCTTTCCTTTCTCTCCAAATCTTCCCTGCTCTGAGTCGAATTGGAATTCGACACATCGTAGATTTCAACTTGGATCTGAAAATGAAAACTTTATATTTGAAAAAGGTTGTTCCAAAAATCTCATAAATAGCATAGAATAAAACGTTGGTAAGTGTCTTCTGGAACTCAGCAAATGCAAAATGGTTTCTCTGAATAAAAACCTCCAAAGTATTTCATATTTCTATCTAACCCCAAAGCTATCTTTCATCAAAACCATTTTTACCACTTTATCAACTAAAGAATAGCCAATTTTCAAGACTTCTTTCAAACTAAAAGGTGAGTAGAAAAGTAATCGTATCTAGAAATATTTGAAAAATAACCTGAGGAGGAGGCGGGGCGATGTAGGAGTCGTCAGTGAGCGCTCTGTCCTCGTCGAGCATCGAACTTTCCGCGGGATTTTCCTCGTCTTCCTCGATTTCTCCTTGATTTTCCTTTTCCTTCTCATTTGCCGCTTCCATTTCATCGTCCGAATCTAGCAGCACCTTCGACTTCCGAGCAGAGCGACTCTTGCGAGGCACTATTTCGTCACTGAAACTAAGGCACTTATTTTTTGGCGAAAATATTGCGTTATTTTCATTTATTACCATTCTGAGGAATGATTCGATAAGTAAATTCTTGGAAACGTATGTCAGAGAATTTTCGAAAGTTGTTTATTATTTTAGAGTTCGTGGATCAGAGTATGTGCCATTTACCATTACTCTCCAAAAGAAGTTCTTCAATAAATAAGTGCTGTGAAACGTATTTTTTGTTTAAAATGCCCCATCCGATAACATGTGATGATCTAAAAACTTATCGAAAACAAACGACTAAAATAACTTTCTCTAGTAAATGCTCATTTTAAAGTCTACTTTTTCAGAAGAAAAAAATCTCACTCGTCATCATCCTCCACCTCTTGCTGCTTTTTCGCATTCAGAGGCGAGGGTGTTCGGAGAGTTTCCTTTTCTGTTTCCGGAACATTTCCAGCTTTTTCGGGAGCATGAGGAACATTCTGCGTTTCCTCCCTAATTGATCGATTCTGAGTGACGAATCTGCCCGAGCACAGGTTCATCAGATCGTCGTCGTCTTCGAGATTCGCCTCACCGAACGAGGAGAGCTGCAGAATGTCTGGAAAAAAATACCGTAATTCGAAAATTCGAAATTTTTCCTAAACAAGGGATTTTCAAGAAGATATAGATTCAGAATTTTTTCACGAAATAACATTTTTGAGACAAAAAAAGTCTTACGTCCATCAGTCTCGAAATCCTCCGTCCTCTCCTCAGGCTTCTTGACTTTCTGAACCCCATCGGCGAACCATTGTGAGAGTGATGAGGGCATCGAGAACTGCGTCATCTGCGTCGAACCCGATAAATTCAGCAGCTCGCTCTCGGGAACCGTCTGAAAAGTTAGAAGATTCATTTTCCCATCCGAAATGTTTATATATGATAAGTTTCATTTTGCCTGAAAATAATTTATAACTAGGAGAAATATACGATAGTATGAGATGAAATTTTCCAAACAAATTTCTCTCCGCTTTTGAAAAGGTAATCAAAAAATATTTACCGAAGTGTCAATATTCTCATGGAGTTTCGGAACTGACTCATCCGGTTGATTTTGAGTGAATGGGTCCGGAGTTTTCGATCTGAATATTTTAATCTCAAATTAAATTAAAACTTTGCAAGAGTTCTTACTTTGACTTTTTCTTCCTTTTCTTTCCGTTTTCATCTTCCGAACCCGAACTGAAATACTCCATTTCTTCCTCGTCCTCGGGGTCGATTTCACTTTCATCCTGAAACAAAAGAAATTGAACAATAGAATGTTGCATGAAAAAATTGAAAATTGTAAGAAAGAAAATTATTTTTCATAAAAAGTAAATTTTTGAGCAAATAGAAGAAAAAACTACTTGTTGGAAGAACTCCTCATTGTCCTCCATGTAGAGCTCTCTGCGCTTCTTCAGGCCTTCATGCCGCTTCCTGATCAGACTGTTCTCCATGTTCTTCTTCAACTGGGCGCGAGCCACAACTGAAATTTCGACTGTTTAATGAATAGATCCTTTCCTTTTAACTTTATTCAAATCTTTTTCGAATCATTATAAAAATGGTTTTTTTCAGAAATCTGATAATTAGAAAAAAAAAACTGACTAGGATTAATTTTGTTGAGCTTCGCAATATCAGCGACAGGGTTGGGCTTCTTAGACTTGATCGGGCCGAACTTCTTCTCGAACCAGTTGTGGGTCGGGTCGTCCTGAAAATAAAAGGATAAAATTTCTAGAAAATTTAGAAAAAAAGGTAATTTATTTAACTTCCTTAATCGAAAATTCGGAGAGCTAAAATCTAGGGACAAATTATAAACAAGAAATATTGGGCTGATGAACTTTGGAATATATGGGATTCTAACTAAATAAAACCGACCTTTTCATCGGTCAAATCGATGATTCCAGTGCCTTGCGGCTTTTTGAGTCTGACTGGGGAAATCTGCATGGCCAACTGTCTTCGACGCCTCGCCACCGGGCCCAGCTCTTTCCGCAACGACTCCATTTTTAGATCGTCTGAAATGCAATTTAAATATTTTCAAGTTCTATAGGAAAAATCTGTATTTTGATCGTCGAAAAATTAAACAGTTCGGTGAAGATATAAGTCCGTTCCGGCTATTAAATCAAAATAACTTTTCCTACTTCAAAATAATTTTTATCACCCACAAATCACAAAAATTCGAAGATAATAACTCTAATTATCAGGGTAATAAACTCACGCATATCCGGTTCAACGGAGGGCACTCGAAAAATCTCCTGCTCGGGTTCAGGATCGACTTTTTGAGGCGACTCCCCAACCTCTTCAAAATCCAGCTGAGGCCTGTCGCGAAGCGGTGAACCGGTCGCTTCAGACATTCTACTGCCTGAAATTAGCGAGATAATTGGGCAATTAACGAGAAAATTGGTCAATTAACGCGAAAATGAAGAGTTTTGAACGAATTCCCTCATTTGCGAATGGAGCAGAAAAGAAAGTGAAAGTCGACTTGGCGCGCGCAAATTCAAATCTGGCTTTTGGAAGGGCGATTGTACTGTCAGAAAAAGTAAGAAATCGGAAAAGTGATAGGAAATAAAAAATGAAAAGAAAAGAAAGCTGATCGGCAAAAAAACAAACAACCACTTGCATTTTTCATTTCAATCTTTGAATGATAATAATTTTTCGTCGATTTTCTATCAGATTCCTTCTCTAAACCATTATTGGGCGACGCACTAATTTTTAACTTATTTTTTTAAATTATTTTATTTATATATTAATTTCCACTTGTTATGGTCTGCCAGCGCGTAAAGGCGCTGGGCTCCGAGTCAACTCCCCCACTTTTTGAACCGCCCCAAGTCCCCCACTCTCTCTAGACTCATTAAAATATAGTGGCGAAAAAGTGGGGGAAGTCGACCCGGAGCCAGGGCACTGACCTCCCACCCACTGGTTCTTCTCTCCTACAATCACCCACCAAAAATTGGGTATAAAAGGAGAGAAGAGCCAGGAACGGGACTCACCTAGCTATTTGACTCAACTCTAGACTCTGTCGGATCATTCGCTATTAATCGTACTCGCCTTATTTCTTTGTTGTGAAATTGTCTATTCGAACAAACTCTAAGATAAACTACACTGTATTCTAATCAACCCTCCACTTCAAATCAGACAAAAAGGGCTAGCTAACTTGCTTGTCATAGGTCTCTTAACAAAGATGTTAGCTAATTTACCAGTCGAAATTATATTGTTGATCTGCGAATATCCTGAATTCAAAGACCTGGGACAATTGGCCTGGACTAACAATCGAATGATGCAAATAATCATGAAACATCTGCCGATATTGCTCGAGATAGTATTCGAGGGGAAAATCTTATTCTATCGTAAGAAATAATGTTGAAAGCTCAGTAAGAAACTGAAGCGATTCGTAATAATTTAGATGTATATTCAAATTATGATAAAGGAAGAATAGGCTTGTTCAATTCATCTACCTGTTCAGTAGAAGAGATTGCAAAATTTCACGATTGTTATTTGCCATATCAAGTAGCAACGACACAGAATAAAGTAAATTCTTATGTTCATTACTTTGAATAATTTCTTGGACTTCAGATTTTTGGAATTAACTACGAGAGTACACTCTATGAAACAAAACAATCATTTGAAATATATGACTTGAATACTCGACAAGTTTCGAAAGGTCGGCTCAACAAATCCATGAATGATCGATTCAAAGAGTTTTACAGGCCCAGACCCTCCTGAATGGCGTCAACGGGCATCTGTGGCTTATTTCAAAGACAAATTGTATTATTTGGGTGGATGGGATCCTAACAGATGGGAAGATGCGAATCGCGTTGATGTAAAAAGATGGAATGAAAGTCCATGAAATAATTTATTCAGGTTTTAATAGATGGAAAATGGCAAACAGGACCTGCTTTTCCTCTTCAAATTATGAGTGCTCAAACAATAACATGCGATGGAATTTTATACGGTCACATAATAGCATATTCATTATTATAATTACGATATTCAGTTATTATTGATGCATGGAGCAGTAATAACATATATCGATTATCACACGATGAACGGGAATGGATTGAAATGGGAAAGATTCCAGAAGGACGAGATTATTTCGGAGTTGCATCACTAAATGGAAAAATTTACATAACTGGAGGACAGGAATCGTTAGTTTT
This sequence comes from Diploscapter coronatus, assembly GCA_964036155.1. NCBI lineage: Eukaryota > Metazoa > Nematoda > Chromadorea > Rhabditida > Rhabditidae > Diploscapter > Diploscapter coronatus. Next base: position 9,506,031 of record OZ038423.1, read on the forward strand.
GTATGGCAAACAATGCATCATTATATATTTAGTGGTCAATTATTCAAATCCTGTCTGTGTTTCGACCCCTCAGCTCCAGTTAACAGTCGAATTTCTCGAATCACTGATATGAATTATCCAAGATATTATCATTCACTTGTTGCTGCGAATGGAAAATTGTATGTAATCGGAGGAAGGTGAGCTGAGATTTTGCATATCTTTATACGAAATATTTGTTAACTTAGATTTCACAATTCAATCGGGGAATACGATCCGCAAACGAACAAATGGCGTGAAGTCGGAAAATTAACATACAATACAGCTTGAGTATAATAATCTCAGATTTCATATCGAAATTTTATTCAATATAATGTGAAATAATAATCTAACTTCAATGAACATGATACAGACAATCCTCGAAGACATCCGAAAGTAATGAAGGATAATTGTAACTCAAATAAATATTCTTTAAAATATTTTAATCGAGAAATTCTGTAACCAAATCCAATATTTATTTTATGGTAGTTTCAATTCATTAAGATTACTTTATTAATTCACCAATATTAAAATTATCATTGAAAATCAACAACGATTACTTTACAAAAATACACAATTGTAGACTAGAATTTATGTCATATTTTACTACAAAATTAGGTCAAATGATGAGTTTGCATTTCGAACATGAATTTTGACCTAAAGTTTGATTTTTTCGAGATTGTTCATTACTTTCTATGACTCACTAGTTTTCAATGATAAGGCAACTTTTTACTTTCATACCATAGATACAAAGATAACGAAGATTGTATAAAAGATAGAATGCGTAATTTCTATGAAATAAATAAAGTTATTAGAAGCACGAGAGCTAGACTGCAAATAAAGTATTCAGCACCGAATTATTGTTATTAGACATTTGTATCGGACTCAAAATTGGGAATAAAATATAATATTTTTGAAGAAAAAAACTGAATTTCAAAGGCATACAGTTCGAGTACGAAAAATCGTTGAGCAATTGAAGAACTGAATAAAGTGCGCTAAATTTCAATTTTTGCAAAAGTATAAATGCTGTGAGGGAATAAAATAGTAGCACATAAATTTATAGCACAATTTCAACCGTAAATGCAAAAGTTTCATCTTAAGATAAGATATAATTTGAGAGCGTTTATAGGTGCACTAAGTTTTCGGATAAATAGATTATTTTGATGTGAAGAGAAACGATCTGATGAGACTAATTGTTGTAGACGTCCGACAGATTGGTCACTCTCAAAAATTAGAATACGACAAATTGGCAGTACATTGAGAGGAGTATAAATAACAAGGGTCAGCATTGTCATTACCAAAAATGACACAGCTTAAATCAAAACCGCAGACAGCAATGGTTTCACGAGGAGAAATGACTGATGCTCCCACTACTCGGTCGCTATTTATACCCCTCTCGATGCGATGCTTGATTAGTCGTACGCGAAGTTACAACGCTATTTTTGAAAATTATCAATTTGTCGGACGACTACAATATTATGATCTAATGAAATTTTTTAATAATGTGATTTCAAGAGATGTTTGCTGATACTCCTTTTCGCTATCTTTATTGAAATCAACATCTTGCAATGAGTAAGAAAGAAATGAAAATTCAAGGTCAGTGAGAAGGCGTAAATGTAAATTTGATTCTTGAATATTCATTTTATTTATATATAGTTAATTAGTTTTATTGCCTCCGCTGAGCCAACATAACCTTATTGATGAAATTCACGACAGCCGAAGCGGGCTGTTCAGGCTCGAATTCGGCGAAGACGTGACAGGCATTTTCCATCGATGAAGGCTAAAATTCGAAAATTATCATTAAAAAATTTCATCTCTAGAAATTTGACCTTTCTCGCAACGAAACCGAACATTCGGGCAGAAGCAACGCAACCCTCATGGTGACCCAATACCAGCGAATTGTCGAATCTGAAATTATCTACTTTTGAAAGAAGCTTTTGGATAACAGTACCGTCTTTCAACAGGATCCATTCCCGCATAAATGACGGAGTTGACGGGGAAGTGTCGTCGGAAGAAGGCTTTTCGCGTGTTGTCAGTTAGGGTGACTCCCTGGGACGAGACCTAAAATACGAAATTCCAGACGACGATTTGGAGAAGATGCTAGGAGAAACCTCTTTAAATGAATACTATTATGATAGTTTGTAAATGGCGAAGTGAAAAAAAAACGTCTTTTTTCTGATTTAATGAAACGAGTAAATGTGTAATGCACTCTTCTCCTGTACAATTTCTACCAGTTACACTATAGCATTCAATCATTTCCCCGTAGCATCAATTCTGGGTTATCCGCTTTTATTGAATGTGTTCAGCATCATTCTTTTTTTTTTCTTCTTCTAAAAGTTGTTACCTTGAAATGAACCGAGACAGGTTTGAATTCTCCAGAAATGGCCTCTTCCACGGTGTAACTGATGGATCGCTTGATGCATTCGGCGCCGGTTAGGGATTCAACGTCGATGCTTCCAACGTACGACACGTTGCAGGCTGAATTGCTTTCAACTACTAAACTCGAATTCGTCGTGATAGTCGTATACCTGCGCCCTGCTCCAACAGCGCCTGTGCGGCAGAGATGTGCTCAGGAGTGGATGCTGGATCGAAGTCTGGCAGCAGGAGCTTCGCTGGAAGAGCCAAGGGAGTGATCGAATGCTGGTAGACCAAGGCTGATAGCGAGCCAAAAACGGGCTAAAATTTGGGAATTGAAAAGAAGAAGAAAAAAAACCCCCCTCTTTTTTGGTGCTATATTCTAACCTCATTGTTGCATCCCTTCAATTTGACTCCTTTCGGCGATGGCTCGATTAAGAAGTGTCGGACCAATTCGGTTCCATCGCCTGAAAACATTTCCTTTTCTCTTTGGGTTTCATAAATTCCCTGCACCAATAGTCTATTTTTGCTTTGAATGAGTGCCAAAAGCAACAAGGCCCAAAAATCTAGTCTCAGAGCGAAATATGCACAAACAAAATCTAGCATTTCCGGGATTGGCAAGTAGAATCGAGAGCAAGCGCCCCGAATAAGTGGCCTCGGGGGATGAATCTGTTGTCTCGATACATTAGCAGTGACAATAACAGGGCTTATGAATGTGACCCCCTGAAGTCTAAAACGGCTTTTAAGCTTGACAAATGGGGAATTATATCGCGCAACAAGTCAAAAATAGCATGATACAAAGAATATGCCTGAGAAAATGCAACAAATGGGATATTTTACGAATTTGAACAGGTTTGTTTTCCTTTAGGATTTTTTGAAAATCTATTAAAACTGACTAATTTTCTTCAAACAATTCTTCACAAATTCACTCTTTCTCGATTTCTATGCTTTCCTGCTTCCTCTATCTTCCAATTAGGGAATTGTAAATGTTAGCTTGGAAGTCGTATATTTGTAGAAAATCTTAGGCTATGTTTGGGCAAGCTGTTTTCGCCGACCGTAAAATTAACACTTCAGCGACTTTTTTTTATTTATTTTCGCAACAACAATTTCGCCTCCCTCTGATTTTATTTTGTCCAGTCTTTGTTTTAGTTTTTCTTGCATTTACTTTGCTGTTTTTTCATTGCCTCGAGCGGGCCTCTTTCCGTTTCCCTCAAAAGGCGCAGTTTCCTGTGCGTTGCGTGAGCAGACACAATGAAGCCTCCATAAAACGAAATCAGAACAAAATGCAAACGAAATTGGCTAAGAGAAGGAAGGCAGAGAAAAATACGAGATGGGCGGATTTGCATGGATACGTGCACTTCTAAATTATCATCAAACTTTTCGAAACGCTATGGAAATTTTCATATTTTAATCCTTCATAGAGACTGGTTTTTAATATTTGGACTTGCAACTATTGTTCTGGTCAAATGAAGCGAAGTCTTGTGTGTTGAAAATAGGTAGAAAAGGCGAGAGAGGCAGCAGAAATTGCGTACCACTCTTTCCATTGTCCTGCGCCGACTCTCGTGCTCTCTGCTTTAGCCTCTCTTTGCGCATAGTTCATACGCGCATTTCTCGCAAGGCGTGTTTTGACACACGAGACTTCACTTCATTTGACCAGAACAATCTCCTAATTGAAGTGTTTAATCGTTGAAATTGATACCCGGTTGAACGCCAGGTGGAGGTTGAGCGACTTTCAGTGCCAGTCCGAATGCTCCAGGGAAACTATTAGAGTCTCGGACCACAAATGTTCCAGGAGGCTTGTCTCGCAACATGTTGATTGCTGAAATTAAATTGGTTCATCGTAAAAATGCCTAGAGATTTGTTTCAAATTCGATCACATGTTTTTCTACGTTCTGCACTATTGAATTTCATAGTCACCCCAAAATAACGCTGACTTCCCTATTCAGTGAGCATTCACACTCGCCAGCATAATTGAATTGTCACTCCAGATTGGGGCGCATGTCACAGCTATGGTCAATAAGCTAGATTTTATCTGGTGCGTTCGCAATATAACTTTCGTGAATTCGATAGCGCCACATGTCAGAATGAGCTTGATTCTTATCATTTATCAAACTGTCATGGGTCGAGAACATGCTTCACCATATGTTTGAGAGAATTTATTGAATCCTGTCATTTATCAAAATCTTAGAAATGTTCCTGTCGGACCAGGAGGAGTGGGACACTTGAAACTCATTTCACGATTTGTCACATGTGTCTAGTGATAAATGTGATCTTATCAGTCGGTCTATGAGATATTTCGAATGTTCATCATAAATCCCCGACAGCTTTGCACCGATTATCGATTATTTTATCCAAGGACTCGGTTGAGCTTTAAACTGCAAAGGTCGACAGAGTTATAAAGAAAAATATCAGAAAGAGTATCAATATAAAGAGAGTTCGAGAAGCAGAACCCGCACAGAGAGAATGTTTGGGAGGGAGTCAGAGAACTCAAAGAGTGCCAAAATGTTGTGTAAAGTGCCGCAGGCAGTAGCAGAGAGTGATAAGGCATAACAGGAGCTTTATCCAGACTTGATGCAGCTACTCTCACTTTCTCATACTATTTCATCGCTTTCGTGTCGTCTTTCGAGGTCACAGAAGATAGAATGTGCGCGCCCTAAGTTCTCTTATTATTGATGATATCCTTTCCGGCCCGTACCAAACGCATAAACAATAACTAGCAAAAGCAAAGATAGACGTCGAAAGATAAGGTCAAAGCCACGAATTCGTGATATTTAATTTAAAACGTAACTTTGTTTGGAAATTTATAGATTTTCGTATAACTTCAAAAATATTGAAAAGCGAAGCCAATGATTTTGCCAATTTCATTTCTTTTGAATTGAACACAAATGCTCACCGAATATGAATCCCTTATGTGCGTCTGTTTCACCAAACGCAAAAACCCACATTTCACACTATTTTACAGCCAAAATATTGAGTCAGAACCCCTGCCGCAAAACCAGCAGAAACAACGAACAGCTGGGGGGACACGACCATTAACGCTTTTTCGATATTAGACTTTTTCATCCAAAGTAAACTGAATATCTTTGAAAAGGGGTTAACGGAACGATTTCATTTTGGCAAGAGTTCAAAGATTTTGTTTGGTTTCGACTCATGAAAATAAATCTAGGTCCAAATTCTATCACTTTTATTCTATAGGAATTCCTCGTTACAAACCTAATGCGGTTATCCTAATAGGTTCCTGTTCTTTTTCCTATTTTCTGACATTCCCTTTACAGAACTTGTTCTCATTATTTCCACTATCTATCCAATTTACAACGACTTGTTAACTTTGGAAAAACTCGTCAAAACCGAATTAACTTGAAAAATAACGATTTCTTCTAATTGGAATCATGTTGGCATCTTCCCGAGGGTGATATTGATCAAATTTGAAACGAGATCACGTGTTCTCAATAACTATCAAATTTTGCTTACCTTGCTCTCTGGAAATCGTCGGCTTATACCAATACTTTGAAGTGTCCTTCACAAATACTGGGTGATGGTGGATAATTTCGGATGGATCTGGAAATGAGATTATGAAAACGCTATTTTTATCCTTCATCAGGATGGTATTTTCACTAACATCCTTTGAGCAATCCCCTGACATCACTAATCCCTCCACCACTCGTACTGCTGATATTATTACGATTCTCGTCGTTTTCCGATGTCATTCGCTCCCCAGAAGACGTTGATGTCGTCCCGGAGCCTGAACGCAGTGGTTTGCCATTTTCCTTCCTGGCATCTATCGGGCTTCGTAGAATCGACGATCGGTCAGAAGAGCACCCAGATGATTCGGACGACGCCAACGAAGCTCGTCGATCCTTCTCATTTCTTCCGGGCGACGACAATTTTCCAGCCGAAGAACTGCCGCTTGGACTGGGCAACCCGAGGGGAGTCGTTCCAGTCGAAGGCTCGCCTTTCTTCATGTGAATAATCAAAGTTGCAGCGTGAGGCGACGAGGGACTCCTAGAGCCTCGCGATGAAGACGGAGACCGTAGCCTTGGTGAGTGCCTAGGTGATACGGGGCCAGATGATTTTATAATTGGGAAGGGTTGTGAAGGCGATTTCGGCGATTTCGTGGGAGATTTCGAATCGGTTCCATTAGACATAGGGGAGGTACGGATTTTTAGAGGAGCAATGGTCGAGTAGACGACATTTCCGGAGGAATTCGAATTTCCGGAACTCGTTCCAGCGACCCCGTTAGGCGAGGACATGGGAAAACGATCTCAGTGATAAGATAAATTGATTGGAACTTTGGAAATCAAGGAGGAGGAGGAGCAGCAGCAATTGCTTGAAGGTTGAATGGAAAAGATAGGCTGTGTTAGTGATGCCGCCAAACGGCTGTCGGGAAAAGAGAAGAAGAAAAAGATGGAGCGAGGAAAGAGTGAGAGCGCCTCGCTCCGCCTCTTTCCTTCTCCTCTGTTCCTGCCTTTGCCTAACCCTAAGGCCAAGCAGCACTTTCGGCATGAGAATCCGAGTGTCCCCAAGGACTTAGCCACGCCCACTGCATTCATTTCTCGTGTATTTCTGTTGAAAAGCCCCCTACTCGAATTCATCATTTTTCATGTTAATTTTATCTAAGACGTGAAGCTTCCGATGAATTATACGAACTTTTCTTACTTTGTCCATTTCCTCTTGAATCTTCCGATATTCCAGAATAGCAAAACTAGACGATTTTTGAGATTTGCAGGGGTAATTCGAAAGAAAAAGACAGGAAAATGGAGGAATGAGAATTAGGGGGAAGGAGGGTGACCTTGCCAGAAAAGACAATCCATTAAAGTGCAGAACAGCAGTTGATAAAGGGGACGAATTAGAAGCGAATAAAATGAGAGAGCGACAGAAATCGCGATGCAATAAACCGTCAGAAAGTAGATGTGCACCACAGGTGTGAATTTGATGACAGTAAAAAAAATCTTCTCCCCCGAAATCTTTACGATCTTTCCAACACCGATAACTTTAATTAGATCGAAAAATCAAAACTGAGTATTTTTCAAGATCTATATCAAAAGATTTCCGAAAAAAAACTATATCTGCATAGTGTTTTCATCTTTCTGCTCATGCGCTAGTAATAGATAGCAAACTATTTCGGATCGGTTCCAAGTTGAATACAAACACAAAGTGTTAGAGGAACGTAAAGGGCGGCAAAATATCACGAGAAAAGACGACGCACTAAAGAAACAGAATATGATATTCCTTAGAAACGAAATATGAGAAAGAAAACTGCTGAATGAAAAGAGGAAGAGGGTGATAGAAAAATGCGAGGTAAGAAATAGAAATACCTATAAAAAAAAAAGTGAAAGACAGCCGAAGTTAGCAGCATGTATGTTTGCTTAACTCCCATAGCATTTCACTGCTTTTTTGTAGGCGAGATGTGTGCTGGGCATTTTTGTGTGTCTGCGAGTTGGCAGAAATCAACACGGAAATCGTAGCACTTTGAGTAATATTGAAAGATCTGGCGTTTTCAAAATTTAGTAATGTGCTTTAGCAATTTTTGAAAACTAACCTAAAACTGTTATTTCAAACCAAATACATTTGGGAAAATAGCATATAATACACTCGAGAGGATTGCTCAAAGATGTCTTCTGGGGGATATCAAACTTGTTGATATTTATGCTGAAGCAGGATTTGTTCTTTCAACAGTGTGCAACAAGTTGATAATTGACTTGTTTACAGCTAAAAATACCACAATGCGATTGCACTTCAAGAACGTCTCTGCTATGGAGAATCATGGATAGATCAGCCTTTAACTCACCGACAGAAGTCAGGGACGATCGTCGACTGAATTGACCGTATTGCGATCGAGGCGACGCGGCTCTGAAGAAAACCAAATAAGGAAATTGGCAAAATGTTATGTATGGAACTGCAATAACTGAATATGGCACAAAATTTCTCTCGTCAAAATCCACTATTCTCAGTTTGATTGTGTACTTCACTTGAATAATGAACAATTTATATGAGCGTCAAAATTTTATGCCTTCATCGAAAATCACTTGACAATTGATCATCAAAATCGTAGTTCTCAGTATTTAGGTACTTGATCTGGATGGCAAATTTCTACTATTGAATGTAAAGCGTTCTCTATACCGATTATTGAGCGTGCTAGCTCTATCATTCCCATTGCCATAGCCTACAGGCGTTCCAGTACCGCTGCCGTGTGTACCGTTGCCGTGTGTACCGCCGCCGTTTGACGGACCGCTATTCGAGTTTTGGCTGTAGAGCAGAGGATGGAAGGGTAGTGGAGTTTCCCGAGATACAGGGAACGCCGGCGTCTCACTGCGTTGGAGGACTACGCTCTGAAGACATAATAATTTGATATAAAAGTTTTGAGAATAACGCATTGCTCATTAGAGCCATGAGATTTTTCCGGTTTCGAATACTGAAAATTTTTCATTTTGGGTACCGAGAGTTTCGATGTTAAATTCATTCTTTAAAATGAAGATAACTTTAGGTTTCGGTGTCGAAATGTTTTAATTTGAAATTTACCACGACTCTGATACTCAAAATCTGAGTGAAGAAAATGACTAACCCTTTATTGTGTATTTTGCAAAAAAAAAATTATCATTAGGATTAAGATGACATCGGTTTAAAGTTAATGGAAGCGGTCGGAATTAAAATTGCACTGATTTGGTTCGTTGAGTTATTTGATTGAAACCTACATTCTCCGGGAAATATCTTCCACAGGGTGTTTCAGATCTATTGAGCGTTCCGCTCGAGTACATTTCCCGTGCTGGCGTCTCGGCACGGTAGATTGCCGCAGCAACGCGTTCCTAAAATGGAACATTTTGGTATCGAAATCTATCGAACATTCAATTTTGCGTCATTTGCCGTTGTCACAATGCAATTCGATACCTTTACACACTGACAGATGTGTTCAGGCACAGAGATATGTGTGACGGGAGTGTCTTTGATTTTAAAATAATTCTGCGTCAAAATCACCGAGACTCGAGTGAAAACTTTAGTCGCTATGAAAAGATTTTCGAAATAACTCATTTACTTGAAAGATAAAATAAAATAGTTGCTATGTGAAGGATTGATTTTTGAGAATGGTATTTCTAGACATATCGAAAAGTTCACTACTTTACCCATCATCTCATTTGAACACTTACAAAACTTTCTATTGTCAGTTTTTAGTTTTCGAATAAATTGTCGGTAAACTGGGTATAATTTCCAAAGGAATGAGTTTTTACCTGCCCAGAAATGAAGTGAGTAGGTGTTTGGGATCGATAACTGGACTCATTGAACTGGAACGGAGGTCGAGAATCGCCGGCACCGAATGATTGACCTCGTCGGAGATGTGAGTGTCCGTGATGAGAATAAGCACCTCGGCTATCTGGTCGATCAGAAGCGGCGTAACTTGGCTGAAAATAGGACACTATGATGGATTGAAAGTGAAGGTACAGTAGCGCGGACAAAAATATTCGATCACCTATGAACCTTCGAGTGTTTGGTTTAGCATTTGTAATAACTCATTCGGAATGAAATTTTTCAGATTAAGCGATCATCGCAAGCGTCAAAACCAGGCACTCAAATTTCCATGAGCTGTTGATACTTTTATCCGCTACTTTATATTTCTCGTATATAAAAAATGTTTCCTAAAGATTGAGGATAATCATAATACTGTTCATTATTGCTTGAAGTATTAATTCTCATTGTCCAACTTTTAACTCAAGTTACTAATAAACTCGATATTTCATTACCTGAACAATGCTATTGAGTGTGGAGAAATCAAAGTCGTCGCTGGTTGCACCACCATTTAGACTTCGATAATTCTGAAATTATCTCTCAAATACTTTTCTGGCGAAAATAATTTACATCAACGCTAGGCGTAAGTCGATCACTTCTGGCTGGACTTCGACTGCGTTCACGAGGTGGTGGAGTAGGTGGCTTCCCACGGATTTGACGAGCTCGTCTGAATTCAAGATGTTTAGTGTTGAATTGAAGAAATTCATTTGATTTTGATCTTTAACTATTGTTGATATTATCGACTGGGAGAGAACGTCGATATCCAAAAAAATTACGCTATTCATCTCGTTTCTCTTCTACGCGACTCACTATTTCGCTCCAAATTCGATTTCTAATTTCTACACGTGAATATCGACTTTGCCCTCCAATCAAAGATCATTTGGTTAATTTGTAAATACACGTGAAGAATTAGGAAAAATAAAAATTCTAGACTTTTGAGCGCTATTAAACACTTTTTGACGATGCAAAAATGATCAGCATCATCGGAAATTCTTGCTTGAGAAGCTTCATCAAAACCTGGGAATTGCTAGGTGGGAACATCCTTTATTAGAAAAGTTGCACGATTGCATGATTGGAACTTTCGAAGGGTACACCATTTGATAATAGTACCCTATTGACTTTCCTTCACGAAATGCTAACTTTTGAGGTGTTCAGCTTCGCAATGTTTCGAAAAGGTTATTCTCAAGAAACCCATTTTCAACTCATCCAAAAAGTAATACTTTTAGCAGATGCATAAATCTATTCGCATCTTAGACTTCTAAAATAACCTGGGTGAATCATCGAATGGACTGTGAGTGTTTTTGAGTCGTTCTTCTTCCCGCTTGAATTCGGCCAGTGGATCGATTGCGGTGCTTCTTGGATCGGCATACTCATTGACTTTCTCATCCTTTGCTTTTAGCTCCTAAGATTAAAAGATGTGGATTTCATTGAGAGAATTTCAAGGGTTTACCTCAAGGAGGACCTTTTCTTGTGTCCTTCTCCTAGCCAAATCGGGGTCGACATTTCGGTTGCTTTTGGCTTTTTTCAGCTTTTGATTCAGCCAGTCATCGGCCGCATCGACTACATCATTGCGATGTTCCCCAGGGACGGTGTGAGTACGCTCGCTGAAAATTTATGCATGAAGAATTATTAAAATTTCTACATAATAATTTTCGCTTATTTTCTTTTTCCAGAAAATTTACATGCAAAATTTTCGCTAAAATTTCACATGAGTGATTTAGACTACTTTCAATTTGACAAGGAGACAGATATCTTATCCTAATCATAATGGATAACTCATCCGGTTTTTCATCATTTTAAAAATTATCGAAATTTTTGTAACCTAGAAGAAGAGTCCTCTTCCTCAATAGCTGGAAGCTTCCTTTCGAAGCTCATGGACGAATTTTATGTATTCGTAGTAGAGGGACACTAGAATTTGATGTAACCGCAGAGAATATGAATATTTCCCGAATAATGTGCAAGAAAGAATTCGTCGAGGGAGAAAAACAAAACAATGCAAGAATTTTGGAAATGTCGACTGCAGAGAGAGAACTGATGAAATAGGGGAAAATATAGATGAATAAAGTGAGCGTACAACAAGGAAAAGCTGCTAAATGACAGGAAATTTGAGAAATAAGTGAAAAAAGACGCTTTGAGCGAAAAAGGGTATCAAGAGAGACGCGAAGACAACTTCGAGATAAAGGCTATTGAAACCGCGAAAAGATGCAGAAACTATCGAAATATTGTAAGACAAAGACGAATATGAAAGGAAACGTCCAAAGCAAAATGGACAAATCCATATTCCATGAATAGAAAAATAAAATGCGGGAAAGGCTTTTGAAAAGCGGAACGAAAAGCCGGGAGAGAAATGAAGGAGATGGAGAGAATTAGAAACATAGCAGCATGACAAAAAGACAAACCCCAATAAGTGCTGCTTCAGGGTCTAATTAGTTGGGGGCAATTATGATTTTTTTTTATGATTCAGAGGAATTCTTTTTGGCGGAATTTTAATTAGTTTTTAGGCATTATTAGAATTCGTTGTGATTGTTCATCATGGGAAAAGTGTGGATTCTTTGAAAAGTAGAGAAATTATGAATCCTTATAATTTCTAGCTGTCCCGCTACTTTGCATTCCGAAACTTACAAACTAATAATCATCAATTTAGTGGCCTCGTTTTCATGATATGTTGTTTATTGAAGAGCTTATTTGGTGGCATTTTATAATCGCTTACTGATTTCCTGACACGGCCGCAACGCTTCTGCAGTTCCTATTTCTGTATTGGTCTCTAGGGTCCCTCAAGTCAGAATACGATGATGCTGGTGGCATTGGTCCATTCAGATGTGGTTTTCCTGCATGGTATCCTCCGGAAGTACGTTCGCTGCTCATCGTTGACGCCAGAATATCGTCGAGCGGGTCGCTGAAGTTGTGTTTTGGTCGAAAAATGCAAATGGTATCGTCAAAACTTGCTTACGTAAACTTTTCGACTGGCTGATAATGCTTTCGCGGAAATTCGACACTTTTCGCACCCATGTGTTGTTGCCTTGGCGGTGGTCTAACAATCGAATAGTCGATATTTGTACTTTTAATTGGCAATCAAAGAATGAATTACCTCGGTGCGGTTTTGGATCCATTCGTGTAATTTAGGTAGTAGTCGGGATCGCATAGATCGTCCATATCACTGCTGAAATCAAAATACTTAGGGTTATTTGTGCAAACTTGTAAATCACATAATCTTTCTGGATAGTTCATTCATTCATCGGAATCTCTCGCAAACTCATTGCTGCTGTTTTAATATCATCAAATTTTTCAACATCTAGTTGATTGGAGAGATAAAGGTCTTCGTTGCAATGTTTTTGCCAAGGCAATTGATTAACGGCGGAAAGTCTCTGATAACGTGTAATCACTTATCACTGATAAAGAAATCGAAAAATGAAAAGAATGCTGCCGAGTGTTGAGGAAAATGCGTGCAGAAATCGATGGAACTGATATCGGTCAGTTTCAAATTAGTTGCCTAATGAAAGCGCCTAACAATAAGTTTTAAATGCTTTTTTCTCTTAGAAACTGAATTTTCCTTATTTTGCTAGTCGAAATGATAAAATTCAGCGATACTTTCAAAACTGATAATTTTAGTGCTACTTTAAAAGCAAGAATAGCGAACTCGGAAAATGTCAGTAATAGGCTGCACTCGTCAAAATGCATTATTTTCAAAAAAAATCGGCAACTAATTTGAAATAAACAAATGAAAAATGGAAACTTCGAAAATGTTATTGATAGGAAAGCAGAAATCAATAGTGTGTTGGTGTCAGAATCAAAATAAAATTATCGAAGGAAATTTGAAATGAAAACAATCGAACTAAATGATAGGCGCTCTCTCACACTCATTTCTTACCATGTAATTGTAGGTACGTTACTGAATCGTCAAAGTCAAATATTGTTAGTTTTTGAATCGCCACAAAATTACCTATACTGCTCATCGTTGAGTTGTCGATAGCTACCGTAGCGAGTCTTTAACCGACCGGACCCAGTTCTTTGCAGGGTTGACGTTGGTGTAGCGGTGGCTCTTTGAGCCTGGTCGAAAACCTAAGGCGATATTTTTATCAAAGAATCGATTTTGAAATGATGAAAATCCAAAGAAATCGAAAAACTCGTCCATCCTTCATAGAACCAGATGACACTTTTCTTACCAGAGGCTTTTCTGCCCGATTATCTGAATAATCGTTTCTCATGTAGTAGGGCTGTGCGGCAACTGACTGACTTCGAGTTGGAATACGGGCCAGTTCGTCGAGTAAAGCTTGCTAAAATAAATTGCTTTGATAAGGCGATGATGTCGTAATAAGAGGATTATCAGTGATTAACAAAATTTTCATTTTATCTTTTCAAAAACAACAATGATCTAGTGTTCTTCCTAAAGATAAGAAAGTCAAATTTAGGAAGAGAAGGATTTGCAAGATTGAATCATTATGCTAATAGAATAAAATGGAAGCCTCAATTATAAGTGTGTAAGCCTAATAAAACATGACACCCAATAATATGGCTGCGCTTTGTAAGAGAAAATGATAGGGGAAACTATGCTGAAAAGGAATGCTGTCACTCGCTCCGCCCTCAAAAACTAATTGCTTGAAAAACGAGAACCCGTTCTGATGATAGGTCGCCCGCTTCACTGAAATCGAGGTTTGTTTCTGAGATTTTATTGGCACTTACAAATCAGCAAAATCATAAATGCTTTAGAAAATCAGTTAAAGATTGAGCAGTTATCTATTAATGATGGCCCCTAAATAGTCTTACTTACTTTCTTGATATAAATCCCATACGATATAACCATGATTTGAATATGACGACTGGCCAGATTATTATTGAATATGAGAGAATTTCGGGTTATGAATACGCAAGAGTTTTGGGCATCGGTAATGGGTAGCGCAAAGGCTGCGCATACAAGAATAGGATAATTGTAGGAGTGAGGGAAGAGAGTATGAGTGAAAGGGATAGAAAGAAGGTGTCAACAGTCATAACCTATAAATGGAGCCCTTACTCTTTCTTTCTTACAACTCTCCTTGCGAGTATTTCTTTCCTCTTTATTATTTGCATTTTCTCTTCCATGCAATCGTAAACTTTTATGATGTCATCAAATCTTGAATGCGCGCTTCATGTGAAAGTGCGTTGTGCACATACGTAATCATTAAATTTAGACACCGTGAAAGTTCAAAGAGAAGCGCGCCTACACTTTACTAATAAAATTTTTGAGGCTATTTTTGGAGTGTTTTCATTTTTACCCACCTGTTTAGCGGCCTCAATTTCATCTTCCCATTTCGGTGTCTCGTCACGTCTGGGAATATCAGCAGGGAATAATTGAACCTAAAATCACAAATTAGGTGC
The DNA here is from genome assembly GCA_964036155.1 of Diploscapter coronatus. Classification (NCBI taxonomy): domain Eukaryota; kingdom Metazoa; phylum Nematoda; class Chromadorea; order Rhabditida; family Rhabditidae; genus Diploscapter; species Diploscapter coronatus. The sequence continues at coordinate 9,521,031 of OZ038423.1, forward strand.
TCATGTTGATTGCCGAAAAACTTTGATGTTCAAGAATCTCATATTCTCCAAATTTAATTTTAGCAATAGCAGTTCTTTTCATCTCCTATGTGCAATCTCAAATATTGAGGATGAGAGTGCTTGAGGGTTCCGGAGAAATAAAATCTATGATATGATGAAAAGGAATTATTTTTCTCGATGTTCACAATATTGCGGATATGTTGAGACGAAAATTGTACCCTTCGAATTTCGTCGGGACGCACATCGTCGACGTAGTCTTCACGTCTTTCGATTGTTCGCGTGAGTGATAATCGGCGCGGTGGACGTGGATTTTCGAAGGTCTCTTTCAAAACCTTGGCCGGAACATATGAAAAGCATTTCGAGGCTTTGTCGTATCTAAAACCCAACGAACTAAATCAATTTTGGAAGATAGTTGGTCACCGGTCTTTCCCAATTAGATTCGTATCAGGCTCTATATTCGGAGCTGCAGATGGTGTATTTCTGCCGAGTTGACCCTCTTTTGGGCTGGGTGGTCGATGTGTTAGAGGTCTGACGTGAGCTGGCAGGACTCCGCGTCTAAAATCGGCTTGTTCATTAGTTTTTGAGATTGCATAAATTACGGTTCTTGGTGCTGATATTCCGGCTCATCCATAGCCGACGCAGATCGTGGCTTCGGCGGCACTGGCGGTGGCGGCATTTTGTTGTTTTTCGTCGGCGAACCCTAGAAATCGATAATTATTCATTTTTTCCAACTGAAAAAGTACCAAATTTCTATCCTCCTTCTCGGCGAACGTATCCCTCTCTTCCTCTGCGTCTCTGTCCTTGTCTATGTCTGCGTCTCTGGGTGGCTCTTCGTCGTCTTGCTCTTTCACTTCCTTTGCCAGAGGCAGCGAGAATGGTTTTTTTCGGATCTCGCTGTACTCGACCACAGGAACGGACGAGTCTGAAATTACAGAATCCTAGGCGAGAGTATAGAGAAAGTAGAGTAGAGGAGAGTAAGGGTAGAGAACGTAGAGGTGAAATTAGATATGATGATAGTGATAAATCCAAAAAGCATGAGGAAACGAGCAACGAAAGTAGAATAAAGTAAAAGTATACGAATCCTAAAATACTTTTTATCTTTCAGTGAATATTTCGCATTGTGTCAAACTCAATTTTCTGTAGTCAGAAGAATTGATTGATTATGAATGAGTTTCATACTGTGCGCATAAGACAAATTTTAGGAAAAGCAGCCTATCTGATTTTTTTAGGTAAATTCGACTGACAATAACTATTTCTGTATTACATCTTCGTGAATAAAACTTTATGATCTTTCCAATCAATAACCTAAAATCTACTAACTTTAACGAGCCCTAGGCGAATGAATGTGCTTCTCCAAAGGAAAATAGAATAAAACAAGCCGAGAAAATGATTGCCTCTAGCTCCAGAATCAGAAGATTTTGGGCGAAAACACGGGAAAAAAGTGAGAAATGAGGCGCTGCCGACTACCTATCGGAAACGGGAAGCAGAGAAATTTCATCGACGAGAGAAAAAAATGAAAGGTATAAAGTATGAGATGGAGCAAAAAATTGGGCGAAAAGTTATAGAAAAAGAATGAAAACATAGAGCGAGAGATTTGGAGATAGCACAGAAAGAGAGGAATGGGTGAGAGAGAATGAGTTAGAGGAGTAGGCGGCTGGCGCTAGTATCTAGAGCTGAAGAAGCAGAGGCGCCCACACCGGCAAAATCCTTTGCCAAGGGAAAGAGCTTCAGACTCGATGGATAGCTCAAAGACGCAGATACAATGGGATCAGAGGAGGGTGCAGAGAGTGAGGCGAAAATGAAATGATAAGGAGATATCGAGATAAAGAAAAAGATAAGGTGATGTTGAGAGGAAAAGCGACAGAAATCGGAAATATTATGGGTTAAAGAGGAAGATTTTGGGCTGAGACTGGGAGATTTTGAGAGCGTACGAGATAAAGGGGGTTTGTCTTTCTGATCGTTGTAAAGTCACTGTCCCGGCAGCTAGCAGGCAAAGGCAGATCTGAGCCCGAGGCTATCGAGCCGAAGCGGCAAAGAGAGGGGGAAGAAGAAGGGAAGAACTTGCCCAAAGCTATCAGATTATCGATTCGATTTCGCGCAATATGCCCAGAGACGAAGGTAGAAAGGAGATGAACACGGGAGAGTGAATTTGAAAAATTAGTAAATTTTGAATACGAGTAGTGAAATTTTTACGGAAAAGTGAAATCTTGGGAGCAAAACACGAAATTAATAAAAATCAGAAGAGCAAACTATGAAGGTGAGAATCAAGTAGTAAGGATTAAAAATTAGACAGGATTTATAAGGTTTAGGCTAGAGATCGGATGAGGTATCTTGAAGATCAAATGCTCTTGATATTCAACTTTATGATAAATCACACTGAAATAAAGAAAATAGCTTAAAATCAAGGTAGTTGAAATTCATAAACCTGTGAGTAAAAGTTAGAAATCGGATAGTCTTATTGAAGATCAATGAATCTTGAATCGAGATTTGCGAGCTTGTAGGTCTTGAAAGATTACAACGGATAAAAATGATTGAATACGCGCATCAAATGCACAATTGATAAGCATTGAAACGAAATGATAAAAATCAATGAAACTGGCGCAATTAATGAAAAATCAATTTGTCGCCAATTTCCAGAAAATGAATAGGCCTGATGTTACAAAAGAAATCGCAGAAAAAGCACATCGGAATTGATCGCGTAAGATTGATGAGTGAAAATAGAAACTCACATCTTTAGAAGAGAAGCTGAAGTGAGAGTATCGATGTGAATAAAAAGTGAATAAACAGATGTTGGCTTTGATTTTGATTCAGAAAAATAGTTTTAGAAAAAATTGAAACGACTTTTCTTTTAAAAATACAAAAAAATCGATAATTCCTCAAATTTGTTCAAATTTGGAAAAATCTGACAATGAGATAAATGACCGGGCACGAGCTTGTAAGGGTGAGTGTGTGAGGGACGATATGAAGATGAACGGACACAGGGCCAAGAAACAAAATATCTAGGCGACTAGAGGGTATTTTTAAGCGTTAGAAATACAATAGATCGCAGAGAAAGCGAGAAACAAACTGACCAACTGCTACATTTTGTGCCCTGGGCTATGATGAACGGATGAGAGAGAAAAAGATTGTAGGAGAGTTGGGGAGAGAGAGAGAGAATGAAGAATGAAGAACCCTTCCTTTCTCATTCCAATAAACACAAAAATTCGAACGGAATTTGTCACTCACATTTCTCTTTATGAATCTTTTCTGACCATTTTGTAATTTTGATACAGATGGAGAAAAAACGGCCCAAGCTTATAAATTTGTGTGAATGAGTTATTTCTTATGAGACTTCTACTTTCTTTTTGGTAGTACCCGAAACATTGCAGGATAGTTGTAATTTGATCAATATATTCTTTATGAAAAATATACTTTTTGGACCAAAATGAAAATTGCGTCGCATATTGGAACTATTTCTGACTCATCGAAACATCGAAAGGCAAAAAACAATTGAGCAAATGACGTAAGGGTGCAAAAATAATCAATTAGAAAGGAAAGACTAACGTCATTTTTAACGTTCCCTAGAAAAAATGACCGACCTTCCGGCTCATCAAAATCGTCGTAGCTGTTCGCTCGGTTTTCTTGAAGCGATTTCCGTTTTATCGTACCGTTGCGCACTGGTTCAGAGGAAACGTGCAATTCGAAAACGGAGCGATTGTCAAAGTTCGGATCTACGAATTTTTCTTTGGAAATATAAATTTATCTGTGAACTTACCTGCAAAAACGAGATCTAATTCTTCCTTGTGGAATGTCAGAATCAGCGGCTTCGCGATTTCTTCCAAAGCACAAGTATTCAGTTGACAAACAAATAATAGTTTTCGCTGATCATTGCTAAAATCGGAAGACTTTTCTTTCAAAAATCTTTTAAAAATTCTTACTTTATAATGAAGCATTTGATAATGATATCTCCTCTCAATCGAACCTCTCCTTCGATGTCCAATTTGACCGAATCTTTCGAGGCTCTAAAAGTATAAAATTACGGCAATTTCTAAAGGGAAATAAACTCAGGAACGACGTAAGTTTTGATAGTGAAGTTGAAAGATACGAAAAAATCGTTCAATCCCAATCACTACTTGACTAGTATTTTTTTTTTCAAATAACCATAAACACGTCATTCTGAATAGCCTAATAAAAATTTTAAAAATAGCGAGATTATCGAAATAATCAAAGTAAATAACTCGTGCAGGGCTCTCTGCATTAGGTATTCGGTGAAATGAGTGAAACAGAGTCAAACTCTCTTCCTCTGTTACTCTTTTGCTTCTTCCCGGTTGGGTGAATCGCTTCTCGTCCTCTTCCTTCCTTCCTCTTTGTTTCTCTAATTCAACTCACTACTTCGACTCTAACATTTTACCTAATCCTCTTTCAACTTCATACACCTATTTTGCTTTAAGCCGAGGGTCAATTATTGATTTTTAAACATTTTTAGATAGCTTTTAAAATTTTCAGTTATTTAGAATATTCTGACAAGAAATATGCGAAACGTCAATTGAACGACAGTTCATGTGGCGAAATGACGAAATGCTATTTTTCTTACTCGATACCTATCAATTTCTACAGCGTTTCATTATTCTTGCGTAATGCAATATACTCAAAATCATTACGTTATTTCTCGTTACACTATTCCGACAGTGACCATTTTACAGCCTACCCCGATTGAAGAGGTTAGGTAAAGATGAAACAAGAATTCGAAATTTTCAAAAATTTCCTACATTTCACAACTCTGATAGACCGGATCCAATCTCTCGTAGACTTTGAACGCCAATATCCGACCAACTGTATGAGTCAGGGTAATTCGGTGCAAGTACATTGGAGCGGGGTTCACCCTTATTTTCCCTGATAGCAATGAAGCGAAGTAATTAATGTAGCTGCAAATTCGAAATCTCTTGATTTTACCATAAATCTATTTTGTTACCGTTTCTGACTAGGTTGCCCGTTAGCTCCAATGTATCGTTCGGAAAATCGCTGCATGCAAAATCGTTCTTCGACACAGTCGTCACTAAAGTTATCAAGTTTCCACTTTTTAATAAATATCACCAAGATACCCGCTACAAATCGCATTGTAATGCATGTACGCAGAAATGACCATAGCAACTCGACCTCTGTCACCCTGGATGTGATTTTGAAGATTTTCACTAGATTGAGAAATCTCACCTTGCAATGAATGACGACTACATTTTCGCAATCAGCAGCTAGCCATTTCTCGATTCCTTTACAAATCGCACATAATCGATCGAGAGGTGGAGCAATTCCTAAAAATAACTTTGAAACAAAGAATAATTTGCCAATGCTTACCAGGAGGCCATCCACATTGATCCGCATCAAGACACCTTGCAACATCATTTCTGGAACGAGAGACGGACCAGGCCTAAAAATATAGTTATATTTAAATTTTACAACTATTTCACTTTGTAGTGTCCAGAATGCTTGTTTTTGAGGTTAATCGTCGCCGTTTTCAGGGATTCGACATAGGCTCTTTCGGTGCCTTCATCAGGCGATGTCAACGCTGAAATTACTCGCATTTTTTACTCTTATTCGCTAGTTCGATTTGGTCAACTCCTTCTTTCCCTGCTTTGAAAGAATGAAAAGGAAATTGAACCAATTTAGGTTGTTTTTGAAAATGCCGCACACGCAGCAGCGCGATTTGAATCTCGAAAGTCCAGAAACATAAAGTTGAGGTGAAAATAGGAGTACCTATGATATTTTTGGTGACATATTGGAGCGTTAGGCCTTCTTCTATAGGGCCGCGAACGACCATGCGGGCGCTCTGAAAAATATTGATAAAATAACTCTTGCAATATCAGAATAAACTACAAAGCTATAATTTTGGCAACAAATAGCAGAATTAAAGATCGTGAAACTGGGACTTTTCAGGGAATTTCTAGATTCATAGTACTTGTGCTGCGCAGGTATGTCAGAGATATCGACTATGTAAAGAGAATAGGAGAAAGACACAAAGAAATTAGCCACCGGCAGCAGTAGAGTTTGGAGGGATTTGAGCCAAGAAGGGTGGGGGACTGCCAGAATGTATCGCGTTACAAGGCACAGGCTCGCAGGTCAATCAGCTGCAAAGTAATGTCAAAGAAAGGTAGTATTTAGAAGAATGAGCGAGTAGTGGATTATTTTTACAACTGATCTATGAAGTTTTGAAAATCAAAATACCGGGAATTTAATCTAAAATCATTGATTTTCCAATGTCTTCGGAGAAAATTTGCCGAGGAATGCTCAACCTGCTACATTCTCACCTCGAATTGAGTGGGACTCGACACGTGCATGAATTATGCTGGTCGTCAATATTTTAGGTTTCACGCGAATTTTGCATCTTTCCCTCTATTTACATCGCGATACCTCAATTTCCACTCAAAAACATCTTCAAGCAACGTTTCTTCCCTTGCCTCATAACCCATAAATCCATCTCGTTAACTACGCGACAGCTTTACATCCAAAGCATGAAGAAATGGCCAACAGATAAAGCATTGCTTGACAAAACATATCAATTGATCTATGCACACGAATATGCCACAAGTACGGCAAAACAATATGTCATTCGTTAAATGCGACAAATTAGTAGCGCGAACGCCGTCCCTTCTCACACATCAAATAAGTTAGTATAGAAATTTTATACCATGACATTCAATTAGAGATAAAGAAATGTGGATATTATATAAGCAAAATGATATCATGCTATTCCAAATAAGCTATCAAAATTTCAATCATTTACCGTGATTGCAAGGTAAATTTTGGCGACTTTGTCTCTCTTCGACTAGTAAAATAGTTAAATACTCGGAGTACGAGGAAATCTACGTTTTCCGAAATCCAACCCTTGGGGAAAAATAACGTAATTTCGGCTGGTCGCTTGCTAGGTTGCCGATGGAGCGCGATAAACGGATTTCATAGGCGTGGTTGGTGTCTATTTAGACACGAGAATAGGGCGAATCCCCGAATAAGAATAAGCGGAATCTGATGTTCGGATCTTTAGCAATAGCGAACTAGTAAAAATCCCGAATCATTGAAGTTTCGGGAGATTTCAAATAGAGTTTAGAGTAAATTGGTGCGTTTTACGTCGCCAGCGCGCGGAAATGGTTTAGGTCCTATTTCGAGGGTTTTATTGTTGAACTACTAGTTGAGAAAGGATACATTCGAATTTGGAAGAGCGAGAGGGAATTCTAACATCTTCTTTTCCTTTCTCTGCACGTCCCTAACTGGTTCGCATCTATGCATCATGTAAGTGATACTTGCTTATGTGCGCGTGTTCTCTTCTCCACTCTCTACTTCAACAAACCAATCTCTTTTTTGAAATTCTTCTGTCCATTTTCATCGCTCCTCCCGTTTCTGCAAATCATCTCGAGGGATTACTCCCATCCTCATGCAGCGCATATTTTCCTCTTCCAAGGGTCATCTTTATCCCAAGACCTCTCAAATTCAAGCGATATTTCTAGTTTTTCAGTTTTGGTGTTTTTAAACCCAAATTCAGTCGCCCAGAAAAATACTCAAATTCTTTACAGCAACAGGAGAAAAACATAAGTTGACGTGACAACTTCAAAGGACGCGCTATTTTGTATAAAAACAACTCACTTTTTGTAGGATAGAATATGAAGTTGTTTTGGAAAATTCAAGCAGATGATGAAAGTGGTCCTTAGAAATTATGTAGATTTCATAAAGTGCAAAATTATTTTTAGGTATGGAAGAAATGATAAAAAAAGACATGTAACTCATATCAAAACACATAAAATAAGAATTCGAGAGGATGCCAAGTTTCTCAAACCGCTAATTAATTATGCCATCTGTTTTCTTTTCTTCCATGGCTGTTTTCAATAAACTAACTGATATGACAGCGCATTGGTCACATTCCTTATAGAATTTCTCACCGTTTGATGATAGCTATTCCGTTCTTTACGACTATGAGACTTCAGAAAGAACATTTATATTTCTCTTTGTTGTTTCTTTTAGCGAAACGTTTCAGTATATCGAAGGAAAGTAAATGAATTGAAGCAACTTTAAGAAAAAAAAACATTTTTGTGAGAAAAATACCGTGATAATTTTTTTCAATATTTTCTAAAATCCTGCCCAATTTTGGCCACGTTTTGCCTATCCCAGGTGCACTCTCCACACTGCTCATGAGTAATTGCTAGGAACCATTGAAAAAATACGGCAAGAAAATACGATATGAAAGGCGAGAGAGAAGAAAGGGGAGAAGAAAGAGACAATACTATACAAAACCGCTAACAATTGCTTTCACATGGGTTATTTATGTGACAACCGAATATTAAATTTATTCATTTCTCGGGGCTGCGCATATTGCAACAAGAGGTATCAAGAAAGGAAGCATTTTGGTAGAATATCAAATTGAAAAATAAGGAGCATGGCATGGATTACTGATCTAGTATGAATTTTCACGCAACATAGAAATCGACTTACCGGAACAACATTCGAATTCGACCCATTTCCGTTGCAAACCAGGGTTCCGTAGGGTAGTTCCTAAAGTTTTCACTTTTTCAATTCTTTACGTAAATTCCTTAATTTGTCTGAGAATTTTATTGAATTTTCTCTTCCGCTTTCATTTTTTATCGAACCACTTGAGGATGGACCTGCTCTCTGCGTATTTTGTTGGTCCGTACGGTTGCATGAGAAGAGGAAGAAAGATATTTCTGCATCGGTTGACTGATTTTGTGCGGGGAGTTCGTGTGCGCAGGGATTGTTTCAAGAAAAGAAAATGAAAATTTGCGAGAATTAGAGAAAAAATCATTTTTTCTCAAACTCTCTGTTTCACACAGACTACCTTTTATTTGCATCTTTCTGCTCTATGTCCACAGTGCTCTGCTCATCCTCTGGCCCCCTTATTTTGATCTCTTTCCCTTTCTCTGACTTCTTTGGACTCTCCTGTCCTTTAATAATATTTCTCTTTCAAAATAGAGATTCAAAGAGGCGCGCAGGGCAAAAGCAAGCAAGAAGCCTAGAAGCAAAATGTACAAGCCACAAAAGTGCACACTGTTTGGAAGAGAAAAAGAAATTCGTATTCATGAAATCGGTAAACTCTCTCATTTCAGCGTGAGTCTAATCATGCTTGGAAGAAGGTCTAAATCGCAGAGTAAATTCATTAGGAATCGAAGAAAATATTTACAATCGAGATTTTTCTGCGTTTTTACTAACATGACGAATCCAGTAACTTTATTAGATCATGAACTAATGCAGCTTGTAGCATTAAGCCACCCCTCCTCAACCTCCTGACATATCTTGACTTCAAGAGATTTCCAGATGGCCGCAAAATTAGCATAAACCTTAACCAATGCATGGACTTTAGTGCAGGAATGATATCGGCAGTCATAAAGTTTCACAGACAATGCAAAGACGAGAAATTCCCACAATTCTCCTTCCCAATTTGCTGCTAGCGGCACTCTTTCATTTTTGCGTTCTATTTAGTCGGCCACTAAACTGATGACCTCCTAAAATAAGTCATTGCTATTGCACTGTCGCTTCTCACTTTCTCACGATAGTTTGCTTATAGAAATTGAAAAAAATTATGGAATTTTGGAAGAGAGTCCTAACATAGCTTATAAAAACAGTCTAAACGTTAGCGGTGTGTTACGATTTTCTATTTTCTAACGGCAGTTTTTCCGAAAAATCGCCTATGATACCTAAAATTTTTAGTAGCTTTGAAAACATTGCTTTCTCAGACAAATTTGCTTAGCAATAATGAGAATTTAACGAAGCTTTTCTATATTTTCTCAGTTCTTTTTTCATATTTTCTAGATTCTCAACTCGATTTTCATTCGTACTTTAAAATGAACTACTGCCAACTCTACCAATTCAAGTTTGTATAACTTTTTTCTCAATTGAACTATCAAGCTATGTGCGCACAGATGTTTGTAAAATTCAAGTTACCAGATACGATTGAATTCAAGAAAAAAGCGAGAGAAGTATGAATAGACAGATTGACAGTCGCTTTGAAAGTCTGATGTTTTCCCAATCTCCAACTTTTCTCTACCAATCTCTTCAGAAAAGCCAACTTTTGCACAGGAAAAAGGTTAATGCAGAATACGATTTAGGCTATTTTCTAAATTCATATCAAAACTACCTGTTTCTTTTTCCCCGATCGGAAACAAATGAATCGTCGAATTTTTCGAGTCATCGCAAATATAGAAATCGACAAAAACTAAGTGAAAGTCGAGTTTTCCTCTACATCAGGATGAAATACAGTAGCTTATCGGCGGCTTCGTGAATGATTCATGAAATTCCACGGCTGAAATGCTCTAGAAAGTTTCGACTCGACGGATTTCACTGAGCTCGAAAACAAGCGAAACCAGGTTAATCCGCAGGCAAAAACAACACACAATCGGAAAATTGGGGTAGCGAGAAGAAAAAACGCAAAAATTGAGTAAAGGAAATATGAAATGGCGATTCATAATGGGAGGGAAATGGGAAATAGAGCTGTAAGGAGTGAGAAGGAAAGATGGAGAACGCGAAGCATCCCTCGGTCTTTTTCTGTTCCCTTCATTCTTCTTCACCGTTTGAATGAACGATTCTGGCTCCGCCCACTCACTCTTTCTGTCCACTGCACTGTTCCTCTAATAAAGATTTGGATTTGCAGCTTAAGCTAGGAAATAAGCGAGAGATTTGATGAAACGCGATAATTTATGCACAAAATCATGCAAGTAGCAAGTCTGGAGAAATATCAGAAAATCTTCCGTAGCTAGTTCTCCAATGATCAAATGAAAAGAAAGATTAGAAATAGCAATATTTGACGAAACAACTAGAGAGCGCAAGTTGGTTAACGAAACCCAAATTTCGCAGTTAGTTTTTGTTCAGAATAATGTGTTCTAACCTAATTAAAACTTTTAGAAAGAAAAAATGGTAGCTCGGAAATCTCGCAACCTCGCCACTCTGAGTTAGTATGCAAAAGTGAGAGAGCTTTTCCCTTACATCTTTCTATCCTCTCCTATCCCTACATATTATTTCGCAAAGTGGCGAGGTTGCGAAGTTGTGAGATTTCTGAATTCCGCATACTCGAAAAAAACATCATTTGTGATCAAAATATTGACTATTTTCCTGGCCCCAAAACGAACACGTTTCTAGCTGAAAAACCGGATGTCTACGCATCATGATGATTTTATAATTGCAACTACCTTTTCCCAATTTCAAAAGCTTCAAGCCGATGAATTATGACACGAGAATGTCGTTCAATTTGAATTCTATGAGAAAAACAAGGAAAGTCAAATGTTGCCAAGAAGAATTTGAATTTGGGCGAACTTGTTATGCAGAAATTGCATCAATAAAAACGACAGATTTATTGGTTTTTCGGTGATGACTTTCTCGAGTCTGAAAAGTCGCATATCGAACGATAGAAATTCAATGGGGTATCCCAATACATAAGCAGTTTGCCCGTTATCATTAATGAAAAGCAGCTCAAGCGGCAGGAAAATAGCTTCCATATGACGCGCTTGGAAACTAGCGAAATCAATGAGAAGGAATTTTGAAAACTAAGGCATTGTTTATTGTGCCAAGAAGAAGTATTTGCAATGCACTAGTTAATCCTTTTCGTTTCGAAATTCAAATAGAATCTAGTCGACTTACTTCTGGAAGGGCTTGTACACCTTTCACTTCAAGGTTTAAAGAAAATTAGAATTAATGGAATTTATAAAATTAAAGGTATCATAAATTAGCATAAATCATGCAAAATAATTATGACAATCCAAATATGGATTCGAGATCTCTAAATTAAGATTAATCTCAATCTAAGATGATTATATCGACTGATATGATAATAACGAATACTGCCATTAGATCTAATGGCTCTTCACATATTCTCGCTCATAAGGAGTACTTTTGTAGATGAGGCGAAATATCTGACCATTCGAAGAGAAAATGAGAAAAGTATGTGAGAAAGAGAGCAAAGGTGAGAGGTCAACAGAGGGCAGAAGAAATAAGAGATCGAAAACATACAGACACACAAGATAAGAAATAAGAAGAGCTAGGCCTAGGCACTGTGATCGCATTTTAGCTCCACTTTCCCGGGCCATTAGCTCGGCCAAAATCAACACACTCGTCAGATAATCAATGAACTGAATCAAAAGTCAAAATAACTTCATTAACTTGCGAAAACTTTGATTTTTGCACCATAACTATAGAGAACTGAAATCCGAAAGTTTCATTTAGAAAAGTTCAGGGGAGGAAGCATCCAAGATGAAATGTTTCTATAGAAAAGTGTTGCATAAGGGATGTGCATGAGAATTTTAGCAGAATATTTGGCTTAAGCACTGTCTAGGTCTACATTGAATGCTTCTAATACTCCACACTTATCATTCTTCTGTTATGTTTCAAGAATAGGTTGCAATAGCTGTACTGGACTGAATTATACATTGATTGTGGAGACTTCCAATAGCAATACGATGTTATATGGGACACCCGAATCATCGTCTAACTGTTTGAAATTAACCATCAATAATTGTCCCACGAAGGCTTCACTTTCGTAAGAAATTATTATAAATCATCAATCCTTAGTTTTTAAAGCTTATTCAAGTTAGGGATGTACAGAATTTCAATTCTGAAAAATCTGGGATCGGAATTGATTTTCTCCGAGTTTGGAATCAAAACCGGAATTCCGAATACCCCTGCTTCACATTTTATTTGATGATTTTGATAAGGAGTTTATTCACTTTTTCTTACATTACATAAGTTCGTGATTACTTTTGGATGAAATATTTATACAATTCATAATATACAAATTTAAATCCATCATATTAAATTAAATAACAGAGATTTAATAAAATTGATAATAATGTTCAAAGTATGCTCTTAATCTTGATGCGCATGTTCATCGGGCTCATCTTCCTTTTCCTGCCCCTGCATTTGCGTATCTGCAACCCCCTGAATGCTGTTCTGCATTTGCGATTTCGATTCCAATGCTGCTTGCTCGTTTCGATTATGCATTTCTTCAACAGAATGCTTGACATTGTTGCTGAACTTCTGAATTTTTAGACTAACTTTTAAAATTTATGATAAAATGCCGTTCGAATTTTGAGAAAGAAAGAATGCCTAGACTTCTTTGAGAGAATATTGCTCGAAAGATATATTGATCTCGTTAATGTTCACAAAAGGCTTGTTGGATACGATTCGATCTGGCGAATCGGATCAGGTAAAGGTTTTGGCGTTGTGGCCGGATCGGATAGCGACTTATGAAATATCATTAGGATCATATTTCTGGGGGGTTTTTTTTTTTTTAATTCATCGGATCGGATCGAAAATTTTTCGAATCGCCAATCGAGCAAGCGCCGCTCAATGCATCCACAGCTCTCATCGCGGTATCACACGAATTCTAAAATTGAAAGAGATCATTTCTTATAGTATTGGGCGATTTTTCTATTGCTTGGAAATTTTACTGATTAGAACTCGGAAATATTATAATGAAAATCAATGCAGCTGAATTGGAATTCATCAGAAACTGAAATTGAATCTTTTCCAATCCTAATACAATATTTGGTTTTTGATTGTAAAACCCTTCTCAAATCAAACTCACAATAACGAGATTAGCAGCCTCAGCGACTTTTGATTTGCTCACATCCGACTGCCAGAATTGCACCTTAGCCATCAGACCCTTGGGTTCGCTTGCAATTTTGAGAATGTTGATCAGACCGTTCATCTAGAATTGCCGTTCTCAATTAGGAAAAGATCGAATAAAACTGTGATGTCATACTTAATATTTGGTCATAGGGATTCGATGAGATTTTTCTCCGAATTCTTACTCGAGATCTATTCTCGAAGTTTGTGAAAATCCTACCGAATTGATAATTGATGAACAGGAATCTACACATTCTCTAGCTTGTCTGGTGCAATTATCCATTGACTGAAATATTTGGGCTTAGTTATAAAACCATTTTTCTTCTCACTGGTTTTAAATTAAGGTCAATTTTTAGATTCCGACTTGATCTTCTCAAAATTAACCATTTCATATTTAGCTTCCGAAAGAATTATCGATAAACTTTCAGAATTTGGCCAAATTCTTTCATGATAGATGTTTATCAATTTCATTGCTTTATCATCAAATGAGGGCAAATTTGACATACATCTCTGTAGACGAACTCATGAGCCCCCTGAGCAGCAGCTTTTCTGCTGATATTTATCAAATCTATACGACTCCGTGTATGATTCAACAATTGCGAACTCTGTTCCACTCGACTCTCCGCCTTCTTTGCTACCTAAAATACGGCAATTTGCAAATGTCGTAACATGCGAAGCAGTTTAGCCAAAATAGTAGGGTAGAGTTACAAAGTTAGGGACTGCTAGTCCTTTTGTCTAATTCACTCTGAGACTATGTTTCTTACATTTTTCAGGATCTGAGGTATCCCTCTAACAATCCTCACCGAAAGAATCGCAAGAAAAACGTCACTGATAAGAAATTTGATAAAATTTAACGTGAAAAATCGGTTAGAATGATGAAAATCATCGAGACTTGGAAAGAGAATGCAGATAGTGCATAATATTGCTCATCATGTGAAATTCAAAGCTTATCGAAAAGGAACATGCAGTGTTCGAGTAGTGATTTCCAGTGTAACGAAACAAGATTTTTCGAAGTGGTAAAAATTCAATGATGAACACTATTATTGGAGAACATTTTGAGAAGACTCTGGAAATATTTACCTTTGAAATAACTAATTGTAGCCTTGTTAACTAAATATTGAAGATGAAATTTTTGCTATTTCGTAACCAATATGAATTCGTTTCATAAACAACATCACGAACGACTAAAAACGGTTTACTTCTAGCGAGAAAATGTATGAGCAGAAAGGGCTTCTTTTCGAGTAACCTTTCTGGGTTAGTTAGTAGTAATTAGCTGACAAAGATACAGACAACAGAACTATTAGCAATGGATTTATTCAAGATAGACAAAACACCGCTGATCGCGATGATTTTCAACACAAAAGAAAAGGGCGGAGAAAAGCTGGCACGATAGATAAAGTCAGAGAATATAACAAAATAACCCAAAAATAATGAAGAAAAGAAATAGAGGAAAAAATGTGTTGCCTCTGGCACGATGTAAAAAAAGAATCCAAAGTCAAATTCAAGATCTCTTCATTCATTTTCATTTTGAATGCCATTGTCTTGAGGACTGGTGTCTAGTTTTTCCGACTCACATTGATCTATTTCTTTCACTCGATCAGTACTGTCTTCCACGGCCCTTTCCGACTCACGTTGATTTATTTCTGCCAGTCGATCTGCACTGTCTTTTATGATCTTTTCCAACACCTAAATTTTCTTTTGGGACATTTCACATAAAACATCGCTTTTCAAGTTAAAAATTTTCTAGAATTAATCTGTTTCAGTTTGATAATGTCAATTTTGAAAAAAAAGATGAATACCAAAAATTCCTTTCAGAGCTGAGACGAAATCAAATTCAAAATTTCGAGGCTAGAGCGGCAGAGAAGCAAAGTCCTCGCATAGTAGGTTAGTGAATGCGTGGAGTTCGAGAAAAAGAAAAGTCGAAATTTCGAATTTGATTTCGTCCCAGCTCTGATTCTTTGCAAAAGTGAAAGGTGCAAAAATTCTGCGATATTCACTAAAACAAACCTTGAGTTGTTCACGGAGGCCATCGGTACCTTGAGCCTCTGGAATGTCATTCAGTTCTTTTTTCAACTCGTTAATCCCATTTTCTAATTCCTTGTCCAATGCCTTCAGCTCATTGGTTGTGAATGAAGAACAGCTATCCTAAAGAAGATTTTTGAAACTTAGAGCTCAGTTAACGTTTTTCATATTATACTGAACTGATCTGACTGAAATTGCAATATACCGATCAGGTTTTCGTATAATTTCTAACAAGAAGATTTCAACATCTTAGAGTTTTCTCTCGTTTATCATTAGGATGAGATGGATTTGACATTTTAAAAATTAGAGTCGAGATTTCTTCTCTTCTCAGGTTGTTTTTCAAAATTGGTAACAGATTCAGAGTTGATTTCTAAAAAATTGGAGACGGGATTGCGTTTCCCCCTGTATAGCATCAACGTATTCGAAACTTTGTTCACCATGTTGCTATTGATCATGTAGACAGCACCATAGAGTTTTCTTGCTGCATCGTCAATTTGATATAGATGGTTCTAAATTGACTTTTAAACTTTATCAAAAAATAATAATCCGTCAAAATAACCTTATAAGTTTTCCTCAAATCTGCAGAAAGACTTGTGTTGGTGCTCAAAGAAGATGCGGATTTCGAACAAATCGATTGAAGTTCGGTGAGTGAAGACAGGGCTGTTTCGCAGAAATTCTAAAGATTTTGAGATATCAACTATAGTAAAGATCATCGATAAATTAATCAGAGCAGGAATTTCGGGACTCGGCCTCGGCCTTGATATCGAGGTCGAGGTCCGACTTTTGAAAATTTCAGAAGCCGAGGCCTGATTGTTTTTTAGACTTTCAACATCTCTGATCAGAAGCAAGAATATGAGAATGAAATAGAAATAAGTCTTTTCTTCCATCATTGTTCATCATCATTCAAGAATGTTGATTCTCTTTTTCTTCATTCTCGATAAAAAATTATTTAACCTCGACGAGATTGCACATGTCTTCAATCTTTTCCTTCCCCTCATTACTCGTCCAATATTTCGAATCTGCAGCGGTTGGATTCTTGCATGCTTCAGAAAATGTCCCAAATTTCAAGATCAGCATAGATAACTGAAAATTCCAAATGCAGCTGGTTTTTCTTATCGTTGATCATAATTTCATGAAAGGAATTAAAAAGTGACAGTGAATATTGTTCATTAGCCAAAGCCTTACTTCCAGCTTTACTTTATAACTTTCCTTAATGCAGTTCAGAGTACTAGTTGCGCATCTATTCAGAGTCTGAAACATAGTGATTAGATGTTTGGATTTCAAATTAAATTTCATTATTACAATAATTTAAAATAGGATAAATTTATATTTGAAAATATTACATTTTCGTAAGCCGTAGAATGCGAATTGATCATTGTTGATATATTGCCAGTGTCGATCAAGGCTATACTACAGTTGATGTTTAATTGCAAAGTTTCGATCAGAGTGGCTCGATTCTCGACAGTCAAGATCTTCTGAAATCAATTTTACTTTGATGATGCGATCTGATTCAGCTTCAGTAGAAAGAAGTTCTTACGATCTCCTGTTTAGCTTTCCTCTGTTCTTCTAGTTGTTCGGTCTTTGTTTGTTTCATATTCTCAGCTCTTCGGTGAATTTCCTCTTTCTGCTGTTCTCTGAACTTATCATACTCTTATTCAATTTTAAAAATGATCCAACCTCATATGGGTTAAACCATCCTTCTGAGTTTCGACGTTACGAAGATGAACAGCGCTAAAAGAGCTCATTATGAGAAAAATTTGGGTGTACTAACCTTGCTCTATCATTGGATTCTTTTGCATCATTTCGAAGTTCCTCGCGGCCTTCTAAATTATCATCAATTTTTATTTATGAACAAGTTTAGAGATTTCATTACACTAGCCGTTTACCTTCTCTTTATGCCGTAAGCCACGTGGGCGATATAAAATGGGACGCCAAGAAAGTGCAAGAGAGACAAAAAACCTTACTCATCCTATTTTAGGCTGAACTTATTTCTTCTTATCCCATTTTTCGCAATTTTGTCGGATTTCATTATTTTCGTCTCGTTTTCTGTGTTACGTCGTGATGTACTAATTAGTGGTCGCCAATTCAGACCGTTTGTGGCTCGTCGAAACGTTCGCAGAGGGTCTAGCAGCTTATAGCATACAAGGCGGGTTTCGTAATTAGGTTGGAATTTTCGAATTATTTATTTTATTTTTCTTCTTTTTCTAAAACCATTTCCAACATTTTCTGAGCATTTTAGCTCTGAGTTATATAGGTATTCACATATGTCAGGCCAAGTTTGCCAATTTGCGACCTTTGAATTTTTCTTCAAATTTTTATTTTTTTGTTTTGTCTGCGTTCAGTCCTGTTCTGTATCATCGTTTTTGTGTTTTTCGTCAATTGTATGCGCGCACTAATGAAAAAATCCGACAAAATCGCTCATTTTCCGCCGTTTCTTGAGTAATCTTGGTCAAGAATGACGAATGTTTCGCTGTGAGACACTTAAGGAGAGAAAAAAGATAGTAGAGGAAGGTAAACGACAAGGTACGTTAAAAATTTGATAATTTTTGGTTTTTAAAACTACAGTGACGGTCAAAAGTATGAAACCAAACATGAATATAATCTGGATGTCAACACTCATTCAATAATTTGAATAAAATGAAATTTCGGGATTTTCGTCCTAACATATCCCATATTTGAGCAAATATTCTGATTGATCAGACTCAAGAAAGATCACAAAACATGCATCCAACTATATCATGTTTGTTCAATACTTATACCCGCCACTATATATGACTAGTCTTCCTGTATTCCACTTTTTTCTTCTCCCCTACTCCCTCCCCAAAAGTGGGTGTGGAATACAGAAAGTCATATGGGAGTTACGTTTTGCTTCCTGTGCAGCTTTTTCATCTGCTTCATATCGTCGTTCAACGTGCTCTTTCTGCAAAAAGATTTATTCCCACAATCGGTTCCTTCGAATGAGATAATAATGCATCCATAAGTATTTATCTTGTGCGATTCAGATGGTATAACTCGATCCATTTTTATTATGATTTTAGTTGCGTTGCTCAAGTAGTGGGCCTTTAGTGTAGTGGTAGGGCGCCTGCTTCTGCCACTTACACTGAAGTCGAGAGGGGTCGGGGGATCGACTCTCGGGGTGGGGTTAGGGATTTTTGCAAAATAACCCCACGGCTCAGATAAGTCAAGCGGCGACAGGCCTGGGCGACGGGCCGGCTGGTATGATCCCCAGTCGCATCACACCCAACATGGGTAAAACATGGGCATGTCCTTTAAGCAAATACCGGTTAAAGCTAGGGCGTTCCCCCGAAGCGACGCGCGTTGTCCTCGCCCGAGCAACGTGTCAAATAAGCGAGGGTTCCCTGGGCAGGGGCGGCCTAGGGTAACGAAGTTAGTCCACAAGTACCACCGACTCCGATTCGCTACCATCAACGTCGGCACTCTAACAGGACGCGTAAGCGAACTAACAGAGGTGCTTCGCCGACGCAGAATCGAGATCGCGTGTGTCCAAGAAACACACTGGAAAGGAGAAAAGGCCTACCCGCTGGGCGACGGCTACAAACTATACTACTACGGTACATCCAATAAAAGAAACGGCGTAGCCGTCGCTCTGGCAGGCCACCTCGCCAACAGAGTGATCGAGGTCAAACGCGTATCAGATCGGATAATGGCAATTCGAGTCGACACTGACTGCGGTATCCTGCAAGTAGTGAGTGTCTATGCACCACAGACCAACTGCCCGGAAGACGAGAAAGAAGAGTTCCTCGAGAAATTGGGTGATCTCGTCCGATCGGCTCCTCCGGAAGACAAGATCATCGTTGGAGGCGACTTCAACGCTCACATTGGTCGGGATCGCATAGGACACAAACGAACGATGGGACGCCATGGCTTCGGAGGTCGAAATGAAGACGGAGAAAAGCTGCTGGAATTCGCGGGCTCACTGGATCTCGCGGTACTGAACACGTTCTTCCACAAACGGGAGTCGCAGACAGTCACCTACGAGTCTGGAAGGCACAAATCCCAGATCGACTTCGTCCTGGTCCACCAAAGCTCCCTCAAATACGTGATGGACTGCAAAGTACTCCCAAATGAGATAATAGCTCCCCAGCACAGACCCGTGGTCGCAGACTTCAGGTTCACAAAGAAGGCAAAAACAAAGATACGAACAACGGGTGACGCTAGAATCAAATGGTGGAAGACACGGGAGCAGTCCTCGGAGCAAGCCTGCAAAGACATCGTCAAGGCAATCCCTGAAATCAACCCAGCGGTCTCAGCTGCTGTCAACTGGCAACAGTGTGCAGATGCAGTTCGGAAAGTGGCAAGTGAAAGACTCGGGATGACGAAACCAGGCACAAGTCGCATCAAGAAAGAGACCTGGTGGTGGACAAACGAAGTCGAAGCAGCTATCAAGAGCAAGAAAGAAGCCTTCAAACAGTGGAGACAGACTCGCACCCAGCAGGACAAAGACGTCTACAACCTGCGGAAGAAAGAGGCCAAGATACAGACCGCGAAAGCCAAACAAGAACACTTCGAAGACCTCTACCGCAGACTGGAAACAAGAGAGGGTGAAAGCGAGATCTACCGAATTGCAAAGGCCAGACACGCGAAGACAAGGGACATCGGCAACGTGAGAATAGTGAAGGCAGCAGATGGAAGGGTGTTGTACGAGGACAAAGATATCATGGACAGATGGAGGGAGCACTACAAAGAGATATCCACAGCTGAATTCCCCCATCCAAGAATCCCTCGAGGAACACCCAACGTCAGACCTGTGCCTGTGATCACTGAAATGGAAGTCAGGATGGCCGTGAGCAAGATGAAGATCGGCAAGTGCACTGGCCCAGATGATATACCGGCAGAAGTGTGGAAGCTAGCAGGTGACAAAGGAGTACGGTTCCTAACCAAGCTCTACAACAAGATAGTCGAAGACAACGAAATCCCTGCTGAGTGGAAGAAGTCCACAACGGTACCCATCTGGAAGGGCAAAGGAGACACTCTAACATGCAACAACTACCGGCCAATCAGACTCCTCTCACACACTCTGAAGATCTTCGAGCGAGTACTAGATGCGAGAATACGGGAATGCGTCGAGATAACACCCAACCAGACAGGCTTCAGACCTGGCTGCGGAACAACAGACGCCATCTTCGCACTGAGAGTACTCGCAGAGAAGCATCGAGAGAAGAAGCTGCCGTTGCACATAGCCTTCGTCGACCTAGAGAAGGCATTCGATCGAGTACCACACGACCTGATATGGTACAGTCTCAGAGATGCTGGAGTCCCAGAGGAGTATATCAAGTGGGTGAAGATGCTGTACACTGACAGCCGAAGTCAAGTCCGAAGCGTGGCCGGCACTACAAGGCCATTCGAAGTCACAGTCGGTGTGCATCAAGGCAGCGCAATATCTCCTCTGCTGTTCATCCTGTGCTTGGATCGAATCACCCGAGACATCCAAGGCGAACACCCATGGACTCTGCTCTACGCAGATGACATCGTGCTCGCAAGATCAACCAGAGATGAACTCAAGAAAGACCTGAAGAAGTTGAAAGAAAGACTCGAACGGCACGGACTGAGAATGAATACCAGCAAGACCGAGTACCTCGAACTCGAACCAAGGACACCAGGCGACATCGAACTCGATGGCACGAAACTCCCCAGAGCCAATGACTTCAAGTATCTGGGCGACAGAATCTCAGCTGACGGAGAGTCACTGAGTGCCGTCAAGGGTCGAATAGACGCGGCATGGCTCAAGTGGAGACAGTGCAGTGGAGTGCTCTGTGACAGGAAGATGCCAACCAAGCTCAAGTCAAGAATCTACAGAACAGTGGTACGGCCCGTGGCTCTCTACGGATCGCAGACATGGCCAGTAACCAAGAAAGTCGAACAGAAGATGAGCGTGGCAGAAATGAAGATGGCACGATGGTCGCTGGGCGTCACAAGACTCGACAGGATCCCCAACACAGACATAAGGAAGAAACTTGGGATCGCACCAATAGTCGACAAGATGCGAGAGTACCGCCTCAGATGGTATGGTCACGTGCTGCGACAAGACCCGAGCCAAGTTGCAAGGACAGCATGGAATCTGGAGTTGGATGGTACCCGACCCCGCGGAAGACCGAAGACACGGTACATTGACACCGTGAAGAAAGACATGACAGAGGCGGGACTACGGGAGAGAGACGCGAGAGATAGGAAGAGGTGGAAGGATAGGACCCATGTAGCAGACCCCTCCACATAGGGAAGAATGCTAGGAAAAAAAAAAAAAAAAAAAAAAAAAAAAAAAAGTTGCGTTGCTCAAGTTTTGAATTCCAAAACGAATCACGAACGAAGTTTTTCCTAACTAAGCAAGCCTCTGGTACAACCTTTCTTTCAGAGTGCATAATAACACTTATTCTTTTCTAATAGCAGGAAAAATTGAAAATGAAAATTCATTACGTGTTCCTGAGTCTTCATTGTTATTCTTTCCCGATGCTCTTGTGTCTGTCTCTGAGTATCCGCATTAGCTCTCTCCCTTTCTTCCTTCATCTTTGCCCGCTCCGTTTCCAAGTCCTTATCTTGCCTCTGAAGAGAGTTTTTCGATAATTACTTTCGATGAGATATGCATTTGACGTAAATCAAATCGTGCCTTTCTAATGAAATAAACCGACCTGTAGTTGATCATTCCTGGAATGACTATTCTCTTCCAGTTTCTGCTGCAATTGACGACTCTGCTCTTCAAGCTGTCTGGAGTTTTGATTGTTAATTTTTCGATCAATTTATTCCATCTTTGATTTTCATTGATCATTGAAAGAATTATTTAAATGAATTTTCTAACCGTTTATGGCCATTTGAGCGTTCTCGAGCAGCCTCTCTTTCCGACCTCATTTGTTCGGTTAAATCTTTCTGTATTTGTTGAAGCTGCTCAAGGGCTTTCTGATCCTGAAAATTGATCAACTTTTTTCCTTCTTGTGAAATTTGATCGAAAACTTACAGCCATTGTTGTTGATTGTCAAAATCTTCTGAATATCGAGGATCCCTGAAAAAACAAATAACTGAAATTCAGGAAATAACTGAGAGGAGAAAGGCTAACAGTTGGAAAATAAAGTGAAACAAAAACCCAGGTGTATTAGAAGCGAACAGATATGGCATAACATTGCTCAACCTTAAGAACTTTTGCGAATCGATAGTCATTCATTTGAGTCTGGGTCTTTTCCAAAGTGAAAATAAAATGATAACAAACCTTCAATTCCATTAAAATTATCAAACGTCATAAAATATAGTAATGTTTCAAAGGGTGTATAACATGATCTTCACAATAATGGATAAGGAGAATAGTGTATTAGTTTTCTATTATTTTTTCCTATTTAATAGAGTGCTAAGAAAGTCCTGCACCAAAAATGAGTCGAATGCCCTAGTAAGTGTGAGAACCTTGTAGAATGTTCTCGAAGCTACCACCACATGGGTATATAAGGGCTTGCGCGCAGGGTTTTAATAACTTGCCGACCATGGTCAGTGAACCTCAACTTCGAACAATCATCTACTACGAACTGCTTCCTATAGACACGACTGTCACAGCTACCGCCTACATCGATCAGCTTCAAAAATTGGCCAGCGCAATTTTTAATTCCCGAGTAACTCTCCTTCTTTTGAATAAATAAATATGAATATTGGTAAGCTAATGCTATTTTGAAAATTGCATGAAATTTTATTAAATTTTCATAAATACATAGAAATTTGTGAAATATCAAAACAAATTGTCCAAAAATTCTATTTTCGGAGTCCATATCATAATAGAAGATATTTTTGCGTAAATATGATTTGTTGAACAACGCTACGGACTCTCTGTTAATTGTTTAAATGTTTTTTCTCGAGTCCATCTGTTAAAGATTCTGTGGAGGATGGTAATAAATCACCGAAGAATCCCCTCCAAGATGAAAAGAGTATCTTCTCTTCTGATCATTTATCGATTTTTGGGTTTATTTTTTTCCTTCTCTTGAAAATTGCAACTAAATCACTCCAAATAGTATATTTTCTGAAGAAATTTCTCTATTCGATTTGTGATTAACCAAAATTTCTACCAGTACAACCTGGTATCATAACTGCGAATTCCCTCTTGCGATCTACTCCCCTGTAGTTTATTTTTGTCTGACGAAAGTTCACCCTAGGTCTGAGCTCATATAAACTCAGTCTGACCTAAAATTACTCATCAAATTCCAGCTTGTTTATTGTCAATGATCGATTACTTGAGACAACAGAAATGAGACGCAATTTGGATGCACAGAAATTAGCGCGCTATTTGCAGCCGACTTTACACTATTACATCATATTCAAGGAATGAGTCGGGCGACTATTCATGCATACTTGTATATTCAAATTTGCGTGTCATTCATTTCGTTTCAAGTTATCGATTATTGACAATATGTTTACGCGGTTTTAGAATTTCGAAATTCTCCAGCCTTCAGATCTTTATCTGTAAAATTTTAGGGGCATCGAATTTTATAGTGGCAGTAGTTAGGTGTATTGTAGTTAAATTTGAAACGACTGTACTCTTGAGCTTCTGAAATGAGTGAGATTCAATCGAACGTTTCGTATATTCCCACCAGAACGAATATTCCCACTCAAATGTCGAACTTCAAGACCAATGGAGCCTGGTATCAGGTAATCGTTGAATACAAATATCTCAGGACATAAATGAAAATTTTCCGTAGAAATATCATTTTTGGGGCTACTTTTATATCAATTTATCTTTGAGGAGTTTTAGGGGTCATCATTTCTTTCTATAATTTATCATTCCGACTTAAATATACCCCTTAAATGATTAAATTTGATTTAATTTAATTTAATCTAATGAGAATCATGATTAAGTTTTTTCTTCTTACCGCGTTATGCATTCTTCTGTTGGCGAGCACCGGGTCGGACCTCATTTACATCTTCGTGTGCCATGACATTCCGACATACTTCAAGCTGTTTGTTTTCTGCTGGGTTAGATTTAATCATAACTTCAATAACTTGAAAGAAATAAGGTAGAAAATTGGTAGTTTTTCAAGTATTATTCTATTCAAACTAAAATGGTATTAAATAAGTTGATCAATAGTTAGAGTGAGGAAAAGCTATATTTGAAAATAACGATTTGAGAACTTATTGAAAAGATGATATATTTAAGCTGCTTAATCTCCTGACAGCATTCTACACGTTCTTCTACGCCAAGTCGTTCTTGCCAAGAGACTCGCCGCGGCTCTACGGCATCGTGGTTCGCGGCAGAGAGACACAGAGCTCGAGGAGCCAGTGCCAGCGTTGCCTCGAAAATACCTTTTTCATATTCTTCATCCTTTCCGTCTCGATGTCCATAATTCTGGGAGTAAGCCGGGAATCTTTTTTTATTATTTGAAAATAAAGTCAAAGTTTAGTAGATTTAAATAAAAGTAAATTTTTATCTAGATTCAATAAATGTAAATTAATTCCAGATATTCGTCCTACTAAACGACACTACATCGAATCAGCCCGGAGTGAAGCCCATCGAAAAATGCGAATCCTCACTCTACAACAATGTTGAGAGTAAGCATTTAGTCATAATAAAAGATTTTTAAAGATAAAATAAATAATTTAGTCGTGATTTTGGTGCTGAAAACAGCGGTTTTCGTTTTGTTCGTATTAACGAGGGTGGTCTTTCTGAGGGTGGTGCCTGAGAGCTGTGTCGAAAACCTCATTCCGAACTCCATAATAGGTAAATAAATCAGACGGTAGCCTGGATGATTCGTTACTTCGTAACCTACGAAATAGTATGAGGAAAAAGTCTCTTACTACTTTTCCCTATACCCTTAACAATGGATAAGGAGTTAACGAACTATCCAAATTGCCTAATCAAGACATTATTAAAAGTGGTAGTATATAAACGAAGGAAATTAGCCTATTTCCGAAACTTATAAAACTTTAGTAGACTATAACGTTACTATTATTAATTACCCTCCAAGATCCACGATTATTTTAAATATAATTATTTTAGAAGATCCCGGAATCAATAATTCTGTCAATATACCGGAAGATCGGGCTCGTCTTCTCGATGAGTCATTGCAAAGAGCGGCCGGGAATGCTGCAAGCCAGGCGAATGAGATTGATACGGAAGCTGGCCCTAGTGGCTTCGAGAACGATCCGTCCAACAATCAGCAATAACAATGCCAACGAGCAATGTAATTATTAAATAAATTAATTGCTATAAATATCTTCACTTAATCACTCACAATCCCTAATTGCACAATTATAATTAAGGACAATCTGGATAATTCATTACCTTGTTACCTATATTCTTTATTGTTCCCGAAATAATAGATTATAAAAATGGATAGGGACCGCAAACCCCACCCACTGCAACTCTGTCGCATAAACAAAAAGTGGTTTTGAGCCATTGCAAGGTTTATGCTAATGTTTTTTAGCTTTCTGATTTCAAAATGGTAGAGAATCGATACAGGGGCAAAATTTGAAGGTAAAAATCAGAATAATTCACGAAATAGACAATTTTTTTATCTCTAACCGACTGAAATAAAACCCTTTTTTCGTTTCGTCATGCGGTTCCATGCTAAGTTTACCGTTTTATTATTTTTTGTTCTTCTTCTATTCGGACAATCGAAATTCGCATACTCGGTTTGATGGAAAAACCTACTTTAGGCTATAATTTCCCTGGATACGCGTGAATCTCTTATTTCATTGAATTGCTCGCTTTAGACTTTTTTCTTCAAACGAATGAATTTAAAATTTTGCCAGTTTGAACGAGTGGTCGCGTTCTTTAGAGATGCTTCAAGCATTGTTCTTGCTCTGCAAGGTTTAAATCATTTCATAAAATAGGTGATTATAATTCATTTTAGCTGGTTCTGATAAATGCCGACGACATTTTCACGCAAATTTATGTTGCTGACTTGTCAGCTTTTTCAACGATAAATACAACGAACGAATGCGACTGTTGTAATTCTTGCAAATACAACCCACACTGTTTTGCATTTACATTCACCGGTAAGTAAGGTTGAATCTTCTATTTCATAAGAAAATAATTTTTAAACGACAAGTGCTATACTTATGAAGTCGGTCCATTTTTTATCAATGCTACAAGCGAGCAATATCCAGTCAGTTACAAAATAGCACCAGCGAACTATTCAATCTCTGATCCGCAACCCAGAAATGAAAATTTGACTGGAGCCTACGAGCAGATTATGAACAGTAGGTTATTCATCAGAGAATCCCGAAATTCGAAACTCGAATCAGACCTAGACAGATTTTCATTTAGAAAAGTTCAGGGGAGGGAGCATCCAAGATGAAATGTTTCTATAGAAAAGTGTTGCATAAGGGATGTGCATGAGAATTTTAGCAGAATATTTGGCTTAAGCACTGTCTAGGTCTACATTGAATGCTTCTAATACTCCACACTTATCATTCTTCTGTTATGTTTCAAGAATAGGTTGCAATAGCTGTACTGGACTGAATTATACATTGATTGTGGAGACTTCCAATAGCAATACGATGTTATATGGGACACCCGAATCATCGTCTAACTGTTTGAAATTAACCATCAATAATTGTCCCACGAAGGCTTCATTTTCGTAAGAAATTATCATGGGTCATCAATCCTTAGTTTTTTTTTTAAACTTATTCAAGTTAAGGGTGTGCAGAATTTCAATTCTGAAAAGTCCGGGATCGGAATTGGCTTTTTCGTGATCTCAAAATCGAAATTTCTGCACACCTCTAATCCAAATGCAAAGGTAAAATTTCATGAGTAAATTTAAGATTTTAGAGGATTGGTAAATCCACCCCTTTACGAAGCATTTCGTGAGGATAATTTTGACGATCAACCCCAGGAGTTCTATTGTATGAACGGTTAGGAACTAAACTTAACTTCAATAAATTCTATTTTCTAAATTTTGGATCAATGGCATTATAATCCAGCTAGAAAGGGTATGATAAACAGATATGCAAGAAATCAAATGCTCCCTGTTAATTCGGTGGCATGCTTGTACGTAAGATCGTCAGAAAGTGTCGATGCATGTAAGAATTAAAATAATAACATTTATCTCTCTTTGTTTCACGCCCTAAATGGACCTGCTTTTATTTTATAAAGAAAACTGGAATTTGAAGCCTCCACTCGCTGTCCAAGAGATATTGTTAATTTGGCACTATGTGAACCTGGGGGAAATTGTTCATTGACTGAATTTTTTATTGGCTATAATCTAGACGTAGAAGGTATGTGTTGACATGTAGGTCGATAAATTGCAATAATGCCTACTGGTTTGAACTAAATATTCAAAATTAAGCCAATTTTCTAAACATGGCCTTACTGTATAATTTTGAAACGACGATGCTAAAATTTCATGTCCTTGTTTCATGGGGTGAAATACTGACTCTGGAATTTAGTGCCGATAATCTCCTATCTGAACAATTTGTAAAATACTAAACTTTTTCAATATAAATACAGCACTTTAGATGCAATGCTATGCTGATTATTGGATATTTAGCTACGCAAGCCTGGACGTAATCGTCAAAGTATTCGGTCTTGCAATCGTTCACAGTGACAACATTACAGTCCTTTATTAGATAAATTTTAATTTAGCAATCTTATCAATGCTGAAATGATCTTCTTCTTCTTTGCTTACTGTAAGATAAATAAGAATAGGCAAACATTCTAAATCAGATTCATATATATTTCACTAAATAATAGGCTGTTAATAAAGTCTTGCATCAAAAATTAAAAAATCTAGAATTCTCTAGAAATGAGCCGAACGCCCTAGTAAGTGTGAGAACCTTGTAGAAATTTGTTCCGCTCTTTGAAGCTCCACCTGTGAGAGACAAAATTCGACAAGCATGACGACCTCAAAACAGCAGTCGACAACTTCTTCGTGTCAGTCTCCTGAATTCGGGACGAACGGCATCAGTGATCTGCCCAATAGATGGGCGAAGGTTACTGGTCTCAATGGTGAAAATATATTGTTGATTCTTAATGGTTTTAAATCAAGTTTATAAATAAATGAATGTTTTTGTGCAAGACTTTCTTGACAGCCTATTATAAAAATCATGCTAGATCTGATCATTAAGTTATGTTTTTTTTCCACAATGAAACCAGAAATGTCTCTTTCATTGTAGCCATGGTATTACGAACATTTTTTATTTTATAGACGATGGATTGCACATTCAATGAAATACTATGTTAAATTTGCAAAGGAATTTATTTTTTGTGTTTTCAAAAAACAATATGGGACCATAATATATCACTAGTATGAGAAACTGCGACGCTGAATATTCGATAGTTTTCACTGGCTGCATTATCGTAAATTGTCCAAAATGACTCACATGCCACGTTGACAACAGAACATCGTTTTTCTTCAGTTCGATTTTTCAGTATCCATGGATTTATTTTTACACAAATCATGGCTTCATTTCTATAGCAGATAGAATATAAAGCAAGCACGAAGAAGTTATAATGTAACAAATACCAATTATCAATATCTAAAATTTGACTACAGTATTTCGTTGCGAAATAGCCACTTTCTTCACCCTCTCCTATAGTTGCAAAGACAGAGCACACTGCTTCCATATCGATTTTTCGTATTTACGTGCAAGTGTTTTCGTTTTCGCAATTTGGTTTTATTTGCTAGTTTTAGATGGATAGTTCCTGCTACGCAGTGATCCGCAACATCCCCGGTTTTCTGCATTCGAGAGATCTGCGTCGCTACTTTTCCTCGTTCACGGAAAACGGCAAATTCGACTGCTTCCACTTCAGGCATCGGCCAGAACGGAAAAGTACAAAGGTAATTTTATTAAAAAAATATTTCATCTTTTAATAAATTTCAAGTATGAATGTGAAATTCAGTTTAAACGGAATTTTACAACACAATTACCTTTCTTCAATAATGCGATAAATTTGAAATATTCAGGATCCAAATGAAGCCTCGACATCTTCAAAAGTAGTAAAGACGTTCTGTTGCGTCGCCAAATTTCGGAATCCTGAATTACGGTGAGTTGATTTTTATAGGAATTCTAGATAAGTCCATCTACAGAGCCGAATTTATTCGTGAATTCCATGGCCGCCACTGGATGAGCAGTCAGGGCATGGAGATTCCGAATCGATGTTTCGTCAATGCCATCAAAGTTGTTAAGGTGATTTTGTATTCAAGAAAATTTCAATATTCAGAAAAAAAATACCGAAAAACTCCGTTTTCTCTAAATTCGTCTTCAGATTTCGGAAGTCTCAATTTTCCTTTAATTACAGCATTTGTCAAGACATTAGTTTCTAATGGTTTCAGACAAGCGAGGCCGCAAGCTCCGACACTTTGACCGAGGCAGACATCAAGAATTTGATCGAACTGAAGCCGCCGATTCAAATGCCTCAAGGGAACGTGGGAACGCCTTCGGAGTACTTTCATGAGCAGGTAACTCTTCTCTTTCTAACATTTTTTATATTAGAAATTAGATATAATTGGTTAGAGATTTCTTTTGCCTATAATCTGAAAAAGCTAATTCAAATTTTCTCGAAATTCCAGATCCGCCTCTGCAAGTTGCCTCCTTCTGTCATCGCCAAATTGGGGATTCAATCGAGTCGGAGAACAAGAAAATTCGAAGCCGTTCCATTTCAATATTCGGGAAATCAAGACGAAGAGGAGGATTACGGTATTTTTTATGTCCATTCCTAATGTTTTATTTTAATTCTTAGAAGATGAACCTGAGAACGAAGAGGATTCCAAGAAGGAAGAAACTCGGAAAGGAAATTCTATCAATGAAGAGGTAGGATTTTTCAAAATTAGAACATTTTTAGAAACTTGTTTAAGGAAGACCCATTAGACCCGACGTCGAAAATTGAAGCTCAGCAAAATTACCCGGATAATGATGAAGGACCAGACAATGACGACGATCAGTGCGAGGAATGGGAGAGGTAAAATTTGAGAGAATTTTTTATCTTTACAAAGATACGATATGATTTTTTCGAAGAAAAGTATAAATTTCGATATTTCGTAAGATGTAAAAATTTCAAATTTTAGACACGAAGCCCTCCACAACGATGTGACGGAACAAGAGAGGACGAAGGAGCGACATTACGAAGAGGAAATGGAAATCGTCTGGGAGAAGGGCGGTCCGGGTCTGGTTTGGTACACCGATACCAATTTCTGGGATGAGACTGAGAAAGGTTGGGTCAGATCAATGTTTTGACACTATAGTAATATTCTTTTGCTCTAATACATCTCGAATTTATTAGAAACATTATCTTATGAGTTGACTTTTAATTTTGTTCTCATTGTTGTTATAAAAAAAACACTAAAAATATATTCATTGGATTTTAATAATTTTGCGGTAATAAGATATTTGATGAAATTCTACAGGAACAGATTGTGACTGGAACTGGGCGGACGATTGGGACGTGGATTATTCGGTTTATTATGAAGGAAAGTCCGCTGGAGAATTAGACGCCCGACAGGCCGTCGAAATGAGAGAAGACGAGGATTTGAGGTGCGTTTTTACTTTAAAAATCTCCTTTTAATATTAAACAAATCCTTATCAAACTTCTAACCAACAGAATGCACATTTTATTGCCGCTATATTTCATTAAATTATTTAGGATATTTCTTTGAAGATTTTTAATGTATGATTGCCAGAAGCAGCAGAAGTGTGTTCAGAGATTTTTGTCCACCCTTTCTATCTTATAATTTTCAGAAGCGGAAAAATCGAGAAGTCGGTTTTCACGAAGAAGGTAACGAACTCACAAGGAAGAGGAGCGAGAAAGAGAAGACACAGCGGATCGATAGTGGATGACATCGAAAAGCACACCAAGGGAATTGGAAGCAAGTTGTTGAGCAGGTTGATTTTATTTTCAAATCTTTTATAACTTTTTTTTTTTAATTTTAATGAAACTATTGCTTTCTTTAAGAAAAAAATCTTTTTTATCACTCAATATATTCTCAGGTTATTCAAATTGAGCAAATATAAGAAAGAAATAACTAATTTTCCATAACAATTCGAATGCCTTGAGTTACAATTATCCCCTATTTCCAAAACGTTATGTTTTTTTTTCTATAAATTTCTAATCTCTTGATCTGCAATGATTTATTCCAGAATGGGTTGGAAGGCAGGCAAAGGCCTGGGTGTTCGAGAGCAGGGCCGCGTCGAGCCAGTGGCGGTAGATCTGGAAGAGGACGGACAGAGTGGCAGGGAGAAGAAGGGCTTTGGATATCGCGGAGAGAAGCTACAGAGAACTGGGTTCGAGAAACAACCCAAACGACATCTCATTGCTAGCGTGTAAGAATTCGTTTTTTCTTACTTTTTATTTCAAAGTCATAGTTAGAATATGAACTTTCTTCTTTGTATTTTCATGGTAGTTTATAAAAATCAGTCGAAATTCTGATTATCAGTTAAGCTTGAAAACCTATTTCACTTGTGTTAATAGTTGCTTTGTTTGTAACATTTTTTATAAGTATATTTCTTTAGATTTGACGAACGGAATGATAAAAGTAAGCAATCCGGCAAGCCACTTGAATCGACATCGGAGGTTCTGCAGAGACGAAAAGAACCCGAAACGATGAAATACCGTTGATCTTAGAAACTGCTTTCAAAAATAAAACGGGTTATAAATAATATACTACTATTTCTAATAATATCTTTATCGGCAACCTAGAAAATGAATTACATCCGTTACATTGTTAGATACGAAATAGTGCAAGAGTAAGAGAAATAAACCTTTGTCCTGCCATTCCTTATGCTATTTTGTAAGTGTAACGATAATAATGAATGCAGCTGATTTTCCAAATTGGCATTTTTATTTGATAATTTAGCGAAAAGAAATTGCCAAATGGAGAATACACGATTGTAGGCGGCGGAGGCAGAAAAATGAAATAATAACTCGAGTTATTTGTCAAGTTACCTTTATCGCCTTTATGAATTTACGCTAACTATTCTAAATAGCATGTATATTTTCAATTGATTCCAAAAATTCATCAAGTTACGTTGAAAATTTTAGATTATTTTACGGAATAGGCTACATAAAGATAAACTAACAAATGAATATTTTATTGAAACATATTTTGTGTAAAAATCGATACGAATAAAATCTTCAAATAAAAAGTTTATTATAAAAACTCGATTGGACGCAATTAACAAATCACAGTTCGAAAGTGGAGTGATGAGATTTGGAATTAAAAAGATATTTCAGCAAACCTAGAGTAAAAATGATTTCATTAAGATATTCAAATAGAT
Organism: Diploscapter coronatus; assembly: GCA_964036155.1. Lineage (NCBI taxonomy): Eukaryota > Metazoa > Nematoda > Chromadorea > Rhabditida > Rhabditidae > Diploscapter > Diploscapter coronatus. The sequence continues at coordinate 9,553,839 of OZ038423.1, forward strand.
CTGACAGGTTCGATATTAAAGACAGTAAGATACCGTGTTTTATCTAATTGAAAATATCCTGAAGAGGATTATTTCAGTTACAATAATATCGGTCTGTAGTTTATCGGAATTCAAGAAGTTTGATAGAAATTGTTTCATCAGGAAATGTGGTTATTAAAATACCCGTAGACAAATGCATTTGCGAGATACGGTATGAGATTTAGATCAAAGTAGTTTAGCATTTGAGATATGTGTTGAAAATCACTTCACATCATAATAATGAAATGAACAATAATTTGTTTATGGAACTTGGAATTTAGGATAAAGTATGAAGAGGTATTGTTTAGACAATCAACGGTAATTTTGATTTCTCTATAAATATCAACCTCAACTTCACTTCGGTGAAACTTCAGAAATTCAACTTTTAACTTTTATTTTAAGGTGAAGTTGAGTTAAAACCATGTAGGCATTTTAAAACCGATAATCAACCCAACAAGACCTTGCGTAATATTCGAGATCAGATTCTGATTACGCCGTCATCATAGAGATATATGAAAAGAGCAATTTTCAAACGTTAAATATAAAATTTTCTACACCATTAATAATTTTAGGAAATGTAATTCGCATTCATTAAAGTCTGCTGTAAATATTAGGCTGGTGAATAAGTTCTGTGTCGTAAAGTTTAAAATTCATTTTATTTTAATGTTAAATGATTGACTCTAAAATAACCCCAAGCATTTATGGAAGAGCACTTGCTCTATGCTCCTGTTATTGCTTTGAGAAAATCGGCTGCAGTTTCGGGGCGATGACCAATTTTTGTTGAGAATCTTCATATGAGAGAGGCCTAAGTAGTGAATCAATTTTTCTTCTAAAGATATGAAAAGGAAGAATATTTTAATGTATATTATTTTACTATTTTGGGTCCCACTAAATAATCGGCACGATTTTTCCATTCATCTGTCTTGACGTTTGTAGGAAAAAATCAATATCAAAATGAGACGCCCAAAATGCTGACTTTTGTTGATAGATTTCCCTGTATCCGTGGGTACAATAGTCGAGAGGGCTCAGAAATGTATGCAATAGGAAGGGACAATTTCTAACTATATATGGGGAAAAATGCCTTTAACTGAGGTAACGTTATGATAAGGTTAACGAATTTTTGGAGCACATTTTCTTTACGACAGAACTTATTCGCCGGCCTGATGCCATGAAGAAAATATGAAACTTCTTAGTCTCTATCGATTATATCAGGCATTACTTTTGCTTTCTGCATTTTTAGTTCTCATTACTCATTGTTACTCTTAAAAATATTCCGGAATAGTTATCATTAGATAGTTCAGCATCAGTATTTTCATTATTCCAGTGAAATTTCATTCATGATCATTACAGTAGTTTGGTTTAATAAAATTTACCCGTGTTTATGAGTATGTGAGCGACTAAAATACCGTGTTCTGCGGTAATTGGAAAATGACTGTAAATGTTATGAATAAGAATTGTAATAGAAATAGCCCTTACTCCTATACTACGCTATTTTAAGGATAAAATTCTTCATCAAAGGACCGGACGAAATTTAGTTAGCTTATCGAGAGAGAAAGCTCTTCTAGATTAAAACTTTCCCTTACAGACAGTAGTGAGTGGTCTTATAGGGAAAGGGTTGCATGAGAATTACGGTACTTATTCGCTGCGTTTTTGTGGCTCTTTTCCAAGTTGCCGTGTGCTGCTGCTGCTGGGTGTGGACGGCGCAGTCACATGTGGTACGTTCCGGGCTACGGAATAGAAACGAAAAACTCGAACGACGTTGCGAAGTCGACGCCGAGCGACAGAAAGTCTGGTTGAATACCGGGTCGGGGAATCTGTCGAAGGTGGCACGGAAGAGGTTGGAGAGACTGTAAATTTAGATATAAAAGTTTGTAGCCCTTCAGTTCTTCACTTTTTCATTCTCTATATTGATTAAACTTTGAAAAAAAAAATGAAATGAATATTCTGAGTTGTGATTAGTTTAGAACAACGAAAAGTAGTTTTTCAGCAAAGAGCAGGCTAATCATCGTCAGAACTTCGCTACTATTCTCGATTTCGACACATTTGCGGTTTATTACGATATCTGACATTAGATTTTCTATGATAACAGTTTCATACCTGAAGGCCTCGTCAGATTCGTCACCCCACAAGGCGTCAACGAATGGGTGTCCTTCCCTCTCGACCCATCTCCACCAACCCGAGCTTCTTTGACGGGTTCATTGAAGAACCTCAACTCTTCTCGGGAACTCGACGGTTTTGCGAGAGAAAATGGCCAAGATCCACTTCGTTGAGTGACGATTTTCTCTGAAATCGTAAATTCGTGCTGATTTTCCATTTTCAGGCAGTTTGAAAAAGAAGTTTATCCTGTCATACGAAATGGAAAGCGGTATGATTGGTTTTTCCCAAAACTTTCTTTCGCAATGATTGTTGCTAATCTTCGAGGCTGATCTTCTTGCTTACTTTTGCGAGTTTTCTGCGATATGCTATCGAACTCTTTCGATTCGTTGTGTATGTCCTCAGTCGAATTCCCAGTCGTCTTTTGAGTGTCACGAGGACTGTCTTCCTCTACTGTAGCGGGAAACGGAGAGCATAGAATTGGTTCGTTTCTGAAATAGTTGGTAAGATTGGGAAATTGTTGTTAATGATTTTGAAAGCTGCAAGATCGATTAAATTGAGAAAATGACTCCACATGAGATAAAAGTTGTAGATCGAATCCAGGCCTTTATAAACCTGTACGAAAATTCTCAAGGTCAATGCGAACGAAGTAAACGAATGATGGGATAAACAAACACAAAACTATGTGTTTCCGTTACAAACCTCGCAGAATTTTCATCAAAGATTTAATTGACAAAGCCATACCCTTCAAGCCTCGACAGATTATTCAATATGCGGTCCAATCTGTCCGGTTCTGTTTCCCGCAGTTTATTGTAGATCTTGCATTGTAGATCTTTTGGAATCTGAAAACCAGGTTGGAAATTTTCCCTCATATTTTTCTGTATAAATACCGCAAAAATCGTTTCGACCTCTAGAATGATAGTTTCAATTATACAAATCTGTTGTTCATTTTCAGCCAAAGTTGCGTGTAACTTATCGTGATCAGCCCTCAAAATGCAAGGCGCAAAAATCGTCGCCAAGTTTCGAGCATCCATTTTATTCCCGGGAATCTGAAAATTGTGAAATCCCAGATAATTTTATGTCATTTCGCTGTGAAATTTTCACATAAAGGTACAAAATGAAATAAGTCGCTAAATGTTTGACTATTTTCTCAAATGGATAAAAATCACTCATGTTTTAGCTGCAAAATGATGAAATATGCTCAAAAATCGAATTGAGAAAAATATTCTGAAAAATCCTTGCCAGAGTTTCATCTCCGCCATCATATCGGTCCGAGCAATTTAGCGATACTTGATGCAGGAATTTCATCAGAACGAACAGTGTATCGATGTTTGGAGGACTCAGAAGGGCTAACAAATGCCGTACGCACTCAACTCGATCGTCGGATGTTAATTCTAAAAATACCGAAACAATTTTGAAGTAATTCAGAAATAGTACGGTTCTTATTTTTGTGATAATGAAGCTTATGAACAGCTGCTAGAAAGCAATAGAAGAGGGGTCTTTTTTCTGTTTTCAATTGATTTTGAAACTTGTCGAATTTAAACCATTTTAAATATTTTAAATTTTAATCCTTCTCTCATTGAACTCGCAATTCCATTAACACCATTCTCAAGTTGACCACTTTCGAATAAATGAATTCTAACCAAATCGGTTTTGCTCATTAAATTTTTTGGCGCGTTTTTTTCGTCTATAAGCTTTCGGAAGAGTACAAACAAACTAGCCTTCGATACAAACGAATACAATTCCTACGAAAGTCTGATAAAAATGTGACACGTGAAATCATAAATAGACTAAATTTGAATCCCCAAGAAGTAGAGATGGATTTCAAAGAACTTGGGAACAATTAAAAGAATTTCGAAGTCATACATTTTATCTGAAAACTTTTAAAATAGACCCTGATAAAGAAGGATCAAATTCCACTAAATTACTGATTTAAACAAATATCTTACTTGCAGCCGCAATATAGGCTTGATAGTGTTCTTTCGGTAGAAGCGGCTGAGGTAGATCCCGAAAGTACTCCTTCAGAATTGCAGCGATATCGTTGACAGCCGTAACATCATCATCCAAGTAAATCATTTCTCCGCCAGCCTAAATTTATGTGTTCCTTGAAAAATCTCGCCGGAAGAAATTATTTTACTTTTTCTAGAGCATTTCGCAATTGTCGACATCGAGTTGCATTACCGGCGATGCGAAATAATCCGAGTTGGTGGAGGCCTGAATTGAAGAAGATAGCGTAAGGATAACTTGATGTTCATAACGAATAAATAAATTAGAACAAGGGAGTAGTATGATGACAAATTATTATCCAAAATATATTCTTGTTGATGCCTTCATACACAAAAGAAATTTATGAAGTTTTCCTTTCAAGATTCTTACCATGCTCAATGAGATACTTGATGCAGTTATCGACGATCCTGGGCACTTGTAGCATGTGCATGTCGGTGAACTCATCGGGAGGACAGTCTAGTGACCAGGATAGGGATGAACTAGGTGCTCGAGCTTTCTTCACGAAACGACCCTAGAGATTTCAGATTAGCAAAGCCAAAATTGTACAAAAAACCGTAATTTGCTCCTTTTCAGGCTCGGTTGCTAGCAAGAAAGTGACAGAAGTTGAGAGATCCTTGGTTGGAAGTGAAGCTGAAAGAGGTGAGGGTGAAGAGGGATTTGAGACGCACATGTTCTGGAAAATTGATTATCAAAAGTCGAATTTCCTAGATTTCTTTTCTAGTACATCACGAAATAAGCGCAGGTTTTTGAAATTAAATGTTCCATTAAATACGATATTTTAGAGATTTCTGGAGTTCAAGGTCAAACACGATGTGTATTCCTGCTCAAGTGATTTTAACAAGCTTCTAATAATCGTACTCACCTGAGTTGATGGATACAACCATCTTCGATCCTCGTATTTAATCAGTTCCGTTTCCGACCTGACTGGCTTCGCTTTTTGCTTTGCCAGACTCCGATTTCGAGATTGACTAAAGCTTCGAAATATCGAGGGGAAACCGAGAATAGAAAACCTCGAATCGGGTTGCGATCCCGCAGTCAGCGTCGATCCGCTGCTGCCCACAGTTGCATCGTCGAGCGATCGACATCGAATGGCCTCTTCCAGACGCTTCTCGTTCTCCATGCAATCGATCAGCGAGACGCCGAAAACTCGAGTGTCTAAATTGGTAGTTTGAAGAAAGAAACTTCCTTAGTCTTTTATATTAAAACAAAAAAAGATTAATTGTTGCTCTGCTTGGAAAGGTTGGTCTTCATGACGGGAGCGTTGCAAAATGAAAATTTCTTGGAAAGTTAATCAATTTTGGCGAAGAAATGATGCTGATATAAAAAGAAATTCGAAGAACTTCCCAAGAAGCTACAACTGTGATAATTGAGATGAGCTAAGGCTTTTTTTAAATGAAATCCAATTTACCTTGTGTAGATCCACTTGGTCTTCGTTGACCATCGGAACTGTACGCCTTTTCGCCTGTCTTTGCACTTTTCACCAATTTCAACCGTTTTTGTCGCAGCGCTGATAGAGGATCTGAGATATTTGACTTGAAATTTCATTCTGAAGGAACATGCTACCTTTCTGCTTAGCTACGCTAACTCCAGGTAGTAATTTTTGTAGCCTAGTTATGGAGATAGCCTAAAGTAAAATTATTTTTAAAAATTTTAAAACTTGACTCACTATAAACTTCAGTCATTTTCGCATTTAATTCATTTAAAGTTTTTTTACATTGAGTGAAGTTTACATTAGGACTAAAAGATTATCCTTGCCTGTAAAGCAGTTCTTTCGCATTCCGATAGCCGTTCCAGCCTAGTTCCCTTCAAAATAACTTCAGCCCCGTCGACAGATCGCCATATATTACTGTCCTAAAATTGCTACTTTTATTTTTAGCTCCTACTTTTTCATAATTGCCGAAATTATGTCTTATTAAGATCGAAACCATTATGAAATTTCTCATTCAACTCCCACACAATGATAGTGCATTTTATACACTTCTCCTTGGAGTTAAACGGACCGAAATTGCAATTTTCCATTGAAATTTCCACATCTCATCATGTCGCGTGTCGCAATTTCACAGATCGGTTTTTCATTTTTCCAGCTCGACTTTTCTCGCTTGAAGCAACACTTATTAATTACTGAAGTTGGACTTAAGAAGGGAAGAAAAAGTTCTATGAAAAGTGTAAGGAAAATTAAGAAATGCTAGAATTATTATTCCGCGGAATTATTATAAGAAAAATGAGGAGAATTACCCTCAGTTTAGGTTAAAGAATGTGAGTAGAAGTTAAAACGCTTTTTCGGAGTAAAACGGAGTAAAATAATGAATGTCATCGGTTTAAATTTGAGTAATGAGCATAACTAAGTCGTCTTGCAAAATGACAGCAATTTGGAGCCAATTTCTCTGCATCCCCCGACTTTTGAAACGAAAATATTACAGCGAAAGAGAGTATCGAATTTTCTTAATTTCCCAGTCAAAAAATAGCATGAATGGAGAAGAACTCCATTTTTGGAAAGCGCATTTGCAAAACGATGAGATAGTTAGCCAAGAAACATCGAAATTGCATCACTTCGAGAAAAGTTGGAAACAAAACTCAATTGTCCCATCCATTTTTAGAGCGCGAAAAATTGTGAGAGTTCCAATTTTAGTCCATGAATGAAAAATGTAAGGCAGACCACAAAGCACGGTGACATCATAAGGTAGTCGTGTAGTAATTTGTCAAATTGAACGAAATGCAGTATCAAGATTTAGTTTGGATCGGTCACTTTTACAAATTTCATTGTTGTAGATGACTGATTCGCGGAGTAAGGCGATTTTCTAATTGGCATTTATCTTAAGAAAGTTGGCCCAATATTTCAAAACTTGTCAACCCGAAAAATGTCGTGACACAATAATTCATCAAATGCAATGAGAATAGCAGGATTAAGGCTTACTGAATGTGTTTCAAACAAAGTATCTTACGCAAAATTAAACGAAATAGCATGGGAGTGCAAAAATTAGTTGTCTACTGACCAAGTACGTAGAATAATTAGTCTGGCCGTTATCGCGTCACAACATTTTTAAAACGTCCAAGGAATTTCACAAGAAAGCACCCTCTAAGAAAAATAATGACCACGCCTCTACCAGAAAGACATTTTTTAAAGTTAATCATACTGCTAAATTTCTTGAAATATTAATAAATTAACAAACGCTCATTCTTCTGAAAATTTCATAAATAACCAATTTGTCAACTGACCAATGACTTCCAAGCGGAGTCCGTAGATGATGAAGTGCTGCTGGCATGCGAAAAATTGATGTACTTCGGTTTCAACTTCCACAACAGCTTTTGCGAGGAATACTTCCAGCCATCAGAGTGACTGCTAAAATTTTACTTCTTAAAATTTAGTTCAAATAATTTTTGAGCAACAGAAAGTGGAAACTAGTTGTAAGTGGGTTTTTGAAAGTTTGCGGTCCTTGAACAACAGAATGTTGAGAAAAATGCCTTGTCTTAGCCTTCTCTAATCTCGACGTGAAATTTATGGCTTATGCGTGATTCAAAATTGCCTAGAAGATTTTCTAAAGATGTATGGAGATTATTGTAGCTTTTTTCTAGACACAATAAATTTCTTCTCGAAAAGTTCATTATTAATCAAGACTTCTTTTTGCAACTTATTGATATTTGATGCGAGATTTAGGCTTCTTTCTATTTTTACATTATTCTCATTGAAAATTTTATCCTCGATCTATACAGGGTTAGTTTGTCTAGGTTTCATTTTTGATCTTGATCTGATTGTAGAAGTATTGATTTGCACGACACCAATCTATCGCCAGTTCAATCAAAGCAGATCCAATTGACAAACAAAACGATATCAAAGGACATATTGGATTTTTTGGCATTGTAAATGGACGATTACTTGAGACAAAAATAAAAGGCGTGAAAGTTAGATGCTCGCAAATTAGCGTGTTGGTTGCAGCAGATTTTACACTATTGCGTCATAGTCAAGGAATGAGTCCGACGACTATTTGTGCATACGCAATGCACACTTTGCATATTCGAATTTGTGCATCATTTGCTTTATCTCAAGTTGTCAGTCGTTGATAATGCATGTATATTTGGAAATTCACTGGCTGAACATTGACTGAATAAAAACCGGGTTTTAAATAGTCCAACAAAAAAGCAAAGAAAGATCTTGATCTAACTCGGAGATAAAATGAAATGTTGAAATCAACTTGAAACAACTTCAAAAAGAAATATTCGCAATCAGCGAAAAGCTTGCAAATCAGTAAATCTCTCCTTGCTCACGGACGAATGTTTTCACTTATTTGTGACTATTGATCAGTTTGGATAGTTATATTCAGTTAACCCGTCTCTTCAGATTATATATATTTTTTTGACAAATTTGCTCATCATGATAGGTAACATAGGGTAAATGTAAAAAGAGGCTCCAAACCTGCTGGCTGAAAGAGGCACGTTGGGAGAGACGGGCGCGGTCATGGGGTGGGGCGGGAGGACATCGCTCGAACTGCCCGAAGGGTCGAACGACTCCCGGGGATCGTCGTGAAAGCCCGATGACTCGCGTGAATCCCGCAGACGGGTCTGAAATAGTTCGCGTAATTGAGAGATAATTGATGATTCAGGAGGGACAACTGGGATAAATATTATGAAAAACGTTGAGGTGAATTAGACTGAAGTAGAAATGAAAAAGATCGTATATTGCTTGAAAGGGATGATATGAAAAGACCTTTTCCAAATAATATACTCTTATCAGGTAGGTCCGAAATGACACTTGAGGTATTCATAACGAAGTGTGAGGTTTCCTAACAGTCTGGCCTTCCCATCTTGAAATGACAAGGTTAATTTTTGAACAAATCTTCCATTTTAACCTTCTTCCGCCGAAACCTGAGCATATTATGCATGTTATTCATCATCTCGACTCATGCACTAGGTGCTACCAGATAATAGTGTCTCGGAATCGATAATAGGGGCCATTTTCGCAGTGGATGCTTCAGTAGATGAGACAATAATAGCAAAGTGCCGGCTGCGGTGGTCATTTGGAAACGGATAGACAATGGAGTTGACGAGAGGAACTAGATGAAGAAACGCTACGGGCGAGGCCCCGTACCGATGATAGAATTAGAGAAACGCTACGGGGAAACTCCGAGACAGATCACCCACAAAAGGGGCGGAGCTCTGCTTGGAAGCCTCAAGGAAAAGCCGAGGAAAGCCTGCTAAAAATGCTAAACGCAACAATCCAATTGTCTTGCGGAGGTACGTTAGGGAAATAGCGCCGAGTTTGGAGAGATAATTAGAGAAAACGAAGTTGAAGTTCTGTTTGCAAATGATATGATGTAAGTATACAGAGATCATTGAAAGTGTTTTCGGAGAAAGTAAGGAATTCCGGAATTTAAATGGAGACCACTTAGTCAAGATCAAGAAATGATGACTCAGAGTTAAAAAGTGATGTTCACGATTATCACTTCTTTGTTCGTGTCCAAAGTAGTAAACTACGTCGAATTTGATTTCTCTTCGAACTTACTTCTCTAAAAATTTGCTGAAAAGTATAATTTTAGTGAAAAACTGAAGACAACTTGAAGCTTAGCGGTAAAAGTTATCATTGACTCTAATGCATAAAAATTCTCAGACCATCTGAAACCCTAGCTAAACATTCCTGAAATCCTACATGTGGGTTGAAGCCCTAGAACCGCGGAAAAATCTCGACACTTTTCCGAGTTTTTATGGAATTTTCGTAAAATCCTGTCAAAATTCGTGGTTGAATATCGTAAGTGATCGAGGGTTAATCTTATGTGGGTAAAGATTGGTAAAAGAATGATGGAAAATGACAAAATCATATAACCAGGCTTCCAAGAAGTGAAGCCCTAAAATATTATCGCATTCAGAAGAATGGACAGAGAATAGTGCCTAATTGTAAGATATTATGGATTCAGTTTTTGTAAGGTCCAGTCTAATGTCGAATCCACAACACATAAATGATCCTAGTATTAATCCCTCATAGGGTACTTGGAATTAGGGATGAGATTTTAGCCCCATTCAGAATCGGGTAGGAAGGATTATCACCTAAAGCGTGATCACCACGCTTTTCAGATTTTGCATTTTTGGAAATCCGTTTCTAGAAAATTTCAAATTTAGAGATTACTCCATCTTTTGCATTGGAATCCATCACTTTTGTAGAAATATTTAGTTGAAATTTGAAAATGTGAATGAAAAATTGTGAACAATTCTTCTAGAGTAAAAGTCAAATAAGTTATTTCGAAATTTTTCCGAAGTCTCGAATTTTCTTTCAATTTTCTCTAGTGTAACCCAATTCAAGAACGTACTCTATATATAAATAAGGATATTGGCGGAATTGGTATATGACCGAGTGATGTATGAGGAAGGGTCTATTTGAAAGTGATGCGAATGTCTGTCTCTTCAGCGAACAGTACTATTTTTCAAGCGTCACGTGTCGCGTCGCGGCCTCTTCTTTACCAGATTATGACGAATTGGCATCCCTTTTCACATATAAAAATTCGAATTTTCGGCCCAATCTAATTATAGTCTGCGAAAAATTCACCAAAAATCCCATAAATTTGATTCGTTTTGCATCTGAATTGCATTCCCTGAAATAGCGTTGTCGTCGGATCGAAAAATTATGGACCCTTCGCCAAGATGAGAAATTTCCCGAATTTTTTGTCATTTTTCTGGATAAAACGATGTGATTCAAAATAAAAGATCGAATACCATCTAAAATAGCATAATTATTAGCTAAGATGATGTCATTTCAGAAATTGTGGTAATTTTCGTGAAATATTATTAGAAATTATTCTTTAGATTTTTGGAAGAGTAAAAATCGCAGAATTAATGGTCGAAATTCTAATTCCATGCATGTTTGATGAACGAGCGAAAGATTGGGCCTGAATAATGGCGAAGCTCAAATTCGAATCAACCGTGAAACAGCCGCAACAGAAAATAAGCTGTTTGTCATAAATTACGGGAAAAATGCGCAGTCAGTCGCATTGTGTAGTCATAGTAATTGGAGAAAAATATTAGTGGTAAAATTCTAGCATTTTTCTGCTCCATAATTCACACGATAGGAAAGATTTTTCTCTGGTGCGTCTAATTCGCGCTCATGAATATCAAATACGACGAAAATGACGGGGAAAATAAAAATACGCTCTCTCGAAATTCGACGAACCGAGTTTTCGGAAATTCTACACTAGAAGCCAAGTAAATTACGAAATACAAGGGGAATTTTAGATGGTAGAAGAAATCGAAAATAAAAGGTAGAATCGAGAGACCGAATACAGATGAAAAAGCAATTTAGAGAAGTCACATTAGAAGCAATTAGGTGAAGAGTAGGAAATAGTGAGGGGGGAATGAGAGGGAAGAGAAACAGGAAGAGTCATGAATGAAAAGCGGGATGCGCCAGGAATGGCACAGGCAAAAGCTGAGCTATTTTTAGGCCCAGAAACAGAAAATACCTGCCGACTTTTAGATTATGTAAATAGGTGAGGTTTATACTCGATTTTTCAGAAATTATACAAATTTTTAAATATATGCTCATTTAAGATCCATATCGACAATCTGAATCGCAGAATCCTCGAGAATTGGTTCATCATTTTAAAATTTGTATCATAAAAATCTAAATAATTAACATAAATGATGAGGATTTATAAAATTCGCATATGATTTGGCCTAACATGGCCACTTTAAATCATTAATACATTTATTTGAAAAAGCAAATGATAATAATAGTATTCGATTTGAAAATATGTGCATTCAACCTGAAAATTTGCGAATAGACACCCTCACACGCTCAAAAGCTTTTATTTTAGACTATTTTTGGAAAAGATAAAATCTATTTTAGAACGCACAAAATGATATTTTATCAATAGAACTTTAAATGTAGCCAGAATGTAGCCAAAATGGTACTTGTCCCGAGATAGCCTACTTTTAAATACCTGCATATGGGTTGGAGAAAGAAGTTGCAAGCTCGTTTATAGAAATGATGAAAATTATATCGTTTCTATGGTGTAGGTATAATCCACTTTTAGGGAATAATGTTTTGTAAGCTAAACCTTCGGAAGATGATTATTTGTGTATCTAGGCGAAGAAAAACTTCAGGAAATATAAATTTAAATCGCTAAACGAATATTTTATGGATAATCGCATAAAATTTCTTGCAGAATGATAAAACTTATTCATAAGCTTCAATGTTGATGGAGGGCTATTCTAAGCCATTTAGAAAATTAAATCAGCTTCAAAATTCAAATTCACAGGTTTACAAATTTGTCTGAAATGAAGTTTTTCAACGTCTCGCTACAATACTCACACCCCCTTACCCTAGAATTCAGAATGATTCAGATAAGTTTAAAATTATCGCATATCATATGTTTCAATAAAATGTAAATATTGATGGGTTTTTTATGATTTTGAAATTCTATGATCGTTATTACGTCAGTAAATAAAATAAAAACCTAATTCTTACGAAATTTACTTGTGACCCAGATTAAGCATAATTTGTTTTTTTTTCGTAAAACGTCGAATTTTAAAATAACTCAGCTGAATATTCGAGTGTCTGAGAATAAAATTGGTTACTGTACTAAATTTTTTACACCGTTTGACCCTTATTGAAGAATCTATAGTAAAACTATCTGAAATAATTTTCCCCTAAATTCCAATATGAAGTCAACTCACAATATCCCTATATAAAACAAGGAAAGATATCGTAAACATCGAATTCGAAATTAATTGAGCTGAATTTTGAAGAGTCAGCTGAATTTTCGAGAACCCTTGAACCCGGTTGATCTGTGCTTTGGATATACGAATTGTCTGCCCTCGAATTTGAATGAAATGCGGAAAAATAGCTGCCGTTAAGAGTCGTAGAGCCGTACTGCTTTACATTAGGTAGTGAGCGGGGGATAAATAAAATTCAATAATGACCCTGGGTATGTGAGGAAGAAGAAGAAGGAAGTGAAAGGTAAAGGTCGTTTTTATTCCTAGAGATTTTTTCCTGGACAAGCTGGCGTGAGGATATAATTCTATCCCAACTATAGTAGATTTTATGATCTCGAGCTTTTCTAAATTTTAGTTAAACTAATGCCTTAACGCAAAAATGAATTATTTGGACCGCCAATCTTATTTTGAACCTATAGTTTGAAAATGCTATTGTGTGTACTAATTGAAGTGGTATGATCTAATTCGAAATTCTGGCTGCGAGGTGTCTCGACACTTGAAAATGTGATACATTGTTTCCCCACGCTCTAAAAGCCAAATATCACGTTTTGTTATTCGACTATAGTCGATGTGCATCCATTACATTACACGAGTGAGGGGTATAAAATATTAGCCTCGCCAGTTTTTCTCATCAAATAAAATGCGAACCTCCGTCGTTGTGAATGAATATGTATTGGGGCACGAGAAAGATATGTTATGAATGAATGAATGAAATATCGTGAAAATTGAGATATCGAAAGGAAACGTGGAATTAAGGAAAATAGTGCTGAAACAAGTGTGGAGCAAGCTGAAATAGGCACAAGAAACCTCGAGAGATAACCTAGGCGAACCCGAGCTCCTTAAAGCGTAATTGAGTAATTTGAGCCAGGCAAAAAGAGTCGGGCAAAGAAGCGAAAAAGCCAATGAAATAGTAGGTAAAATCGAGAGAAACGCGAAATTTGCTCCTCGAATGAAATGCAAATGCGAATGCGAATGCAACGAAATGGGATAAAACATGTGAGAAATTACCGACCGGCCGACGATAAAATTCACGTAACGCGACTCGTGAAAATTTCATGAACAAAACCGCAAACTTTCTAGCAGACAGCTAAAAACTGCAACACTTTTCCCTGATAATTTGAAGGAAAATAAGGAAATCCAAAAACCATCCGAGCGCAAGCAAATTGATAAAAACGAGGATTACACAAACGATTTAAGATCAAACTTCGGGATTAAGGACTATATAAAAGAAAAAATATCTACAATCGAGAATACATCAAAATATTTATCTGAATTGAGCATCGTTTTATAATCTGGGGAAAATACGTGGATATTCTAAATCGTCAGAAAGTAATATATCCAAGAATAGATTATAAATTTGTAAAGTACTTACAGTAGCATCAGAGTCGGTATTTCGTCGCTGCGTTCGGAAAAATCCAGAATCATCTAAGGGCAGAACGGGAGAAGGACCGGTATCAATTGAAGGGTGTCTTACAGTTAATCTCGGTAGCTGGCTAAAATAGATTCGTTTTAGTTTTCTTTTTCCAAAATACGAAATTTCAACGTTTTTCAGAGGTTATTTAGCGAATTTTTGAAACATCCATAATTTTTTCAAAGAAAAGTTTCATGTTCCTAAAATGTCCCTAGATTGATCTTATTTCTGAGAAACTTACAATTGGTTGTTATTATTGTTGTTGTGGTTTCTTTTTGTGCTACCTCTCGTGCTCCCGAAAAATGTCCGATGTTTGAAAAGGCGCCATTCTCGTTTGCGGACTGATCTGAAGGATTTTTCGTAAACTTGAACATTATTTCGAAAGCAACCTGCTCGCGAATCCGGATTTCTTAGGCTTAGGAGCGGAAGGAGGTGGTACTGAACGTTCCGATGAAGGCGATACAGAACCAGATCTTTCACCATCTGAAAATGATATTTTTCTTGATATTTCATTTTTATGATGGCTTTGGAATCTAATGGCATTGGTGGAAGAAGAAAATCATACAGCTAGATTAAGTTGAAAAGTAAAAAAAAAAACTAAATCAAATATAAATTCATGTATATTCTAAAACGATCAGCTCAATTGTAAAAAGAATAAAGTCGTAGTTTAACGAGTTCGATGATCTTCATGAAGCATACCATTTTTACTGTGCTGCCTCAACAATCTGGCAAATCCACTAGTCTTCCTCGACGACGTTGGAGTTGTGGCTGAAGTTGAGGATCCAAACCCAGGAGAACTCGTAGTTGGATTATCCTCTTTGTTGATGATTGACGGTGCGATCACTTTCGAATAATTCATTCGAATTTGGCACCTAAACTTGTTTCTTTTTAATGAGTACGGTATTTTTCGTAAACATCCGAACAAGTTTCATTGATATGTGCATAATGACAGGTGTAGACTACGATAAACAGTTTTAGGATCAGAAAGGAAATTCTCAGAAGCAATTTAATGAGTTAATGAATTCCGGTATGAGTAGTCAAAGTGCTGAAAATATGATTTCGAATAAGAGCAAAAAATTAGATAAACTCCTGTATCCGATACAGATGATTAATGGTAATGGAATGAAGATAAACCCTTTTCAAAATATTCTTATATGATCATAACTTGAGTGAAGATCAAAATACGTAATGAATCTAAAATCATTCTGGTGTGAAAAATAAGCTAAGAAAATGGGATTTCAAACTAGGCTTATGACCGCTCCTTATATAGCGAAACTAAGATCAAAATGGTCGTATTCATCGACCTTTGTCTCGGAGAATTCGGACGCAGTAAGAGGTTAAAAGAAAAGGGAGAGTAATTTCGAAATTCCATATATAGAAAAGTTCAATTATATACCGGCTACATATTGTGCATTCTTATGGAAAATATCTCTATTGTGATGGAATTTTTGCTGCTGCCTCAAGTTTCAGTTATTTCATTCATAAATAACTAGCTGATGAGGCGGGGGGTGGATAACAAATTCATTGTCCAGAAAATATGTCCAAGATATGCTTTTCCGGAAAATATACACTTCCATGGAGATAGATGAGTCAACGCATAAAAAATTTAGGACTTCTTGATTCATAATTTCATCTAGCGTTTTTACAGTACGGTGTACGGTTTTTCCGCACCACTAACAACCACGATTTTGTCATGGACTTTTAATTTTAAAGAAAGAACTAATAATGACTTCACATTCAACTTGAATTATTTTTTTAATTGGTAGCAAGAATCAAATTTGAAGTTAAAAATTACCTAAAGGGTGAAGTTGAAAAGTTGTGAAAAAATTTGAGTCCAAGTTCCCGGACCTCCGTTCACTTTTTAGTGCTTCATAAAATTATTTTAGTCCCCTACATGTTCTGAGAATATTCCTAACCAAAACACAATATGATCGTAAACGTCAAAGAACCGAGAAAAACGGCACACCTCGAGTAATTAAAAACCACATTTTAGACGATCGGTAGAAAAAACCTGCAATACAGTAAGAATATGAAGGTGGCTTGTAAAATTTAGGACATGTGATTTGATCAAATTCGCATTCTCGAACGTCATGGCAAAAATTCAAAATAGAAAAATAAGCAATGAAGCAGCTGAAAAATAATCTAATGGAAAAATTGGGAGGCAATTAGTTTCGTTTCATACACTTGGTGAATTTACTGAATGAAAATGGTACTTGTGTGAGGGCGTAATGGGAGTGATGTGTTGTTAGGCAGAGCTGAAGGCAGGAGCTATAATTCAGGGGTCTAACATTTTCGATGAAAATTCCAGGGAACTAGAAATGTCGGAGAAAAATGATGCGCACTACCATAAATCAGGTTTATTGGTCCCGACATCTAGACGTAAATATCATCCTGTTTTCCTCTCATGCCATGTCGTATCCTTGCAAAATCTATTGAGACAAGAAAAATGTCCGTTTTTATATAGATCGTTACAATACAGAACACAAAAAATTTCATGTGTTTGACAAGCTTTTGGAGCCAATTCAAAATCAAAATGTGCTGTATGAAAGTGCAACTTTTGCTAAATAATGAACCTGACAAATCATTTGCACTAATCTTCGAATAGAATAAATGTCGAAACCTCTAGGATCAAGAAAAAGGGCAAAAAATAAAGAAAATGTGGACCAAATATTGCAGAATATTGATAGACAGGGAGAGGTGAATAGAAAATGGCTAATTATCATAGAGTTTTTGAGAAAAACGCGTGCATAATAATTCGCACCGTTCAGAAATTTTTATTCCTAACATTTTCATTTTTAGTCAAAATTTGCAAGAAATAATCGATCATTATGCTAACTAGCCTCTAGAAATATCCTCTATTTCTGACCCAGAAATGAGGTGAGTAGTTTTAGAAGTACTTGTAATTTATGATTATCGCGATCCTCAAGTTCCCAGGAATTAGTTGGGGCTAATTAGGAATAAATTAGGAAAATTCTGAAAAAAGCAAGGGATTCTGCTCTCGAGAAGTGGTCACAAGAATTCGAAAAAAAATGCAAGAACTGAGTTGAAGAGAAATTACCATTTTTACCCCGAAGAATACGAATTAAGCAGGAAAATTTGGGCCAAGACGGCGTGTTTCATTCAAAATTCTCATCTGTCGACACAAATATGACCGGACAGGGGAGTTTTTTTAGGAATTGAATGAATTTTTGTCTGCTACTCTAGAAAAGCCGAGAATAATTGTAACACGGAAAAAGCTCATAAAATATCAATTGTTTAGTTTGATTTGGTAAACATTTGGAAGTTAACGTCAAACTTTTAAAGAGAATATGATTTCAACAATACCAAGATAAAACCTTGATAAATCTTGCATAATTTCAGAATAATGGCATGAAAAAGGTAAAAATTGATAAGATTTTATTATCAGATATGAGAAAATGATTTTTAAGGTAAATAGGAATTTAGATTTCAAAAATGAATGAAAATGGCTCATAGATGCATAATCATTCATTCATTACGCACATTTTTGATCAAGTAAGCGAAATAAGCGACGTGTCAAATTCAGATATATGAAGAAGATAAAGATACTTGAACTCAATAAATATAAGTATAATGAACACGATGTGAGCTAAAATCAATGTGATCAAAGTTTTTGAATAATAACAATTAATACTATTTTCTGAATGAAGTACAGCTTTCTTTTAAATTCGATATACAAAATTATCAGAAATTTCTCCTACGTTCTAGCCAGTTTTTCATTCTAACTTCTGATCTTTGAAAATTCTAAAAAAATCGCTGAATGAAATACGGAATTCACTCAAGTAGCGTTTGTGCCGTCACTACGGCTTCTCACTCGGAGTGAAATTTTGAATTTCATCGAGGATTTTGCCTGGCCGAGGCGAATTTGCAGTAGTGCACTTTTCGAGCTCCGAGGCAGGTGGAAATTCGAGCCGCCCTAGGACTGACTAGGGCCCCGACAAGAGTTGACATTTTCGAGCCCCATTCGAATATTCGAATATGCCATTTACGCTCCTCCATTTGGTTAGGTTACAGCAAAGGTAGCCAAGAGAAAGTAAAACAAATGGGCAATTAGCGAAAGCGAGAAAATGCCAACAATTTTGATTCATCATTCACAAAACACCATTCGACAAATTATTTTTGAAGGCTCTGGGAAATTTTAGAGCTCGAAAAGAATGTCATTTTATGTAAAGAACAAAGATTCGAATGAAAAAGTAGTGGAATCATATGAAAAAGAGTTCCACAATTATATTAAAAGGTGGAGACATTTCAAAGGGGGATAAAAATTTAAAACACGGCTAAACCAGTCAAATAAGCATTGTTTCAGCATCACATTGGTCATCATTCTCATTCGTTAGGTGAAACATTCAAATAGCATCATGTAATGCCAATAAAGATGTAAAAAATGCGCGCTAATTTCATGATGTACGTGAAAAAGGTTATGAATTATTAATAGCGTGGGATAATCTAAAATAAGGCTTGGACTTGTGTATCACAGATTGGACTACACATAGGGGGGATTCATTTGCATAATTACATGATTTTCGCGATTAGAAATGATATTATGATGAGTTTTGAGTGGGGTGATTTTATATGGAATGCGATCGGGAAAAGGAAGAATGTGGTGTTTAGTTGAAGGTAATTTGCATAAATGAGAAAAATATTGGATTGGTTTTAAATTTTAATTCAATTTAAAATACTCTGATTGATCTGATAAATTTAACATATACTTTTTCACCCAAATCTGGCCCTGGCTCTCATTTTTC
Organism: Diploscapter coronatus; assembly: GCA_964036155.1. Lineage (NCBI taxonomy): Eukaryota > Metazoa > Nematoda > Chromadorea > Rhabditida > Rhabditidae > Diploscapter > Diploscapter coronatus. The sequence continues at coordinate 9,572,826 of OZ038423.1, forward strand.
TGCCTTCGCATTCGCCCTCTCACTTTAAACCGTTCTCCCACTTCTCCTTCCCCTGAAGCATCTGGCTTTAGATGGCGAGCCGAGTACAGTGACTGTAACGGCAGTTATAGTACGTTGAATGCGAGGAGATCAACCGACGACGGTTTCAACTCTCCATTAGGAGGAGAATTTTTGGCATAATTTGTTTCTAAAGTTTAGAGAGCGTCTGAAAGTGAGAGAGTAAAAATAACGAGAAAATGAGAGCCAGGGTCAGATTTGGGTGAAAAGCAGAGTGTTGTGGGATGGTTTAAATTCAAAGTAATATCATTCTGAATTGTATTATTTTAATTTAGATATTAATAAAAATTTTGAGAAAGTGCATTATAACAAAACAGACTATTTTCGTGTAAGAATTAGTGACCATTGGATACGAGATATGACAATTGCGATTTTTCGAGATTTCTAATCCGACCGACAAGAAATAAGATCGGAATCTTGAACAACATTTCTGCAGTTAGCATTCGAGTAAAATCGCATGCATAAAATATGAGCGCTAAGGAGGGGAATAAATACTTTTTTGCTGCACATATCGCCCCGTCGCCGAGAGACATGAATGAAATTTCTAACGATTAAATAGAAGGAGGCTGACATTCTGAAGATCGTTATTAGGAATGAAGTTAAAAAATTTTCAATTACTTTATATATATATATATATATATATTTTAAATATAATAGATAATTTTCAGATAGTATTTATTTGATATTTTGAATGAGAAGCGATTTTTAATCATTTTTGAATGAACCCAGAAGAAAATTAGATGTTTCATTGTGATTCCCAATTTAGTGGATTCAATAAATTCAGCCAAATCGATAAGCTTTATTTCAAAAGTATGAGTGGATAGAAAATTCTTATGAATGAATATAATAGTATTTCCCCGTAGTAGAAATTCCGATAATGCACTAATAATTGCTCGACACGTCAAGTAATTTCAGGCTCAACTATCGCGCCTCCATTTTATAGTTAGCCCAAAACTTTCTGGTTTATTTCATAATTTCCTAAAAATGTGTATTTTCATAATGAATATTTTATAGGAGTCGAATTTAAGTTCATATAAAAATTGCAATTTATTCAATGTCCTACGTGCTAGGTATTAATATCAAATATGTGTAATGAATTTGAAATGTAAGCAAAATTTTGGAAAGGTGGCTAGATTAAGGGGGTTCAAATGCGATATTTGTTTGAACATTAGAAAAATCTTGGATCATACGATGAAGGATAATGGTTTAAGTCTAGCCGAGATAATTTGCAAAGCCTATGCGATACAAATAAGGTTTATCATATTTCACGACTAAACAGGTGATAAGTCACTAAGACGCTAAAATTGTGAATTTCACGAAATCGAGTGGGGGCTTAAAGCAGTTTCAAGACTTTCGGTTGGCTATTTTCAGCTAAATTAAAAAAAAAAAAAAACGAATTCTAGAGAGAATATGATTTGGCTAGAGTTTCAAAAACTGGTTTTAAAAATGCAAATTTTCAGGGAAATAGTTTTTTAGAGATTATAAAATTGAAGAGTGAAAGAATCATGTTTGAGACAATGAACTAAATCTCTGTTCAGGTTTTTTTTTCTTATAGATATTCACATTTTTAGCCCCTAAAAATCGGTTAATCCCTTTTGTCAAGCCATGAAACTGTCCGATAGCTAAAGAGATTAAGACGGATAATCGAGAATTTGCAACTTTTCGAAAACCTTTTCTACGTCGAAGTTTGACATTTCTTTCGGATGATTCAGAATTTGCGTCAATTTAAGCCAATTATGGAAATCGAATAATGCAGCTTAATGCTGGTTTGAGCAAATTGTAATCTTCTTTTGAGATAAAGAATTGATGATTATTCATTTTTCGAATTTTTTGTCATGATAGACTTTGTATCAAGGATGGTTTGGTGGTCTCGGTATCTTATCATCAGAAATGAAATAGAGTTCAAATATCAGCTTGCCCCCCACACGGCGATAAGCGAAGGTTGGATTTCAAATTTGAGTCTGGATTTACCTAAATCTGCTAAAGACATTGTTCTGTGTTCAGAATTTTGTCTCATTCCAGCTTATGATAAATAGAAAAATGTCAAAGTGTTCCGAAATGCTCTCGAAAGATAAAAACAATTCGTAGCAATTTTATCTTTTTAAACCGAAGTTCTCCAAGAAAACAAGCTCGTTCGTCAAAAATGACGAATCCGAACTCAGAAGTTAACGGTTTCTTGTGATATGGCAAAAATGACAAGCAAAGACAAGAAAGTGAAGAGGAGAACATTTGCTATGCATGGAAATGAGATGGAAAATGAGTGAATGAAAGTTAGAGACCATTGAAATGGAGCGAATAAAAGGTGCAAAAATGGAATATCATTGGAGTTGAGAAGAATTGGATAATCAGAAAAGATCACAAAATTAAAGACAATTGAATGCTATAGATCAAAAGATGGAACAGTTGAAAAGTCCGATATCTTTGGAGAAAATAAAAAGATCATGGGAAAATGGAAATAGGATCCTCTGAGGTGGTTTCATTGGTTTCAGCATCAAGAAAAATCGAGTAAACGTCTCCTCGTTTGTTGCTCTTTGGTATCAGGAGTGCGTTTTCTTAATTTTCATCATTTCTAAATTTTCCTCTTTTCCCATTGATCTTTATTTTATTTTATTTTCTCATTTCTTTTCCCAATAATATTCCTCTTTTTCTACCTCTTTTCCATCTCTGTTTCACTGTTAATCCACGCTATCTCTATTTCTAATTATCTCCTACTCTCATTCGCATTCTCATTGCCAGGTTAGGTTGATGAACTCGTCGCGGAAGGCAGTCTGATGCCCATAAAAATGCAAAGCCGCAACGTTGGATTGTTTCCATCCTTGAATCGCTATAATTACATTATTTCTATATGTTCTATTTTTCTACCTTTTAGCCTCTAAAATTTACCTTATCTCTTGGTTTATTATTTTTCCTTTTCTCTTTGAATATAATTATTTTTTTTATCTTTCATTATCTCATTGAACATTCTCTCTAAAAGTTTTTTTTCTCACCCTGAAATCTGCATGATCACTAAACTTCTCCCGAGTTCTTTGAACCCCTTTATGGGGGTGTTTTGTTCAGAAAGAGAATGGATAAAACCCAACTTGCATAAAAATATTTCAGTCGGCTTTTGAGATCTATGCTCTATAGTTTGATGAGAGAGCATTGACGAATTTCGAGGATTTTCGTGACACAAATCATCCCGTCAAAATACACCCATCCAATGACCACTAAACTCAGGACGAAACGCCATAAAACCGTAATAAAATGAGCAGGAAGAAAATACTCGACTTGATTAGAATTTGCTGTTTTCTACTGCAAAATACGATATACATTGTGTCAGAAAGAAAAATGAAACTATGAAATTAGGATTTATCAGGTCAAACTATAGCATGCTAGGATGAACACTCGTAATTTTCTCTAGGATTAAATGAATTTTGATTGTTAAATATATATGACAAATAGCCGACCCCACCTAGTGGGAATAATAAGGCTAGGAAAAAAAAAATATATATATATATATGACAAATATTATTTCAAAATCCCGACAAAATGGTGAAATAATGCACCTTTTATATATTTTCGAGGTATTGTAATCTTTTTGAACGTTCTCTTGCTTCTAATGCCTCAAAAAACAATAGCAAAAACTAAGTGTTTATGATAAGTTAGACATAAATTGCAACAAAGTAAGAATGTAAGAAGTAAAAAATAAAGTTCAGCTATAAGAACAAGTTCATAGATCTCATTTATTTGCAAAAATTCTGAAACATTTCTCAAGCAAATGAAGGCAAGACATTATCCCATTGTGGGGATATGATAAAACTCGAATTATTATGCAGCTTGAAGTGGGCTCCTCACGAACTTTATTACGTAAAGTATGAATTTATTCAAGATCGACGAGGTCCCATAGACTTTCAAAGTGCAAAATGACTAATGATGATAAAGGGTGAAGAAAAATTCAATTTTATTGAAAATGTGTATCAAGTTTGCCACAAATTTCGTTATGATGTTACGCTTTATTATTTTATGAAGATGAACGTTTAGTAGCTAGATTAAGTAACAGTGAGAATTGCTTCAAATGTATTTTGAAATTTTCATAAAGTTTAGCATATTCATGCCATTATTGCTATGAAAATCAAGTATCCTTTTCGAAAATATCACTGATCTCTAAAGCTAACTAATAAACAATGCACTCCTGTTGCAAGATAGATTTCAAAATCTCGTAGATCAAGTTTGTTATTTTGTTTATTGCCACTATTTTCTAAATGTCATCATTCTCGACTATAAATACGCTCTCAAACTCCGAATATTTCGTGGCTACAATGTTCTCTTGCTCTTTCACACTCCTTTTTCTCACTCTCTTTCTCTCTTATTTCTTTTTGCATTGATTTTGTCTCTAAAATTGTCATCATTTCATATTTAAACTCCCATTCTACTCTGACTTTCATCTCATTCATATTCATTCTGCTGCAATAATTCGCTATTAATTTCTAAATTTAGACGCAATTTTCGTTAATCACGTTGTAACTAATTATTTTCTAATTATCGTTCGGAATTTGCGCGTAATTTTGATAATTAGCCTTACTTTAAGGATGCTTTCAGCAGCGCGTCGTTTCGTGCACACGAGTTTTGTCGCGATGGCAGCAGGCGTGTCCAGTGTCTACGACTTCAAAGTCAAGGATTCAGACGGAAAAGACGTCAATTTGGGCGACAAATACAAGTTGGGCTTGATTTTTATGCTAATTTGTTTTTTTTTCTAATCTTAGATTTTTTCTTTAAAAACGATAAATAAATGCCTTACGTTTTTTTGTGTATAGTTTTGTTACTATTAGGATAGCGACTATTCTGAAAATTCGAAATTTTGCAAAACTTTTAATTATGTTTCATAAAACTTCAACTTCCAAACAAAACACCCAATTGCTTCATAGAATAATTCCAATTTAAATAAACTATAACATTAAATTTTAACTAATCAATTAAAAATCACGATAATTACCCTAATTTTCTATCTTTTCAGAGACAAAGTGCTGATTATCGTTAACGTGGCGTCGGAATGCGGCTTGACTAATTCGAACTACACGCAGTTGAAGGTGCTGCTCGACAAGTACAAGTCGAAAGGACTCGAAGTTGCCGCCTTCCCCTGCAATCAGTTCGGAGGACAGGTAATCAACTAATTAGTTGGGGAATTAAGGAAGATAATTAGCTTTTGGATAATTAGGGAGAACTAAAGATGATAGCGTATCATTGCGGGTTTTCTTTTCAAACTCCATAAAAGTTAGTTCTTGGATGTTTTGCAGAGTGGTATTGTTATCCGTTATAATGTTGTCATTTTATGAAATTTTTGAAACATCAATTTTTTAATCTAATTTTTAGAGTCATTACCACCAAATCACATGATATTTAGAATTTTTTGTTGAAACTACTACTTTTAGGAGCCCGCTTGCGAATTGGATATCAAGAATTTCGTGCAGAACAAGTTCAACTTCGAGCCGGATCTGTACTCGAAAGTCGATGTGAACGGCGACAAGGCTGACGAGTTGTGGAAGTATTTGAAGAGCGAAAAAGTACATTTTTATTTGAATAATTATTTTAGTAATATAGAAGGCAATTTGATTACTTTAAAATTGTCAATATTAATATAAAATTTTTTCTCGAAAGTCGGAAACTTATTTTACACATCAGAACGATTTTCTAAATGTGTGTATCTTTGCTTTTTCCATGAATCAATCAAAATTTAGTTTATTGAAAAGTCACTTATTTTGAAGTGGAATATTGCTAAAAATGAACAGATTTTATAAGATTTTCCAATTTTTGAAATAAATTGATTTTTCAGGGGGGTTTCCTGATCGACGCGATCAAGTGGAATTTCACGAAGTTCTTGGTCGACAGAGAGGGCAACGTGGTGAAACGGTACGGGCCGAAAGAGGAGCCGCACACCATGGAGGACGACATCAAGAAACTCCTCGACGGAAGCAAGTTGTAAATCTCCCTTCTCTTACAATTTTTGGATAGATCTCCAAAGTAGTAGTGGTAATAAGTACCAAAATTGTTAAGCTAGTTTTCAGTCACCTTTATTTATACGGTGTTGCAAACTTGACATATTGCCAGGTACATGTAATGTATAAAGTAAAGACTCAATAAAGTCATTATTTTTTGGAAGATGAATAAAATGTTTTGCAATAACAATAAATTACAAATTTTGGAAATCCAATAATTTGTTCAACCAATAGATATTGCTTTCATTGAAATTCACATCAAGAAATTTCCACAACACTTTGGAAATTTCACTAGCGAAAATTTTCTTCTTTTCCAAAAATGAACAACGAGCGAGACATTTTGTTCTAATAAAGCAGAAAATTGCTCAATTTTGTGGAAACCTTCCCTTCTCTTTCTTTTTTCAGTATAAAAGAGCTAATTTGCATGCGCATACATTAGGAATAGTCGGTTAGCCGAGTTGATACACAGCAAGAATTCCATTATCAAATTGCTGATTCTCAAGTAAAGAAGACGTTCTCACGAATCGAATTCTTGGTACTTTTCAAAATATTTTTATTTGAAATTTTTAATTTGATTCGTTTCCCGAAAGAAAATAAATTTTGCATAATAGAAGCCAAAAATAATTTTTGATCTGAGAAAAAATTGTTCCTCATGGAGCCCATCACATAGCATCTTGACTTGCTATATTCAGCTATCGAGTAACTCTTAACCCTTTTTGGATAAGGTTATCGGTTTCTTTTTCTCTCGACCCTTCTCACTTTTGAATGCTCTCTAATTCGGAGGCTTGTGCCCTCTTCAATTAGTTTTCTCATATTACGAGGGGTTTCTTTCCTTTCTCTCCCTCTTTTCGTAAACATTTTTCTTCTCTAAAATCTTTCTTTCTCACTTTCTCCCTATCTCTCCCTCCTTCTTTCTTTCTTTTCTCCTCTTCTTTGTCTCCCTATTTCTCCCTCCTTCTTTACGACCCCTCTGATATCCATGCTCTAAAATTCTCGGGCTTCTCCATAGCCTCTTTACCCGAGGGCGATTCCCTTTCTGATTTTTCACCCTTTTCTCCACCCCTCTCCCAATCCATCACTATTTTCCTCATTCCTTATTTATTCACTTTCTTTCTTTTCCACTCTCATTCATTTTATCATCCTTTTTTGTTGTTTTGAGGGAGTATCATTTTGGTCCGAAATTTGAAGGAATTCCGGCAATTTTACTTTTTTTGGAAAAATTTGATCAAAGATGCTAAATTTTTCCCGTTTTTCTATGAATTTCGAGATTTTCGTTGTCTAATCTCTAGAGTTCCGAATTTTTACGCTCATAAAAATTACATTGAGAAAAACTTCAAGGAATCTGAAAGGTGATCTTCACATTTTTTTTCTTGTCACGAAATGAGAAACCTCAAAAATCTTTAAATTTTCTTATTTTTTCAAATTTTATTATTTTTTTTTGTAAGGTTTCAGAAAAAGTCATATTTTCCGCAAAATCCTCGCGATTCAATTTGCTTCTGCATGTTTTGACATTCGGTCAGAGGTCTTTCAAATCTTGAAAACCTAATTTGTGTCTCGTAGATAGAGCTTTTCCTAAAATCGAAGACGGAACTTTTTTTTTTATATTTAATGCTGTATTTTAACCGATTTTAAATCTATCACTTATCATTGGATTAGGAGGTTTTGAAATTTTTATGTTTCATTTTTACAAAATTGCTAAATTCTACTCGTAAACAAGGTCGGATTACATTTTTCTTGTCTTCTCGTGAATTTCTCGGAAACCCCATACAACTTTGCTCTATCTCTGAACTCCTCATGGAATTCTCATAAATCGTGTGCCGTATTTTGACCGGGATTACATTTTTCTCTCCCTACCCCTCAACATTATGAAGATATAAGACACAGAGTGTGGTTTATAGAGCAACTGTTGTTTCAATTTTAGTGCCAGAGAGTCTGGAAGTTGATATCGAGTGGATATCAAGGAAATAACATGATATTTCAAGAGAGTGGAAGAGAAAAATATTTTAAAGAAACATTTAGACAAATGGGAAATAATGTGAGAGAAAGAAAAAAGAAAAGAAATGACAAGTAGCTTTAACACGCTGAAAGATAGGCGAGAAAACGGCTGGGATACGAAATGCTAGAGATGGAGAAATAGTATTGGGAGATGAGGGACAGAGAGGTGGGAAAGGGAAGACTTTTGACAGTGGTTCATTTTGCTGAATGATATTCGATTTGCAGGAAAAGACAATGGTCGGAAAGAGGAACATCTTGGTATTACTACTGGAAAATTGCTAAAGCTTTTTTCTCTGCTTTGTACGATTTGACAAAGACGACCTGAAGACGAACACAGAAACTTGAAGGAGAAGAATAAGGATGGCTGATGCAGAACTTCTCGATGGGACCGATGAGGTGGGTAAATTTTTGAACATTGGAGAATTTATTGATTTCCTAAATGTTTTTACAATTAGTTATTTTCTTCTGAATTTGTAAGATTCGGAAAATGTTTTAGCAAAAATATTCCTCACTCTAGTTTCCCTTCCAGATTTTGTAATGATTTTTTATCATGTGACGTCGCGATAAATTAATATCATATTTTTCTGATTTCTATTCATTTCTTTAAAAATATTTTTGAGAATATTTTGTGAAGACCAACTTTTCTATGAATTTTTCAAGATTTTTGAGTCAAAGTATGGAATTAATGTTTCGGAAAATCTCAAATTTTGGCCAGTCAACCATGAAAAGTGAGGTATGAAAAGGCAAATTCCATGCCAAAGTAGTCAGATTCAATCTAAGCGTTGCGCTAAAATGTGGGCTAGTTCTAATTTGTATTCCTCGAAATACATGATAATCCACCATAAGTATGATAAGGTAGTCTTGATTTTTTACCTAGAAAAATTAGAAAAACGCATCTTTAGTGGCTAACAAAACTAAAAGCGTCTCGTGAAAATGATTGTTTTTGCCAGAATATTATTAGCTTATTCGGTTTCTCTCCTTCTCTTGATCTTCAATAATCTCTAGACATATTTTTCTTTGTTTTTATTTCTTTAATTCTCTTCAAATTGCGTCATATTTTAGAGTTTCAAATTTCTTCCATCGTGATTTCTCACCTACAAATTTGTTCTTTATCTTTATGAGATCTTCATATTTAATGCTATTTCAATGTTTATCTCTCAAAACCTCTTCAAAATGACTTATCACTAACGTGTGAGTGATAATCTATCGGTTATCACCTCTGCTATCTTCTTATCAGCTCTCCTTGTCAGAGTTATGTCACTCCATTTTCATTCCGTCCATGCGGCGAATCTCCTTTTATCTGGATGAAGTAAGCGTCTTCAACTTTGCAGGTTTTTTGCTAATGTTTGATGGTTTTTGAAGATTTTCAATATTTCCGAAGACTCAAAAACTGTAGATTTTACAGATATTTTTGCAAATAATATTTTTTAATCCAAAATTAGGGAAGTGCAAAGTGGTAGTACAGAGTTATTTTCAGTGGTTAGAAAAAAACGATAAATAGCACGCGAAAAAGTCGACTGGACTAAAATAAGTCTTGCTCTCCCTATTTTCGACCTTCCAATTTCGGACACTACAATAGTATCTTTAAAAATAGAAATATTTTAATATTAAAGTTTGGAATCATGCAAGGATTAGATTTGAGAAAATAGGGCCTTTATTTGAATTTTTTAAAACTTATGCCAAGAATTTTAGGAAATCACGACCGCCTCGCCCCAGGAAAGAGATTGGAAAGGAATCGGCACTGCGCTGCTCGTCATTCTCTTCATCTGCAGCATCATTATGGCGTGCGTATTTCTATTCACTCCGCGTAGGTTTCACGAATTTATATATCAACTCATCTTTCAATTAGAAACTATTGCAATGATCGTCGGCTTTTAATTTACTCAACATTCTTTTCTTTTGAAAGGATCTTCACAATATTCCCTAACATATTTATCCCCAATGGACTTTTCACTAATCTTATTTTTATTTCAACTAAATATTTGGTGAATTGTATAAATGCAATTCTGGAATAAATATATGATCTTCACTGAATCTAATAACCTCCTATCAGATTTTTCATGTAAAAATAATAAGCTAGCTAAATTTCAGTATCTGCATCTGAAAAAATGCTCAGACCCCCTTTAACTCTGCGAGATCTGACCGCATTGCGACCTCCCCTACTTTGCGTTGAATGGTTCGACAACCGGAATCTGCATATCGCCACTGCGGCTGGCATCTATGTGCTCGACATCGATACTGGCACTCAGGAAAGGCTATTGGATAGAGAGACAGTCGTATGTTATTTTTGATTTTTGTATTTACTTGGAGAAAATTACTGTCTGTTTCATGGTATTATTGTGATTAAAGGTCAGTACTATTGGACTACTTTAGCTTCATAATTTATTGCCTGTTTGTAAAATGTATTGAGTGAAAAATCGCATTTCGATGGAAAAATCAATCTTCATTTACTTCACTAAAAATGAATTAGAATTTATATTTTAGCCTCCAGCTTCAATAATCGTACCCTCATCTGATCGGCAGTATCTAGCGATTTTCTCGCCTGCACCAAATCCGGTAAATTTCAGAAAAAGATTCTTTTGGAATTTTCAACTTCAGGGAATGAACCCTCTAAACGTTTCGTACTTCATCAGCATCAAATATCGGAAAAATCAAGTTTCCTACAAAGTCTCTGCCGGCGCTAAAGAAACTTCGACTCAGAAAGCGTTCATTTGGAATCCGAAGTCGAATTCATTTGTGAGCTAGAATTGTTCTACAAAACTGACTATTCTATTCTTTAGGTGTTCGTTCAAGATAATCACGTTTATTATTCGGACTACGTTGAAACCGACCCGATTCGAATATCTGACGGAAAAGGAGAACATGGCTTGTTCGACTGGGTTTACAATGAAGAGATATTCAACAAGCGAGCGGTAGGGATAGGTTTCAAGTTGAAAACAATTACGTTAAAATTTCTGATTTTGATCTATCTTCCTTATCAAGAACATTGAATAACAAGAAATTAAACTATGAAACTGTTGTCATAAGTTTCGCATCGTTCTGATAATTGTAGCAACTTATTAGTCCATCGTTTATATCAAAAAGTTTAAAAGTAACTATTTTAGGCGATTTGGTGGGCCCCTTCTGGGGATCTATTGGCCTTCGCGAGTACCGCTAATAAGGCTGAGAAATCTATCGTTCTAACTAGGTAAATTTTGAATCGAATCGTCGATTTTAATTGATGTTTCTTTTAGTTATATCAAAGATATTTCCTATCCAATAGTTAGCGAATTACCATATCCTAAAGTCAACGATAGGCATCTGCCCAAATTCTACCTCTCAATTTGGAATCGAAAAACGCGACAGACTAGTGCGATGGACGTTCAGTTGAGGGATAGTTTGTGAGTCTTTGAAAAATTTTCTATTTGTTAGTTTCTTGAAAAAATATTTTAGAGCCCATCATTATTTGTTTGCGGTACATTGGATCAAATACAATGGCAAGGAAGCGTTAATCGCGATTTGGACGAACCGATTCCAGAATTTCTTATCGTTCACTTTGTGTGCTACCGATACGGCTATTTGTAAATTGGTAAGTCTAGATTTTAGAGATTTTCGTTAAGAAAAATAAAAGTTAGATAAGTTTTACCTTAAAATTCACATTCTAAAAGCTGATCTTCATTTTGAATTTTTCCTCTCATTAATAATCTCACTGAACTTTACTATCTAAAAAAATCAATGGATTTCTGAACTAATAATATCGTTCCTTGCTATGATAAATTTTCAAATTTCCATTTTTGCAGGTCTTTGAATACAAATATCCCTACGGCACTTATTCATCTCCTGAGGATTTCCGATCGATTGCAGTTCGGAATGAAAGCGTCTACATCATTCTTCCGAAGGCTCACAAGGACGGCAACACGTATCAGCACATCGCGAGTGTGCTACTTGATGTAAGTTTCAGTATCTTTAGCAGAATAATATTCTTTGAAGTGTCGGTTCGATCAAAAGATTAAATCAGAAACAAATAGAAATAGAACTACTTCTTATGCAGAGAGAATGAAACTTATCTTCAGGGGTTTTCTATCTTCTGTCTTAGAAAATCTTTATCCCTATGTGTTTTATTTATGCTTTGATATATGTTATGTAGATTATTCGAAGAAAAACTTTTTCGTGACTTTGATTTCGACTTTAAATTTTACAAATTTTTGACTTCGCGCAGTCTTCGCTCCCATCCTTTTCTCATTAGGCCGAACTCACTTGCTCTTCCATTCTTCCTTGGCATTTTCGAACTTGTCCACTAATTTGTTGAACCATGTCAACTTCGCTCTCCAGAAAATGAAGAAACTTGATCATTTTTCAGTCCGGAAACGTTCGTACCAAACCAACGTTTTTTTCGCTTGGCTCGTATGATATTCAACATATCTATTCGCTAAAGGAGAACTCGAATTCACTGTAAGCAAATTTGATAATTTTAGCAAAAGCCTAATCACATCTTTCAGTCAAAATGTCATATACACAATTCTAAAGTGGAGGCGATTTTCAAATTTTTCAGCTACTTCCTCGCGGCCGCTCCAGCCCCAACAAGCCGTCATTTGTTCGTGGTTGATATCGTCAATGAAGAGTCTCATTGCGTAACTTGCGGAATGCCGAATTGCACCTTTCAATCGAATATTTTCACGCCCGACATGGAAAAACTGCTCATCAATTGTCAGGTAAATTGCCATCTTCTCATCCAGAGGAATCATTTCAACATTCAGTGCTCGTTTCAAAACACTTGCAGATTTTTTGAAACAATTTTCAATGATAAATTCTATAGAGCTAACACTAGAACTATTCCTTGCTCAATTTACTGAATCTTTGAAAGATAGTTAATCCAATCTATAAGAAAATGTCTTCGATAAAAGATCTAATTCAGGGGCCCTCACCACCGCGAGTGTTCTTCTCGAAATTCAAGAATACGACTACCCTTGGACAAAGTATTTTATTTTTGAACCTTTTCTTAGAAACTCTTGAAATCTTTAGTGGTGGAAGTAACTGACAATTCTACCGCGCATTACCACACGACAATAGAAAATACGGCCATTCCACTAGTGATCAACGATACAGTACCTCTGGGGAATTCATTCTGTAAGTTTTACTGATTTTCTTGTAAAAAGGAGTGTAATTTCAGATGCACTGTTTCAATTAGTTTTGCCATTCGATCAAATGGAAAAGGCTAACTATCGATCACTACCTCTTTTAGTTTATGTGTAGGTTTAAAGGAATTCCTAAATTTTGAGCTAGACGAATTTTGTATAGTTCAGTTCTCATTAAGTTTTTTAGTGAGACTAAAATTTCAATAAGAATTACTTGTTTTCTTTTGAAACTTGTCAATTTTCAATATCTTGAAGAAGGCACTTACCTAGGCATTGTTAACTCGATAAAACTCAAATTTTAGCTATGCCGGCCCTAATTCTCAGTCAGTAACTGACGCATTCAAATTGGACTTCGAGGAATTTCTGGCCTCCAACAGACAGTATGCTGTGTTGCGAATAGATGGACGAGGCGCTGCGAACCGGGGGTGGAGATACAAAACGCCCATTATAGGGGCATTGGGCAGCGTCGAGATTAGCGATCAGATCGAGGCTACGAGGTTATTTTTCACCTCAAAAATACCGTAATCATAAGTTTCTTCCTACTGAATCATTAGATTTTCTTCGAAATTCAAAGATGAAAATAGAATCACAATAAATAGGCATCAAGTAGGTGATATTTGGCAGCACGCGAGTCTTTCGTAATATCTATTTTAGGGCAGCCCCAATGAAATTATTTTTAAAACCCTATTGAATTCCAGACGAATTCTGAATCGCTACCCATTCCTCGACTCGTCTCGAACGGCAATTTACGGATGGAGTTACGGTGGATTCGCTAGTCTGAATGTAGTGGAAATGGCCCCCCGGGGATACTTCAAATGCGCCATTTCGGTCGCGCCCGTCACAAACTTTTTATATTACGGTAAAATTTTATCTTTCGAATCACTTGCTCCAATTTATCGAAAAGTTTATAAGGATAAGATATTGAATGATTTTTGTGAAACATTCACTTTTCTTGGACTTTCATTAGTTAGTTTTTCTACAACTACAAGGTGCTTTCACTAATACTGGCTAGAAATTACACCGATTTTATGTATTTTCGGAAAACAACGAGTGAATGTCAACAAAAATCAAAGTCCTAACGAAGGGTCGGAACAGGAGCCTGCCGATCGAAATCAGCTCGGCTTTCGGATCTCCCTTCCGACCGACTTTGCTGCTTCCTGACATTCACTCTTGCATAAATGATATTTCTGAATTTAGACGCTACATATACTGAGCGGTATATGGGCAGCGCCCAGCCTCAGGCTTATGCGACTGGAGATGTAACTCGGCCAGATATCGAGAAATTCAATACTACTCGGTTATTGCTCATGCACGGCTTACAGGACGGTAAATTATTCAATTTTAGGAAAAAAGTTCGTTCTGAATTTTAGACAATGTACATTTTCAAAATTCTGCCATTTTCATCGAAGAATTACAAAAGCAGGGCATCGATTTTGACTTGATGGTAAGGAAAAAGATTAGAATTCCTACAAATTTTGAGCATTCAGGTCTATCCAAACCAAGCTCATTCGATATCCCGGAGACGAGATCATGTCTACAAGAAAATAATGAACTTTCTGGAGCGGTGTTTTGCATAATTTTACCGAGAATTAATTAGAATGTTAGAGATAACTTATTCATTTTCAAATTTTACCTGAAATGACTAACTTTTCCAGGACAATTTGAAAATATCGCAATTTTTATTTATGATTGGTGCTAAATTTGAAGATTGTGGGTAACATATTTGTGCAATCTAAAATGCCATTTCTGATACGGGTTTTCATTTCGAATTCATCAAAGTTCTTTATTCCTACGTTTTCATGAAAAGAAATGACTCAAACTGATTCATCAAAGTTCATTCATTGGGTGTTATTTTGAATCGAAATATTTGTAAAAATTGATTTTTTTCAAAACCTAATCTTATTTTTCAATTCAATCAGATTTCTAAAGCGATGATTCTTCACTAGTAAATACCATTAGACTACTACTGAATTCGCACTATTTCATGACTAAACTAGAATAAAAGTAAAAATGATATTCTACTTGATATAAACTAAACTATTTCAGAAAAAAACAATAAAACAATCTCCAGAATGACTTTCTGAGAGAATAAGAATCTACGCGCGAAAGCCGATAGACATTCCATGAAAAACCAGCGAAATTATGTTTACTTTTCCCTCATAAATACTCTTTAGCCATGGAAAATTACTCAAAACTGAGGAAAAATACTCGTATCCAAAATTTGCGATTGGTTATTTTTCATGGAAATATGACGAGATAAATGTATCCATTTTCGAATAAAGTGTGATTCGAGTAGTGTTTCCGAATGAAGTTGAGATGCCAAGGAAGCGAACGCAAACAAGAGGAAAAATGAAAACAAGAAATAAATCAAAAACGGCGAAGAAAAATTGGTTAGTGTGAAAGCTAGAAACGCTAATAAAATAAAGTTTCGGGACACACTAATTTTTAAATAATGTCAGATTTTCTCAAGTAAAAGCACGGGGCTTCTACTTCCGATAAGTCAAATATAGGGAGCTTTCAATAAGCAAAAATAGGTAAATTAATTTCCTAAAACTCTACCGGATTCAACAAAGATTATTTTCGATACTCTTTTCCAAAGAATTTATCAAGAAAAATGCGAGAAACGCATTTCGTGTGATATAATTGCTGTGTTGGGCAGTTCTTTCTTACGCCAAAAATTAAATCGATATTTTCCCAAATGTCGTATGAATTGTGCTTGTCGTAGTTTCGCGTGCACTACTGTAATCCTTTGGATTTACAGATCACGGACTCGCGCGCACACATCCGCAGTGAATGACGAGCAAGTGCCAGAACCGCCCAGGTCACCCGTCTTTGCTCGGCCTGAAAATTCAATTTTTCGAAAATATCAATTGACAAAAATCGATACTACTACTAATTCATAGGGAAACTGAATAAAAATTAAATTTAAAAGAAAACCAATTGTTGCATACAAACTTCTTCAAATTTTTCAATTCACTGGCTATTTTCTAGTCAGACGAAGAAATCAAAGAATATTTCGATAAAAGTTAAAAATAGGAAAATGAAGAATGTACCATCAGCAATGGTGTCGAAAACGGCCTTCTCGATTCTGTCGGCGTACTCGGTGAGATTCATGTAGCGCAACATCATCACTGCGGACAGCAGCAGGGCGGTCGGGTTGGCCTGAAATCAGAAATTTCATGAAAACTGAGAGAAGAGGCATTTTGTCAATTTACTTTGATATTCTGACGTAGATGAGAAATATTCGAATACCGCAATATCAAATAGTAGTCCCCTTAAATTAGAAGTTCACCCCCAAAATATCAGAACTGCCTATTGCATAACTCAGATCATCTCAGAATTTTCTTATGAGTGGACTTAGTCAGGATTTGAAGTGATTACGATTACTAAATGAGGAGTTATGGCGTTATTGTGATTTGAAAATTTGAGGACCGAAAAATAGAAGTCCATGGAGTTCTATTTTAGGTTTTACGGTAAGTTTCAGAAGTGATTCTAGTTACAAAGTGTTATCTTTCAAGTAGTAAACGCTATGAATTGGTGGAACTATGTTATAGAACCAATTCAACATTGAAATCAAAAATTGTTGCTCGATTCTTCTGAGCTAGTCAACAAAAATGGATTTACCTTATCCTGTCCAGCGATATCTGGTGCAGTACCGTGCACGGACTCGAAAACGGCCGCATCTTCGCCGATATTTCCGGAAGGAGTCACACCGAGACCGCCTGAAAATTTAAAATAAAAAAAATTTCTTTTGAAAAATAATATTGCAGTTTGAAATTCAGTAATCTAAAAAGTAATGATAAGGACAAATTTTGGCCATTTTGAGCAGGAAGTACATTTCAGATTTCGAAAATCGGAAACGGAAATAGAAAGTGATCAAAATGGCTGCAAATTTCTGAAAATGAAACGAGATTTTCGCCCAACACTGACCACGACTACGCTAAGTTCTGTACTAAATCTATGAAAAGCTTTGGATAGAAATATAATATCAAAAATGATAAAAAGATTATTTTTGAAACTTGGAATTTCTTACCGACGAGACCAGCGCACAGATCGGATAGAATGTCACCGTACAGGTTGGGCATGACGAGCACGTCGTACTGGCCCGGATCTTGCACCATGTTCAAGCAAACATAAAGAAAAGAATATCAGTATTAGAATTCGAATTATGCGTTAGAAATTTTCAGGAACTCTTCTCCGACTCATCGGGCTCAGTTCCAAATTGATAATCACGGAAAATTATTGTACGTTTAATAAAATGTTCTTTTCTCTTCCTAAAATTAATATTGGACACCTCTCGGTCCACTGTAGTTTCCAATCTCTTTCCTTCTTCTTCTCGTGTTGTTTTCAAAAAGAGAGTAGAGCAACTACAAGGGCTAAGAATTCTGTTCCTGTTAACCTCACTCTTATCATCATGTCTCAGTATTATGTTCCCATGATTATCAATTTCGAACATTTTTTGGCTGCTCTAAACTTACTGTGTCCAAGTACGCTTCCTTGAATTTGATCTCCGGATGGAGGGCAGCTTGTTCTCGGCACATGTTCAGAAACAGACCATCGGACATGCGCATGATATTGGCTGAAAACTTTCATTTTATAAAAGGCCATCTTTAGATAATTTTGAAAACTTTAATATTATGTCATAAGCTTCAAAAATCACATAAAAGTTGGTTATCGTTGACACGACATTATGAAGGAGTACGCCGCTGCAAAAATGATAGAATAGGAAAAATGGATAACGACAAAGATATCACCTTATAAAATAAAATTTGAAAGGAATAAAGAAAAGTCGTACCTTTATGGACAGCGGTGACCATTTTGCGACCGTTCTGCTTGGCATATTCGAAGGCGTACTTGGCGACGCGTCTCGAGGCCTGCTCCGTGATCAGCTTGATCGACTGCACCACGCCGTCCACGATCTGAAATGTTCTGATGTACCCTCAAATTTATAATTTATCTTATTTATGCAAAGTTGACAGTAGCCTATCGTATCGTCAAAATAAAAGAGTTGAAGATAAATAATTTCGTTGAAACTTATAGAATGCTACCATTTTTCCAATCACAGAAAACATGAAAAAAAGATTGGAATGAATAATTTTCTTTAAAAAAACTAAAGAACTATTCTGAAACACATGACAAATTTATTCTTGAAAAATATGAAATTTTAAAAACATCTTTCTGAAACATACGACGTGCTCAATTCCCGAGTACTCTCCCTCAGTGTTCTCACGAATGGTGACAACATCGACGTTGTCGTAGAGCGTCTTGTGGCCTGCAAGGGAGCGGCATGGACGCACGTTCGCGTACAGGTTGAATTCTCTGCAACAAATTGCAATTTTCGGATGTCAACTCGGTACTAAAATCGTGAAAAGCGCATTCATATATCTTTCTGTTGAATAGACTATAAAAAGTTGTTCTTTTTTGTTCAAAAATAATCGGTGGTCAATTGAACCTCAAACATAAAAATAAAGGAAAATTCTACGAACACATTCCTGATTTTTATAAACTATTTAGAGAGCGATCCTTTTAACTTATGTGGCATTTACAAGAAAATGAAATCTCCGTAAATTCAAAGGAAGAAAAAAGCTTACTTTCTGACAGCCAAATTGAGTGATCTGTGTCCTTTGCCGATGGGGGTCTCGAGAGGGCCCTTGAGTCCGACCTTGTTCTTGTGCATCAGCTCGATGCATCTGTTCGGGATCCGGAAGATGCCGTCCCTGCCCTTCACTGGCGTCACGTCCACTGGGTCCCATGCGATCGGCGCCTTTGCTGCCTCAAGAATTATTGATTTTTGGGGAAAATCGAAATTTTTTGATTCAAGAAAGATTTCTGAAAATTATGACACATCTGCCAAAATATTCAAAAGCAGAGTAGAGCATCATCTTATGATGTACACAATTGATAAAATATGTTTCAACAAATCTCTAAAAAAGATTGATAAATGGCCGTTCAATGCGTTAGCATGAGCGACTTTTAAAAACGAAAAAATGAAAATAATCTACCTCAAAAATTTCCTGAACGGCCTTGGAGATTTCCGGTCCGATACCGTCTCCGGGAATCAGCGTGACGCGTCGAACCTGAAAATAAGAGATAACGAGATAATTATCCTAACTGTCTAAATTAATTAGTTAATTACCTCACTACTGAGTTGACGGGCGCTGTTGAATTGTCCGATGGTGACGAGTTTACTCGCATACTTGCCCAGCATTTTCTTCTATCGCACAAGCCGTTTCCAGCCGGTTTTCACGTATCAAATCTTAATTTTTAATCGAAGAATAGTAGAAAAAACTTTTAATGAAAAAGTTAAAATTTTCGGTTTCCTAATTTTTTAAGCGAAAATAATCGGAGTTGAATAGCTTGTCCAAAATATGTTCAAGAAAGACAGATTTTTCATAATGTTCAAAAGTTGGCGAAAAATCAATGAATGTGTTGATAAAACATAGCGGGCAGTTGTCGAGCCCAAAATATCAAAAGTGTAGGGCGAGAAAGAGGGAAAAAGAAGTTGGCCGGTAAAGCCGGAGATATGAGCATCGAAAATAGGCGGTACGTGTAAAAATTGAGTAGGTTCACGTGAAATTCCGCAAACCGTCTCATAAAATTTTGTAAAAAAATTGTACGATCTTTAAGAAAATCAAGAAAACAGCATGGTACAGCGAAAAGGTCCCAAAAGGGTTATCCTCGAGAAAAATGTTGAACTTTTGAAAAGTTGTCGGCGAGTTTTGGTAAATCGGTCGATAGACCAACGATAAATTGATAATGATCGCCTGCCGACTGATAAAAACGGAAGTATCGATTCGCGCAGGCGGAATAATGAGGATGAAAAATGAGCGTAAAAATTGAAAATACATGAAAATGTAAGCTAGCTTTGGCATTTTCTTCAAATTTGTTTTTTCTCTTAAAAATTAGGACTTTTAATCGGACTAGGCTTCTAAACACTTTGAAATTTAAAAAAAAGACGAAAATTTAAAACAAAAATTGAACAAAATCGGGAAAGAATCAGAAAGGTGATCTCTGAATAAGGAAAGTGCGCGTTAACATTGCATTTTCGGCTAGAGCCAGTGTTTTTAGTTTGATTATTTCACTGTGACCGTCTTCTTTGCGTTTCCTTAATTTTCGTTCTTTTAAATTCTCCGTATCGATTTCAGGTAATTGTCCTGGGTCGGTACATGGACGAAGCTACCCGAGGAAAATGAGGAATGTCCCGATTTGTACCGTATTCCTGGCGATTTGCTACAGCAATCTGCCGATTTGCGAGGCATCCCACAAACTGCACAAGTTGAAGGCGAAATTGGCGGACGAGAAACCGAATTTCGATACCCTGGAATACGTTCATGTGGTGGGGAAATTTGAACATTTTTTCTTTAAATGTATGAATTGATTTTGGATACGAAGTGTCTTGGTTTGATAAATTTCGATCGGTAATGAAACTAAGCTTTGTGATTGACACATAATTATGAATATTTACTTTTTGAAACGTATGGAATCTGAAAGTCTCGAGCTTCTAGAATTGACATAATTTCGTGTCGATAATAAAATGATATATTGTCGTCAAGTAACTAATTACTAAAAATGAATTAACGATTTTTTTTTTAAAGAATACCTAATTTAAACAAAAAAACTCAGATCTGGCGACACGGCGACCGAACACCGGCATTGCCTCTGTGGGACGAGAAGGAACTATTCGCAGACAAATGGCCGGAAGGACAGGGAGAACTGACCAGGAAAGGCATGGGTTGGTTTAGGGATTTAAAGACATTTTTTTAATAAATATGTTATCTTACACAAACAATTGCAATATTATTTTTTTGTTCTCTTATAAATAGTCCATTTAAAACGTACATCATTTCACAAGATCGTTGATTTATAAAGTTTTTATTAAGCTAAAAAAGATTACTGTATTTTTCATATTGTGAAATCTAAATTTTTCCAGCTCAACAATACCGTCTGGGCGATTGGATGCGTTCTCGGTACAGCGGATTCTTGGGAGACCGATTTGATCGGGCTGAAATCTATGTTAGATCTTCGGACTACAACAGGACGCTTATGTCCGCTCAGGCTAATATGGCTGGTAATTTTGATTTATATTTTTTCCTCTCGACAAAATAGTATAAACGATAGTTTGCAACAATGTAAGACTATTCTTCTCGGAGGAAACTATTTCAAGTGTTTTTCAGGAATGTTTCCTCCTAAAGAACATGAAATTTGGAACAAAAGCCTACTTTGGCAACCCGTACCCGTCCACACTATGCCCAGGGAAATGGATATCGTAAGGGACATTTAAACTATTTTCATTCAGACGACTCATTTTAGCTATTGCTTTTAAAGAAATCTTCAACATTTTTAATTTATAATGAATTTGAAAGGCAGTAGTTGCATTTTTTGGAGTCACATTGCAATACCACTAATTGAAGTTCCACGAGATTTTTTTTAGATGTCATGATTTTTAAACATACGGGCTTTCAATTCGAAATTTTTTTGCTAGTTCGTAAATGTATTCTATAATTCAACCATCGAACTGTTTGCTGAATTATATTTTCAAAATATAATTTATCTGAAACATAGAAAATTAGTTTTTTTTGTATTTAGCAAATGAACCAAGAGGCGGATTGCCCAGTCGCGAAGGCGGAATTGGATCGAGTTTGGAATTCGGAAGAAGTTCTGAAAATGAAGGAGCAAAACAAGGAACTGCTCACTTTCCTCGGGGAGAAATTCAACAAACCCGATCTACAGCTACAGGACCTGTGGATTATTTACGATAATCTATTTTGTCAGGTAAATTTTATTGTTTAATTAGCCAGATAGAAACGAAACTAAAGCGTGGATTAATAACAAAATTTCGTGATACATATTATCCTTCTGAAACATAGCGTAAACATTTAAAATAATTTGACATGCACAGAATTTCCCTATTAGAAAAATTTGACATTTTTATTCTGGTCATCTAGGTGAAGTGGAACGTTTCTGAAGGAAACGTTTTTTTCTAATTATCAATCACTTGATGCATATATTTGACTTCTTCAAAAATGGTCATTTTCCAGCAATGCCACAACGACACTCACCAATGGCCCGAATGGATGACGGATACGATTTTCAAGCGACTTATCCGGGTCTACGACATCACGTCGCAATTTGAATACCACACCGATTTGCTCCGAAGGTTGAGAGGAGGTAAAATTTAGCATATTTGAAAAATCGCCTTGCATTTATTATTCTTCAGGAACACTCCTAAAGGAGATCTTCGAAAGATTCAAAGCCAAAGCAAGTGGGACATTATCGACGAAGGCCAAATTTTTCGCGTATTCTGCGGTAGATTTCAAAATTATCTCTCCAGAAAATTTGATCTGATTCAGCTAATACGTTCCTTTCTTCCCTAATCGTTTACCAAATTATCCAGTTTAAAGTTTACTTTCAGCACGACTCGACAATCGCCGCATTTCTCGCTTCGATGGGCATTTTCCTCGAGGTTTTCCCGCTCTACGCCACAGCTGTTCTACTAGAATTGCATAAAGTCGATGGTAAATACATTTTGGAGGTAATTTTTAAATAGCGTCTTCGAATTATATTTAGTGCCTATTTTTTATTCTTCCCATTCCCAAAATACATTTATTATCAAGTCTTTTAGATTAGTGTAATCATCAAAGATCTTGATAGAGACTTCATTTTCTTTCGGTACTTTGTTATTTGCGTAAAAGCCAACGTTTTAGATCTATCACAAGAACATAACCGACTCTCCTCTCCTTTATGAATACGAAATCCCCGGCTGTCCGATTCCGTGTTCTCTCGACAAAATGCACGAAGATCTGATCAAATTCTTCCCGGAAAATTGGAGTGAAGAATGTGGTCTGCCGAGCAACGATCAGAGCGCTAAGAAATATATCGGTGGGAATTTTCTTAGTTGATATTTTGTTTCTGCCTACAATGCAACATTGTAATTAATTCCTGATGATGATCAAGAAGTGATAGAATAGAAATGTCGAAGTATAACAAAATTACATCGTTTTTCGGTACATTAGAGTATGTATTATACTCGATATAATTAGATTAAAAAATTAGCTACATAAATAGGTTTCATTTTTATTATTTAACCTTTTCGAAATTTGCCTATGGATGTATAATCGATAGTTATTAATTTACAAAATGAATACTCATACAGCCGATATCCTTCAAAAACTTCACCTTTCGAATGATATTAGACCATTGTCTTCAAATGATTATAAATTAAAAATATTTTTAAAGTCCTCAATTTCAGTGACTATTATCGTCCTTGCTGTTACTTGCATTCTCCTAGCTGTAATTCTGGTGACCGATTTCTGGTTGCACCGTCGAAAGCGTCATCGTATTGTGAGTGGAATGGAAGGAAGGAGCGGAGCAAGACCGTTGATCAGCGATGCGGAAGAGGATGGGGACGACCTCGACAATCATGAAATCTGACTGGAAATGGTGCTTAGAAATCGGGATTGAGAAGATATCTGAGGTCCAAAAGAGCCTTTTTAGAATTTGATTTATTTTTCAACATTCTAGGCCCTTAAAGTGAAAACTTGAAGAGAGAATGTTAGTAGAGATAAATTTAAACTTATCAAGAGGGGCAGCTAATAAATGGCGGACTGATATAGTTAGCGATAGGTGAGAGGGTGAAACTTGGAAGAAATAGTTTGGAAAAGACGCAATCCGCCATTTATTAACTGCCATCTAGGAGTCAAATTTTCGAGATCAAGATATCCTGTCAATCATCTTCGGTGTTTAGGGGTATCAAATTATTTCAAATGAAATTTTAGAAAGTAAGGTGAAATTTTGTGAATAATTTGAACGATTTTTAAGCACCATGACTAGTTTTATACGATTTTTTATTGTAGGGTTTATGAAATATAGAAAACTTGCATTGAAATGCATTTATTTTATTTTATTATGCATTATTCAACTTATTAGGCCACCTACCTAGTCATTCAATGATTCCTACCTATTTTTAGACCATTTTTTCCTTCAAACCCTGTGCTGCAATATGTGACTTCTTATGACACTGTGTTTCTGCTTAAATTTACGGGGAATTTTCTTTTTGTATACCAATCCTGGTTAAAAAGCTTATTTTATGATTGTGAAAATCTATTTATTCACTTAAAAAATGTCTATTCGCTCGCAAATATCACTATGTGAGTTTGCACAAAAATACTTTATCTACTCTCCATTATCTGCGAGAAAACCGTCGTCTACTGTTCAAGGCAGGGGCGATGGTGTGAGCTGCACGCAATACGCGAGTTAGAATAATGTGAAAAGTGAAGGAGAGCGTGGTGAGGACGCAGACGAAGAAGGAGAAAAGGCTTTCTCATTGATAGTGGAGAGTATTAAGGGATATTTTTCAGAAATAAAATTTCGTAAAATATTATGCATTTATTCAAATTAGAACTGTGTGTAATGAACTAATACTATAAGTACTAACTAGAAATAAATATCGTAATCTAAATGTGAATTTTGAGCAATAGGTGTAGGCTATAACTAAATGCTACAAGGCACAAATGAGCAAATCGAAGTGATTTGTTATCGACCTATGGTGTGCGATGCAAATTGTAAATCACCCGATTAGACCCGATAACGAGTTTATTACTATATCAAAATATTTAAGCTTCGAATTTGGTACGCATTTTGCACTGGAAACATGAATTTTGCGTTTCGACTTATTTTGCTATTTGCTATCGCTCATTTATTAAATGCGGACTGTTATTCAGGAGAATTTACGCTCGATGGATCGAGGTTAGGCTAAATTAAATGCGCTTAACTTACTGATTTCTCTATTTTTATAGCAATTATCTAAAATAGAATCAGGTTGAATGGCAGAATTAGATAGAAGAAATGTTATATGTATAGCAGATCAGTAGCTTTATCCAAAAAGAAATAGATAAAAGTTCTAAATCAACGATATTCACGATATCTTAACGCACGAAATAAAGTATTCAATTTTCAAGCAAACTTACAGATGCTATCGATTTCTGATGTCTGATGAAGGTCAAGTGGGAAGTTTCAATCAGGCAGAAGAATACTGTCAATCCATCGGATACCATCTCGTTTCGATTCATAGGTAAAAGCTGACACCAAAAAGTTCATTACCTCATCAAATTTATCTTGCTAAATCTCCATGGTGCGAAATTCTCATTTTTTCATCATAACTCACAATGGAACCCTAAAGAGTATTGAGTTTCAGCGCCTTCGAAAACTCGTTCCTCCTTCAAATGGCTCAAAAAGAGTTCGGTATCGATGCGACCATAAGACAGTTTTTCATCGGGCTAAATACGAGTGATAGTGAAAATTGGTCCTGGACTGATGGAAGCGATTTTGGCTACTACAATTGGAAAAGTGGTAATCATGAAACCTTGCCATGACAATAAAGATAGTTAGATTAGATAGATGGTAAGAGCTATCATTCCTTCCGTTGTTTCATCAAGACGGAGTATTTTAGGTCAACCGACGAAAGGCTACTTATGTGCCGTGATGGACACGCGGAATGGGCAATGGGAGGCTTATAAATGTTCGACCGCGTCATTCTTTGTCTGCGCGGGAGATTCTCACAGTCACGCCACAGTCCTGTCCGGAAGCGAATCGAACTTTCTTCGGAGATTTAGCCGTAGTCTTCGAGCTCATCGACTACACGTTACAGGCAACACTGGTATGAAATTAGAAACAAATCAAAACTAAACTGTCGTAAAATGCGTAACAAGCTAAATTTCTTTACGAATTAGATATTAAAATACCTGAAATGAACACCATCTTTCAATATCATATTAAAAAGTTAGATTTAGGACATCACAACCTACATCCAATACTCGATGTTTTCATACAATGGCAACTCGTATCAATTAGGCTACGATAAATTCGACAACCGAGCCACTCAATTGGCTCTCGTTCCGTATCCCAAAACGGAGATGTTTCAATTATTCGACCCCATGGTTTACGGATTCTTTTTGTTAGTAATCATTAGTTGTGAAAGCGGAACACTTTCAGACGAAAGCTATATACGGCTCTCATAAAGTACTTTTGTGAGACATAGCTAAAGTGAGACTTTCAGATCAGTCGACGAAATCAAGTCGTTTTTCACGTTTTGGAAAAACTACGGTCTACCTCCACCAACGAATAATACAAAAGCGACTATTCATGAGTAAATTTTATAAAAAGAAGTAATTTTTAAATTGTTTCGTTCAGCGGCCTAGACTTCGTAAATCATTCATTGTTGCCTAATGTTGATACACCGAAATTCGCGATTATCATATCGCATGTGTAAATATTTCTTCCTCATTTTTCAGGGGATAAAAACATTTAGAGAGGACTATGAAATGGCCAAAACCATTATGACCGCAAATTCTCTGAAAGCGAATAACTACACGATTCTGACGATTTCGTTCGAAAGTGACCAGGATTTGTCGGGTAATCAAAACATGATCAAGGAACATTTAAATTTTAGGCTTAGCCTCGGATCCGTCTATGGCATTTAAAATCAGCAGCAGAGATGATTACGATCCAGTCTCGAAACAGATTGGGCAGATTTTGTGTAAAAATGAAAATTAGAATTGTTTCTTGAAAACTGATTTTAGTTAGCCTTTCCAATACGTGCTACTCTATCAAACCTACCACAGCGCCTTGGGTTATACCGAAATGATTGTTTTTAGCTGAATAAAATAAGTTTAGAGTTTGTGATCAATAACAAGAAAATTAGAATTATTAGTGCTGAAAATGAGACCATTTATTCGTTTATAAATAACCGTACAAAATTTTGAAAATGGAAGCTTCAAATCATTGCTAAAAATCGTATCACTAAGTTTTCAAACAAGGCCACAAAAATTCGGAAAAATCTACTGAACACTAATAATTGTAAAACATTGGCCTAGAAATAACTGCAAAAAATAAATAAAACCGAAAATAATCTTGTAGTTCGTTGTAACTGCAGAGAATAAAAGTTATCTTGGTTCTGAAGGTCCTTTGGTTAATTATACTGCATCGGTCTTGTCGACAGAAAATGGCGTTTCAACGGAAATGTGTCCTGCGGCGGCAATAACCACGTCCTTCTTCGGCTTGTCCTGCGCGCCCGTCTCCGTTTTCTCGATCTGGAAATTCGAAACTAGTTTCAGAAATAATTTACTTTGCATGATATATTGCTAAAACTAATGCTTTGATTGATTATCTCAATCAAAATACGTACGTTTCAGAAACATTTCATCTAGTTTACTATGGCTAGAAACAATTGCCATAAGCGAGCTTTGAACATGCCATTTTTATAAATCACAACATTAGATATGTTTCATCATTTCCTCAAAATAAACTGTCTTAGATTTGATTGGTTCGTTTCATGTTGCAATAATCAAAAGATATCCGTTTACCTTTCTAATAACGTCCATTCCCTCGAGAACTTTGCCGAAGACGACGTGTCTTCCGTCCAGCCACTGCGTCTTCTTGACCGTGATGAAAAATTGGGAGCCTGAAATTTTCTGCTCTGAAAAAAATAAAAAGGCTCATTGGACAATTTAGAAAATGTTTTCTTGAAAATAAAAAAAGAAATCTAAAAATGTTCTGACTTACCATTAGTGTCCTTGCCAGAATTCGCCATCGAAAGCCATCCCGCTCCGTAGTGCTTCAGCTTGAAATTCTCGTCGGGGAACTTCTCGCCATAAATCGATCTTAATTTGGGGTAATTAAAGGAAATAATTAGTGTTTAAATGGCTTAATTAGGGCAATTATTCAATTACCTCCCGCCAGTTCCATCGCCTCTCGTAAAATCTCCACCCTGGATCATGAAGTCCTGAATGACGCGATGGAAGATTGATCCGACATATCCTTCGCCCTGAAATATAGATGGGTCAAATTAGTTTCTAATAGCCTATAAATAAAGTGACATCGTCGAATTTTCATTAATCCCCTTTGTTGCAATTCCAATTCTTGAAAGCATCGTAAGTTTAGCGAGGATCAACATTAACGACTATTTTCCGGCGAAATAATTCGTCCCAATTTTGAATAACACTCCAAAACGATGATAAATTCAGCAAAATATAATACACGAAAAGTACTTTAGATTCGTATTGAAAACAGAAATAGTACGTTCTTATTCATCCAAAATAAAACTCTACCTTGGGTTTTTTGGCGAGTTCAACGAAGTTTGCGGCAGTCTTGGGAACGGTCTTTCCGAACAGCCCAATCGTCACTCGACCCATCTTCTCCCCTCCGATTTCGATGTCGAACCATACCTAAAAGTAAAGCTTGGTTCTTTTAAATTTTAAAGTTTTATGCTTAGATAATTCAATTTTACTTTAAATGTTCCACCATAGGTCATACAAAGAATTCATCATAAAGATTGCCAAAATTTTAATGAAAATTCAAATAAAAAGATCTCACTCCATGATCATAACGAACAAAATAAAGACTGCTTTGATGATAGATTTCTATTTTTCGATAGCATACGAAAACCCACCTTATCGGTGACCTTCGGCCCCTTGGGTCTGTCTTCTTTGTCGTCTTGTGTCAAAGCTGCGCAGGTCAGTGCCAAACCAAATATGAGCAGAATGGTCCTTTCCATGATAGACTAAATCAATCGATAAATGAACAAAAATCGATAAAGGATAATCTTCACGAGGATACTGAAAAGAGTTTCAAAGATTTGGACGTCTCAATGGGGTTTCATCATTGCTAAGCAAAGTTGATAAAATTGTCAAATTCGAAAAGAAAAATCGATTCAAAGAAAAAAATTCATAGGGAAGCTAATAAAATCTAATTTTCATGAAAAGAATAGCGATTTTGAAAAGACGTAAAATTTTCAATACGTGCAGTTTTTGCTGAGCACTTTAGTACACGTCACGATTAGAGCACATAATTTTTCGCTCTTTTATCTACCTGCACTTCTTTTCAAAGCCTATTATTGAGCCTAAAACGAACCGATTTTCAAAAATTTAGTCAAAATATCAAAATTTTCTTCAAATTAACCGAAAATCGTGGAAATTCCCAAATTTTTTCAGCCAAGCCTGAGACTAACGTTGCAATTTTAGCAAATTTATACAAATTTCTTAGTTTACACTTCCCAACTTTTTCAAAAAGAGGTAAAAAGTGGCCGGAATAATCATTCGAAATGCAGTTTTAGGGCTCATTGAGCAAATTTGGAATGTCGAAAGGACGCTTCCTTGATTCTCCCTTTCTTCTCTTCTCCTCTCTATTATTTGCTCCCTATTTCTCGCTACATCTTTTCTAGGATTAGCGAAATAAACAATTATGAAAATTTCGGAAATTCCTGGTAAAAACTTTTCGGAACTAACCGAAGAAAATTTCAAAATAAAACTACACATCAAAAATTGAATTTATTTCGTAAAAGATTTTCTAAAAATAAATATGGCGATATAAAGCTAGCAGGTGGCACGTTTTAAAACACATTCAACTCGATGCTTTGGAAATCAGGAAATTATAGCTCGTGGAAATTAACAGTGAGAAAGGACTTTTCAAAATTTGAGTCAGTTTTCCTTTTCTATACTTTATCATATCAGAAAAAATGTGACGGGTACTTTGCAAAGTCCTATTTGTAATTACAAGCATCAGCTGCTCTAAAAGGAGTAAATTG
This sequence comes from Diploscapter coronatus, assembly GCA_964036155.1. Classification (NCBI taxonomy): domain Eukaryota; kingdom Metazoa; phylum Nematoda; class Chromadorea; order Rhabditida; family Rhabditidae; genus Diploscapter; species Diploscapter coronatus. The sequence goes on from OZ038423.1 coordinate 9,602,543, forward strand.
TCTGTCGAGTTCTTTTCTTGGAAAACTATTATCGTTAGAGTATCAATGCATATTCTTATATCTATTATATGAAAATTTTGAAACATACAAGAAAATATTTGAGTTAAATCTACTCGAAAGATTTGCAAATAAAATCTGGAAAAAAATTCTTCATGGTCTCTCAAGTAATGGTGAGAGATGGAGACTGAAGACAGGCTGAGATTATTTATCAGCTAACTAACCTGAACAGTTCCAAATTTGATAGTATGCCCAAAAAATTTTGCATGAAAGTACTTATTATTTCTAGTCTAACTAGCACTGATACTCCATAAAAATCAAGCTTACAACTTCAAATGATAAAGTCAAATCGAAATACTCCTATCACACAGCAAATACCGTATTAAAATGAATCACCTGGTTCAAAAATCCAAGAAAAAATCATTGTATTTTTGATTGCTATCTCAAAAAATCGATGCTAATATCGGAATACAGCTCCATTTTACTATTCCAAACAAATTATTTCAATTTTAAAATTTGGTCTGGAAAAGACAGGGTAATAAATTAAAAACCAAATGAATAAAGACAATTTTTCGGGAAGAGATGTTTTCTCGAAATTTTTAAGAATAGTAAAATAAGCAAAAATTACAAAGCCTACTGTACATTAATGCTTAACAAATGAAGATCAATAAAAGCGAAAAATTGGATACCTCGTAGAACAGTGCAATATTACACGATGACAATTACGTTCCATTCAATTTTGAATTCGTTCAATTCATTTACGCTTCTTTTTCTCAACGGCGGTCGGCTGAAATTGAAAAAGTCAAATTTTGAAATAGGTCTAAGAAAATTCTTATAAGAACTGGAAACAACTATTTAATGCACCGAGATAGGCCGACTACTAAAGAGTTTAATCAAAATATTTGGTAATAATTATCATACTTCATCTCGGTCTTAAATCATCGTGATAAAATTCCCTGTCAAAATCATTCAATGCCATCTTCTAGTTCGGTATTGAAAAGAATTATTTTTGATTTTTAATTCCAGAAAAAATTTAAAATGAATAAATGAAGGTTGGTCTAGGACTGATATTGATATATGCTTCTTAGAAAATTCAACTTACCGTCCCCAAGGCGATCATTTTCTTCTCCTCTTCGCTGATGGATTCCACTTGCTCGTTGCCACCGGTAAGTCGACTTCGTAACAATTTTTGCTTCATGAACTGAAGAATCGATATTTGTTCAAATTTGAAGAGAAATCACCAAAATTCATGATCAAGTTCCCTACTAACTAAACTATTCATACCTGCGAAAGGACGGCTCGTTTGCACCTCTGCTGAACGACAAGAGCCAAATCGAGCCAAGTCCAATTCTTCTCGTGCCACTCGCAGAGCGGAAAGTTGAACTGGAAACGGTAGATGTCGCTGATCGATTTTTCTTTCGTTCCCTGAAGTCATAAAATTAAAAATAGAACAAATTCCCAGCAATCTTCGCAAAACTACGTTCTGCCACTTTTCATTAAAATTGAGCAACGTTTTGTGTGAAAAAATAAAATATGCCTCAATAGTACCTTCTCGACAGTTTAACTTTAGCACTTATGATGACATAATGACAGGCATCTGGGAAGTTAAAATAGGAAAAAATTGAACCTTATAAGAAACGATGATGGGGACAGCGGGTATTTTGATGTAGAGGAAGTGGTTGTTTCTGTCCGCCCTTTCCCTCATTCGATCGATGTCGTCCATCTCTGATTCCATCACGGCCTTCGAGGCTAAGGAGGCCTGAAATTTCATGAAAATTTTAATACGTTTGTAAATCAGCTCAAAAATTTTAAAAGTACAAAGTTGAATTAATCTCCAACCTTCCTTTCCATACTCGTCTTGCTGCTTCGCATAGACAGACCATTAGCGAGTCTTCGAGTGAACGAGAATTTCTGGAAATGGACATTTTTCAACAAATATCTCAAAATATTTTCGAAAAAGTATCTGTAAAATAGAAATTTTGCATAAAAACATTACAAATAATCAATTTTAAAGAAATGCACTTCAAAAATTCTCCCACCTGCGCATTTTCATCGATGGAGTCGATGTTGTTGTTCTCGTTGTTGTGAATGTTCCTTCCAGGGAAGAAGAACTGCATCATTTTCTCGAAGAATTTGTAGGTCAACTCGGCCACCATCGGCGAGATGTTCACCTCGAAGTGCTCTTTCACGTTGATACCTCCCACTGAAAGGGAATTTATTAATTTACTGGTGACTTACGAAATTGTCCTCAATATAATGAAATCTTTCAATTCTTTCATCTTTGACAATAAATTGAAGCTTATTTGATTTATTATGATAGGAAGAGTTTTTTTTATGATTGAATGAAAAGAAAAATCCAATCGTTTACGATCAAAGATTGGAATGTTTGAACTTTATATTCTACGACATAGTGACTTGGCAAAATGATAGAAAAGCCGAGTATTATGAGCATTCCTTCAAACCAAACTAATTTATCAGAAATAGAGTGAAGGTACCTGGAGGAAGATCCCTGAGAAGTAGCCGAATTGCAGGTTGTCTTGAAACAGTGCCGCTTTCATCTCTGGAAAATTAAAAAATTCGAAACTTTTGAATCTTTTTATGACTTACCTATGCAAAGTGTGAGTATAGTAGGCTTCGGGCATCAGGTTTGTTATCCGAATCGATCCAATTTCGAATAAGTGCTCGCCCGAGTTGTCGGTTCGCATTGTGCGGGTGTACCTGAAATTGGAAATATCAGGAATTTTGAATAATTCTAAAAAAGTTTCAAATATGTTTCACTTGCAATACTAATAAATTACAAGTTTTGATCAGTAATTCGTCGAGTGCATTACACCTAAAACAAACTAATTTAGGGGAAATTTCTTGAATTGAATGTTGAAATTTTTAGAATGATATTAATGGATAAATGAGCGAATCAAGCTTTTTCATAGGATTAGTGAAACCTACAAGAAATAGCTGATTTGGACTTCTCTATTGAATATTACTATTTCACAAATCAAATGTCCTACTACCTTACTATATTATATACAACTGTTTATTATTTTACTAAATCTCTGAGCCTACAAGAAATTCCTAATCTGAATCTCGGCGAGAGCGCTCTGTCCGTCCTGCATCGTCAATTTCCAGGTGCAGTCTTCGAAACACACCTCGAATCGTCGTGCAACAGCAGCGAAAACATCGTCCTCAACCCGCTTGAATTCAGCCGCACGGGTCGCTTCCACTTGACGCTGTTTGTAACAACTGAAAATTGTAAATTTAGAAATGTTTCAAACAAAGTCGATATTCAAAGAAACTCTTTATAATATTGTATCTAGATCATTGCTAGAAATTATCATATTTAAAACTTTCTAGGTTTCGAGAAAGATTATTTTTATGTGCTTCGAAACATCGATATCTAAAGAATCATAAAGTCTGGATAACCTACGCCGTGTCTTGTTTATATGAGGAAAATTCTCATTCACATAAAGAAGATATAAATTCCCGCAAATTAGCATGTCTAAATGAAAATTATTCCACTTGGTTCGTTAGCTCAATTCTCTAATCTCGTATAAATTGTCATTTTTATCGAACAATGCCATGTGTTTAACAAACTAGTATTTAGCGAAAAAAATAAATTAAGAATACTAGCCTGATATAAATAGCGAGTTGATCAGACAACGTGGCGAGTCTCTGCTTGTGCTCCTCCATTTCGTCTTCGATTTCCTTTCTTTTTGTCTCGTCCTTTTCCCCTTCGCAAGTCGTGTCCAAATAGAATAATTGACGCTCCAAACTACGAATCAATGAAACGATCTCTCTGAAAACTAGCAGAAATTAGCGTAATTCTTAAATTACGAGAAAAATCGGGATTTTTTTATTTACTAAAATCACTCGAATTGAACACATGAAGCATTCTCTTATGTGACATATTATTAGATTTATGACAATAGAAACTTATTTGAATAATTTTTTACAAAACGGTAGAACTCGTTGGATTAGATTTTAATTGATAATGAACTATGTTAAATGTTAGAAATTAGGAAACAATACCATTTCACTAACGAACGAAGCAAGAATAATCTATCTGCTTTCTTTGAAACATTTTAAAAATTGGCAAAAAGCGAAAAATGGCTACCTAACTTCACACTGCTGCTGAATGATGGCGTCCTTCATTTGGCCCATTTCGTTGAGTTGGCACTCGAATCTAAGCCTTCGTCGTTTCTCAGCCAGCTGTTTCTTATTCGGATCCACGAACAGCACGAGGTTGTTCACGATGTCCACCTGAAGAGAATTCTTTTCAAAAATCCAAAGAAGATAAAAGAAATGAACTTGGGAATATTTCTAATCGAAATGTCTAGATGTGTATTTCTTTCAAAGAACCAGTTATTTTTTCAACCTAGGCACTCGTATTAAAAAATTTCCATAAACTAGAAAATTTGATATCGTGATAAAGGCTAAATTTCCGTATTGTGAGAGCAATATTTTTAGGCGATTTAATTCGTAAATACAAATCTTACGAAATATATTTGACAAAAAAAATCAGCTTACCACCATTTCATACTGCTGTGAGTTGCTAGTCGCTTCGAGCATGTTGTGTTTCAACGTTAAGCAATCGACGCCTTGGTCCTCTGCGTTCAGAATAGGATCTTTTTCGACCTAAAATAGGAAAAAATCATTCCCTCAAAGTTTAGATGCTTAAAAAGATATATTTCAAGAAAATGCGAAATGATTTGTAATTATATTGGGTTTGAGATGGTTTCTTCGTCTGAATGAATTTCTAAAAATCATAATCAAAATCCATGTTTAAAATAGATATGTTGCAAGAAAACTTCAGAGATTTGAAATGTTCTTCGAGACTCGATTCAGATAGTCGAGAAAATATCAAATCTAAAAAGATCCTACATTGGGCACTCCTTTCTCTTCGAGCGAGTACGTTTTGAGCTCTTCCGAGAAATAGCAGAAGTAGATCTGGCAGCTGCAGCGAGAAACGATTCGCTGAAGCTGGGTGCCTTCTTCTAAAAGTTAAATTTTGAAAAAAATCATATTTGGATCAATTTTTAAAAAAAAATTCGAATCATAGCCTATCAAAATCACGAAAACAGACTTGGCGTTGGTCATTATTCCAAAATTGGATAAGATAAAAATTACCTTGAACAACCCCGCCCACAGCCTCTCCAGTCGCTGTGAATTTCTGCACCGTGTCCTCGAGGACACTCGTGTCCGGGCCGCGTTCTTCTATGACTTCTCTCGGCAGCCACCGAAAATGCTCCTTGTTCTGCCCCATAGCAATAGTTACAGGAGAAAAGTACTGAAAAAATCGGAAAGTTATTTTTTCAGAGGGCAATATAACAAACCTGCATTCCACTCAACAAAGCGCTCCAGGACTTCTTCCCGAGCAACTGAGAATTCCGCCAAATGTTGCGGTGTATCTGAAATTCCGTACGGATTCAAAAGAAAGCTATTTTTAGAATGGAGCCCAAAAATTGATAGGATGAAACATGGCAGTAATAATTTATCAAATTAAGCAAAATCTTTTTTTACTTTCTGTGTGAGACTAGCCCTCGCCGCAGTTACGAGAAGATATCCATCCGTTTCACAGCCTTTCAGAACGAGTTGACTGTTCAAGAGATCAACTGAAATTTGCTGTTTCGAAAATTTCATAATTTACTATAAAGGATTTACATATCTAGTAGTTTGACTAGCTAGATATAGCTATCCGATTAATCACTATCACTATTGCCCTGATTATGCTAATTACCTTGCCAATGAATCGAGAGAACGTCATCAGCCGTGCACTGTATCGCGCCAAGCAGGGAGTCAACAGGTAGATCAGTAGCCTGAAAACAAATGATAGGTTTCATACTTTGCATAAGGAACATCAGTTTTCGTCAAACCTAATGGTTAAGCGCTGAATTTTCTAAATTTCACCGAAAAATGGCAGTTTTTAATACTGAAGGATAAGCCAAGAAAATGAATAAAACATAAAATACCTGTTCGCAATGAGCCACTAATTTGGTGCCAGCCTCGCCGATGAGTTGATTGAGCATCGACTGATTCGCGTCCGACATCGAGATCATTCGCTTGTGGCCCTGGAAGATGGATTTTAATGAAAAGTGAATTTTTTAAATGAAAAGAAGTATTTTTGAAGGGGACAGATTTTTCCTACCTGATCCTTCCCACTAGGCGTTCCTGACTGCACGTTGGTCTGACTCTTCTGCGAATCCACGTTCTTTCGCTCTTCCTCCATGTGCAACTGAAAATCGAATTAACCTTTGAAAGGAAGTTTTAGAAAGCCAATAAGAGTCATCTTGAATTTTCGTCATGATAAAGCAACTACTGTAGGAAAAAATGATGTTTCAAAAATTATATGAATTTGCTGCAACATGTCATATTCGATTAAATGGGGTTTAGTGGAGATTATTTCTAAAAATTGATTCGAACTTCGGTAATTCCCAGAATAATATTTAGCATCAAAGAAAATATGTTTCAAAAATCTGATAAATATACCGTGAAATAGTGATTTCAATTTATAGTATTCAAATTCATTTTTAGTTCAAAGCATGATATAGATAGCTTGCCAACCTTCATCATTTTGATAGCGTCGTTACTGAGAATCCTCCTAAGCATGTGCGCTCTGTGGATGCCGTCAGCTATCGTCAAACAGGCGTCGCGATTCGACGAAGTCCAGGACATCTAAAAATATATTTCAAATAAAACTGAGAAAGTCAGCCAATTTCGTTATCATACCGACGAAACAAATATTCAAAAACTGGTCAGAAAAAAAGTAGATTCAAGCAGATTCTTAATTGTTTCAAGGCAATGGTTTATCCACGTTATAATAAACAGAACGATAATGTCTTGCATTTAATAACATTCTAAAAGATCAAGTCCAAATACGTTTCTCAAAATCTATTTAAAAATGATCGAAGAGTGTAAGTGATAGCGATCTTCCACGCTATTTTTCAAAAATCACTTGAAAAATCCTCTACCTTCAAATCATGCGCAGTCAGTCTGTGGAGTGCGTTGTCGGCCGAAGCGTTGTTCTCTCTGACGTACGACACTCGACTCAGACCCAGAAGCAGGGTCTCCTCAGTGGGCTTCTCGGATGGGGAACGACCATTCCCGTAGACGTGCACCTGAAAAATCGTTTTAAAATCCTTTTGAGGAACAACTCGGAAGGAATAGCATGAAAATTTCGACAATGCCACATTTCTATCGAATCTCTAATCTAACCCACTAATGGGTCTAATTTCTAATCTATGCTTTTAAAATGTTTCAGAAAATGATCAAATAAAATATAACTAATTGTAACTATTGGTGGTAGATGACTTGAGAGAATAATATTTTATCATAAATTATTTTAGCGTAATTTGAAAAAAAAACATCAAACAAAAATTGCAACCTCAGTTCCCCAAAGCGTCGCGGAAACGTGTTGCGGAGAAATGGCGTAGACCTTGCGGCGCCTCGTAACGTCTTCCTCTTTCGTGGGTTGAACAGACTGTTTCAGATGAGCCTGAAACTAATATATTTAGAAATCTGTCAATTATTAAAGATTTTCTACAGTAATCATTACTTTAACATTTCCTTTCACAGCCCAATATAGTCAAGGTACATTTAGATTTTTCTTTTACTGTAATTCAGAATTAAAAAAAAAAAAATCTCTACATAGTCAAAATATAACGGACGATTATCTACAGTAACCCATGATATCAGATTCTACCTGCAAATTGAGTCCCTCGGAGAAAACCCGGAAGCCGTAATTCGACGAATGCGACATCCAGTAAGTCACATAGAAGCGGGGCAGATTCACGGCCACTTGGATATTCCTTGAAACAGCAAAACCTTTATAAGCCTTATATGAAATGTTTCATAAGATCTTCAAAATCTAATTGATAAAGCTAGGTCAATGGTAGCTTTGCGCCTGTCATAAACCGATAAAAATGAGTAAAAAATGAATCGCCGAAACCTGATGTGCTTGCTCAATTGCGGTTTGAGAAACGCGTCGACGCCGAAGATTCGTCCCTTCCGCACATTGCGATTCTTCATCATTAGCGTTTTCTGAAAATCAAAATATTTTATGTGGGCTTCAAACGAGGAATATCAACAATAAACTCAAACTGTCTACAATTTTCTTAGGTAATAAGTATTCTGCAAAAATACATTTTAATTACATGAATTTATATATTCAAATTCAATAAGCCATTCACATATGCAAATATTACTCTAAAATAGCACGTAAGAATATAATCATTTTTTGAAACTTACATAAAGAAACTCAAAGCATCTGAAGGTATTCGCAAAAAGAAGCACATTCGGAAGTCTGTCCCCGGTCTCGCCCGCTCCCGCAACATCAAAACAATACGACACATCCAGAGCAGAGGAACGGAATGAACGGTACGAGTCGTGCTGCTCGACCTGAATTTAACCGTAATTATCGTCGATATCGTTGGAAAAATTGTACTTGACTGGTTTTATTTAAAGTTTCTGAGGTAATTCAGCCCCAAACGCTACTTCTCACTTCATTAAGGCAAAAGTGTTCATTGTTTCAGAGCAAAATTTCAAAACCTCTTACCGAAGAATAGTGAGGCAATTTGTGTGGAGCGCAAACGACAGCCGAGTGGTGATCGTGTGGATCACCCGAACAGATCCAATCTGAAAGTATAACAAAGTAAAATTATACTTTTCATTTCTAAGAAAAATGTTGAGAGTAGGTTTCGAAAAGCCGATAAATAAATTATCAGCTGGTAGAAATTGTTCGTTTTAGTACGTTTAAATTTCAAATATTTTCTAAAAATCGCGATAGAAATATAGAAGCTGGTTAAAATTAAGGAAAAGTTTCTCGTCAATGAAGATGAGAGTGAATTTATAAAATCAAAAAATATCATCTAACTAAATTTAAAGAAAACAAGAATTCTTACCCAAAACGATCCTGAGTTTCAAATCTGGGAGGTAGAGCACCCTGGAGTCGTCGTATCTGGAAGCAGTCCGGACGAACATTCTCAGTCCGCACCGCACTCGAATCTCGCCGAGCGCCCAGTCCATCGCGAAGTCGTCCCAGCACAACTCCACGGTCTCCGTCGTGTTGTACGGGTCGGGGGAGGCCAGCATCGTTGTCACCAACTGAAAATTCGCCATTCATTTAAGGAATAGGTAAGTTTCAAAGTGATGTGAATTTAATTAGTTCGTATGTGCAAAATGTTATGTAGTAACAATGTAGCCCAAATAATTTAGAAAGTTTAGAATCTATCAGATGAACTATGAATTATGAATACGAGTTCAAGAAAATATGAAATTCGAAGCCTTACACGTCGATTTCAATGCATCGATATTATGTTGTTGTTCATCAAAATCATATATTAAAAAAAAAGCTAATTTATGTTTCAAAATAGGTTGAAAAATGAACATATAAATTCAAGTTGATTTGTTCGTTTTTGGCCATCCCATGATGATACTTTAAATTGGAAAAGCGCTAACCTTGCTGGAGATCCAAAAGAATCGTCCATGCAGGAGGACGCGCATTTTATCCCAAAAGGGCAGTGGCGGAGAGGGATCCTTGGATGGCGAAGAGATGTTGTTCCACGTCAGGCTTATCATAGACAGACTCGGCTCCCAGCACGGTCCATACGTCGCGTTGAATTCCGAACTTTCTGGAATAAGTATATTTTGAATTTTATTGCTGGTTTTTCAGGGAGGGGGGTTCGTATATGCTAGCGAAATGAACTATTCAGACGGAAATAGAAAAGTTCTTTTAAATGTACGAGAAAAATTGGTTATTCAAGAGCGGATTTTTTTTCTTGCAAAATTTAATAGTTTTCGTTGCCACGCATCAGGGACGCCGATTGATAAATCGACGTGGATGAAAATCCTACGTCTTCCTTGAAGCATATGGAAAACTCCAAATAAAGAAAATGCAATTGTTCTAGAGTATTTGATTTTGTAGTTTTGTATCCTTGAACAACGGATAAAGCATCTATTAGTTTATATAACATTTTCATCTATGAATTTTTTCTGAAACCTATAAACATCCTACCGCATTGAATATCGTAGTAGAATTTAAGCGGGGAAATGTTTCTTTGAACCGTATGCGTTGGCCAGGGATGAGGCAAAGGCACTGTGCATTCTCTCAGAGTTCGACCGGTTTCTGAATTTTTACTTTAGATTTTTTTTATTTTTCAAAAATTCAATAAAATTACCTTCACATTCCTCTGCACCAACGAGGGTTCCGAAAAAGTGCATGTCTTTAGCCAGAATATAAGGAATGGGATAGTCCTAAATTTTTCAAAAGTCTAAATAAATAAAAGAGAACTTTTTAAATTAAAAAAATCGTTAAAAAATAAACCTTGAACTGCACATTCCACTCATCGATGTCGAATTCGACCGAACGAGCCCAGAGCGTTGTAAAATGGAGACCTTCTTCTGGGTAGAAACTGAAATAGGATTTTTGAAACTGAATACTATAATAAGTTTCAGAAAATCTACTTTCGTGAAAACCCAGTAGAGAAAATGATCGTTTAGATTGGCATATCGGTTCAAACTATCTCGAAAGATAGATTCATAATCTTCTGTTCTTTTACTTTTGATTCATCGTAAATTAGGTTTTCAAAAATTTTAAAAAAAAAAATGTCTACCTCAACGGATCGAATTCCTTCATGAGTTCGACGCATCTCGACTCGCCATGTAGCGAGGGGTCCGCGTACGCGCGCATGTGCCAACCCGTCCATCTGAAAATCAATGAATTAGCATAATTGCATCGTAAGTCGGTGAGAAGATTATCTCTTAGATTTTCTCACTAACTAATTGCAAAGATGGCAAATTCCGTAGCTTAAATTAGTCATCTAGTTTGAAGGCTAACACATGTTTTCGGGATGAAATATCACTATGAGAAATATGCTAAGGGCCATTCTGCCAATCTTTTTCATATTGACACGATTTCGAATATTTGTCAAGCTCTTATCAATCTCTCCTATTATGGATTCTTTATGGACTATCATAAATACCAACTCTCATTCTCTTGAATTACGCCGATGCAGATATGAAATTGTACGTAAAGATATAAGGAAAAAGATTTCGTATTCAGAATTCACTTCAAAAAGCATAACTAAAAATGTTACTTGCTAACGAAGAGCGGTCTGGGTTTGACTTCGGCTTTCCGCCATCGCTCGATGAAGATATCCGAGTTCTTCTGGATCAAACTCGCCATCAACTCTTCCATTTTCGACTCTGAAAAATTTGTACTCATTTTCTTATTTCTAAACCAGGAGTTTTGAAGTTATTTTGGTAGGGGAAAACAGTCTGGGCTTGTCGAAAAATATGAATAAACGATTCTTACGTGAAAACAGCGGATTCGCCTTTTTGAGTGCTTGCAGCCTCTCTTCCAGCATTTGTCTGCGTCGTTCGCATTCGTACACCTCAAATTGAGACATTATGATCGAGTCCAGAGTAACAAACTAATGAAAGTATACCGAATATGTAATCTTCTCTCAAATGAGGCACATCAAAATTTTCAGATTTTCAATATTTTGAAATTTCTCTGAAACCTATAATTTACCTCATCCTCTCTGAGTTCGTAGCTACTCTGCATAAGGTTCTCGAAAGTGTCTTCATCTAACTGCAGAATGACTTCCTTGATATCGATTCGAATGTCAGCAGGCAGAGGACTGTCCGCAGTGAACGGCTTCTTCTTCACTTCATGCACGACCTTCATCCATTTGAAGGCATTTATGAACTTAAAATGTCTATTTCAGTAAAATGAAAGGTTGGGAGTTAAAATTTAAAAAATGGCATGAAGTTGTAAGAAAGCATTGTGATAAGTTCCAATAAAGTAGTGATCTGACAATCTTGAATCGACATTTCAATTTTAAAACTAAATCCGATCGATAAATTTTGTCCAAGTTAAAAAAATTCCAACCTCACTGAAAACCTCGGCAAAGTTGAATTCGAACGGTAGTCGGAAAGTGAATGAGTCAGCGGCCCAGGTCCAGACCCGATTCGACTCGAGTTGGATCGATTTGATCGAGCTGCGCCAGGAAGTCATATCGGCATCAGACGGACGTTTCGTTATGCAAATTCTCTGAAATTTTATTTTTATCTCGATCAAAGCCAGAATATCTATTTGTTTGGCTGGATAGTTTTAGATATTTTTTGGGACGTATTATAAGATTTTTATATAATTTCGATAAACTTGTGGCGAAGTTTCTGAGAAATTGTACTGGCGTGAATTTAGAAGGTACTTGAAGTCTATAAAAATAATTTTATGATCACAGATTGAGAGTGATTTTGATATTCATAACATAACGATAACGTAGATCCATCGCAAAATCGAAATCCTTAAACAATTGGTAAACTCTTTGAAACATCAAATTGGATTTCTCAAAATCTACTCATAACATCACAACTCCTTACCGCAACTGTGAGAATCTCGTGAGCATTCATGAGCACGCTGAGCTGTGGCGACGTGGCTGTCATCGTGCCTGGACCCATTTCCCAAACGACCGATGGGACGCACCAGAGGATTCTCAAAATGAACAGGTAAAATGTGTGATTGGTGGTGTTTTAATTTTAGATCTCCAAGAATGAAATTCAACGACTGTTACACGTCTCAAATCATCTAGAAATAAATATTGGCATAGAAAGCACTTAGTATTGAAAAACAAAGCTGACGAGAAAAAGCAACTAAATAATGGGGTAAAAATAACCTGTGATTCCTAGGCAATTCCATATCGAAGAGAAATTCGTTGGTCGTCGCGGCGCGAATTAGAAATTGTCGTGGAATCTTGCGCATCTGCATTGCACCGGCGCGAGGAGCGATGTGAAGGGCGCTGGAATTCAAACGATGAAAAATTTTCAGATTTGATGTTCCAAAAATAATATGGAGGAACAAACTTTCTAAGTTTAGCTATTCTGTGATGTTACGTAAGTAGAAGAAAAACATCAAAAATTTCACGGTTTAATTATGTTTCAATCAAAGGCGAAAGTTGGAGTAATTTAGATTTTCACAATATGTGTCCTGTTTCATATCCTAAGAAAATTCACTCACTTTTTGGTTACATTTTTGAGGTGCAGAATGATGGAGTGGAGTAGCGGTGACCAACAGACGTACAACGGTGAGTCGGTCGAAATGACGACCCGAACGAGGACCGAGTCGTGCCAGTTCAGAGAGACGTACAACACTGAGGTTTCGAAGCACTGCAAATTTCTTGGTGGATATCTTTGTAATTAAAAACTAGAAAATACTAATGTAGATTATTGCGAATCGACAAGAGTCGTTTTTGTAAAATTTCAAACTTCTATGAATCAAATAAGTTTCAAAAAGTATTCAAAAGGCTCCTACCATCCAGCTATTTAGTAGAAGGTCAACTATTGCAAAAGTATTAAAAGAAATAAATGTCACTCACCACTCTGATCGTCCTATTCAAATTGTCCTGTAGCCTGTCCCTCTTCTCCTGCCTCCTCTTATCCTTCTCTGCCTGACTCCAACATTTCGTGTCTGTGGGGTCCTCAGTGAAATCTTCCCTTGTCGCATAATATCGCTGTTTCTCTCGCAACTCGCTCATTCGAATTCCATCGCCACTGATTTCGCCGATCTGAAAATCCAAAGATCAGTCTACAGAAACTCGTCAAATTATCAATTTTCATCGGCAAAAATAGAAAAATCTTACTTCAAAGATTTTTTTAACCATCTTCAGAATAGAGCAGGAAAAATTATAGAATTATTTTAAATTGAAGATTTTAAAGGAGGTACAAAACTATCTTCATGCTCAACTTGCTACTTTGAAATAAATCCCGAAACCTACTCCAACTTTCAAATTCGAGGCCGAAAGTGCGATGTCCTTTTCGCTGTCAGTGCTGTCTGCGTTAACATGATCGCACAGAGCCACCAGATACGACGCTTCCTTCGCCACGGCTAACAGGGCTACTCTGAAAGAAATTAATTTGATGATCTCCACTCTACTTTTCAAGAATAATTGAAAGATTACAACAAAAAATTCGTCTGTAGCTTCTGTCACTTTTCATCATGAGAATAATATTTAAAATGTAGACTGATTGATAGAGCTACCGTTTGGAAGTCGCTTTTATAGCCAGCCTCCTTTTGGGCGTTGCACTTTTCGTTGGAGTTGACATTGAGCTCGCGTGGGAAATGTTCAGAAGCAGTTCGTGAATCTGAAAAAAAACTCCAAATGGGTCATTTCCCCAAAAAATAAGATGAATTTCATTTCATCACCTACCCCATCCCAGCGATAGGATTTATTCCCAAAATTGGAGGACCTGAACCCAAGAGATCCACTATCTGGCCTCCCATCATTATTGGGACCATCCCAGGGTTCCGACTGGGGGTGGATGAAAACCCCCAGTTAACAAAACCTACTGACGTCGCACGTTTTCCAAATGAAAGCTGTTTTGCGCGAATTCTCAATCGGTTTTGAAATGTTGTTTTTGTTGAATTTTTATAACTTATTGCAAGAATGTTTTGCTTTTTATCTTCTTCAAATTCACAAGGGGATTTTTGTTAAAAATTAAAAAAAAAAAAATCAATAGTCTGACCTGCTGCGCCAATCGGTCACTCCACTCGACCTTGCAATCGTCCATACCAACCAGCAGAGTCGGAATCCCATCCACAATCGCGTATTGAATCAGAGCGACGCCGACGAACAGCTGAAATTAGCATGTTTATAGAGAATTCAAGAAATGTCTTTACATTCATCTAAACGACGTGACTTTTATCAAAGTGTATAGGAACAATTTAGATAAAGGATTTTTCATCTCTTCTTATCGTTTCGAAATATAATGGCTTTTCAAAATTTCGAAGAGTAATTTTCAAAGGAAATGATAAAATACCGATTGCCCCCAATAGTGGTTCTCGAAATCGCATGTGCTCTGGTCGACGACCGTATTCGACGTGGAGAACGACAGGGAATCCACTGCGAGCTCGAAGTCGTTGATCCTCTGAAAAAATGAATAGGTTTCAAGATGGTATCAAATATTTTTGAATAGGAGGATAGATAAATCTCCGTTTGAATCAGTGATAAAAGTTGAAAAATCGAAATGAAATTATTTTGCGAATTTCAGTTAAAGAAGTTTAAACGATTCAAAAGGCGAAAAAATAAGACAAAAACAAGTTTTGTTCACTTTCTTGAACTTTTTAACTGTGAAACTTTCTTTACCTTAATGAAGCTGAGATACTGCACAGAAAGCGTGGATTGGAATGCGTCGACATCAACGAGTTGGCAGACGACAGAGGCGATTTCCAGAGAGCACACGATTGTTGGTGTTCGAGACGGAGATTTTGGGGATGAGGAAACCTAAATCAGGATAGAAATAATTACATTTCAAAAGATTTTTCAAAGGTTCGAACATTTTGCTGTAAGATAAAAATAGTCTAAATGTGAAATAATTCTTTCAAAATTTGTCAAAGAAAATCATTTTTACCAACAACGCTACAAATGTAATCAGTAATTGAATTGGATTATTTATTGACCCCAATAGCGATTTTCTGAAACCTACCTTAGGTCGCAAATCTTCCAAATTCTCGAAGTGCGTTTTCCACCAGATCGCGTCCGTTAAGGACAAGGCTGTGTGCACGGAGTCCGAACTCAACTTCAACTCCATTTCGTTGCGCTCGATTTCTTTCTGCAAAGTCAAAATAACGTAATTTCGAAAATGAACCAAAATCTTTGAAAGTTCAGCTCAATTTTGGTTATCATTTTCAATATTAAGAAATAAGCTGGCAAAAATTAATATCCTTCAAAATTAGAATAAATAGACGAAATTACAGCAATCTCAATGGAAAGAAGAGACGTTCTCAAAGCGCTTCTGTTGAGTTGGTCGGCTGCGACAAGATTTTCGACCCGAACATGCAGAATTTCACCCCGTTTCTCGATCGAGGTTTGTCGAACCATCAACGACATGTAGCGGCTAAAAATTAAATTTTCGAAAATTTGTCGAATAAGTTTTAAAACGTCTATTTCTTTTTGATTATATTTCAAACGATAGTGTAAAGGTTTAAAAGTCGATGATTTAAAAAATAATCTGCAACCTTCCTATTTCATTAGATAGCCACCCTTAAAGTAATTCTAAAGTCCGACTGGAATAAAAAATCAAAATAGGCTATTTTGATAAACTCGTAATGAAATCATGTAAGATTCAAGCTTACTACAGACTTTCAGATTAAAGTAATTGAGTAGTCCATTGTTGTAAACATCACCAAATTTCTATTTTTCTATTTAAACTAATATTTATTTGCAAGCCTGCTCAGAATAAAACCGAAAATAAGTAAAATTTCCCACCTCTGCTCAGCGATGTCTCCCGTGTACTTGGCGTTTGCGTTCTGTAGAGCGATTGCGAGTTCGAGTTGCGGATGAAAGAGTCGGAAAATCGACGATGTCCCTTCCGAGTTCCCACTTTGGTCCGCAAGTTCCTCGACTTTCTCGGATTCTCGCAAATCGTCAGAGCTATCGACTCGATTCAGAAACTCGTTGAAACCGTCCAGAATGCCTGAAGCAAGAAAATGATTACTTTTTTATATCAACAAATCATCAAATCAAAATTATATTGAGTGTTGCTGGCTGCCATTTTTTTTTTTAATTTTACCTTTCTGGAACATACAAGAAGATTAGACAAGTAAAAATGATTGCTGACTACTCTCTTCCGAAAAAATATGACCATTGTATTTCAATAGTTTCTCTATTAAAATGACTCAATTTTGTAGCATACTAAAAATTCGTTTTTTCTAAAGGTTAAATAAAGTTACCACTAGTGAGTGAAATGCTCGGCTCAGCAACCCGCAACGCGACCCGTTTGAGCTTTTGATTCGCGACGTCGATGGACAAGTGACATGGCAGGGAGACTTCTGAAATCAAAGTTATCAATATTTAATCGAAAATTTTTAATTCGAAGCTTCAAATCTAATGAATCTCAGATATTTTAATTTTGACTAAAATTAGAAAAAAGACGATACCTGCTAAAACACAGCCGGTTGAGCCACGTCGACGCAGGACTTTTCCTTGAAGAAGCGAGCAGACAACTTCCAATTGCCAACTGAAAATAAACCTTTGTCAAATTAAAAGAAGTATTAAATCATGTATGTTTCAAGTTTCTATAATAAAACTCGAAAAATTTCGTATAGTCGTTCGCCGAAGGAGTTTATCACTTAAAAACTAAACCGACAAAATTTATGTTCAGAAAGAAGATATTAGAATTCTTCAAAATGCAAACGAGTTGTTGACAGTACGGCGAATTAAAAAAATAGCTAAAATCCCCTACCTATCCCGACTCTGGAAAGCTTCGACGGACAATTCATCGACGGTGATGTGGATCATGCAGTCAGGAACGGCTTCGAGCAACACTAAATGCACTCGGTTCAGAAAACCACCGCAGTACTGAAAATAAAAGAATAGGTTTCAGAAATAATAAATATTTTGGTTATATTTTGATAAGTCGTTCAAATAGTGATACTAAAGCCGATTAGAAATAAGTTATTTTCCTCAAAAAGAATGGATATGCTTCAAGTTTTTTTTTGCAAAATGAGATAAACCCAACCGAAGTTGCTCAATGATAATGTAGAAAAACCAGGAAAGAGACTTTGTTGAAATTAGACGTCTCAAAATAAACATATCAAAGAAATCTCTAGAGACTTATTCTCCAGTTGTACGGAATACAAAATAATTTTTTAATCTTCCATACCTGTGACAACTGAGTGAGTCTCCTGAACATGGCAGATCCTTTGTTGGGCGTTCTGCTTCGTTTCCTCCTCAGCTGCAACAGACTCCGCACGTTGCCCTCGATGCGCACGTCGCCGCATCGCAGCACGCAAAGGCGGCTGAGAAAAAAGTAAATTTTATTTTGTTGAAATGGTTTCAATTATTAAATTGTGAAACAGCAAAACTATTCAAAAGGTCATTTTTAGAACCAAAAACCACTTTAACGAAATCAGTAGTTTTTCGGCTATGAACCTTGAAAAGTAGTTAAAAGAAACAGAAGAAAAGCGAAAATTTAACAAACCCAACCTGCTACTAGGACTCCACTCGAGCGAGCACAGATCGAAGTGGATGGCGAGTCCATTTGGCAAGGCGATGCGCACGTCCCGGAAGTAAAAGAAGCCCACTCCGCCAACCCGAATCGGGCACTTGATCAGGATCGTCAAAATCGTCGAGGCCACCCAACCGGCATATCTGGCATTTTGTTAAATTATTTGCTTGCAAAGTTTAACGGGAAATTCAAATTTTTCTGAAAGTTTCTTATCTTCAATGCCGAGCCAAGTCGAACCGACATAATACGTTTTCTTATAAATTAAGGAGTTTTGAACAAATTTCAGTAATTTCTATTCTTCATGACTATTTGATGTTTGCCAAATGACTCACTTCAGGACTAAAAATAGAAGGAACAGAAACGTGGCGATCGCGAGAAGCATCGTCGTGGCTGTCTCGTGTTGTCTAGATTCGTTATAGTCGTCAGATCTTCAGAATCCTACAGCATCCAAATCTTCCAGCGTCCAGCCACTTACCATCGCCTGAAACAGCGAACGATCACTTTTCGGGAACTCAAGCGACTTTTGAAGGTCGGAGAAAGTTGGAATTTCGGCCGATTCTGACAAAATCAAGTCGAGTATCGAGGAGCAATTCAAGAAAATTCGAGACTGAATTTCGCGAAAAACGAGAACAAATCAAAACCACGCGAAATAAGCGAAGGCGATCATTCAAATGTCGATAAAGCTTGGATTTGCGGTGCATCGGCTTTTACGCGGTCATTTTCGATTTTTCGAAACCGAATATTTTAATATTTTAATTTTTAGTTTTTTCTCGAAATTTCATCCACTAATTTTTTTGAAGGTGTTCACTCACTTTAAAAAAAGAACTGAGAAAAAGTTGGTGAAATTTCCGAGAGCAAATAATAGGTCAATTTTCCAAAAAAAAACCCGATTTTTATTTTCGTATTTTTAGCGATGTTTTCCTCGTTGGTGACGGCGACGACGTCTTCTGTTGCTCCAGCTGCGGCAACATTCACAACAGCGACTGCTCAACCCGGTCAGCAGCCACAAGCTACTCTCGGCCCTGGACTGGGAGGCGTCTTGCAGAGCGGGTCTAATTTAGGTCAGTTTTTTCTTAGAAAATTAAAAAATATCTGAAAAAATACGAAAAAAATAGAATAAGATTTTAAAAATTAGGCGGCTCCGGTCTGTCGTCGACCCAACACTCGGACAAGGAGAACGCGAAAGAGGGCGAAGTGCCCAAGGAAGTCGCTCAGCTGCTGCCACTCATCGAGTCAGTCTTGAAAACGTTTGAAAATGGAAGTTTAAAAATTTAAGAGCCAAGTTGAAAGCGAACAAAACGATTTCGGACGACATCGCCGCCTCGTCTTCCGACGCCGCATTCAGAGTCAAGGACCATCTCAAAGAGGTTAATTCAGAGTTCTTTTTAGAGACTATGATTTGTTAATAGGTAAAATGTCTGAACGTCTCGAAATAACTTGAAGTTATGAAGATCGCTTTATTGCTTTCCGAAACATATTTGACTTTTGAATAATTCGTTTTTTTAATATTTAGTTGTTACTCGAAAGGTGTGCTCTAATTATTTTACGAAATGTTCAATGATTTTAGTTTTTTCTTAAATATATCTAATTTCTGCAGCTCAAACCCGACCTTCTGGATCTGTTCTCGCGGAGTGCAGTAGCCGATTCGCAGGCCTCTGCTCTGCTGGCTCGCGTTCAACA
Organism: Diploscapter coronatus; assembly: GCA_964036155.1. NCBI lineage: Eukaryota > Metazoa > Nematoda > Chromadorea > Rhabditida > Rhabditidae > Diploscapter > Diploscapter coronatus. The sequence continues at coordinate 9,622,220 of OZ038423.1, forward strand.
CGACGCTAGAATGGGACATGTCGCGTCTAGTGTAAGACATTTCTAGATTTTTAATCTATTGAGCTTGCAAGGCAGAATTTTGCAACCTATTCACATTTTTATTATAAAATGATAATTTTAATGGACTATTTTCAGGTCAGCGAAGCGACCAGCAAAGCACAATACCAGTCCGCTCAGCGGCAGACTATTGAGTGAGTAAATTTAGGTTTTTAAAGAGAAAAACCATTTGAAGAATTTCGTTTCCAGCTTTTCTTCTAAAACTCTTACAATTTTTAAAATTTGCACTGACAACAAAATGGAATCGTTTCTCTACTTTCTCCTCATTTTTATCTTATTTTTAAAACCTATGCATTTTTTTCTTCTATAATCTTTACAAATTTTAAAGTTTGCTGTGAACAAAAGGTAATTTGGTCTTATTTCATAAATTGTTAAACTTCTTTGTCTGCTGAAAGTTATACTTTACGTTTTCCAGTCACATTCTCTCGCTGATCAAGGAATACGACTCGATGGTGGTTCATTGCCAGTCGATACTCGCAGGGCTCGAGGTCAAAATCAACTCCGCTATCAGTGGAAAGGTTCGATTTTAGCTAAACAAGCTATAAATTTCACGAAGTAGAATATCTTGATTGTTTTATTTGTATGAAAAGACTGTCACATCAATGTTCCTCATTTCAAATTTCTCATTCTATGATTTTGATGAACCCAAAGATAGTTGACTCTTTTTTATCTTATGAGATTACTAGAGCCCGAAGACAGTGATTAGAGCATTTTTACATCTTATGTTCATTAACTGAGAGCTAAATTAATATTATTTTCAATTTCAAACTATTGAAAAGGATAATTAGTATAAATTGTTTTAAAAACACTCTTTTTCCTTGAAATCTAGACAAACACTCGTGTTTTCAGCCGAACATGAGCATGTCGGAGCTGAAGGACTACCTGGAGAAGTTCGATGCGATGTTCTCGGCCATTGCTTCGAAAGTCTTCGAGGCTAATCAGAATGTCGAGGTAATTCTGAATTTTATAATAAATTTCAAAAGTCCCAACATTCCGAAGTTTGGAAGGTTGGTGTTTTTCTGAAGATGGAAAAATATTTGAACCTTCAAAAATCCTTTACATTCTGTTAAAATTCCTAGTAACCAATTAATTGGGACATCGAAGAATTTGGGATATCAACGCGTTTTCCTGAAAATTTCGTTAGATACGCTTAAAAATTTGCTTACATTTTCAGACTAGTTTGCACCAAGAACTGGCTGATGAAATAAATCGCTGAATTAAAGTTTCAATTAATGTCTGAATTTCAGGAACTGAAGCTGCAAATTCCGTCGGACGCGCTCCCGAAGGTGCGTCCAGACGTCTACTCGAACATTCCGTCGCTCGAGGATATCAGGGGCAGAGACGCCTTCCCGTCGCAGGCCGTCATTTCCGTGCTCGGTTAGATATTTGCAATTTTGGGTTTTCCTTTTTGAATCAAAAAAGTAAGAATCAGGGAGGGATAGACTCAGTAGGTTTGTCTATAACTTATGCCATCTTTTCAGATTTCTTGTTTTTTCACCATTATTCCGTCCTTATCATTCAACGATGTAAACATTGAATTAATATCTATTGAAATATAAAAATTATCGAACTTCGGAAACTTGACTTCTTCTAATTGGTGATAAATGTCTTTCAGGAAGCCAACTCCGCACCACTACTGGAGTGACTGGTCCGGCTCCACTCGGCACGACGACATTCGGCTCGACGGGCACAGGCCTCTTCGGCTCAACTGCAACCGCCGCTGCAAAGCCGTTCTCCTTCCCGTCCACATTCAGCACTGGCACTACTGGGACTGGTAAGATGTTTTACAGATCTTGTTTTCCTTATCTTTGTAGAGAATTGATTTCAGTTATTCGCGATTGATAATCTTTATTTTATGGAATTTTTAAAATACTCTTGTATTCGCTTGATTTTATTTGCACGGCACTAGTTAAACTATTGCAAAAGTTAGCTGAGTTTTATTTTCAAAGTATTTTGAAGCTTATTTCTGCTATTTAATTACGACATTTACAGCTAAAACTGGATGAGTATTCCTATTTCGGTTTTGTTAATTTTGTGAAACATACATACAAGCAGCAAATGGAATGTGTTCAGAAGCAAAAATGATAGTTTCCAAATTTCTAGGCGGTGGTCTGTTTTCTTCTCTGAATCCGGCGACTTCATCAGCAGCAGTCCCGACCTCGACCACGGGCACCTCTCTGTTCTCCTCCCTCGCAACCGCAAACAAACCTGCTGCTGCGGCCACTACAGGTATCGAATTAGGAAGTTATGAACTCGAGGTTAAAATAACTCCATCTACCAGATGACTAGAGAATAGAAAAGGTCGATAACAAATGTGGACCTTTCAAAATGTAGTTGTATCGTTTTAAACTTAGATTGAAGCTGGGATTGAGTTTTTTATTGGCGAATTTGATTTCAGGCGGATTCGCTTCGACCATTTCCAACAACTCCAGTGGACTTCTCTTCAGCAGTAGGAAATAAGCTAGTTTTTTGCTACTTTAATGTGTTATTTTCTCTAAATTATGTGTGTTATTTTATAATTGAAAGACCGTGATCATATTTACATTGTTGAATGAAAGATTATTCATTTTTAGAATTTCAAATAGATCACGATCCTTCAAAACTTAATTTTATTCGATGATTGTGAGATGTGACTTTCACAGGACGTCCGGTATTTTTATTATTTTTCGTCTAATTTTTTGCTCTTGCTGTAAACTCCATAAACGTAAGCTATATCGATCTCATTTTCGTTAAAATATTACTTCTCTGACTGCCGTTTTTTTAACTTCCTTCCTTGTTCTCTTACGATTTTCAATAAACTTAAATCTTATTTTTATTTTCTTTGGAGAACAACGGTTTCAGAACCGTGAAATATCGATGTATTGATTTTCTTTCTAATTTTTGAAAATTTCGATTTTTAGATTTTTGATAAAATGGCTGATAAAGATGACATGCACGAAAATGAAGAGGAGGAACAGAAAATCGACAAACACGCCTGGGGCGCCAAGGATTTGCAAAAGGTTGGAAATTTAGAGGAAAAAACTTTCTAAAATTGAAAAATGTGATAGGTTTCAAGGAAATGCTACTGAATTACGGTTTGTTAGAAAGACGGGTGATCAATAAAAAAAAACGTAAAAATTCAAGTAATTAGAAAGTTTCTTTTAAAAAAAAAAATCGATGGGAAAATGCCCTAATGAATTTGATGATTGTAAAAGAAAATGATCTTGAGAGAAATTTCAAATTCAGGTATCCGCGGTGAATGAAGAGGGCGAGGACATGAAGATTTCCTCGGACGCGCTGGGGAAACTGATGGCCGGCAATGTGCAGAACAAGCAGCAGCTGCAGAAGAAGGTGATCAAGAACGAGGACATCCAGATGATCATGAACGAGCTCGAATTGCCTAAGGTTTGGCTTTGATTTTGATCCGTCTTTTCTTCTAAACAGGATATTTGTAACATGATTGAAATCCAAAGGCTGACCTCTCAAATATTTCTCCTTTATAATAATTTTCTTAACGAGTATGACGAACAAGCATTGTGGAACAACGATTTCGGAGGAAAATGATAAACTTTGATTAGTTTCTTTCCGTTGTCAGGGCATTAAATAGTCAATATTTCTACGATTTTAGAAATTTTTGAAACCTATGGTCTTTTTAATAGGTTTTAAAATTTCAGGTAATCGTGGAGAAGAAGCTGCGCGAGACGGACGGCGACGTGAAAGCCGCGCTGCGAAGTCTGCTCGGGCTGAGTTAATTTTGTAACTCAAAGAGATCTCGAATAGAAAATATCCAGTTATCGGAACACAAGCTAAGAATTTCGGTTTTTGGGTGTAATTTATAAGAAATATTTTCTTGAAAATTTCACCAAGTTTTGAAAAGAAGTGATTGATGATAGAAAGCGAACCTTGCAAGAAGGTATAAATTTATCAATTACATTCAAGATTTGACTGATTCTTTTTCTGTATTCCTCTAAATATGCTCATCACTTTTATTTTAAAAAATTGCCTTTCAAAATCGATAAAAAAAATCCATGTTTGTCTGAAACACCGTTGGAATAAGAAAAAAAATAAATAAATATTGATCAACAAAAAGGCATAAATTCATTTGAAAATTCATAGAAAAATGGGGAAACCGGTTTTACGAGACAAATTTTCAAGAAAGAAAAAAATTCTTTCAAAAACTCGAGCGAATTGAGTGATTCGATAAAACAATCAAGGTTCTTGATAAAAATGAAAAGGGTAGTTTATTCAAAAATTCTATTTTCCACGAAAGGTTTTAAATCCAAAAATAAATAAGGAAAATTATACGAATTTCTGAACCAACTATCTTTTCCTTTCGATTTTCCGAATTAGGTCTTTTTCTGCTCAGCAGCCTCGGCCTCTGCCTTGACTCGGTCCGCCTCGACTTCCTAAAATAAAAATCAGTTGTTCTAAATTTGAATTTAAATTTAGCCCTAAGCTCAATCTTTAATCTTCTATTCTTACATTTCATCTCGCATTTAGAACTAGCCATATTTCTCTGCCTAAACAATGTCTAAACCCTACCTGCAACAACTTGTCCACCTCGTCGATGCTCAGCACGCGCATCGAGGTCTCGTTGTTCTGAAAGAAAATATATTTTTATGATTTTTCAAAACTCATTGAATAGGTTTGATCAAATTGATCAAATTTAGAGGCCAATTTTTCGAAATTCTGTCCAGTAAACGTCAGTAACAAATTACCGAATTCCTGTTCATGACGGCGATTTCGATGTTCTGGGAGCCGGACTGGACCACCTGAAGTCAAATCTATGTTGATTCTTTTATTCCTAATCTAAAATGAAAAGTCGAATTTTTAAATTTTGAGCTAATTTGTCCTAGAATATTTTTTATGATTCTGGTACCTGAGAAAGCGCGTTGACGACCAATTTGAGGGTCGATTTCTCGTCCTTGATAGTCTCCGGACCGTAGTGATCCTCCAGGTACTCGCGCACAGTCTTTTCGCCACGGCCCGTCGAATTTCCCTGGAAATTTAGTTTTTCAAATCCTAGAAAATCGAAATATATTCCAAAAACCATAGAAAGTGCAGAAAAGCTGAAAATCTTGTAGAAAAAAGATCGAAATTTCATATCTAGATTCTAAAAATGATGCAAATTTCCTCACCAAATACTCGTAATAGGCGCCGGACGGCTCGGTCTTGAAGAGGCGCGGTGTGCCGTCGAAGTCGAATCCGCCGATCAGAGTCGAAATGCCGAACGGACGGCAGCCGGGCGTTTGAGTGTATTTCTGAAGATTTTTTGAATAATAAATTTAATGGCTTGAAGCTAAAAAAGTAATACAGAAAAATGCTAATTTTTTCGATTTTATACAAAAAAAAAAATAAATACAATACCTGCTTGTGATTGGCGATGTACCTGGCGATGTAAGCGATCGTGACGGGGTCCTCGAGCGAGAGCTTGTGGCTCTGACACTCGGTTCGGGCCGTGTTCACCAGCACGCGAGCGTCCGCCGACAGACCTGAAAAATACGATGCTAATAAGCATTTTTGGAATTTCAAAATACAATATTTTCAGTAACATTAGAAAGAGTTTTGGTTCAGGAATTTTTTTTCAGCAAAATTTAGAGTTGGAAAAACCCTAATATTTCTATTTTTTCCGAAAAATCAAGATTTTTACCGGCGAACGCGAGCATGACGTGGTCATCGAGCAAGTGGATTTTCCTGAAATAAAACTTGTGCATCTAAAATTTCAAAATGAAAATCTTCTTGGATTCGAAATTCAGAATAAAAGCCTGAAAGAATCTTACCTGATCGTGCGATCGTCCTGCAGCGCTGGAATCGACTTCTTCTCTACGCCGATCACGATACAGTTGTCGCCGCGCACGCCAACCTGAAAATAAAAATATTTTTAAGCAAATCATGTTTAAAATAGATCTTCTAGGAAAGTTGTATAAAATTTTTTTTTTTTCCTAGCATTCTTCCCTATGTGGAGGGGTCTGCTATGGAAAGTTGCATAAAATTGTTCTCGAATAATAATTTTGTTACAAAATTTTCTAGAGTTAAGTTTGAAGAGCTACTTGTTTTAGAGCAGTTTATTTTTCATAAATTTAATCAAATGTTTTAGGGCCAATAATTTAAGAGTGTTTTGGGATATTTTTAGAAAAATAAAGTTAAAAATCCGCACCGCAGTGGATCCCTTCTTGACGGCTTCCTGCGCGTATTCGACCTGGAACAGGTGCCCGTCCGGCGAGAAAATCGTAATTGCACGATCGTAGCGCTCCATTTTCTGCCTGAAATCACGAAAATTTAGCAAAAATCTCGAAAATCATGGTTTCAAAAGGATTTTGATGATTTGAAACGACGATGACAGAAAATTGGCAACAGGGCGCGCAGAAAATTGGGCGGGGCAAAGGTCTGAAGAGAGCCAGTGGCAGTTTGGAAAATTCGATTTTTCTTGTCGGAAAAATTAGAATTTTGAAAAGAATTTTGCGAAATTTGACTGAGGTTTTGTAAGAGATGAAAATGGCAACCTTCTAATTACTCGACAACACTCGATACACGCAAGAAAAGTAAGAAATTCCGTGAAAGTCATTCATTTTTCTTTTTTTCGCTGATTTTTGTTGTTACGTTGCTTCCGTTTTCCACTTATTACTTTTTCACAAAAAGCACTTACTCTTTTCCATTTCTTTCTCGTCTATCCCGTTTTTGTATCTTTTATTCTTTGGTTCATTGTTATTTTTAAATTTTGAACTTCTAATCCGATTCGACTTCCAAATCTGGTAGCCTACTCTAGTTAATTTTTAATTAAATTCGTCCTTGGCAACTAATGGTTTAATTATTATATCAGTTTATTACCCTTTACTTGATAATACTTTCAGTGAGCTTACAAATGAATTACGTCTTCAAGGTAATATACAATTTCAATATTAAAATAAATTCTTGATTTTTCCTACAAACCACATCATGTGTTCAACCTTTCTAGTTGTGCGTGATATCTTTCCAAAAATTATGATTTTTAGGATAAGTATGTATAAGATAAGACAATTGTAGAGAAAAATAAGATAAAAGCCATTTCGATCGGAAAGATACCATTGAAAGCAGCCATCAAAACGAGCAAATTTTTACTCTCTCTCACCGTATATGAACACGATTGTGCGGGCACTTTCTGATATAATTTTTTGAACAAAAACGAAAATGAAAAAGAGGAGTTTGCGATCCCTAGTTTTCATTGAATCACCCTGGCTAATTGTTTTGTGCTTAGAAGCTCGCGACTAAAACTTGTAGGTTATTTGAATCGATTGGAATTATTTCAGTTCTTCTAAGAATCCTGGTTCTTATTTTGGGAAATAGGCGTGGTCTAAACTTTCTGATAAATGTGTTTGTGGTTGTAAACATCATCCTATAGATTGTGTCACAAACATGATAATAAGGGTGGGGCATTTATCAAGCTCAATTCTAGCCGAAAAATGGTGAAATTCGTGATGGCGCTCGAAATGCCGGAAACAGCTACGGATTACTTTATCAATTGTACATATTATATGCGATTTGGCATGATTGTAAATTCTCGTAATGATGCAAATGTTTGAACTTATCATGAAAATAATTTGAATTAAAGCTAAGGTCCAGGGCTGTAACGGAGTTCCGTTCCGTTCCGTTTTATTCGGAATTCCGTTACAGCTCTGGCCACTATGCTGAACACTCAGTTTAGTGTCATTTTGTTTCATGTAATCATTACACATGTCTATATTGATGAATTTCAAACTTTTTTCATGTAAATTTCAGGGACATTTTCGCTCAATAAGTTTATATTTTATTAGTTTTGATAAGAACAATGATGGTGTTCGAGTATGAGGAAAAGGGAGAGATAAAACTTTGTCCACTAAATTTTCGAATCAACTGAACATGAAAAGCCATAAACAATTTGTCGAATAGAAAACGATGAAGCGGTATGAACAAGAAGAAATTCTCATTTGAGATCCAGAATATGAGTTTTCAAGAAAAATCCAAAATTAGAAATTTCTGGATTTCATATGCTAAATAACACAAATTGCCTGGATAGATGCTCAACCTTGTAAAGAGTAAATAATTTTTAAAAATAAAATTGGACTCGGATTGAAAGGATTTGACCAGTTACGATTGGGGGTTGGGAAATCTGAAGTCGAACGCGAAATATTGTTTGAAAATCAGAAACGAAATGAGGTGAAAGTTGGGAGATTAGAAGAGGAAAATCAGACGGATAGATGAATGGAGAATTTGTGATGAAACAACGAGGCAAAACGAAGAAAAATCCATAAAATCGAGAATGGCTTACGAAACTGAGTCTGGATTTGGTCAACATGTTCATTTTTCAACAAATTCGAACATCTGACAAAAATCCACATTGATTAGCTGCAAATGTGCCTAACTACTCACAATTCTTCACTAGAATACGTCAATGAATGAAGACCAAGATTAAAAATGGTTGATAATGGTTGAGAGAATGACAGTGTTATGCCAGATTTGCAATGAAATTGGACAAGTTACTTGAGACTAAAATTTTTGTCTGATTACCCTATTTCATTGCGAATTTCCAGAAAACAAATTTCAACATAGAAATCAACAAAATGTGCAGATTTGAATGACTGATGAAACTCAGAAATTATATGATCAAAAGATGCCTTATAATCAAAGGATATCATCAAAACCATTGGCGCTAAATAAGTGCATAGTAAAGCACCACTGATGAGCCAATGTATTCTGATGACCTTCTTTTATCGTCAAAATGAGAGATTTGTTTGCAATAGAAATTTCGAAGCGATCTGCACACGAGAGAAAATAATACATAGAAATTATACGGATGATCCACGATAACTTTACAACTTATTTTCGCTCTTAAATTGTCCCTAATAATTATTTTTGGAAGCGGCCAACGGAATCTTATTTAAATCGGTGAAACATCCATGAAAATGTATGGTTTTATCCACTTTCCTCCTACAGTATGCCCAGGGCGTACTTTAACTGAAAAGGATGAAATCATACATTTTCATGAATTTCCCACCGATCTAAATAAGGTCCCGTCGGTCGTTTTCAAAAGTACATTTTAGGAAAAACTTAAGGCTGAAAATAAGTTGTAAAATTATCGTGGATCACCCTGTATACCGCAAAAACAATGAAGAAACACAGAAACATTGATATTTTTATGAAGAGGAGGGACAAATCATATCATATCAATGATGAACGAGAAAAAGAATCGATTAGATATAAAAACCAGGTGCATATACAGTGACGTACAGAACCTCTATATATCATCCTGTACGCTAAATTATTATATATACGAGAAAAATATATATGGATTTGGATAAAATAATGCCGATATTGGAAGTATATGAGTGTGCTACAACAACTGTATGTGAAAATTGTATCTCGTTTGGTAGGAGAGGACTGTCATTTGAACCGGTTTCAGTCAGTCAAGCTTCACAAATAAAATGGTGGGTTGGTAGAGACAACAGGCCGCAGCATCTGAAATTTAATTGAGTTGAAGCTGGTTTGAATGTATTGCTTAATGATTCGGAAATATTTTCATGAGTTTATGAACTGATAAGACAAGTTTGCGAATAAATTTACCTAAAGATCGAAATTGATGGTGTGATCTCTGGCCTGCTGCATTTCATGTCTGAGGATTGATTCGACGTCAACTCCTACATCCATCAGCGGCTGATCGGGCAAAGTCAAACTCTCCAAGTCGATTGGCAGGGAGCCTCCAGAGCAATCTGAAAGATAACTGGTTCTTTTTTATTTTTATGAAAATAGTATACCTATTGACGACGGTGTCTGTGATTGCTGTTGGCCACACGAGTTCGTCATCGGAGACCATACACAATATGGCTGATAAGATGGCATTCTAAATGAAGAATTTCGTTGCTTTTTTAATCAAATTAAGCATATTTAGATATTACCCGCTATTAGGGAACTTTTGGATCTGGGTTCGCAGGATTGGATTCTGAGCGCAAGCTGATGGTCCACGCACGCTGAAATTCAAGATGCTCGTATCTTCCTTTGAAATTTGGTGAGGAAGAAAACTACCTATTGAGCTCGCAGTAACTCGGTGGGGGTGCAACATTTTCCTGCTTGATCTGCTTTTGCACCGGTTTCATCTGATTAGCCATCATCGTTGGAGAAGCATTTGCCTGAGCGGCTTGTTGCTGAGGCGAGCTCTGCTGAGGAGGAACGGGTTGTGGCTGCACATTGTTGCCAAGAAGACCGCAGCGTGACGGGTCAATGCGCATCTGAAAGGTTATGAAATAAATAGTGTATAAACCTTTGTAAGTCTTCGAAATGTTTAGCTACTATAGTGTTGTACGAGCAGAATCCCCATTCCACAAAATTACTATCCCCCAATATCTCGTTTCTCATTGGTCTCAATCTCATTGCCATTATCACTTCTACAGGACATGAAATAACACACAATTTTGAAGTCAGCGTGTTTCTTTTTCTGTAAAGTGAAATCAGGGAATTAAGTAAAAGGACCCGAAGCAAAGTCTCGTATTCGGCCACTGTTGAGTGGATCGCGACTAGGAAAGAGGTCAAAAATCCTACTACAGGAGTATCAATTGTCAGATTTAGGAAGAGTTTTTTAAACGAATTTCCTGAGCAGAAATTTACCTGATCGGTTCGATCGAGAATGTCATTAGGGATGGGAACGGAAGAAGCCGTATCGACCCAGGGAGGGAAATCGAAGTCATCGAAGGTGTTGTCTATTGTTGGGCTGAGACGGGAAGACGAACCGGGTACAGAAATATTGGATTGCGTTCGGGGACTAAAATTCTTAGTCAAAATCAGACTTAACCTAAAAGTTACTTACCGGAACATTGGCTCGAAACCACCGGCTTGCATCGAGTCATCGTCGTTGTAGATGTCGTGCGATACGACGGATGCCTAAAATAATTGTATAAAGTTCCCTATTTTGTTGTTAGTTTATTATCTTTGCATGGTTTTCCGCCATCATTTCTGGCTCATTTTTTCATTCATTCTCATTTGTAATGGAGCAGTTTTTCATCCTTTTCTCTCTTCACTCTCTCTTATCCGCCATATGGTTGCTTTCTCTATGGCATAGCTCGGGAGGAGCCAATCAATCAGGAGCCCACCCCTGGTTCAAAGTCATTCACTCGCTAGAAGAAAAAAAAAGACTCATGAGATTCGTGATGGATTTTGAACATCGAAGAAATCGAGCCATCAATTTAGTGGCAAATAGAATGATTTCTTATATTTACTTGGGATCCAGCCAAACTGTTGACACCGGAATGGCCTGCAGCACGTATTTCCATTACCTTCTTGCGAGCCCCGCGACGCTTCCGATCAAGCTGAGCCTGGAAAGTCCAATTTTTATAAGAGAATTTCATGGGCAATTATTCTTTTGGGATCAAAAGACTTTCCGCTTCGGGCTAATTATCCTGTAAATTGACACCCTTTTAGGGCGAGAAAGAAATCAAGAGGCCTTTTGAGGCTGGAATCAACGAATAGACAGCTGACGGAAATGAATTGCTAATGAATGATTTTCTGCCATCAAAATGCTACCTTCGTCGTTGAGTCGATGGTCGAGGCTCTTTGTCGTCGCGGATTTCTGCCGGGCTTGGCGTCAGGGTTAATAACCCACCACGATGATTTGCCAGCTCCCTCGTTTTGAATGCGCATAAAGCGGGAGTGCAAGGAGAGGTTGTGGCGGATCGAGTTCTAAATTTGCAAATTTCATCATGCTTAATTCCGTTTATATATTTATAGTTTCATAAAACTTGTGTGCTCCACAAAATAATTCTCATTAGTTTACTGTGTAACTTCCTAGAAATCGCGGTTCCCTACCGCTATTGGCATTATTCCAACATAAACACGTTGTCTGCTTTGCCACATATTCATATTGTTGTTCAAATTGCTGCTTTTCTTGGTAGCGTTCGTGCATTTTTCATTCGTACTGGGAGGCACCACACGAAAATGTTGCAATGGGAAAATTGTTGCGTCCGTGCAAAAATGCTTGCGAGATAGTCGCAAGAGGGATAAAAACAGCAGCAGTGGGATTGTGCAGAGATGAAGAGAAATTAGGGGAACAGAAAGTGTTCCTTTTTTCTGCGAAAAGGACCTCGTGCGCGCTCGCATTCTGGTGCCAGGCTCAGCGACGTTCGCTCGAGTTTCATTCATTCTCTCTTTCTCTACGCTCTGTGACTCTTATTCCCCCTTCTCGTTTCATCTTGAGTTCAATGATTCGAGTGAAGATACAAATAGCCACATCCCAGTAATTTTGCGCAGAAAACTAAAAATTGCAATTTTTACCACAATTCGTATAGTCTCTCTTCAATAATGCTTCGAGAGAGCGCAGATAAAGTTCCATGTAAACAACGTCTACTGCTATTTTCCATTCTATATATCTTTCACCAGTATACTATTCCATCATTCGTTGTTTTCTCTCTAACCAGAGCGTCTTCTAATCGGCATCAGTGCAAAATAAGGAGTTCGTCAGTATTTTTTTCCGACTACAAACAAATGCATGAATCGCACTATGAGGGAACTCTTTAGAAGAGTTATTGAGGACTGGAAATTGGTATGAAAATTTTGGATGTGCACAAAAATTGCGTAATGTAATTGGGAAATTATTTTTGTCAAACGCCTGTACGTATTATGACCCATAAATGGCTAGACTTTTTATCCTTCGTTTGACTAAATGTGTATTTTTAACGAAAATTCTCAATAGTCCAAAGACGCAATCGCATTGATCAATACAGATAAAGTATATTCGCCAGATGTACAAGCGATATGACGTTTTTGGAGATGAGAAAGTAAGGACAATGACGGGGACAAAAGGATATCATCTCATTCTCTCTTTTCTCATTAGGTAGGCAAAAATCATCTGTCTCTATCACACTCATCTCAAGTACTGTCAATCTAGACCTCAATCTCATAGGACAATATATCGATCGACTTTTGCATTGATGAGAGAAGTTTGCATAAGTTATGAATGAATTTCCGTGTTTTTTTTCGAAGAACGTATATGTGTGGTCTGTGTTCACTTTCTCATATATAGTGAAAATATTGCGCAGGAAAAAGACGAACGACCGAACAGGGCTGCAATTGGAATGAGCCGAGAGGAGACCCCTGTTGAAAAACGCAAGCGCGCACAGGCAAAAAACTGGTTCGCTTAAGCATTTGGCAGAAGGATTGGACGATGGATGGCAGAGAAAAGATGCAGAGAACAATAGAGATAGGCAGAATTGGAGATGAAAAAGAAAATATAAGGGCGCTACCGATTTAGGATGACAGACGAACGCCTATACTCTTGCATGGTTAGAGAAATGCGGATGAATGATAAAATAAGTTACAGGAGAAGTTTTCTGAAAGGGGCATGAGAGTCGTCGATTGACACGTTGATGATTATAGTCCATTTAGTCTACCAACACATGTTCTAGGCGCAGAGAAAACATAGCTGTGAAATCACGCAAAACATGTTGCCTGACTGTATGCGACACCCCGAAAACACCGCATAAAGCTCTCGTTTTCACCGACAAATTTCACTAGAAGAACTTTGGCATTGGGTTGAATCGACACGAAAGATCTGCGCAATGATAGAGTACAATGGGAAAACAACATTTGGAAATGGGAAAAATTGAGAAATTTCTACCAAGTCGACGACAAAAATCACCAACCTTCCAGCCGGCCGCCTCTTCTTGGCTGCTTCGGTCGCGGAAATAGGGAATATTATCGGAAAACCACTGATAGATCTCGTTTAGCTTCAGCCGTCCGTTGGGAGCACTCTCCAATGCTTTGGCGATGATATCCGAGTAACTGTCTTCGCCCCAGGGGTTCGGTTTCTTCTGCGCCAACTGGTCGGCTGGCTTCTTCCTCGATCGTTTCTTCTTCGGTGGCGCTTGTGGTTGAGCCGAATTCGAAGATCCGTTTTGGTTGGTGCCAAGAGTTGGCGAGAAGTAAGGGTTGTTCGTGAATCCCAGTGGCATAAGGTGAGAACTCATCGCCGATGGAGGGGTCGTCGTGGTCGATGAGCTCGGAGAAGCCGACAGGAGTTGACCGAGAGTCGGCTGCAGATGATGTGGTGTGCTGCCAATCGGTCTGGACATGGGACTCAAAAGCTCCGGAGTGTCGTACGCATTCGAATACGCCTGCATCGGCCACGTGTAGCATCGATCTCGAGGCTCAGGTGCAAAGTCGTCGTCGAGGGTTGTTGAGGTCGCTCCAGATGAAGAGATGGAGGTCTCCATCTTCACCACGTCGTCAGGATTCATAACGACGAAAGCGTCGAAGAAAGAGTCAGCTTTCAATGGTAATGCTGGAGATCAAAACACGAATGAAGTAATGCAACGAATAAAGGTCGAGGTAGAAGGGAGGATATTTGGTTGAGGTAGATTAATATGGAATAAAACCGTCAGTTGATTGATTAAGTGAGGTAGTTTATGAAGTAATTAGGTAATTAAAGCGGAAAACGAATCGTTTTAGTCGCAGGAAAAAGCGACGGGGAAATGAGGTAGATTTTGCGTCCTCTCTCTTGGGGTGAAAGATTGAAACGGGAAGAGGAGGGTTGGGAAATGAGTGAACGACGAACGAACGAAGAGAGGAAGGGAAAGGGAGGACGAGGCAAAAAACGGGAACGCCTCGTGAAGAGGTGAGAGAGCGAGAGGAACGGGAGAAAGAGACAGATAAAAAGCCTGAGGAACGGAGGCTAGAGCGCTAGGTTTGTAGAGACTAGGGGCGGAACACGAATAGTAATATGAGAGGGCAAAGACGCAGAGGCACAGATGGTGAAGGGAAGGCGAGAGAAAGGCATTTTTTCGATCGATTCTCTCTATCTGTCTTTTTTCTCTATCCCCAACCAACCCCCCTCTTTATACGTGTGTGAAGAGAGGGAAAATGAGGGAGAGGAAGAGAAAGAAATGAATAGATAAAAAGGGCCAGCAGCACACAAAGAATGGATGGATGGATGGAAGGGAACGTCTTTTTGTGTTAGTAGTTGAAAGGTAAAAAACCGAGACTAACCCCGCAAAAAATAGAATTTCTTGGGATGATCATAGGAGAATCCGTTGAAAAATTTGAAATTATAGACTGAGTAAAATTGAAAAAAATGAGGATTCCTGTTAACAACTTGATCAATGTCAAAAAATCTATTGCAATTTTGCGTCCTCGTTTTGCGCTTTCATTCGTTCGTTTCTCTTATCGTAATCGCATGTGACCCGAACAGAATGCTGGTCAAAAAGGGGGAAATGGGAGAGGAGAGGAAGTGGGAAGAAAGGCTGAGGTCACTCAGGGCACAGACCCCGAATGCCCCTTCTCGATCCCCTCTTTTTCATCTCTCGTCTAATGCTATTTCCATCCAGCCTTACTTTGCCTTCCGCAAGCCATTCTTTCATTCAATCCATCCATTCCATTCTCAAAAGGGGCGAACACCACCAGACCCACTTTTCTGCTACATAATATAGTTAGTTCGAAATGAGGTTGAGGTTGCATTTTTCTATGCAATGAATAAATGCGCAGACGAACATCTCTTGAGAAGCGAATTCGAAATTAGAAACAGAAGGCCCGAATTTGCAGGAAAACAAGCGTAAATAATCGAACAGAAATATCTCGATACACATACAATTCCTCACCATCTCCGCGTGTATATTTTGATGGCGGATTAACTTTAGTTTTGAAAGTGTTTTCGTAAGAAGCCGACTTTGAAATCGGATAAATATCCCCGCTCTTCGTTTCATGGAATTTTGCTCTTTTAGGATTCAAGATATACGATCGTTACATCACTTGGTATCATAAGAAAATGTTCAGACAATTTTCATGTCCCCCATTTACGCACTAGACTTCCAACTGCGTCTTTACAAGTTAGAAGAGATTGCTTGCTTTTTTCGCATTGAAGATGCGATGATTTTAAGAAGGAATTAAGAAATCTAAAGAAACGGAAGAATTGCGTTAAAAGCTGAGCCGATCCCTAATCCTTACATGAAGATTATCCCAATCCTCAAAGCCTACCAAATTTCGACAAAATTATCTAAATTTAAAGAGCTGATGTCGAAAATGTTGAAAAGAAACATAGGAAAACTAATGACTTTAGCGCGTCAAATGCGATTCTATGATTATCAAGGTATCAGATGATTGGAAGAATGCCAAACTTTCGAATTTAAAAAATGCTCAATGATCTCTGTAAAATTTGAAACTTAACGTTAGTGTACAGATTAATATAATCTTCTTGTCGAATCATAATTCATCTTCCGATTCATTGATAATGGTGTGTTTTGGGCGCTTCGTTTTGATGGATTTTTCCTGTGCTTGTTGACAGTTTCTCGAAGATATCAAAATATCTACCACCAACTTTATGATACAATTGTGTTGCGATTAGGAAGGGGATTGAAAATGAGACGTCGTCAAATATTTTCACCTCTCGCTCCACACAACACTCATGGACACACAGGCAAAAAATAGAGAATAAAGAGAAAAAATAGCGTGACAAACGAGGAGGTTCGAAGAAGTCAACTGCGAGAAGAGAAATTCCAGAGGCACCCATTCGCTTTGGCATTCGAGAAAAACAGCAAAAGTCAACAGAAAAAAATCAAAATGAGATGATTTTTCAGAGACAAATGCTTTTGAGCCAAATCTACTTCACGCTCATAAAATTCAGGGTTTATCTTTCAATTAAATTTCTGAATCCCCCAATTTCTACCCGCCTTTTTATACCGAATTTTCTATCGATAAAACTATTGTGCATGAAGCATCGTCAAAATTTCAATAAACATTTCCCATATCGCGCGTTTATCGAGCGCTTCTAACAAAGAAAACACAAAATGTTTACGTGAATGTCGGAAAATTTTTGACAAAGAAATGAAATATCGAATACATTTTGCAGAGCACACGAATTTATGCAAAAAAAAAATGAAATGAAAATGGAAAAAAGACTAACCTTCCAGCCAGCAGAGCTATTTGAGTCGCCCTTGTCACGGAAATATGGCACGTTTTGGACCATCCACTCGTAAACTAAAGTGACAAACTAATTTCTTAGACTTCGTTATTTCGAAACCGAAATCGAGACTTTTAATGCTCAAAAATGACCGAAACTTTCGGTTTTCGAAACCAAAGCCGAAAATTTCGTTCTGCCCTGATCATCATATTCTACGATACTACTCTACTTTACACGTCACGATTTCATGAAAACTCAATTACTATCTCATTTCTCCTCACCTTGAGATAAGGTTAGTCGCTTTTCAGGACTCTGCATGATAGCTTGAGTGATGAGATCAGCGTAACTCAAATTTCCCCAAGCGTTTCTAAAATGACCATTTTTGTGCGATAAAGTTGGATGAATCCGTTTTGCCCATACCTTCTTGTAGTGGACTTCTTCGTCGTGGCTCCATCGAGTTCGTTCAAAGTTCCATTGCTTCCATTGCCTGCAGATCCCATTGTCGGGGAGTTCATGCTGAAATTCTCAATGATCGCTATCCTGGGACTTTAAAGATATTGTCGATCGTTTCACTTAGTTCCATAAATTGTGTTTCATTCGAAAATTTATGGAAAAGATTTCGAAATAGGTTTGAATCGAATTGATACTTCGTCCTGTTACACATAGAGTTTGCTCTTTTAAGTTTTTTTTCCATAGATTTCATCGGATTTTGAAAACTAGACTTACTCTGGAGAGAAAGTATTTCCTCCATCGGGACTGTGAAGAAGTCCAGTTGACGCTGCCGAGCTGGCACCCAGTCTACCCAGATGCTCGTTGCTGTCGTAGAGGGTAAAGCTGGAATATTTAGGATATGAATGAGGGTGTTGCATTGACTTAGTCGGTCAATCCCAGACTTGCTACACAACCATAAAGTGCGTGTGCATCCGAATCAAATGCCAGGCATATCACATATCCGTAATCTTTATCCACATATCAATGGAATTGCAGCAGCACTTTTTGCCTATCTTTGAGCTAAGCGATCTCTCCTACATATTCGATGTAAGTGGTGCGACGATAAGAAGATAAGATGTGGCGTAAGACATTGTGGCTTAGGCCCTAGACAAGGCAGAGCTTATCCCCCACGCTCCGCGGACTAATCCCGAGGATTTTTGCAGGTTTTTTGTCAATACTTCTGGCTTCTCTATTTGATGCAGCAGAAACTCAGAAGAAGGAGATAAGCTCATGTAAGAAAACTTTATTCTAATATCAAGCTTATCAACCAGAATTTCCCATATTTCCTTTCTCCGGTGATAAATCTATTTGCGCATTTAGGATTACATTAGCTTTCATTTTGTAAAGCTAAAGAAAGCGTGCGGACGTCTCCCCCAGGCACTTTTCTCGTCTCGAGTGAAAAGGGTAAACTTTTACCTAGATTCATTTCCTCTTACGCAAATGACAGATTTGGTATGAAAGACGCAATCTTCCAAAGAAATTTCCGGTTTGGCATCCAGAAATAAACCTTGCCAGTTTTTCTAACAGCACGTGACGAGTTCAAAATTTTGAAGATAGAAATTGAAAAAGTCGAAAATTTCCGGATGTCTGCATTATTTTAGACTCATCTGCAAAAACTATTATCATCAAAAGTTAAAGTCGCCATATTTTTTCTCGATATGAGGTGCTGAGGGCGATAATATCCGATATCCGAGCATCCACAAGGTGTTATTGCAATAAGCAAAATGTATGCAAGAAAATTGTACTTGTGCGATACGAATAAAACAGATAGGTTCTAGGCTTTCTAGCTGCTGCAGAAATGGACACGTCCTTGCAGGGGCACGTGAATTTTGCGTGAAATTGAAGGAAAAAACGAACTAACTTATGAAGTTACGAATTTCGCGGTCGAATAAAGGTGAGACTTTTCAATGAAGGAAACCTTACTCATGCTCCTCCTCAGGAATCTGCTCATGAATGAGAGGACTGGTCTGAGCATTGATGTCCAAATTGGGTCTTCTCAGCGGCCACGTATTGCATCTGTCTCTCGGCATCGGCCCCAAATCACCGTCGAGTGAGTCCTCGTTGATCATCCCTGGAGGTCCGACTGATCCGATCGGCTGCATCGTCGGCACAAATGATCCAGCATCGGCTCCAAGTCTGCCGATCGACGAAGTAGTCGAGCTGGCTCCTGACTGAGATCCCGAAGGACCGACAGTTGTCACGGAAGAAAGTGGGGGGTTTCCCGAAATCATCGGGTTGTTCATCAACACGGCTCCGTTTGAATTGAGCATCGAGAAGTCGCTGTCTGTAAGAGACGAAAGTTTGTTTTTTTTTTCTTTTTCTTTTTTCACACCTGAATGAAATTCTGTACCTGAAGGTGAATTTTGGTATCCGCCGTAGTTTTCCAGATTCGTGTAGACTTGTTGTGGCACTGGACAGCCTGCGCTAGCAATTTGTTGCTGGTGTTGAGGAGCTCCGGCGTTGGCCCGATATGGGGGTGAGAAAGTTGTCGTCGCCGTGATTTGGTAGTTGGAGCTCTGCACCGATGGTGCGTTCGTCGGATAGTAGTTTGAATACGACGTTTGTGGTGGGGCTCGAAAGCCGCTGACCTGCTGAATGGAAGTCGGCGGTATTTCAGAAGTCTGGACAACACCCGCTGAAGAATGCGACGGGTAAACGAGTGAAGTCGCCAGTTGGACGGTTGATCAGAGTATGCGAGTAGAGAATTCGGAGTTTCAGTTAGCCTGAAAATGTACTCGAGTGAGATATGGAGTCTTGGCAACGAAGCGACGAAAGACGATTGGCGATTGACGCAACGAATTGAAATTGCTCTCGAATTATATAACGGCAATTTGAAGGAAGCAAAAGGCAACGTGGGTAAAAATAGCAGGAATGTTTTTTGAAGTGACAAAATATCAATTCAGGAAGGGGGTTTGATGATAAATGGAGAGAGAAGATAAAGCTAAAAATACGAATTGTACTTGTTGATAACAAATTAAAAAGAAACGAATATTATTGAGAAGTTTAGAAATTATATTCGATCGGTCAGAATAATGTGCATATATACGTCGCGAAAATGTAGAAAGTACAAATTTCATTTCGCTAATCACGAGGATATTAACGGATTGCCGTGTTTCAATGAATTCAAGAGATCTTTGGCGAAGATCTATTTTCGATATTAAGAAATAGAGGTGCAAAACTGATGGAATTACTTAGTTCAACTAAAAATTCATATCGCTTCGCAAAATTTTTTATAATCCCTCCACTTTCAAAATGAAATTCTCATGATCACGCATTGAAACTTCCGGGATTGAGTTCACGACTTCCTATTAAACTAGTTTCGAAACTAGAGATTTTATCGCTGTGAGAATTTGAAATTGTAAGTGATACACCGCGGACTTATTCAAAAGATCTCCCACAAATCGTCGGTCATTTTCGCACGTCTGTGCATCGAAAATTCATACGGAGAAACGCGGCGACGAGATGTAATTTCGCAGACGATATTTCAAAAATCAGGGCTCTTTGATTGTTTGAAATTCATTAGTTATTGCAAGACTGTTCAAGATATGGCTTCGCACTAGTTGGTTTTAGGGGAATGAGCTAAAATTATACGATAAGAGTGTGGAGCAGCTGAGTAAAATGGAAATTTGATCGATCGAATTGAATAAAAGACGAGAAATTTTGCAAGGCGAATATAATTCTAACCGACAAAAGCCTCTCTTCTCAATATGCTTTCAAACGATTTTCGATATTGCTCCGATAAGCGCTTATCAGCGGATGGGAATCGCCAAAGAGCACGAAATTAAAGAATGAAAAAATTTGATGATAAAATTGACAGGAAAACTGGACAAAGACGCGCATGAAACAATGAAAAATACTGTGTTGATTTCATTAGCAAGACTTTAAACAAAAATAGACATGCAGAGGTGAAAATGATATTTCAGGTATTAGATTTTGAAATATCGTTAGCTTCGTCACATTATTATTCGAAAATCTCTCCCTAATGAATTGATGAATGAACTATTCGGCTCAATGAGCTGGAATGATGAACTTTCGGAAATGAGAAATGAAAACTCATCTTTGTCTGGGAACAATTCAAAATTTTGCAAGATTTTGGATAAATTTAGGATTTTGTAGGGTATGCAGGGTTGTTCAAATTTGATTCAAAAACTTATTGTAGGCTTCATTTAATCGCATTTCAATTTCAATGAAACAAATTTTATGAAATTAAAAATATGTCCGCTTCACTCAGCAAGTTGTGAATAATGGATTCCGACAACGCCTGGCCAGACATTTCTCAGAGTTGAATAGTGAAAAAGGACTGAAAGACCAACCAAAGTACGCTAGATTCACTCCGTGTCAAACGCCCCTGAAACGCGGCCATAGAATTCCTAATGCCTAAGGTTTTTCCGCATACATCAACTAAGAACTTAGAGCATCAAAGTAAAAGTGCAAACCTTCTACAATTCGAACGTTTGAGGAACGGAGTTAGAGAGAAAGTCGGAAGAAGTAGAACACCTTTGCTTTACATACCTGTACTCTTGAATTTTGGATAAAAACGATACGTGGAAAGACGTGAAATTCAAAGAGTTATAAGTTTGAATGAAAAGCATGACATGAAGCGAGATAATTAGATAACGCCCACCAAAATGTCTTCTTAGATCGATTCGCATGTAGTTCATGAAAAACCCAAGTGACTAATGAAATGAAGAAAATTCGGGGTTGAGAAGCGCGACGTGAAAAGGACACGTACACAGCAGCAACAGAAGCAAGAAACAGCAGTGAGAAAAATGAGCGTCAATGAAATGAAAGGAGATGGGAGCGAGGAGCGGAGGGGAAAGAAATGGAATGGGATAGGCACCGACGGTTACAGCTGAGCGGGGAGGCTCGATCAAAGAGCGCGGGCACTTTTGCGGGAACTCTCGCTCTCTCTGGACCCTTTTCCATGTTGCAACTCAAACTACTGAACATTGAGCCTTAATATTGAACTCGGCCGAACAACTTTATACGGAAAGGTTGAGGAAATTATTCCACGTTCTTCTGCTATGAAGATGAGAATCAAATTGGAATTGTCATTAGATGGTGATAGACACGAGCTGGTACAAAAATCGTGAATTTTAGAACAACGGAAATTATCACGGCAAAAATGTGTCATATTCTTTGCTTCGAAATGTTGAAAATCCAAGATTTGGGAACAAAACCTAGGAAAAATGAACGAATGAGGGAACTTAGAGGATTTTCTCACTAGATTTCATGCCAATTTTATTTTTCTTGTCTCATTTTTTCATCTTGGAATTTCGTTTCAATGATCACGTAAACAATTTGAAACTTCGCCAAAATCGCGACGGTGAAGAAAATCGGAAAACTCGTTGAAATTTGCAATGGTAAAAATCGACAAGACTAAAATAGAAATTCTGACATGTATCAGGAAAAACAAGAAAAAGTCGTAAATTATGGAAGACTGACTAGAATTGGCTGATCGTGAATGAATTCTAATCAGAAATTGATATACAGAATGAAATAAATACTTCCTAAAAATAAGCCATAGATTGTAGAAATCGATAGACGGCGTTCAACCGGTGGTGCCAGCAGTTCTAATTCATCGCATACACTCGAAAGGTGAATTTATGAAGAAGCACTGATGGACCCCTGACTGCTGATAGCGAATTTACCCCAGAGGGGGTCAGCTAGATAAGACTATTTGTCTGCATACTAGACCGATGACGGATCATTGTATGACGGCTACAAAATGGAGTCCCGGAAGAAAAAGTTCGCGAAGAGAGGAAAAATGAATTTATGACAGCCAGTAACCAAATCTGGTCGACTATGAAACTGAACTCACAGGAAAATTTATCGATTTTTTGGAGAAAACTAAAGATCGCATGACAACTTGAATTGAAACTCTACGCGAAAAGGTGCGAATCACTATCACTCGACTATGCGCATGCAAATGAGCTGAGCAATTGACGCCGTGAATAGAGTCGAGGAAGTTGCATATTCTCATTAGGTGTGAAGAGCTAGACACTGACTTGACGTAAAATAATGTAATTTGGTGAATTCATGGGAATTTTTTTTGGATACACTGATAGATTCGAGTATGTATGATGTTTCAAACATTAATAATTTCATTTAATTTGAAGAAATTCCCTGATACTCTGATAGAAGATACGATTAAATTGTATAAAAACTGATAAGCTGATGAAATGATGCGCAATTACGGATATGTCCCACTTTTCTCGGCTCAATGAGATGCCTTTGAAGGATGGAGATTTGCGCGTAACGAAGGACAGAAAAAGGGCACAGCCTGGGGCTATGACGCTGAAAACTGAGGGATATATCGTGAGAATTAAGGAGGGTGTCGACGAAGAAATATTGCGGAAAAGCGGGGATGAGGCAGAGAAAAAAGACTGAGCTCCTCAAACCAAGGCACAATTCTCTTTTTATCTCCTCCTTCTCCTATTCTAACGCTACCTTGTAGACTTTTTTCTTTGCTCATCTCAAATTCTCGGCCTATTTCGTGAAATTTTCTCGCCTTGATGCATTTCTCAAGTAAGCAACCATAGCAACACTCTGCAGAAGGAGGAAGGCGATGAACTAACGGCGTAATCAAACGAAAATACGAGATTTTAGCCGTTTTTGCAATTAACGAATTCATTTTCACGCGACAATGAAACAGAAATACGAGATAAGCTGGTAATCAGATCATGACTAGATCTTTCTGTTTTCTTGAAGTTTCAAGGTAAAAGATAGGTTATTTTTATCGAAAGATAAAGAGAAACGACTGCACTATTCAAGGCGCTAAATGCGGATAAAGCTATTCTTCCACTTGGTAGAAATCTAGAATTATCTTAAAAAAGAGAATCCTCTAAAAGAGCAATTCATGTCTTCAAAAATTGGTACACACTCTAGAAACTTAGTAGAACTAAATTTAGAAGGATCACATTTACAGAGTTCATCGCAATTAAGATAACTTAGGAGGGTTATTTCTGAATATCCCGAGTATTTATGAAAAAGATTAGCCAAGAATCCAAGTCCCAGAAAATCAATGAGTTGTGTTCAAACTAAGATGGTCGACTAACTCTCACAAATAACTAATGCAATTTTTCGAGTTTTGGTCATAAAAATTTGAAATTCGAGCACGGCCTCAAATTTCTACACGGCCGATGGCAAAATCAGACATGTCTTTGTGAGATTAGAAAATGAGAAATAGAATAGGAAAAAGAAGGAAAGCCTTGCTCCTCAGCCCTTCGTTTTAGCAGGACGGTTTCGGTCCGACCGAGCAAACAACTTATCAGAAAGTGTCTGCTGTTGTTGTTCTATTCTTCTCCGTCTTTCTCGTATTTGAAATTTAGTTTCACTGCTGAAAAAATCGCTTATTTTTGCAGATAGGCGTGTGTATCGAGGAGATATCATGAAATTGCGGGAGTCGCGAAAGTAGCAAAATTCGATTTCTGATCAACAAACATCGATTGATAGAGGGCAAAACTCTCACAATAAGTTGAATGACAAGATAAATCGGAGAGAAAAAGAGAAATTAGAAAATGAAAATAGATAGCGCCAAATTTTTCGTTTTTGCAATAAACAACTTCTACGTGTAGTTCATAGACTTTCTAGAGCGATAAGAAAATCTCGCTAGCTGTAAAGAATATAGAAGGAAAGAAGTTTGCGATAGTTTTTGCCGAAGTCGATGAAAATTTCTGCTGCCTCCTGCTTTGTTTATAGCGATTTCTGAACATCTCAAAGTTCGAAGTAAAAAAATTCAGACACATTCAAAATGGGCTCGTTGTAAATTTTTAGAACGATGTGATCTACGATATAAGAAAATTCGAACGTAGTTTCAAATCTCAATGATCTAACAAACAAACAAAACTGACCGCTCTATCAAGTGATTTGATTCCTACTGAGCTTCAAAACAGTTATTGGGTGGTAATAACGTCTAACCGCAATTTCTAAAAATTTCCTGCAAAAATGATTGCAGTTCTTTTGCATTCCAGCCGTCATTTGAAATTTTAGACACATTAATAAAATAATTCTAACGAAGAAAGCAAATGTGTGCACTCAATTTTTTGCAATTGCAGACAATAACTCTCGATGACAATAAACATTCCCATATTCTTCGCTCTGTTGATGCAAAATGAGTGCAGACTGTTTACGACTTACAATCCTGGAGACCCATGATAAAACTCAATTTAAAATAAAGAGATTTTGAAAGTATTGCGAGTAATCTGAGAATAATGACCTTTTCAGCAAAAATTCTCTCCATAAAAGTCCATACGTGATAATGAAACTACTTTCCCAAAATACAGAGCAATAAAGATGCAACGTTTCAAAAATCATGAAAATCGTGAAAACCACGAAATTTTTTAATTGATGGCAAAATAGTCTGTAAATATTTATGGATCTCGTAAAACTGAATCGACGCTTCACTTTTGGCTTGCCGATCTGCCCTTTTACAGTCACGCAACTTTTCGCCCCCAAGCAACAAAAAACACTGTTTGATCAGCCGAATTTCCTATTTGGCATTGAAAAATTTTCGAGATCGCACGATTTTCCACTAATTCAAGAATCTTCATCAAAAACTTCGAGAATCAAATTGAATTTTGGACCAAATGTTTGTGGAAGTTACTTTATCACGAAAAATTCGTATGCTTTTGTGATTTATCGAGAGGTTTCATTTTTCGATTTATTTTGACTATCCACTTTTTCCAAAAGTTTCATCGAAGGTTCACGTGAATTCTAGCAAATTTCAAATGGACTTAGAGAGAAAGGGCATTTCACGATTTTCACATTCGAATCCCTCCAGGTCTTTTCGGTCGGTTTCATATCATTTTTCTCCATTCTTCCCGTTTTTTCCCCTCTCGTATTTACTCGCTCTCTCGGTCAGACACCCGCGTGACAAGGAGCAGTGCGCGCTGCCTGCAACTTCTGCGTCTGAAACTCTGCTACTCTCATTTCTCTGAGACTCTGACTATTTCTCACACTATCTACCTCTCTATCACCCTCTCGAATTCCAATATTCCCTCGTTGATTCCCTAATTCTTTTCCATCGTATTTCTGCCAGAGATCACTCTAGAAAACACAAGGCAGTGCGTTATACGAGGAGAGGTCAGAGAGCGAGAGGAATTCAATGGAGCTAAAAAAAGCACTTCCAGGAGATAAATAGGCACAAACGTGAAAATGGGCGGGGCATAATTGCGAAATATAGCAAAAATCGCCGGCAACGCGCGCCCAATTCGCCAATTAATCGAGTCGCATGACTCTAAAATTAGATTTAGTCAGATAGTTCCCTTGAAAATCGAAAGTTCTTTTGAAACGATCCTCAATGGTATTGCATCATATCAAAACACCATTGAAACTGTCTGGACCGGTGTTGAATTTCAAAATATCCTAAATATTCCGGCATTGTTCCTAGCAATTTCCGTTAACCTTTAAATTTCAAAAAGATGAGTCGGGTATTTTGATGACATGATAAAATTATCACAAGGAATGGCTATTTGGCCTTGACATCAGATTTTCAAATTTCCATGAAATTTCTTTGCAGTGGGTGTTTTTTAATGAACTTGTCAAGGTACAATGGAAGCTTGGAGGTGATATGAGTTATAAGTGATCGGTAGGAGGAAGAATGAAACAGTCAAAGGAATAAAATCACGCGCTCCCCGAATCGAAAAGACCTCCCCCTCACGTTGGCCCTGTAATAATCTTTGGAAAAATGCCAACCGGTTCGATTTCATAACCATGATAAAATGTAATATTCTGCAGTTTTTGCAAAAGAATTATTTTCGATCCAGAAATATAATAGTTTTGACCATAATTGATACAATATCATTTGAAATTTAGGCTAAACGGCTTTTAAAACTTCATAGATCATTTTCTGTAGTTGAGATAGTCAAAATATCCGTCCATAATTAAAGACCGCAAGTTTTTTTTTTTTTAAATTTGAGTATGTTCGCCCTCTATCCATAGTAAACATTTTAGGAAGACAACATTATAATGCAATTTGTGTCAAGACAAACGAAAGGCACTTGCAGAGAAAAAAAAACAAAAATCTGCGATATTTCAAAAAATAAGAATTTCAATATTCCAATGGCATTAGATGAGGAAATTGAATTTATTTCGACAAGTTTCTTGAGGATAACAAATCCTGAATCACCCAGAGTCACATGTTTCGGATTCTCACAGACACACTTACTATTTCCTATTTTTGTGCTATCAAAAACCAAGCGGGTATTTTTAAATTCCGTAGCTTGCAATGCCTCTTCCCATATTTCCCATTAGAGCTGATTAAGTCAAACTCACGAGACTTGCCCAATATTCTATAAAAGGCTCGTGCATATGAAAGAGCTCATGCAAGGGTGTTAGTGAGTATCTTAACGCTAAAATCTTCCGCCCACGCAAAATAGGATCTTTTTCACGATTATTTTCTCATAGTTACATTATCTTGTTCTTCTAATATCTCTTGGAACTTCTCTATCCTTTCCGCACTCATTAAATTATCTCGGACCTGCAAACGATTGCTGCACGCAATTGTCTGCAGTGTTGCAGAAAAGTGTCGAGACAGGAAAATTTGCAATTCCACTTTCTACCGTAGACGAAAATAGCTAGAATAGCTCTCCCTACATAATGATTAATAATCGCACAAAGAACTGCATTAATAAATGTGTGTAGTTTGCAAAAAAAAATGAATTGATGAGAGTGTCTGATGAAAATTGGATGAAACTTTGGATGAATTTAGCAGTAATCAAAAATGAAATGCTTAGAAACATAAATTTATTCTAATCTCATTGCCTCATAAAAGCCTAATAAATAGTCCCTAACTCTAAATCTGACCAAACTGCACTAGATTCTAATTTTTTGAATATCTTGAATAAATCTACTCAGTGATACTTCGTAGAGACTAATTTTACTGTGCTCTCATAATATAATCTACGTACACTCGCAAAAGTGCAAACTTAATGAAAAAACTGTATGCACAATCGTGGAAACGTGAGCTGCTTGGGTTTTGCTCGATCGAAAAATGATGTGAGTACAACTCCATTATTGCACCACACGTCGTATCGCACCAAAAAAAGTTGGTCCTTAGTCCGGGGAAATGTTGTTGGTTTTTGCAGTTTTGCCCCGAGAGCAAACCGGGTCAAATAGGCGTTCGCAAAATGCAGTGCATTCTACCGTTGCAAAGTTTCGGGCTAAAGATTGCAAAATTTTGAAATTTCTCTAAGGTTTGCAAGTTCTTCATTATTTTTCCCCTAAAATTATGTAGAGGTTGAAACGAATGATACATTAAAAATCGTCGATCAAGAAAATATTTACCTACAGATGAAAAGAAGAACATGAAGGAAATCTACTTTTTAGAAGCTAGCCTCGTACTTGGTTATCTGACTTTCATCCTGCAGGACTAATAATTTTATGTCTAAAGTAAATGTAGCGCGATTTTTCTCAGCAAAAAGTGTTGCCTTCAGCGCTAAGGAAGAGCACATCTCGTGTAATTCAATTTCGCGCTAATTAACCACAGCTCTGCACTTGGAGCGAAGCAGAAATCGAGACGACCCTGCAATTGCGGGAGTTTCTGATCGGATCAGCAAGATTTATAAAGATCAAGGGAACAGAATGTGAGTTTACGGGATTCTTCGAAAATATTGACGATGAATTGAAATTCTGAATATTTCTAGAAAATTGTAATTGATGCTGCATGATTTTGGAAGGAAAATAAGCTACATAGAAATGATGTCGATTTAGCATAAGATATTGAAAACGGGCCGTAAATTCTCGTAACTTCTAGAGAATTACAGCAAGCTGAAACACTGTTTGAGCGATAAAAATCGATAAATTTTGTCGGTCGTTATCAATTAGGCGACGATAAGTCTTCGTCGTTGCGACAGTCTGTCTAAAAGTGCAAGTGGTCTTCTTAGGCTGGGAAAAACTTGCAATTAGAAAAATCGATAAAATTGAAAAGGTGTGAGACAGAAATGATGTAAGGGGAAGGGAAGTGAATAGAGAATGACAGAGGAAAAGGAAAGAAGAAACCGAAATGCGCCTTCCTTCTCTGTCCCCTTTCCGCCTATCTTTCTATTCTTTCTATCTTTATCTAGCTTTTATCTATTCCACTGTCTGACTTTCATATATTCGCTCATTTTTTCCTATATCTATCTCAAAAATCGTCCCTCCTAATGCATTCGAAATATATCTTCTTGACAAGATGATATGAAACGGCCTTGAAACATCATGAAGATAAATGACGAAATGATAGCCTTTCTAAAAATATTAATTAATTTAATTAGGCAATAATTAGATCATGTCTGATACGCGATCTTTAAACCAATAAAGGTCACTTATATGGTCTTTAGACTTTTGACGTCAAAATGTAAGGTATCATTAAATCGACTTGATATGCGCATGCGCGTAACATCGTAAAGTGTTCACTTCATAAAATAGGTGGCTCAAAATCTGGGCTAATCTAAAAACAGAAAAATTCGTAAAATCTGAATATCCGATAGTAAAGCATAGAGAATAAACCATGTTCGTATTCGATAGGCACATCATATTTGAGACAAAAATGTTTTAAAAAATGCCAGCAAAAGACCAATCTATCTAAATCTAACACGAGACTTGAAAAGTCGGCAATAAATCCTCGCAAAATCTATGATAAAACCAACGATTAAGCCTTCAAACCAGCGAATGTAGCGATTTTTGCGAATCAGAGACCAGCTAATACGAAACGAGAGAATGCCCGCTTTTTAAGACTATAATTTTAAGAGATTCTACTGATCACAGGAGCAATTACACAATTCGCGAAAATAGAAACTTTTACGGAAATAATTCGAGAAAAGGCATAGAATTATATTAAAATGTTTCAATTTTTCAAGAAACATTTACGAAATTTTCAAGAAAATTAGCTTTTTACTAGTCCTTTCGCTAACATATTACACACAGACGAAAACCTCACGCGAGAAAACGTGAAAATCGGGTCGAAAATTTGCGCGCGATATGTTTCCTTTCCCCTCGCCCCGTCTATCATTCAAGTTTTGCAGCCTCTATCATTTTCCCCTACTATTTCTCAGAAATCTTCATCTCTTCCTTTTCTTATCACCTTATATCTCTCGTTAGCTTCTACTTAAACTTGAGAAAATCCGCAGTCTCGGCAAATATCGATCGTTAGAGATTAGAAAACTCTAAGAAAAATCATTGCAATTCGAGGTTTGAGCTGATAAATGTCCGAGTCTCTAACCTACCACATGCTGAAGAGTGGAAAAAGAAGGAGAGTTTACAAAGTTCAAAGAATTTTATATTCAGAATTCTGAAGTTGAATTATCGTCCTTTAAAAATTTTCGTACTTCCTATAACTTCTTGATTTTAGCAAAAATTACTAAATTTGAAAGTCCAAATTACCTAATTTTAATTGATTTTCCTAATCACTGGTCGCCTAGCTGTCATCTTATCAAAGAATCAAATTTGACAGGAAAAATGCAGACAAAGAAACCTCAACAGAATCGAGAAGAATGTCAATTATCATCAAGACTGGGTTGTAAAATGACCATGTAAAGTCAATCGAAAGCCGATAAATTCAAAATAAAATGAAATTTCCGAGATAAAGTAGAGATAGAAATACAAGCTAACATTTAATAATTTTGCAAATCGTAAGTTCAGAAAATGTGGGAAAATATCCAAACGTGCAATATTTCTTTCGCATTTTTTCAATTTCATGAGAAATCTATACCACGCGATAAAAATGAATGAATGGCGCGTTGCGGAAATTAAAAATTTCGTCGAATTTCAGAAATTCTTGGAGGGGAAATGATGAATCTCTTCGGGGGAAAATTGTGAAGCCTTAATATAAATTCGGTTCATTTCGCAGGACGGGCGCAACTTTTTGCCAATCGCTCTAGACGAGAGTGAGAAAGATAGGAGGGAAATGTGAGCGCTGTGAAAAGGGAGGGGAGCCGAAACTTTGTCGATGCAGAGACGGAAAAAAAACGTGGCAATCGAAAGAAATTTAGAGAAGCAGAGACGGGGAAATAGTGTTGGAAAGAGTCAGAAGTGAAAGAAATAGTGCAGACGAAAAGAAACTTCCCTCGTCAAATAAACTCCCCTTCTCTCTCATGAGGTAAAAGAACGCGCGCAGCAGCAGCAGCGAGAAAGCGAAAAAATGAAACCCGCTCAAAAGAAATCGACGACGACGAAAAACGGTCTCTCTGTTTCTTTCGCACACCAATATTTCTCCGTAGTTTGTATTGATTCGGCTGTTTCACTAAAATGAGAGGGCGCACGAGAACAAAGAACGTTTGCTCCGAAACGATCTCACGATATATCCCATCCGGTTTACGAGGTCTATCCCTATGTACAAGAAAAGGATTCGTCACGCACCCTTGTAGTATTGTACTTTTACGCACACCCAAAAACGAACGTAAGGTACGCGAGTTTTACCTGCAAAAAGAAGTGACAGTATTCAGAAAGGGTGAGTAGGAAAAAGTTCAATGAATAGGCTTGGGAACGGGGAAAGAAGGGTATCGAAATGAACACCACCCTTTTCAATGTCGGACTTTAAACCTATTGAACAATGTGAAGTAGGAAGTAGATTACTCGCTTTGACATGTTCACGAAATTGCCCTGAAAAAATGAATGAGGTAGATCAAAATCGAGCAAATTTCAACTCGGAAATAGCTAAATTCCTGAGAGATTATATTGAGTTACAAATCTCATTAGGTAAGACCTAGTTAGTAACGTCAGAAGATTATGAGCACCAATGACTTCTGCAAATGACTGTCTGTCTGGGACATTCTTGCAAAATCCCCCTCTTCCTAATAGGCACAGACTGCAGGTGAAAAAGCCAAAATTATGCGGTATTCAATTTAGAAATTCTAAAATGAAATATTCTGTCTAAGAGAATAAGAGGACCGATCAGCTACTTTTCACGTGGTTTGGCAAAAGGCAGTTTCAGGTGGAAGTCAGAAAAGTATTTTCGTTCTGGTAGACACTTCGACTCAAAAACTCTAGAGACTAAATCGAATGTTGTCATGAAACTATGAAATACGTTTGAAAAGCTGAATATTTTGGGTAGGGTTTCAAGGATAACGATGTTTTTGTTCTAAAATTAGCAGTCCACGTAGGTTTCAAACATCGAAAGATCGGAGGATTAATGGATTCCAGAGTTTACAAGGAAAAATTGGAAACATCGAAATTCTTTAGGCTGCGAAGGGAATGAAAGGCATCGATTGAAACCTCTAGGGTTGTGAAAAATGGCTGAAGTGACTGGGGCCTTAGTCGGAGTCGGGGACGGGCCCTGTGGCTAGAAGAACTGGGGGTAAGCAGCATCAGTTCTACAAAGAGAGGGAAGGGAGGGAAATAGAGGGGGTCTACGTGTTGGGACGAAAGAGGACGGCGACAAGCCGAGGCAAGTGAAAAGTGCAATCCTCTGATTCTTTTGCTCTCCGAGAGAAAAAAAGCTATTTCCACCCATCTTTCTCTTCTTTTCTTCTCATTTCTCGCTATTTCCCCCATTTTTTCTTTCCTGTCTGAGGAGGGGCGGACCCTCCCTCTGCAATGGAGCGCGCTGTCTGAAGAGAGAGGGAAAGAAAAGAACTGCAGAAAAATGATCAAACGCCTGAAAAAAGCAGCAGAAAAGAGGGGAGCGGAAGAAGTAAGAGAGACATGCAAAAAAAACAGCCCAAGTCACGAGAGGAAGAGAGATGTAAAAATATAGAAAGAAAAGTGAAATATTAGAAAATTCTAGGGGAAAAGAATAAAAAAAATGTTGAAGAAATAGTTCATGAACTATGGAGAATTAAGGAGGAAAGAACTGGGAAAATAGTGCAGGAAACAAGGGGAAAGGTGATTTCCCGGAAAAGGAATAGACACAGAGCGCGCTGAAGCAACAATTTCGGACATCAACGGAAACGAGGTACAGCCTCTTTTCTGTATCTCAGATTCGCATACTATTTCCTATGTCCATTCTATCCCATTAAGCCGACGATCAATCAATTTTATCATATCACCTTGATAAGAGGAGAAATTTCACTAAGCGATATCACGTTTGATATTTTATCGATCAAGAATGTTTGATAGTTCATCAACTTTGACTAGGAATGGTATCGATAGAAGAGATGTTGATGACTTTATAAGAAAATATTAGATAAAGCGAATAAACTTGCGATAAGCTCGACTTATCGATCAACTACCATAAGTTTCTATCAGTTTTCTAGACGCTGCGGTAAGATCAGCCTTATCGAAAATCGGTTATCAGCTAGAACGCCTATCGAGAGAAATTGACCTATCTAATTAGCTTCAGACTTCTCCAGATTCTTTGGTGCACAATGATACATTTGGCACGCAAAGACAGTTTTCCGAACAAATTAGAGAGTTCTGGGAATTGTGAGTTTTTATATAAATGATTGATTCAATTATTCCTGCAATTAAAATTGGAAGAAGGGTGTTTGATGGCAATAAATGCCACATAAATTTTCATAAAGTGGCGGAATTTGATTGATAAGTCATGGGGTTTAACCGAAGGATGATGATGAGAGTTTGTGAAAATTGATTCAACCAGTTTAGCAACTCGTAGTGAATTCGGAAGTTCTGTAAATGAGTGGTTTCCTAATTCGCTTCGATTTTAGCGAATTATGAGATGACTTGGCCTTCTCGATTTCCCTCTGCCTTTCATTCTCTAAATTCAAAATGCTGTTTTCCCGCAGATTCAATCTCTTCCACTCTAACTATCTCGACTCGAAATACTATTTCATTGACAAGGATAGTAGCAAAAAAGTGCCATTGATTTTGTCGGACCGGTTTTTGCCCGACCACGACTTTTTGTGAATCGCGAGGAAACGCGAGTCCTTCATCGAATTTTATGTCAGCCTTCAATTCACTTTATCTCTCATCAATTTTCTCTAACGCAGAAATGTGTAATTCAAAGATCAACCAATCGGATTTCAGGATAAAAACTTCGAAATGATTTTTTAGTTTCAAAAGAAAAATCGCTTTTTATCAGGGAATTTTGATAATCATGAATCACCAACTAATGAAATTCAGAAATTCGTATAATGCCCATTTTTGGAAATCGCATAAAATCCTGAGACAATTCGGAAACATTTTCCTTGAATATCATGGATACAATTAGGATATTTTCACACAAGACTTCCTATCAAAATGTATTATTTCCGAGTATCCAGTAAGAGATGAGACGAATTTGTGCTCAATACGTAACTTCGGCTAATACGAATACAATATCCTTACATTAGGTTAAATACAAATAAAAATATCTTCATCATGTTATAGTTTAGAAGATTATTGGAGCAGGTGAATGCAAATTGATCAATTTTAGAGATTTGTATTGGTGAAATCTTATATCTAGCATTTTTCATTAACATAATCTTCATTACTACATTTCAAGAAACTCGTAGACATCTTTCACTTGAATTGCATCAGAATTGCGACACAACTAACATGAAGTGATAGCAATTTCAGGAAAGTGTCTGATGAAACTATGAAAAACCTCTGCGTCTGCATAAATCGGTTATACCTCGGATTAGCGATATGTGAGGGATAGATTAAAAAAGCATGCATAAAATTGCAAACACGCGGAAATATAAGCTGCTCCGCCCATTTTTCTCAAATAAATTTTTGTGATTTGTATAGGATGGTCTCAAGTCACGCGGGCTTTTTATGCATTTTACTGCCTTTTGCAGGAGGAAAAATTTATGAGCTCGGAGGGGAGAAATGACGAAGAATTTTTAGAGTCCACAATAAAAAGCTTCAGCAGCAATAGTCTATAATTGGAAAATTGCTGCTACTAGCGTTATGGGATAGCATCATAATTTAATCTTCTAGCGTTGCGCTATTTTTGCACACGCATATCTTTCATTTTTCTTTTAAATAAATGAACGTTCGGCAAATTTAGCGGCAACACTTTCAGCAAAAAAATGAAACGATTACTTTTTATCAAATCTATCTAAACCATGCAGAACTAGAAGATGCTATTTTAGTGAATCTTCTTAAATCAAGGATTAAAGGTCTCAACTATGGGTTGCTAAAGGATAATAATGGAAAGATTACGTAGACATGCATAAACAGAATAAAAATAGGAAACATGGTTTAATTAAATTACATTGGAAGTTCTTCGATTCAGCTTATTATTAGAATTCCGAAAATATCACAAATGTGAAATTAGTACAAAATAAGGATTTCTTAACCTAATTTACTTTGAACTTGATAACTTCGAAAAACTACAAATTATGATATCGTCTGTTTCCCGCGAAGCGACAGTTCTAAAAATGTCAATTCGTGAAAATTTTGAAAACAGCATCAAAACGAATTAACACGATGAAGGATGTCACTGTCACATCTTCACTTATTTAGAACAGTCAAAATTTTCATTTTTTCCCGTTAAAATTCAATTATCTGATCGATTGATGGAGGAATTGGTTTTTATGGAAATGAAAATTTTGGCTGCTCCGAACGAATGAAAATGCATAAATGACATATTTTTCGTCATTTAATTCGCTTACATCTGTATCAAAAATGTTCACTAATTGCCATTTTCCTCAAAAACGATCACTTGGTGGGCACATGGTAGTTCAAAGTGAATAAGACCTTCAAAAGGTTGGTGCTCACTATCTCAGAATGTTCTTTTCAAGCTTTCAATGATATAAAAAGTTTACTAATTTTAAAAATAATGAAACCTTCTAAAAGAGCACTTCAAAATAGTCGCATTTCATGACCAAATGACCAACCAAATGAATAGCCAATGCACAAAATAATTGCCCAGTGGGCGAGGATCGGTTTGCTTAGCAGTCATCGCAAAAATTCAACAATGAAAATAGCAACGCGTCTCGTTTTCGCAAAATGAGAATAGGCTGGCACGATTTTGAGCAGGCGAATTCGTTCATTATGCTTTGGAAAGACAGCGCTGAAAAGACATGAAAGATATTTCAAACTCGGCCTTTATGAGCAGACATTTTCTTCTGACCACACTGGCACGACCACAAGAAGAATGATGCAACATAAATTGAGGTAGATGGCGAATTTGCCGGTGTCCTTTATAGAGGACCACAACGGTCTCTTCCTCGCATGCACTTGATATTCAAATTCATGATAGAAACATTGAAGGCATTTGATACTACGTGAGTTTCTGACAGATTTACATTCGCGGGAAAAATCAGCCTAAAATATTCATAGGTGAAATGGAATCTAGGACAATAGCTAATCAAACATCGAGGAACAAAAATGGAAATGAGATCATCATCAAAAATCAAATTAAGCAATTATTACCACCAAAAATAATTATAATTTAGAGAGGTTTTGATTTTTTTTTTGCGAATAACGTAAAAGAAAATTAATTTTGAGAAACTCACAAAATTCATAATCATTTTCGAAATTATTCTATTCCAAAACTAATCCCCAAAATGAATTTTATCACGAAAATATTGAAAGCGCCTTGATAAAATACCAGATGAAATGAATTTACACAATCTGATTATGGGAGTGCTTTTCTCTCCGGGATATGTTCGAAAAGACTCTCGCTAATGTCTAGTGGTGGTTGCCCAATTATTTTTTCTTGTGACGCGGCAAGGACTATCACTGTTGGGGTTTGAATTCTTGCAGACTCGAGGTTCATCCCCAAGAAGAATATACTCGACCACACGTGGAATGAAGAAGGGTTGCTTTGATGGCTTCGATCGACTCGTAATGGCGGCAGAACATGAGATCAAATGAGAGATCGCGGGTATTTATAGATTTGGGACTAATGAAGGATAGGTTGATAACTTCGTATCGCCTCATGTTGCGTTCCATTGTGGATCCTTTCTAACTACACCCAAATAAATAAAGGAAAAACAAAGACGAACATGTTTGAAACTTGGACGCCCTCACAAAATCTATCCAAATCCGATTAGAGATTATACTATTGCCAAGTTTACTTGAAAGCTCACTGGAAAATCCTCGTGTTTTTCACGTAGAATCAACCAAGCAAATCGAGTGATACTCCCACTCGTCGTGGTTGCCAGACTGGGGAATCATGCGAAATTGCCGAATTATGCAAAACTCCTGGATTTTCGTAAATACGTAAACATTGGACGTAGAATAGTATAGCATCAATTTGAAACAATAACTGATCAAAATTACTAAAATTCGTGACAAACATTAATTTAACGAAACATTTGGCAAATTTTCAAATAAATTTAAGTTTTTTGATACTCGGAGAAAATGATTGCCGCCTTCTTATTTGTTATACTCGAAATTATATGTCCGAAAGACCCACTTTATATACGATTTCCTCTAAAACCAGAAATCTTATAAGTAATTATTAATGCTCGTGCATAGATTATCATATCATTTATCTTTCTCAGAGCTTTTAATATCTCACATAGGGGTTAGAGTTGTAGTTTAATTTTAGAATATTTAGAAGATTGTGTCCATTTGTGTTCTAACTTTTCCTCTTAAATATTCAAGAAAAACTTAACAAAATCCTAACGGAACTTTTTGTTATTTTATCATCGGAAAAAGTAATCGAAAATTTACGCGTTTCTTTCAAACCAGTGACTTGCATTAGCATTTGAGCATGGCTTGTGATCGAGTTTTCTGATCAACTCATTATTAGGAATTCACCTAGGGGATGCGGCCAGGGACTCTGAGCATAGTTCGTGTCAATTATTAAGCAGCTGAAAGGGTTTGAGATATCTTCGCCTAAAAAGGAAGCAGCGAAGAGAAAGAGCAAAAACGAAGAAGGCAGCGGCAGAGCTCTCGGCGACAAAAAGTGCACCCGGCACGGACAAGAGCTGAGAAAAATGAAAAAAGCTGAAAAGTAGACAAAAAACCAACCCGAGAACTCCTAATAAAGGGATTTTCTGATGAAAATCTCCCTCAGTTTCATTTCATTCCATTTTGCTAAGTCAAAATTAACCAAGTTAAATATGAATAGCCGACTTGTTTACACGATGTAGAATTCCCTGACTTTTAGTCGCAGGATTGTAGGAAATTTTGAAACACAAATTGTTGAAACTAATGAATTGAGGTCAAATACAAACTAAAAATAGAAGAAATTTTCAAATGGTGGAGACAAATCTCGTCATGTTTTGATGCTGTTGAATAATATTCTAGAAAAAAACATCAAATATGAATCTTGTAAATACACAAGCGTTTAACTAGAGAATGCAACTGCTCAAATTTGAATAGCGCTTGTGCTCTCTATGTATAAGAATAACAGACTAAAAGTTGACCGAAAACTATGTCAAGATAATAGCAAAATTTGATAAAAAAAACGTTAGATACTTTCAAAAATCTCTTTGCAACTAGTGAATTTTTGCAGTTCCATAAAGTAGGGATCAAACATGGCCTTTTTGTCCTCATATAATTTGCAAAGTCCATTTGCATGAGTGCATTTTGCCTGTTAATCCTTTTCTATCCTTGAAAAAGCGTCTGTGAATCATCCCAGTGAAGTTCTGCAAGTCGAGAACAAAGAACTATGGAATCTCGTGCTTCAAAGTTGGAGAATAACAAACTAATCCTTAGTGTTCAACTGATAAAGCTGATAAAATGACAAAGAATATTCACTTTTTCCATTTATCCCCTTCATGTGATTATGAAGCTGTAAAGGATAAAAGAAATGGCACCGTTGTTTGGACTATGAACTGATCAATTGCGTCGCCCTATTAGTCGTTCATCTCAGATTTTTAGCAGGAATAGAACATACCCTAACAGGGATTTGATAAAATGCACCATGATAATAATTACTAAAACAATAAATAATTGCACACAAATTTAGCGTCAACACAGATAAGTCCCCAATTCCATTTGATTCGGGGATTCGCTAATTGAAAATTGTTGGAAATAAACTAACTTCCGATAAGTGTCGCTAATTGGAGCTAGTGTAGGATGATAATAAGGTCACGGTCGTGCAATATATGGGCCCGAGTTGTTGAGGTAGAGCTCTCTGAAATTACGGTTTTTATATATTAGCTTTGATGATTGTAGGTTACCTATACGACGACGCGCGCCCAAATGAAGCACTTCTGACTTTCTGAGCCTCGCCAGTGTTGTTGAAAAAGTCACTTTCTTCTCAAATTTAAGGATCTTTATCATCTCAAAAAGTATGTTATACCTTTGATGTTGAACGACTGCATCGCATTTTCGCTATTAGGTTTCTGGAGTGTCGCAATTGATGGTAAAGAAAGCATCGATGATGAACTAGCATTTAGTGATTCTAAAGACGTGGTGCACTAAAAGTTCTTTTTCTGGACTCAAATTGACGCACAGAAACTTTGCGACGTTTAGACATGATCTTGCCAAGTCGAACTTGCACTTCTCAAGTTTCATTATCTCAATGCAACAAGATTTTTCGATGAGCAGCTAAATTCGAAGAATTTACCTGTAGTGACGGCAACGAATTCGATGCAGTTGTGGTGTCAAGTAGTGGGGTCATTGGCTGATAAGGCGGGGGCGGATGATAAAGAGGAGTCGTTTGAAAGGCGCAAGTCAAAAGTCAGACTGCCCGTTACCTTCTTGCCATCTCTGGTCTCTCAGCTGGAGTTCATTTTCGTCTTTTCGTCGTTGGTACGACTATGTGGCTATGCGTCTCTTCACACGCGCATCCCATATTCATCTTTCTATTTTCATTTTCTGCCTCGATCCTCACCCGTTTCGATTCTCTAATTTCGCCACGGTCTCTCATCTGTTCCCTTTTTTTTCTTTCGAAGCTACCCTCATGGCAAAAACCATTCGCCTCCATGCGCCCTCGTCAACAATAGAGTCAGAGTCAAGCGAGAGGAGAGGACCTTCAGGCATGTAACATTTCGTCTCTCTGACACCCTCTTCAAGCTTCAC
This sequence comes from Diploscapter coronatus, assembly GCA_964036155.1. Lineage (NCBI taxonomy): Eukaryota > Metazoa > Nematoda > Chromadorea > Rhabditida > Rhabditidae > Diploscapter > Diploscapter coronatus. The sequence continues at coordinate 9,661,920 of OZ038423.1, forward strand.
TATCCCTGAAATCCTCTACTATTTCCCCATATCTTTATACACCAGGCTTCATTCAGTCGGGCTGACTTTCCTTATTTTATGCGCGCGCTTACATCCTTTCAAATGGCAATTTCCAAAATTGAGACCCCCAGCGGTTGAACAATGAAAATACGCCCAGCAAATTTTCGCGAACTCACATCAAATAACCACGAATTTCTGGACCTTTGAATCAAGAGCAGGAGGGCAGACAATATGAAACCAAGTGACTGCGTGAATTCCCGAATTATTACCGAATAGAGGAGTTCTGAATTGTTGAATATTTACCGCACCGACACCACGATAAAATTTCGACAATATGATGAGAATGATAAAATATTGCGGAATTATGGCTTATTAGTGCGTAGAAAGGAATTTTGACGATTCACTACATGATAATATGAAGCTAGAACACTAATAACATCGTCAAAGATTGAAGCTAGAAATTTAATTTTCGAGATTTTCCAAAGTTGAATAACGGGCGAAATGACTTTCAACTCATACTTTCCCTTTCCTGTAAAGATAAATGGGAAAATAAGTGGCGACAAATAATCTTCAACCTGAACCAAACTATCAGTTTTATAGGCAAATTCAGGAAGTGATTATAAGATCAAAACGTTTTTTCGAAAATATTTTACCAAATCAAAAATGATTCAAGCAATGTTTGCACGCTAAAACGACAGCTTTACCTGATAAAGCTTCCTTTCTGCTGCAAATTTCGAACGCTTTTCTATCGCTCGACTGTTTGGTCGTACCTGGGGGTAAGTGCACCGATTTCCCAATATGTTTTCGAAATTATCACCTCCTGTTTTGAGCTTCTATCTTTCAACATAAAACTTGATTTCCTCTCGCTTATAAATGATGAAAACAAGATGTACGAGCATAGAAGTGTCTTCATAGATACGTTTTTTAATGGTAGAAATCGTTGAGAATTTCAGACTTTAACCTGATAGGAAAGTATTAATAATAGTGATACATCGTAATTTTCATAAAGTGGAAACTTCAGCGATTCGATATGTAGCTCATGTTTTCAACACACGTGATAATTTGAACAAACTCTGCAATCACTGGGTATGCTATTTAAAACTGCTGATAAAGCAATCACTGATTGAAGCAGACTTCTTAGAACACGACCGCAAAAACCCGCAGAAAAATAATATATTTTATCGAGAGAGAAAAAGAAAATATGCTCTTTCCTTTCTCGATATGTCATGCTATTTTTCTGTGGGTTGATTTGCGGGTCGCGTTTTGAGAAGTCTGGACTGAAGTATTACACTTATCAATTGTCTCTTTGGAATTACGATATGCATAAAGTAAGACATAGTGAGAAAATTAATTATCGTTACTGATAAGAATTTTTAAAGAAAATTATATTTTATGTGCACCTCTATCTGCTTATTACATTATTAATTAGTTTATTCATTCAGGGCAGCTTGGATTTTTCGCGACGTGCTATAATAGAATATTTATGTCGAAATACTGCCACATCAAATTTGCCTTTCAACACGTCGCGACAAATTCAAATGGTCCTATTGATCTAAATTTGTTTATTATTAGTCTTCTTCATGTTATTATTAAATCAAAGAGCCATATATTATTTTTTATTTATTCATCATTTGAACAATTCTCTCTCAACAAAGACAATTATAGCAGTAGAAAATTTGAGATCGACTCATAAATAAACTGATTATATGAAATCTAAAAATAATATATCTATTTAAATTTTTTTATAAATAGAACAATTGATATGGCGATTTATTTCCTTCGGAATTTCATGACTATCGGTTCAATCAATGAAAATACGCAAGGGACAAGAAGTAGTGCATGAATAACGCATAAAAACATGCAGATTATCATTGTCTTAGAAAATACCTGAAAAATTATCCAATTTTATATTTACTTGAAATTTATCATAGAATCGTAGCTTTAAAAACCATTTTATCGCTAGATAGGACTAGGTTATAGTAAGGTTGGTTCTTCTAGATTATCATTTAGAATGGCGTATTCTTCATATCCCAATTTCACCATAAACCCAAAGGTAGTTTAAAAAAAAAGACTTACATTAGACATGTAAACGTCCGTAAACTTGAGCGACAATACGCATAGACTCGTACTGATCGATGCTTGAATCGCTGGGAAGCCTACTGAAGCGAGACAATGCAGCAATCGTCGTTCTGTATTAATTGGAGGTGCCAAATGTTGTCCTAAAATTTTCGAATGAAATTATGGAAATGAATCTACTATTGAGTTTTTTAAATGTTTTCTAGAAAATCATTATTCCCTCACCAGCAGTATGGTAGTGATAGCTGACGTGGGCCGGTACGTCAACCGAAAATCCTATCGAAATGATCAAAGCGGCCATCACAATAGGGTCCAAATCGGTGCCCGTCATGGAGAGAATGCCAAGAATTCCTGGAAACTGTTGGCTTTAAAAAATTTTGAGAAAGAAAATACCAATCATGATACTAGCGATGACTCCTGTAGCGACGCAAACCGTGAAGAAATCGTACATGAACACGAAACAAACCAAAGCCATGCATCCTAGTGTTGCGGCTGCGGCCTAAAATTTCCCTATTGTGATTTGAATAACTCAGACAATTGAGTATCAGTGCCATCCAAGATTATTCATCCTTACCTGCCAAGCATCAGTCGGAATATTGTCAATCAGATCGAGATAGATTCCGTCGTCAGAATAAACTGATACGTTCAAATCGGGGCTAAAATTTTATTTATTTATTATTATTATTTTTTTTTTAAATTTCGCCCGATTTATTTTCCTACTTGTACTTATCGATGATAGATCGCCACTGTTTGAGCATTACATTTCTCGCGGGCCATTCCTTGAGCTGCTCCCCTCTGAAGGCGAATGTCATGAAGAAGCGGTCGACTTGGATGGATCCACTGGATTTTTGTCTTTAATTTAAGCATTATTTTGATAAGTTTTGAACCTTGAGAGATTTTTGTGGAACCGCAAAAATCCCCTCCAGTAAGAGTATTCAGGCCACTCGATGAAATCTGGGATGTTGTCGAGGTTGAGTACTGAATTTTGGAATTTCTTACGAAAGACTAAAGTTAGGATTGTGCTAGCAAAATTCTTTAATTCAGCTGTGCTCCCAACAATTCTGCTACAATTTAAACGTTACGTGAACTATTGTTGCTCTCCGTCTCCTCTTCGCCGTTTTCCATCTCTTTCATCGTTTTGTCGAACTTCTTGAAGTCCCTGAAACTTTGAATTTGAAAAGTCAATTATTCGAAAAAGTACCGAATGAAATAGTTCGTGCTCTGGTTCCCCCAAGCACCCGGAAGAGATTCCATATCTCGGACAAAAGAATCTAGTCTGAAATACGAAAAATATGTTTGCTCAAGAAGAGATTTTACTGTGCAAGTCTCTTAGGATCGGAAATATTTCCTGGGTTACTCACGAACACTGAAGCTAGTGTGTAGTGAGGAACGATGTATTCAACTCGAAGATCATCCATCTGAAGCTTTTACCCTTCGTTTTATTGGGAATCTTTGAATTTGACCTCGATGAGCGATGAATCCGTCGAGAATAACTTCTTCGGGGTTAGATTGATTTGCAAAAGGGTTATGAACTGAAAAATCAACTCTTTCTACTAACTGAATTAAGTTCTTTACATAGACGCAAAATCCGATATAAATGGCCCAAATCAGAACGCATATGAGTCCGAATAACCTGTTCGTAACCAGAGCGACGTACTTATGCAGGAAGTTCGAAAAGAATGACTTTACATTGTCGTGGAAGGCGTTGTCTTTTTGCTGAAATTGTACAAGAAAATTAAACTCCCAAATTTTGGATTACCTTATCCGAATTGCTCTTGATGCTGTCTTCCTCGTCGCCACACGAGATCCTCTTCGTGTTCAGCGACTCTTGCTCACTCCTCATTTCGAAGGTACCGGTGATTATCATTACGGCGGAATAGAATGTGATCTGTAAAATATCCCTTCTCAAAGATTTTGTCATCAATATTGATGAAGTGACGTGCACTAGAAATCTAGCTGATCTTCATTACCTGATATATGAAATCCACGAAGATGCAAGCCATGTTTCCATAGGCTAGCAACGTAACTTCCGGTGATCCAGTGTAAGTTCCAACGCAATCCGCAAGAATATTTGTCAATGCACTGATCATGATTGCTGGGCCGGTGTCTTCTAGTACCTGAATGTAGTTTGGTGGTAAATCTCAAGAAAAAGCATGGATATACTTCAGCCAATCGTTCTGTAGCCGAATCATCCTTGACTGGGTTCCTTCGTCGCTTCTGGGTCACCCTTTGCCAAGCGTGGATCATCAGATACGCATCATCTACTCCGATGGAGAGCACGAGGAAGGGGGTTACAGCCAGAACTGATCCGAATCGAACACCGATGAGGAACAGACCACCCAAGCCTGTTCCGCATGCCATGAAAGGGCAAATGCAAGCGACGAGAGCGAGAGAGAGCTGGAATAATTGGTTTTTGAAGTCATTAACCGAAAGTGAGATTTTCATGAAAACATTGCTGAAAGCATAAATTATTTCAGCGTTAATTTTGAGTCTAGGAAAATGGTGAAATTGAAACGAACCTTATGGATCGACACCTGCTGCATGTAAAGAGCCGACAAGAATGTCGTCGTGGTCGATACGACCGCCATGATCGCGAAGCCAATGGCCAAATACGGCAACAGAGACATTCCAGCCCGAACGACCTCGGATTCGACGTAGGTCGTAGATAGAGTCAAAACCTTGATGGCTGGAGATGAGAAATTCCTAAGGGTTGACATTGATTGGAAATATTTAGGGTTTTATTGGACTTTTCAAAGAAATCGGTGATTGATGTCTCGTAATTCTTCACGTCCTGAGTCGTCCACGAATCTTTGCGTTCGGCTCGGAATTGGAGGGATATCATCTGAACATGAGTAATACCTTTCACCAGCTTCATTGTTTTAAAGAAAAAATGATCAGAACTTGAGAAATCACTAATCCCTTGTTAAAGCTCACCTTCGCGCTCTTCAAATTTGTGACATCGCTCATATCCGTAGAATTCAGAATCAGTGACGTTCCATTACTCGAGTTATTGTAAAGCTCAACCCCGAAGAAATGTTGCTAAAATTCAGTTTCTTCTTTAGAAAACTTGGGCTTTCGTACTTGAATGTTCAAATTTCGGCCATAGAGTAACGATATCGGATATGTGAGTTGGATTCGATCATTGCGAGGCAGACCCTTCTCGATGCTTTCCTTCTCACTGATGTAGGACTTCTAAAATTGATAATATTTAAAGAAAAAAATAAAATGTCGAAAACAGAATCTTGCGTACTGCAAAGTCCACGAAAGGTTCGTTGATCTGGCAGAAGCTGTAACAGAACTCCATATAGGGTTCGTTTTTGCCGCTACTTCGATCCAGCATCGTGAAGTTATTCGCAATTATTTCTTCTACCTAAGTATAAATTTAGAAAAGTGCAAATTGATGTATTTTACCCTCAAAGTCTCTAGTAAAACATCCTCATCCAAGACATTTCCGCCATTTTTGGGCAATATCAAAATAAATTCGGTAATTCCATTGCCGCCTTTTGAGAAGAACTCTGTCATAACCTAAAAAGATATTTTAAAAGTGATCAAAAAATTGAAAAAGCTTAAAATTCTAAATTATTTTGAAAGTACGATATTTCGTCGAAATTCAAAAGAAAAACTCACATTCCACTCATCTCTAGCTCGAGCACCATACGGAGTGTATCCAGTGATGTCATTTTCTTGTCTAAATTTTCATTTTTGAAGAGAAGATATATTTTAAAAAACTCACGGTGTGACTAGAATTTTATAGGTACCAGCTAGTGTTAGAATATTCGATACGATAATAATTGGTATTGCAAATCTCCCGACAAAATAGGCCCATTTTCTATACAAAGCGGCCGTCCATCTACCGACATGACCCGAAGAATGTGCCACATCCAAGGCTGAATTTTTTGCTATTTTTACAAACCGATAAAATTTCAATTTTTCTTCACAATTTAATTCTTTCTACAGCCCAACATACAACTTTAACCAAAAATCAACTTTACACTAATCAATAATCGCTGATAGTGCACCATTCGACTGTTAAACAGTCCGTGAGAATTGTCATTTTGCCGATTTACGGGAATTTCGATTTTTGGCAAAATTCAACAAAATGAAAAAAATTAGTCGATAAACTTCAACATCAGTGGCTAGAAACTATAAGTCAGAATATAATTAGATCTTGAAAAAATCGATGATTCATGATTTACTACTATATAGAAAAATTCGTTATGAAAAGTTCACACAAATTTCAGAAACAAATAATAAGGAAGGTAAATTATGAATTATCCAAGTATCCGATTTTAATGATCTATAAAAATCATTTTAAAAGGTTCGAAGATTCTAGAAAAATTAATATTGATAAGGGAGAAAACTACACAGACTATTCAAGAAGTTAGCTGATTTTTTGAAATTCAGAAAAATTCTGCTAGCAAACCTTTTTCGTTCTGGACCAACTCCGGTGCTATCCGCATGAACACTTCGGTGTTTTGCCTGAGCGGCGAGAGTCGATTGCCTTGAAATCACGAATGAAAACGGTGTTGAAGAGCGAAAATTCTCTACAAAGTGACTTTCAAACCGTTTCTCTGAAAAACGTCAAAATATTGATAATGATGATAGATGGCGATAAATGGGGAGGTCGGAAATGACGGAAAAAGGTTAGGAGAACGATCAATTAACTTTTTAGTAGATTTTTCGAGTGTATGAGTCAAAATCTGGAGAATTTCGTAATTTAATGTGAATTTTTGTTATAGACAATGTAATGGACTAAATCACATTACTTTGGGATTTTGATTTTTGTCTAAACGAATGAGTAGATCAATTGTAAGTGTTTTCTCGAAATTCAAAAGCCGAACTTGCATAAGAAGAAGGAATGGAGGTCAACGATTGGGTGAAGAATTGAATTAGAATAAGGATAGATCGAGAATAAATAGAAGAGTGGAAATAAAATAATTGTTAAAGCGAGTTCATGAGATGCTGATGTTATTTCAAAATTAGAATATGATAGACGTCCAAACAATATGCAATCTAAAATTGAATAGCTTACCGAATAAATAGAGTGAACAATTAACTCGTACAAAGTTCACTCAGTCTAGCTTATTTTTATTCTCTATTGCAATTCAAGAATAAGAAGTATTTCTAAACGTAGAGCGCGTGACAATTTCTCTACAAGAGCTATTAGGTTTTAGAATAGGTAGACGTTCTGAAATTTCAAGGCGAAAAAATCGTTTTGAGAGGTTTAGTTGAGAAAACTTTATTCGACTGACCATTGAAGAGTAGAAAATTCAATGGGAACTTTTATAAGTAAAAATCGATGACTTGATAAACTTTAACCTAAAATTACTGTTGAGGAGAATCAAATTTTACGAAATACAGGTCTACTTCCTCAGGTCCAGAACTAATAAATTTGACGGAGAATTTATCAACGATGAAGAATGATGTTTTCAAAAAAGACGCCAATTCACTCCCATTCGAGTTTCAAGTTTCGAAAAAACGCGTAATTTTCGTATTGATAACCAACTAACCAGCTTTATGATCAACTATATCAGTGACGGTCCAATATTTGAAAACGAGACTGGTAATTTGATGTCATGTAAACCGATTGAATTGAAGTTGTGACAACTCTATGATCAGATCGAATTCGTGAATATGAAAAATTTCAAACATTATCAAAACCGTTGGATACTTGAAAATTTCAACTTTTGCAAAAAAAAGTTGAATTTTCAAATAATTTTAATCTTATAAACCTTTGACCACAAGAATTTTACCAGCGGTCATCAATAGACGAAATTGACCTCAAGGTGAAATGAATCAATCGAATCAGACTGAGAATTGTGAATAAGACTGGTTAAATGGTTAAACTGACCGGTGACGAGACGTTTTTGAGTAATCAAATCGAGAAAAGTCATCTGGCACGTATTTTTGTCCAACACGTTTGTCGAAGTTACACAATTACTAAACTTCTAGCACCGATTTCAAAACAAACAATCGTTTTGGGCGGTTTTCATCGTAAATTGAAACAAATGCCGTTTTGAAAAAGGGTAACTCGTGCCGTTGCTAATTTATGTGCTAATTAAATTGATTTTAACGCGGAAAAATAATTAATCTTTAACCGAATTTTTCTGAATGAAGCATACGTGGTGGTAAGTAACGGTTCCGTTTGTTTGAAACACAGAAAAATGACGTCTGACTAAAGAATTGCTAATTCGAAATTTAGCCTAGTTGTGTTGAACAGTAATTGAGAATGAGAATATTTTTTACAAAACACATGTAGATGCAAGTAGCAGTGACTCTTGGCAATTCGTAAATGACGAGACCGCATTTTTTAAAATCTAATCAGATGCGATTATCGGGAATATATTTTTTAGAAATTCTCTATGAAATTTTGTTTAAAAATAATACACAGGTAGACGCTATTTCTAAGTTTCGGAAAAATGACACCGGACAGGTCAAAAACACTGAGAAGGAAATAAGCCGCCCCTAAAACGCTTCATTCGTGCGCCATCCCTTTGCAGGATCAGTGTGGGATAGGTATTCAGTTGTTAAATTTTTATTTGGAAGGAAGTTTTGATGGAATTCAATTTTGTAGTTGTCAAAAAAGTCATGTTATGCTCTTGGTCTAGCCGAAATTTTCAGCTAACTCAATGAAATAGCAAAGTTTTTGGGCGTGGCATGATTGATAATTGATACTGATCGGAAATGGAAAAGTGATGCAAGTGACAAACCATTGACAAAGATTAAACCTTGAGAAAGCGAACATCGAATTCGCAAAAATACTGTTCTTTGACGAAATGAATTAGATCAGACCCTCTTCATTGACAGGATTTAAGATGAATGATCGAGAATTTTCTCCGATTCGTATCAATAACCTAAAAATTATAGGTTTGACGGGTGTCTACGAGTAAAATGAACTATTTTCGGAAAAATGGGCATGTTTACGAATTTCTCGACCCTTCAAAATACAATAAAATCGTAAAGCTTATGGTTGGCGTCAAAATTCGTTTGGCTAAATAACCATTACCCACTTTGGTTTGTTGACGAAAAGCGAAATCAAATCGCTTTTGCCCTTCCTTCACGTAAAACATGCGCTAACTCGACATTGTACAAGTTTTTCTCGGCAAGAAACATGGAGAATATGAAAAATATCGAAATTTCCTTTGAGAGTCTTTCTTGAAAATTCGACTGGAGAAAGTGCAAGCCAAAAATCGTAAGACCAAAGTAAGAAAACAACCTGTGCATAGTAGTAAGATTGTATTGGAAAAATAGCTAAATTTAGATGGGAAAATAGCATTATGAGACAAACTAAATTCATTCAAGAATAACACTAAATTAAGAAACGTTACTTGAGCAAATACCATTCGATTTTTCTTGAATAATTTCTAATTTCTGAATAAATGCTAAAATGTCGTGTTAACATACGGTAGGATTAAGGTAAAATGAACAAATTTGAATCATTTTTAGGAAAGACGAGACTTTTATATCGACTAGGCTGGACTTGATTTTGATTTTTCGCGATCGGTGAGTGTAAGTTTCAACCATTTCAGGCTGGGAAGTCTCAAAATTACCAAAATCTAACCGAGAAAAATGACCCTTTTATGACAAATACCGCCAATAAAATCCGAACGATCAAAACTTGCACCAGGCACTTTTACTATTGAACACTATTTTCCAAAAATACAATAGATTGATGCATGCCATACCATTGAATTTTGTAGACACGACCAAAAGACTAAATTCAAAGATGAAAAAGATCAAGGTCAGTGAGACCTTAATATTCTAAAGAAAACTTTTCAAAGAATCACTTACCTATCCAACCTGTGTTATTTGGCATGCACAATATTGCCGTTTTTCTAAATACTAAACTCGGAGTCAAAAACTCCGCGCCAAATTTTTAACTTTTTGCAGAGAATTGCGGTCTAATTTCAGTATAGTTTGCAAGTGTTTTGTCGCCATTACTATGCGCGCCTTTCTAGGTAAGTCAAATTGGGTCAAGCATCGTGAAAATAATTATCTTGCAGCTACAAATGCGTTCATTCAAAGTCAGGGGTTAGTTTCGAGTTCAGAGACAAGCGTTCTTGACTTTTTTAATAATGTAAGAAGCGCTAACATGAAAATAGATTGATCAGAGAAAAACGGCGTAGAATGAATTGTCGAAGTGGTTAAAATAGTTGCTTTAACTCTCGGTGTGGGTTGAGAATTTTGATGTGACTTCCTTCGGCAGCGGTCCCTGTCCGGGACGAGAGACAGCAAATACATTTCATCAAACCTGTTCTGATTCTCTGTCAGGTCTGAGACACTATGTCAGAAAGGAATTGGAAAATTACGTAACGAAATTCGCTCATCTCTCTCTTTGCACAGATAAAACAGAGTTGACGAAACTGATAGGCGAGAATTTTTCGATCAGTGATAAACAATCGGAATTATTTGAAACAAAGCGAGGAATGCGGTTTGTAAAGTTCGCAGTTGGCATTCCACAGGTTCGTAAACATGTTGCAAGAAATAATGAAATTCTGTACAATTCGAAAAGTGTAATTGTAAAATTTGAACCAATGGTGTGCGGAAATGATTTTTTAAAGAATTTCAGCAATTGAGCGAAAATTCCATTTCAAAATTTACAGAAAAGAAAGCAATGGATATGACTTCTTTCAATTTCTTGGTAACGATGCGAAAAATACTAAAAAATGAACAGAAGCATATTTTCTACATATCCCCGATTGTGACTTAGGAAATTCGACTATTTTCATTTGAAACTATCGTTTGAATGACTTTGATAAGCGGATTTATCAAATTGAGATTTGAAGCACCAAAATACGCAATCACACAGATTCATTGTTTGGCCAACTTCGAATTAGGGTCATCGGGCACTTGATTTCGCACTTGTGATTACAGTAAATTTGACCATAAAGAGTACAAGGTATTCGGTAAATTTATATTGTGTGTTCAGAAAACGAGATCTGATGATTAGGCAACCTGGGTAAATTTGTGATAAGAGGGCCTTGGTATTTGGAATAAATAAATTCGATTTTGTGATGCGAAGAAATTTTGTGAAACTTTTCGTATGAAGCCTTACGAAATAGTGACATTGAAGTTGAAGAATGGTAAAACTGCATGAGACTGAAAAGTTGTCATTTCCGAACTTGATCTACAAAATTTCTATTCCAGACATAACTACTTTCCAGACTGGCACTGATGATTAGAATAAGACCTAGGAAAATCGAGTCAGTTACAGATCGACGTGCATCAGTTTTAGACGAATGACAGAACTGCAAGTAGATCGAGATCATTGATAGAATCTTCGAAATTCGCGGTTTCTGCGCAAACTCCGTAGACGAAAAGGTGTGTTCAATAAGAAGAAATAAAGAGTAGCCTCTTTTGTCGATTTTCTTCTACGATTTTCCAACTCTTCAATGCCATCTATGGTTTTTACTTTCCTTCTTTTCCACTTTCTCTAAACGTCTCTGGGGAAGGACTCCAGGTTCAGAGCGATTTTTCTTTCCTCAAATCGAATTCTCACGTTATTTTCTCGTACGAAACCGGTGGCATTTCCGTCAGTGGTCAGTTTTTCATTGAATAGTTTGATATATGTCAACAAACGGCTTAAATGAAGAATCTCGCTCTCATAGAAATTCGACCTTCAAAAGAAAAGGATGAAGTAACATGAAGAAAACCGATGAATAGATGATCTTTTCCAGAAAACAAAAACAAAAATTTTATTAGATTGTAGTGTTGCCATTAAAATATACCGAGATTTTAAAAAGAATAGCAAATTCATCTACTGAAACTAAGAACTCCTTGGAAGTTTACAGCCCCAATCGACATGTCGCTGCGATCTTCAGGTTGTCCGTCTTCGGGAACGGTTTTCCTGAGCATCTGGAAATTAGTTTGTCGATTAGAAATTTGACGACAGCATTTAGGAGTTTCGTTAGATAGATCTTCTTCATACCATTGTTTTGATTGATATGGTAAATTATCAATGTTCCAATATTTCGAAGAAAAAAAAATCCTATCTTACTGGCATTTGTATCCGTTCTTGCAGTCGTCGGAGTTCTGTCGCTTGCATTCACCGCCCATCATGCCCTTGCAGTTTCGGCAATAATCGGAGCAATCCTTCCATTTGACTCCTGAACAAGTTCAATTCGTTTTCCGAAATGAGTTGTTCTTTGAACTCTTCACGATTCATCAAATTTTTCAAATCCTTGAAGATATTTATCACATGAAGAGAGAGTCGTCAGGTCCTAATTTTTTGCCCGAACTCAGAAGATAGATAAGGTGCTCAGTTTGGCACACTACAAATCCTTTGGTGCAGTTTTTCTTTGCTATTTGAGAAAACAAGACCTATTAATTGATTTCTGCTAGAAGTGCCATTGACAGTAGGTCGTAAATAACTGACACAGTGATAAGAGGATTAACATTGAAGCCCATGAGCCTCTTGAATTAGTAAGACTTGTTAATAAAGGTGTCCTTACAATCCACATACGATCCTATAAAAGCTCGAGCATCTTTTCAGAATAACGAAGTGCATGACTGCAGATCAATATGTTACCCCCACGTGAATCCACAGTTTGAACGCCGAGTTGAAGATTTGGAAAACTTAATGCATTTGACCTAACCTGTAACAGCTTCCTCCTGTGGCACACAGACGTTTTGAAGATTGTAGCATCGGCTGGATTTGTGCAGACTGCTGGTAGCGCATTGCGAAAGGAAAATGAACAGGGAAAGAAGCACGAGCAGCTTGATCATCTTCTACTGAAATTCGTGAATAAATCGACAACCAACCAAAATTTAATTTAACTCAAGCTTCAACTTCAACCGAATTTCCCTCCATTTTCCCACAAATTGTAACTTTTTTTCGAGCTTCTCAGAATCTCTCCGTTTTCAATACTTTCTATTCTACGCTGTCCAAGCACGTAATGCAAAGAAGCGTGCATCTCCCCTCATAGCAACTGGTGTAGTGGATAGCGAGTTGGATTTTTGCTCCTTCTTGGGCGACGAGAGGAATCGCCAGTTGAAAAAAACGCAGAGAAGCTCGATGAAAATTGTTATTTGTAGGAAAAACGGGAATACTTCGAATTGATCTAATTCAGTGCGATTGATGCTAGAAATCGAGATGGCTTTATTCCAGATGAAGTAAAAATTGTTTACTAATTCAACCAACAAAGTTTATCTGATAAGACAAATGGAACTGAACCGAAATAAACTCTGCTTTGATATGTGAGGATAGGAAAGATCATTCGGCGATAGAGCTTTGAGAGATAAAGAACACTGGATGATTTATTTCCGGTGCAAGTTTTCCGAACTCGAAGATTTCGATTTGCTCTGAGTGATCGGTCAGCTGTCGGAAAACGCGATAAACAAGCAACTAAACACAGAATTCGAACAATCGAAATTGTGCTGAGCAGTGCCGAAGAATTCGTTATGAAATCGTGAAAAGTGAGACGTTATCGAGGTAAACAAGCAGTACAAATGAATATAGAGTGATTCATCGTAAAATTGCTAGTTTCCATTTTTCAGCATATCGTATAATGAGGATTGAAGACCTGAGATCCGCGGCCTCATGTTCTTTATGACTAGGCCTTGGTCCCGTTCATCTACAACCTTGTTGCGGCGTTGTGCGTCGTTCACAATCACGCAAATGTTGGTCATTGTTTTGGCAACTGAGCGCGATCATTCCTCATTTTCGCTTTCTTTTGTACACTCATCAGATCTAGGGAGCACTTTCGTCAGACGAAAAAAATCTACGGGGGGTAGGTCGCAAACTTGAACGTTTACGTTATTGATTGATTAGAAATACAAAATTCTTAAGAAAATATATAGGGGTAGGTCGCAAGGAGTTTCTGACGATCGTCCTCCCTAGGTCTGACACTCTTTCATTTTCTTCGACTCCCTTTCTTCGGGAATAAACGTAGGACGTCTCGAAAGCATAAGTTCATAAGGCCGTGGATCTGAGAATTGTATCTTCAAAATTCCGAATTTCATCAGTGAAACTGTTCATTTTCGTACTGATTTTACATTTTTTCTCTAAATTTGGCCTAAAATTTTATTCTTCTTTAACTTTCCTCGTCTGATTTCAAAATTTTCATTATCTCCGTCTTTTCTACTGCCACCCTTCCAATTCATTGGCCGAGTAGTGTCCTTGGCTTTCTTTCTCTCTCTCTCTTTCCCTCTCGTTATATTTATCGATTCAGGGAGCCAACGGCAACCTACGAAATATCATTGAGAAATGAGATAGCGAAAAGATAAGAGAGAACTGCTTAGCCGTTCATTTTTCTCGTCTTTCTAATTTTTCAAACTATTTCTGGGGCTTCTATTTCTCTAGCCGTTCTTTACTAATATTTATCTCCTCTAAACTATTTTTGCCTTTTCTCCTTCTCTACTTTGCATTATTCGCTATTTTCCTGCCGACTTTTCTCTTTCCTATTCACTTCCAAGACTATCCCTCGGCTTTCTGTTTCTCTAATTTTTCTATGCTATTCTTCCTGTCTAACTTCTCTTCCCTCTCCCATAATCATGTTGTCTTTCTACTTGCTCAACCTTTTTCTTCTTTTTCCGCACTCTATCTCATTACAGTTCTTTAAAAATCATCCTTTCTTCTTTCCCCCTTATTTTTTCTTCCCGAACCGCTCCCAACACGCGTCGCGCTCGGCCTTTCTTTTCAAACCCCCACCTTTTAAATTTTCGCTCCATTCCAAATCAATTTCCAGCGATCAAACATCGAATTTCCAAACTTTTCCTCGAAATTTTCTCCTTCAATAAGTCGCACATAAAATCTGCTGGCACTGCAGAACCACCTTGTTTATTCGCTTTTCAAAACCTTGCATTATCGATTTTCTTCTCGCTTCCATTTTGGAAATTTTAGGATTTTGTCTGTTTTACAAAGTTCTGCTGATGTACAATGTATTGATTTATCGATCGATCTTTCGCTTATCATTATGGATTTTTTTCTTGGATTATTAGTTTTTTTTTCCAGAACCACTTGCAAATCATGGGTGTCGATATCGAGACGGTCCAGGCTGGCGACGGAGCGACTTTCCCGAAAAGCGGCCAGACGGTGACGTGCCACTACGTGCTCACCCTGCCCGACGGAAAGAAGGTGGGAAGATTTGTGAATTAAACTAATTTACAGGACTCCTAGAAAATGTCGATTTTTTTTTTTTTTTTAAAAAGCATCTCAGGTCGACTCGAGCCGCGACCGAGGACAGCCATTCAAGTTCAAGATCGGCAAGGGCGAGGTTATCAAGGGGTACGAGTTTTGCAAGTTTCATTGAACTATCTCAAATTAATGAAACATTCGACTTCCTTACTGAAATTTCATTCATGTGACAAGTTCATATTTTTGCAAAAAAAAAAAAAACTTGATTTTTTCTCTGGATTTTAAAATAAAAAATAGAGGTAGACTTGGTATAAAAAGATAGTTTTAGCTGGGACCAAGGCGTCGCTCAGATGTCGGTGGGTCAGCGCGCGAAGCTGACGATTTCGCCCGATCTTGGCTATGGCGCCCGCGGAGTCCCTCCTCAGATTCCCCCCAACGCGACGCTCATCTTCGACGTCGAACTCCTCGGAACTGCCTGAACGCACTAAGCAGGAGAAGCCCAAATATCGTGAGTGCCCTCTTTTTCACTCGAAATTAAAAAAAAAATCTTGTTTAAAAAATTAAAAGACCTTAATTTTTATCTTTCTGGAAATTAAAAAATAATAATAATGTTAGAATCCTCGAAATTCAGGACAAAATCCTCGTAGTTTCATCGACAATTCGTCTGCATCAGACTCTGTTACCCTTTTCTATGGTTTTCTAAAAAATTTAATTTTAGAATTCTAAAATTCTCATCTTTTTTTTTTCTTATTTATTCTTCGTTGTTTTCTACATTTTGTTGATGCTCATTTAGCACCATTTCTCGTTTGAAGATCTTTTGAAAAATCAACTTTTAGATTATCATTTTTAGATAAATTATTTTCTTTTACCAATATCTGTGTTTTAGCCACAGGAAATAAAGTTTTTAGGAAAATGAAGTTAGAAAATCTGAGTTTAGAACAAAGAACTTAAAAACAAGGCGGAAATTAATTGAAATTTTTATTCTAGATACACTACAATAACTAGAATAAAGTATATTATAAAAACTACAGAAAATAATCGAAAAATGTTCAAACCAACATAATTTACCGAGTTTTTGGAAAGCGAGTTTATTTCACATGCTTCTATTTTTCATGCAAGCTTCGTTGACATTTTGGACCTTCGAAAAATGCCCTGCTTTGGATTATTTTCGGCGATTCAAAAGATATCGATTTTCCGACACAATGAGTCATAGTTTTCGAGTCAAACATGCAGCAAAAAGAGCTGATCGAAACACGGCTATATTCTATTCACAATTCGATTTCGGCCGCGACCAGAGCGAACAACCTTGAGAATCGCTAAAGATTCTTCGAGTTAGTATCTGATACACTAGCCGCCTTTTATACCATATTCTTTATCATAGAAGAGATTTTTAATGGAACATTTTATATGCCAGCCGGTTTTGATACTGTATCTTTCAACATAGAATTTTCAAATGTTCCCCGAAAAACCAGTATCCGATAATATTGATCGTGTGGTTTGCGCGAGGAAAGAGTTTATTCGAAGAACGAAAAAGATGGAAATTTTCGCGATTTTTAGAGAAGTAAAGTAAAGAGAGAAATAACTTTCGTCAGAGAAGTGAGGGTAATGAAACTTCGAATCAAAATGAAGTGAACCGAAACGTTTTGATGAAGGTCATCATCTGAGTTAGGTTTTATTTATTGCCTCTTTGTCCTAACTTTTTTCCTTTTCTTTAATTCGGCAAATTAAATTTCCTTTATCTTTTATCATTTTTATCTTTCGTTCTAGAATTTTATTTTCAACGAACTTATTGTTTTCCTTTCAATATTTTTAATTTTATCTTCTATTGGAATTTTATCTTCAGAAAAAAGCGTTTATTGCACAGTTTTCACCGGAAACGTTCTCCCTTTTCCTATCTTTCGAATTCGAATTTGCCTTTCCACTCATGAAAAATCGATCGATCGTATAAAATGGCGACTTTCCAGTGTTCAACTGGTGATTTGGTTGATTTTTTTTTCTCGAAATTTAGCCTTTTTGACTGTAGTTTGATTTGATTCGATGTTTAACCTTGACATTGAAAATCGAAAAACAACTGATAGATGATAATGGTAATCAAAGTTGACAATTTGATAGCCGCTTATCATTAGTTCTGGATAGCAAAGTATTTTAGTATCTTCTTGTTTGGGCCATAAATGTTTTGAGTTAACTCAAATTGGTTAGAACGACTTGAAAATATTGCTTTGGACTAGGCTAGACAAAATATTATCTTCGTTGCAAGCTAAACCAAAAAAAAACTTTGACTAAGTACTTTTCCAAATGAAGATTTTAAACAATCTCCATCATTTAAACGAAAAATTGTCTATCTTTTTGTTGATATATGAATAATGTTCGATTTCACTCATTCGAATCTTTTCCATTTCATTTTTCTCTTTGGCTCTCGACCTGACACATGTCTATTTATCACTTTATCGAGGTTCTTCCGCTATTTTTGTCTGACAAAGTGATGAGTCTTATTTATTTCGATTCGCAATCCACACGTATCTTATTTTTGAAGAAAATCCATATTCTTCATAATTTTTTTCTTTTTAAATTCAGCCAAATCTAATGACTAATTAGGATAAATTTAGCATGTTTTGAAGTTCTAGAAGAGTATCTGTTTGAACATCTGTTAGTTTAGGTCTAGGCTATCCTTTCCGAAACTGGGATATAAATTTGACAATATTTCGAAAATCTTATTTTGTGGAAATCATTTGACATCCAAATTTGTTTCCTTTGTCCAAATTAGATCTGATTTGAAATTCAAGCGATGCGTATTGTTGACACGTGCGTTTCGCCAATAGCCATATGGGCCATTTACAATTCAGCACATCCAACCGACTATGTGCTCCTCGCATTCGACTCTTTACACCTCACTTTAGCTTTGACTAACCGGCTTGCGAACATTTTGTATAAATTCAGTTTTATTTATTTGACAATAATAACTCGGAAGAGTTTGAATTCGTGAACGTGATTCGAATTATTCACCATGTTCAAGGATATCTAGCTGACAACGTTCTCCCTTGCATTCGACTCTTTACTCTCACTCTTCGCTTTAGCTTTGAATGACTAGCGATTATTTTACATACATTTAGATACGCTTCATTTAATAACATTTACTTCGATTGTCTTTATTAATGATGCTTGTCGAATGAGCTTTGAAGCACTGCTGATTATTTTCAAAGTGGCAGATAATCACCTCAAATCATTCAAGTCCCAATTGTTTCTTTCCTCATATTTCCTTTGAATCCGTTTCCATTTCCTAAATGTGCTTTGAATGATTCAAGGTCGATCTTCATGAAGCTAAATCATCACTTTCTCATCATCTCATTCTTGACACCTACTTCTTGAAATGATCCTCAAGTCAAAGAACTTCTTCATCACTTGAAATCCCATGACTTTAACGCATTCTAATGATGTATGATTTCATCGAGATTTTCACTGTATTTATTATTGTTTCATCAATCATGCGGTTTTCGGATGATCATAACTCTGATGCTATCAATGTTTTGTGCGATGCGCATCCTTAAAAATTGCCAATTTCTGTCACACTTCTCGATTTTCTACACAAAGTCTGAACAACCTGTTTTCTCCCATCTGCCAACTTTTTCCCTCGCTTTTTTGCCTTTTATAATGCGAATTTCAAATTACCAAACGATACTATTTCCACCCATTTCCTTCATTTTCTTAGTCTCTCTCACTCATTTTACTGCATTTCGTTCTGCCGAAAGTGACTAATCCAATTTCGATTTAGGCATTTCAAATCGAAGAATTTGTCGATTTTTGCTAATTTCCGAACTTTGTTTTAGAAATTATGACAAGAGCTTGTTTAGTGATTTCTTATCAATTCTTCTAATCGGATCTTTCTTCTCTCAAATTTTGAGCTAATACAATAGCGATTGTAAATTAAAATCTTCCACTTCATTATGATAGCTTGATTATCCTAAAAAAATTAAGAATAAGTAAATAACGGCAAACTTTTCGATGCTTCCTTCTCATAAACATGCCAAATGATAGTATTTTATCGAACAAAAATACCCTTCCTCAAGGCCAATCTCATTCTGTGCTCATGTTTGGCTATTTGGTTAGACCCCGGAAAAGAATGAGGAAGGAAGGTGTGAGAGAGGACACGACCCCACCATTATTTCCACCCTTTGCACTGTCATCCGTCATTTTGTAACCTTGCGGTACAACTCTAGAAATGCGTTCCTTGTGCTATATCGATTTCCTCCGAATTTTTACACAACCCGCAAACTCTTGAATGCTAACCATCTGTGTTCCTATGAAGATCTTTGAAATACATCGATTCCTCACATAGTCCAATCGTTAACTTTGGATCTTCAATCAAACTCTAACTCTAAACATCTTCAGGAGCTACAGATTTATACTCTCATATGTACCGTTCTCACGTATCTGAACTCCCAATTGATTTCACGAAATATCGAAATTCAGCACTTTAAACCCATTAAAATTGGGCTGATTCATCGATCTTTTTTCACTCACTTTAGGATCATCCAGTAAGAGTATCTGCGTAGCCTTGACTTTCTCTAAAAGAGTATGAATCACGAAATCTTTTCATTAAAAATCACGTATTTCAATTTTCGGTGTTTCTCCTATCCAGATCATAGTGGATATTTTCCACCCATCGATGATCTCCTCGTGTATCGATTGGATTTGACATTTGACTGCACACTGCGGCAGCCGTCCACTGCAGGGATTGCACAAAACAAAACCACGAGGATTTTGCATCCCTCTACTCCCTGTTCCCTACTTACTCTATTCTCTGCATCTTTATAAATATTCTAGCTTCGATGCTTAATTTCCTCATTTAGAAAACGATGTTTTGAACTAAATTTGGTATAAAAATAATCCCCGAAAAGTTGCGATCACTTTGACACCGAATTTGACCTATTCTGCTGTGTATGATCTGATCCGTGAGAACTAAGCCTTCAAATTTGGCTAGCTATGCAATGACCCCTTTCCAAAGAACTCTTCTGCTCGATCTCTGACTCTCCAACACCCCTACCTTTTCCTTTCCAGCTTTATTCCCATCATCCCCCTAATCAGATTTCTTCTCAAGATATTCTTGCCGTCAAACCTTCGACTACTCTATTTTCATACTCCTTGTCTCTTCAGATTTCGATTTTTCTGCAGGATTCACTCACATTTCGCAATTCCATAAACTTTTCCTTTTTCCTGCTTTCAAAACGAATCAATCAAACTTCATCAAGCAGCCGCCCTGCAAAAGTGATCGTTGAAATGAGATATGCGAGGTTTTCCTAAAGTTTTTTTTCTCGAAAAATTGACCCCATAAAGATCACTTCCTGGCACTTTTATTGTTGCACATGAGTTTCGTAGAATAGTTCGAAAGTAGTCCTGCATCATCACTGAGATCTTAATGCGTTTATCAACCGTTCGAATATTTTTCATAAATTTGAAAATTTTCATGTGAGCTGAGGATCATTTGTTATATCTTATCGTGACTACCATCCAAATACCTCGGAGAAATTTCAAAAGCTATGAACTTCAGGGTCCACAACATCGCAACCATGTACACTTTGCTGCTGATTGCCACCGCGATTCCCGCCATTTCGGCGCTCCGATGGGGTCATTGGTATGACGAGGTGAATTGATTTGGGAATTGTCAACAGGAACAAATTATGGAGAGAAATTCGAGAATATTTCGACTCATTGATTTATTGCTTGAGAACAAGAATTGATGATCGAAAACTTGTTTTCTTAATGAGCACCTGAACATGGTCAAGGGTAGGAAGATGAAATGAAGTTGAAATCTCTCTCCTGATCCGACCCTCACCCAAGAGAAGAACCTTGAACACTATTAGGCTTTTCTAAACCGCAAATTTTGGCCGATCAACCATCGAACTGATTCCTGAAACAATTGAGTCTGTGTTCAGAGCAGCCCGATTTGCGTCGGAACCAAGTGCCCCTCAGCGAATCCATTCACTTACTCCTACTGCTGTGGAACACTGCTCAATGACTGCTGCATCTGGATTCAGGTAGGACTTTTAAAACCAGGACTTTACTAGAAAAATAGCACTTTTCAATTAATAAAACTACTATTCTCGTCACTAAAAGTATCAATAAGTTCAAGAATTTGGCCCCCTGTATTTACAGACGAATAACAGACACAGACGGCTGTATTTATAGACGGATTTTTTTTCTTCTCATTTCTCCGCTTTCTTACATTCTCTACTCTCCATGTCCATCTGTAAATACAGAGAGCCCAAAAATGTTAATTTGACTCTCGCCTCAGACTTGCAATTGATTTGAATTGAAACAGCTTATTTTTAAAATAACGATGAAAAATTAGTAATAATTCTTTATAGAACAACCTAAAACTTCTAATTTTGCTAACAGACTGGTAAAAGTTGTTTTCAACGTTCATAATTTCAGGGTTGGGTGGAGTTGTGCTTGATAGTAATCGCGATCCTCTCTGTCATCTCGTTCATCCTGTCCATCCTCCGATGTCTTTTCTGCAGTCGATAGATCGGTCAATTACGGTCACTTATTCTAATTTAAAAATTTTTTGTAAACTTTCTACTATCTATCGAGTCTTGTGTATTTGAAGGTTTATAGAAATTTTTGAAACTTCAAGATCAGAAATCTGATAGAGTTCAGAATTGCATCAATAATTTTTTCGTGAGCCTTCTTTTCTATGATTCTTCACATCAACATTGCCAATCAAACTCACACTTTGCCTTGATTATATGAAGCGATAATTCATCAGAATCGACATATTCATTAATTATCTACTTACCGAAACTTGTTCCCATGCATTTTTATAGCGTAAAGTATTTCCTCATTTCACCGAACCAAAATTGATAAGTTCAGTTAATATCCTCTTTATTGTATCAAGTGCTCATAATATATAGAAAGTTTCGATTTATTAGATGTGTATACAATTGTTACTTGGCAAATAAATGATTAAAAATATTCAAAAAATCTAAAGAAACAAACTGAATTGATTGATTTGATAACTTTAAGTATTTTTGACTATATAGAAAGCGCAAGTCCCGCTCACTCTGTGAAGACAAGTCAAGGGAAGCGATTTCGCCAAAATTTTCAAAAATTCCTAGAATTTTTGCGAAACTATTCTTTCTTATTTTTCCCACTATTAGATATAAACCTAGGGAATAGTTTTACTTCCGAAATATGCCCCTAAACTTGACTTGAACCGGTCAAAACGTACAGTGAATATTTCAAATCGTTCGTTTGTGCCTCAAATATCTTCTGCATTTGCCAGAATATGTATTTTTGATGGAACATTTTTGTAAAAAGTAAAATATCAAAATCGCTACAAAGCCGTTTGACACTTGTTTTATCACAAGCAGGAATGTACGAACCCAGATCCGGGTCCGTGTTGAGAAAATTTTCGAAATCACAATTCCGTCTCACCCATGGCCCTAGGTTCATCCATCACACACCATATCGGGTATTTCTGGGATAAAAATGTTGCCCCGATTTGTACATAGTAAAAATTGGTATTGAAAACACGAGTATTATTTTCGAAATTTTATTCAATAGAAACTCAAAAATAATAAACGAAAGGAAAATCGTAAAAGGACCCTGTTGATGGAGCTTAAAGCAGACCCGCCTAAAGAGCGACCGTTGTTCAAATCGTTTCGCCGAAACTGAAGGCACAAGAAATATTTTGAGAAATAGTGAAAATCTATGGGGAAATGGAAATTAACGATTTTCGGCATGTTAAAAATGAAAATTTGCTAAAGTGCGCTTCAATCCACTATATCATAGATTTTGGTTAGGGCTAGTTTTTTTCCGAAATTTTCATTTTTAACTGATAACTCACTTCTAAACTTGTAGAAAATCATAATCAATCGTAGAAATTAGAGCAAAAAGTAAATCAATAGTTGGTCAATAGATTAGAATTGCAATAATAAGATTTTCAAAAAGAAGAAAAACAAAGTGATTGAAACTGGAAGCTCTCAGTCAATAATTAACTTCATGGACATTTGAAAAATAAAAGAATTTGAAATTGCATTGAAAATACATTCTAAACAACAAAATATAAATAATAGCAATGAAAATCACTAAACGAGCAAACATTGTCAGCAATTTCATTGTCGAAAAAACGTATCACAATTGAAGTGGAGCAATTTTTGAAATTTGGTCAATGAATAGAAGAAAGAATGTCATAAAATTTGAAGAAAAGAATAGAGGCGTGAGCTTCCTGTATTTATAGACGGATGACATACACAGACGGATAGTGAGAGTAGGGAATATAGGAAAAGCGGAGAAATGAGAAAAGAGCCGTCTGTAAATACAGGAGGCAGAATATTTGGGCTGCAAACATCGAGCAATTGTTCCAAACTTTATCACGAATTTTGTCCACTTTTACAATGAACACGATGTTGAGTTTGAGTTTAATTCAGGAATGTACGGGGTTATTAGACAATTTTGAACTAGAATTTATTGAGTTCGTACTTTCCCGACTATCTTGCATGAAAAGTTGCAAGCTTCAAATTGCCGTGGATGAGTCGTCGCTTTTCTCTTCGATTACCAACCGCTCTCGTCTCGATTTATCCGACCCAGAAGACTTACTCGTGTCTGATCTCGCTGTGTCAATGATCGAACTGAGACCGGGTCGGAACCGCTCCCTCGAGCTACTTGTGTCATCCGCGTCGAAGAACTGGCGGAATGTGAACTCGTAAAATGCCGGGTTCTGTCCGGCCTTGCCCATCGTTTCGAATGTCTCTTCCCACTGAAATCAGTAGGTTCGAATTGAGTATGAATCTTTCGACGATTCGAAAAAGATGATTTGTAGGAGTAGAATAGAAAAAGAGATGAACTTTAAAAATACTTGAATCTGAAGGATAGGTTTGGTTAGAAAAGAATTTAACCATGCATAGAAGCCACTCCAGAAACGTTTACTTTTTTCGACCTCTTCGTTTCGAATGCTCTTTCGCTTCTACTGACCAAGCTCATAACGCAAAAATGCGAGTCTCCTCTCATGGGAATATGCTGCAGTGGGTAGCGAGTTTGATTTTTGCCCTTATCCCGGACGATAGGCTAGAGATTTTTAGAAAGTAAACGTTTCTGGGAAAGCCAAAGTAGCCAAGAAGTCACATTTTTATCGAATTCGAATTTAAGTTCTTAACATACCGTAAATTGATCGAAATTCGATGTGTCCGTAGGATGCTTGACAGTTGGCTTATATGGTGCTGGAGAATCTCGGATGGTGTTGAAGTCGATGTCCTAAATTGTTTAGCTTAAGGTTTGAAAAAGAAAGTTTCTCCTACCTTGAACCACGGATGCTTCTTGACTTCATTTGGTCCTTTCTTGCCAAGTCGGTGTTCAGTGTCACAGATCAACCTCCGAATAATGTCGATGCATTCTCGTTTTAGCCGACCACCTCCAGCTCGTTCCGAAGTGTCCAAGCACCTATTCCAGTTCAGGATCTGAAACGTGTTCATTTTCCTGTGTTGATTTTGATGAAGTTCGTACTTTATCCCTGGTTTCATCGGGGTTGTCCGTCATCGACAAGAATGGGGGACGACCGAATACCATCTCATACAGGATTACGCCGACTGACCACCAATCGCAGAGCTTCGTGTGGCCTGCAGCATTAAAACACCTAATGAAGACAATTTTATCCATACCCTGCTTCAGAATGACTTCAGGAGCCATGTAGTTGCCGGTACCAACCACGGAAAGTGACTTGTCACGCTTCCTTTGCTGCCGAGAATGCAGGATCTTGTAATTCTGATCCTGCTGCGGCATGTTGGCCATTTGAGCGAATGAATCGACTCGTTGATGCACAGCACCAGATTCGTCGGGGTAGTACCTGAATTGCCCGATCATTGAATTTATTTTCTAATAAGTTTCCCTACTCTCGATTATGAGTCCATCGAAGTCCCGTGCAGAGCCCGAAATCAGTCAATTTTATATGACCTTGCTGGTCAATGAGGATGTTGTCCGGCTTGATGTCACGATGAATGAACCCCAGAGAATGAACGTACTCGAGTGCACAAGTCAGTTCAGCGGTGTAGAATCTGGAACCTTCTGGCTTAAAACGTGGATTTTGAAGATTGGCTACTTCGCCAGATCCTCTTTGAAAATGCCCATATTGATCAGAAGCTGCATCAGGTCGCCGCCGGGAACGTATTCCATTATGAAGTAGAGATGGCGTTCGTCTTGGAATGAGAAATAGAGGCGAACGATCCACTTCGAATCAGCTTCAGCCAGAATGTCTCGCTCTGCTTTGACGTGAGCATGCTGCAATTTTTATACTTGAAGATTTTCAAATCAGTACAAGTCTTTGTATAATGAAAAATGGGTTCTTTTTTCTTTGTACTCCAAACTTGAAACTTTGCTAAACTTTGATTCGCATTTCATGAATTCCTACCTGTTGCTTCTTGATGACATCCTTCTTGTTCAGCGTCTTCATTGCGTACGGTTTTCCAGTATCTTTCTGAAGAAAGAACAATGTTGAAGACCTTCAGAATTGATCAAATCCCCCACCTTCTTAACGAGCGAAACCTTTCCGAAAGCTCCGATTCCTATGCCAGCGATCACCTCGAACATCTCTCTCGACAATCTCTGCCTTTTCAATCGCATGTACTGGTTTTCTTTGTTGTGAAGCAGCTGAAGGAACTTTTGCTTCATTTGATCGCCCATTTTGATCTCGGACATCTCTCGTTGTAACTAAAGTTTAGACTTGAAGATTTTTGGCTATTGATCGGAAGGGCACCTGTCTATGACGCCGTTCTCGTTCTTTGTACTGTATCAGCAATCGCTCGACGTGTTGCTCCATGTAGAACTTGAACATTGGTGCTTGGATTGGGGATATGCACTGAAAATGTCTTGATCATCATCGATTTTTTTCCCAGAATGAACCTACATTTTCATACTTCTTATCATCCAATCGTGTCTTGATCGTATCTGGTAACGGCGATGAGCAGCGTCGGATTGATCCTCTGGATTACAAGATTTTTCTTTTCCAAAGGTTTCTCGATTTCTTACTTTTGCGTTACTGGTTGATGATTTGAACTTGACGCAGAACTTGTCGTTGTGGTGTTACTACCCCGTTTCTGTTGAGCATGCCTTGATGAAGGTGAGTGGTCTCTCGACGTAATGACTCGATTCGGATTCTGATGGTGCGACGAAGAGGCAGTGGATGATGACAGAGACGATGTCATCATGTACGACGACGAGGAAGAAGTGACGGAGTTAAGCAGTGGAGAATTCTGCTGTCCGATGGCTTGAACGTAACTCGGGGGAGTTGCTGATGTCGAAGGTCTTATTCCAAAGGCAGCAGCTGCGGCAGCGGCCCGTTCTTGATGCTGACGAAGTAGAGCCTGCATATCACGGGAAGTCGATGGTCGAAGCTGAAACTTTGCCTTTTATATAGCTTTGAAGAAATATCCCGAAAGCTGCCCAAATCTATAAAGCCGATGAATGAAAGAGACGAACAGAGGAAATAATCTCTTGATTTTTCGAAGAATCATGATTCACGAATTTTCAAATTATACAGAGGATAAAGATGCGCCTGATGGAATTCGATAAATCGATTGCAGGGGAATGAAAGCCCGATAGTTCATGCTAACGATAGCCCGAATGGTAAGATCATGCTACGAAATGGAATGCTCCCAAGCTATCTAAATTGTCCTACATCTCCAATGTTGGATTCTGATAGTTGTTTTGAAGAGTACGACCAAGTTTGTTTGGTGGTTACAAATGAAAACTAGAAAATTCGTTAGTGAAAAGTCGAGGTTTTCAAAAGTTACCTCATCTTCATAGTTCATCGTCACTCGTTCATCTTCTGGATAGTTTAGCCTCATATTTTGCATTTCCTGGATCATACTTGGCATAGCGAATCGATCAATGGGATTTCCGTCT
This sequence comes from Diploscapter coronatus, assembly GCA_964036155.1. NCBI lineage: Eukaryota > Metazoa > Nematoda > Chromadorea > Rhabditida > Rhabditidae > Diploscapter > Diploscapter coronatus. The sequence goes on from OZ038423.1 coordinate 9,688,963, forward strand.
CTGTCCATTTCCAGTAGATAATTTCGTCCGTTCCCCTGAAGAATAACTATTTGAGTTGTGCGGACAGACAGTTTCCCTACCCGAGTTTGCGGCGTAACGTTGATGTTCACAACGCTCTTGGGCACTCCAGCGAAGTTCTTCATCACGCCTGGAGGAGGCACTGATGAGTGAGCTTGACTGGCATTGTACGATGGAGGACTCGGCATGTATCCTAAATATCACCAAGTAGAAAAGTCCACGTCAGAAAAATTACCAGAAGTTGTGGCTCGAGGCTGACCGCCCATTGAAGCTAGCGACGAACTATTTGATCCAGTAGCCATCCTGGTAACCCCAAGAGGCGCAGAAACTGAGCCCTCAGTTGGTGTCTTGTAGAAGTCTCGAATCAAATAGCCACCGGTTCTAAAATTCGAAATGCTCAAAGAAATCCACTACTGTCAAGCGGTACATACCCTCCTCCTTGGTCTATAATGATGCTAGGCCGAGGTTGTTGTCTCATCTGTTGGGAGTGCATGTCCATCTTTTGATGAGGAGACGTGGTCAGTTTGATATGACTCGTTTGGTAGTCACCAGTTAGAGGCGTGTGTTGCCTAGCGGACGAAGGTGAAGCCGAACTCGCCACGCTATAGGATGGTGGATGGCCTCGCTAGAAATAAAGTTATATTGAGACTAATAAAAACGAGTAGTTACCATTCCCCCGTAGGACGGTGAAGGCATTTGAGGCGGTAGTGGAGAGTTTGATCGAGATGATCCGCTGTCTTCATAATTGATGGTCGTCCCTACTGTTACTGGATGCAACGCACTATTTCCGTTGCCGTTATTCGTTACTGACTAAAGAGTTTATCGAAGTTGATTTCCTGCAGATTTTTGAATGACTTGCCCTATGGCCATTGACATGAGCTGATGAAGACGACGACGACGCCATCTGCCTTTGTTGTTGTATGCTCGCTGATGACGGCGAAGGTTGATCTGGATCGACATACCTGGGAGGAGGAGGAGGGTTGCTCTGAATTAAGATAATCTTTGACCAAACTATCCGAAAGACTTTTTACATTTGCATTTTTACTACTGGAAGGCGCACTGAGCTGCTTCAGAAAGTTAGCGGCTGCTTCAACACTTTCATAGTGAACCTTCTTCAGAGCATATGCGGCTGATTCCTGAAAAAATACGTTTGTTGAGAAACTGACGATAGCTTGAAATTGTCGCAACATCACAACTTTGCGACCGGAATGAGTTCATAGGAAACGGTCATTGCGCACAAAAGATTTTTGTGCGCAACGACATACACCTTTAGTTCATGACGAAAGTTTTCCCAGCAGCTTCACGATCAACGCAAGCTATTTACGCCACGACATTTTCAAATAATCGTATCGATTACGAATTAACCTTGTCATAGCCCAACTTGGTAAGACTGTCGACCATATGGTTCTTCGTCTCCTGATGCTGTTGGGCTTGTCGATTCTGCAAGATATTTTATAGACATGAATGATGACTTTTTGTTTAACCTGGTTATGATCGCCATTCCCGTACGTCGTCCAGGGCTGCAAATCATTGCGGATCTGGGTTAGCTTGTCGCCATGCACGCCCGCTTTCACTTTCTGAAATATCTCAATTTTATTCCGATTTTAGGAACTTTATTTTGGGCAGAGTAGCTTGAACTTCATCTTTAACTTTACTTCATTCTCTCAGAAACTTTGCTCAATCCAGATTTAGATCATGGTCATTCGCCACAGAAACAGTACTGATCAAATAGTAATCATTCTCGGATCCCTCATTTGGTATTCGCCCGCATTTGAACGGCATTGGCGTAATCGCGTCCATTCCCCTTCCTTCATCCCCAATCGACTATGCAATCTGTGTGCAATGCGCGTCCTTCCGACGTTCCCTCTCCAACTATCACCCAAGGCCGACCTCTACTCTTTATGCCCATTTTACTCGCATTTTCTCACCATCCGTATTTTCTCTCTAAACGGAGATTCGTTTATCTCCAAAAATTCTGACCGAATAGAAGGAAAGAAGGCTTCGCCGACAATATCTTTTGTGGAAGCGATAAGATCGTTCAGATTCTTCTTTGCTTTGAAACCGAATGCCTTTACATCTTCTCCGAAGGATGAAATTCAAAATTCAAGAAAGTAACAGGAAGGAATATGGCATTTTTTCCCTATGTTTTTCTTATGTAAAAATTATGTCACTAATTCCTTGAACATCTTCGATCAAAACTTTCGATTGACAGTTCCTCAGGACCAGCAATTTTTCTATAAAAATATGATGTGATCGGATTAGTTCTGCGTGGTCGGAAGTCTTCATTTTTACTCCCCCACTCTAACAGCTAGTAAAAATTGTGCATTCCATTTCAATTGTTCACCATCGATAATCAGACTGACTTTTCTTTTCCTTGCATTTTTGTGCGTACAAACAGATTTGTAATGCCTTATCACGAGTGTGCTGCGGCTGTGTTCGTATGGGCATTTCTATTTATAGAATGACGGAGAAATAGAATGGGGAAAGAAACGATGGAATGCCATTCGTATTGGTGCATTGTTATTTCCGTTGGTAAATATGACTGAAAAGAGAAGGGTTTGCTTGTATTTTGGTTAACTGATCGAGAGAGATCTACTTTATCGCCAATTGGGGGTTAAGATTTTTTTTTTTAAATTGTCACAATTTTAGTACTTGCTCTCATATTTGTTGAAGATACGAGCGTAATAAGATGTGTAATTTCAGCCATACTTATTTGATTAAAATTCTTTTTCCTATCCAAAAATTATGCTCTCATCAAGAAATTTTATATGTGCCCAATCAATCGTAAGCGCCGGTATGCAGCCTTATTTCCGAATTTTATATCAAATTTTGAGTTTCGATTTCAATTGGGAATTTGAACCGTCCAGTTCTCTTTCCTTTCTCACCCTTCCCCAAGTCTGACGTGATTTGGACGAATTTGTCATCGCTCGCGCGTCTTATGAATGATAAACTTTATGCATAGAGAACGCAAATGATCAAATTTTAATATGCGAAAGTTGCAGTGATAAAGAATGTATGGGAATTTGTTACTGGAGAAGTTCAAAAATCATACAGTCATAAGAAAATCTGTAGAACTCATGCAGTGGACAATTCTCTATACAACACCAGGACATGACTTCTGACTGTCATATTCTGACACCAAAAAATTTCGATTCAGAAATGATTCTCATCAGGGTGCTCAAAGACTAAAATTTTAAAAACTCGAAGTCAAAGACAAAAACAAAACTTCGTCCAGCCCTGAGTCTCATCAGTGGTCACTTTAGTATGCAGGTCAAAAATTGACCAACCTTTCTGGGAACCGAATTTTTGAACACCTTGCATTACTCAACAGCAAGATCTTCAGGCTTGTTCAAATGACGTTCTTGTGAAGTAATATTGATATGTGTGTTTGTCTGCAAGATTGTGGCACGAAAAATAGTCTGACTCTTAGATTTCTAGACGAGATGAAAGTAGACAGAATCATTTCGGAGTTTTGAATTCGATTTGAGCTTCCTCTCCGTCTCTCGTCCTCAAAAGAATGCAGCTTTTGGGAGAAGACTAGAGATTCTTGCTTGTCATCGTAAAAGAGAAGAACAGCTCTGTTGACACAAGTTATGACCGCTGTATTCTGCTGACGTTTTTTCTCCTTGAGATTTCTCAAATGCCATTATCTTCGAGATTCATTTTATCTTTGATCTTATCATCGATCGGAAGTTTGGTGAAAATCTTCGGCCGATAGTTCATCCAGGATGATCCAATAAAATTTAATAATTTGGAAGTGTACCTTCTTCGTAATATTTTTGCACGAGAAAGAACACGTTCTCCTATGAAGGGATGTCTTTTCATGTTATACCATATGCTATGATACAGTAAAATTTGCATGTAGATGTAAAATCCAACTATGGCCCGTGTTCAGCAGATACGTCTACTCGGAAATCACTACGAACCTTGCACCGATGGCAGCACGAATTGAATCAGCACCGATGAGTCCAAGGTGATAGAAAATTTGAGAGCTTGAAAGTATCAGTCGCCTGGAACAGCTGACTTGATGCATCAAAGAGGCAGAGCGCTAAGAAATAGCACGGCTCAGAGAGATCAAAAAGATGTCAGAGATATTATAGCCGAAGGCCTACTTCGTTCCATATCATCCATAGGAGAATCTATCGATCCAACTGCAAAAAGCGATCGCGAACCGAGTGAAAGTCCTAGAGAAGATAAGGAATCAGTATGAGAGAAGCCCCGACAAGCAGAGGAATTCCCCACCGGCGATCTCCCGCACTGATTGCAGCAGAAGGCAGGCTGCAAAACAATACGCCTCAAGTAAGCAAAGCGAGAAGGTGAACGGGAAAAGACGCAGAACGGAAAAAAGCCGAGTAATTTTAGGAATTTTTCCGTGTTTCGGGAAGATCTTTGCTGATGCGGCGAGTTGTCGCACCACCGAAATGAAACACAGCGCATTCCACACGGCAAGAGTTCGGACAACACCCTCTAGTTTGCAGCGGCATTTTTCGAACGATGAATTTGAAGGATTCGAAATATTTCCGCATTTTTCAAGAGCGAAAATATTAAGATCTGCAGAATTCGTGTAAAAATCTATAAAAAAAAAACAAAAAAAAAAGAACAAAGCTGATCTTCATCACTGAAAACCGTGTTTGAATTTTACGGGGATAAAAGCTTATTCCAATTTCCTGATTCAAAATTGATCTTTCATTTTTCCCTGGATTCAGAATGTTATAATTTTGTCAGCATTTTTTTATACCAAACCTCGCTTTAGTTAGTTCAGATGCTCAGTTGCGATATGATGAATTTTCATTTCACTTATCGGCCAAAAATCAACCGTGCTGCAAAAAAATCCTCGAGAGAGAAAGTATGCGCAACCGAATCGAAACGTGGAATTCCGCGAATTCCGCTCGTCGAAATCATCGCCATGACACGAGGTTTTCTGGGTGCGCGGTGCGATTTTTCGCCCATTTCCTGTGCGCCGCGGTCGGTCCATTGTATTTGAGATGCGCATTGGGAAAATGCGCTGAAAATGACAAAATCAAATTCTCGACACGGAAAATCATCGTCAATCGTCGAAAGGAATGCGGTCTGTTGCGAGTGTGATTTGATGAATGAATGAATCAAAAGAAGGAAGAAATTTGATCGTCGCTCGTCCGAGAACTAGCAAAAAATGATCGAATGTATTTTTGTCCAAAGAATTTCTAAATATCGCCAAATTTGGACCCATTCCTTAGAGAAAGTCAGAAAAATTCAACGGAAACTAAAAATGAACGTGACTTCCTTCAAGTCCTTTTCAAGATTTTTTCCTGGTGGAGAAAAACCACAGGAAAATTCTAAACCAAATTAGTACCTCGAAATATCTCGACGATTACGTGTCGAGTAGAGATATTTCCGGTTCTCTTTTCGATTGACCGAGAAAATTGAAATTTAACCTTGAATGAGCCGTGTAATCGGGAAGGCGTCGCTCAAAAATCTTTTCTGAAAAATCATCGACGGAGAATTCTCGAGAATTTGCGCAAAGAAATTGACCGTGATCGGTGCGCTACAGATTTGAAATAGATTCGGTGTTGTTTTTCATCCAAATCTGGTCCTTGATCTCATTTTTCTCGTTCTTTTTACTCTCTCACTTTCAGACGCTCTCCAGCTTATGAAGCAAATTATGCCAAAAATTCTCCTCCTAATGGAGAGTTGAAACCGTCGTCGGTTGATCTCCTCGAATTCAACGTACTATAACTGCCGCTACAGTCACTGTACTCGGCTCGCCATCTAAAGCCAGATGCTTCAGGGGAAGGAGAAGTGAGAGAACGGTTTAAAGTGAGAGGGCGAATGCGAAGCTGGAAAAATGAGAACTAGGACCAGGTTTGGATGAGAAACGATATAAATTCTCGAAAGCAACGTCGTATCTTTTTCAAATTGAAAAAGTTGCCAAATTTTCGCGCAATGGTAAAATTGTCAATCTTAAAGAAGAAAACCTATAGCATGATTTATTGAAAATCGCAGCTTAGCCCAGTTTCAAACTATGACTAAGCTCTGGTCGAATGTCATTGAGATAAATCTTTGACCTCGTTTTATTATCTTGATAAAGTTGGAAGATCGAAAGAATTCACGGTTTCGAAAGTCCAAATCGCAATCTTCACTTTTTGCTCTCTCGATTTCTTTTCCGACCGGCTGCTAAACCGTATCTAATCTCTGCAAAGCTCATTGCAAAAGCGGATCGTGCTCAAAAATCGTTAATTTGTTGATAACGCGGAGGGAAACGATTAGAGAATTTTAATTGCCAGCCAAACAATCGATTTTTGATAGTTATTACTTGAAAAAGAATAGTAATCGAGATTTTATGCACTACACATAAAAATAGGAAATTCGTCATAAAAGAAATATGCGGCATGATAATTACGTCAGACCGGTTTCAGGAGAAGGTTAAAGGAGAATGCATTTTCAAACTATCTAATTTTCTCTCTATTTAAAACTACTAATAAGAAAGTCAAAAGTGAATCGGATGAAGATATTATGAAACATGTCGCTATTGTTTTCATGAAAGGTTGCACTACTTCAAATTTTAGAAATCTTGACCAGGCACTGAAGTGCAAATATTTTTGCATTCAACTTTCATGGCCAACTACTGAGAGCCCATCTAGCATATCTATATTTATCTGTAAAAAGTAAATATAAACAAATGTGCATACCTGATTTCCAGTTTCGGATCTAGCCGGCCGCATAGCATGGCCGTGTGTAAGTTAGGTGGTAGGGTGGCTGTCCGTGGTGTGGTTGCGTTGCTCCGTCCCTCTGTCGTTCCTCGTTGAGCAATTCGCGTCGCTGCTAACACCGCCGAGAGCCGAGCGAAGCGCTGCTGTGCTCTATTTCACCCGCAGCGGACTGCGATCTGCGATACGACCAACCACCGACACAAATATCGATTGACCTGCAAAATCAGCGGTAAGTCAACACGACACGACACACAACGCTCGTAGGCTGAATTGACGAATCGAAAAAAGAATCGAATTGAATCGAAGCATTTGTAGTTCGGAAAGAATTGCATAGATCGAAGATAAATGGAAGATTGATCAATGAAAATCATGAAAAATCGAATGAAGACGAAAAACTGGTTTGAAGCTAAGTTGAAACATAATTTAAGATTGTTGTAGTTCAAAAAGAGTTGTATAGATAGAGAATAACTTGATTATTGATCAATGGAAATCTATGGAAGATCGAATGAAAGTCAATGAAATAAATACACTGATTTGAAGTTCAATTGATGTTGAATTTTGATTGTCTGAGAAATACATTACAGACCAGTTAAATTTTATGGAGGTTTATAAAAAAAATTCTGCAAAACCAGACAAATTAGTTTGTTTTTCAAAAAAAATTTCTGTAAAAATAAATGATGAAAGTACAATTTCACCAATTTTCCCATCAAATCAAAGAAGTAGAAATGCTCGACTCCGCCTCGTGTACTTTTTCTCTGGTCACATAATCAAAAATCGCTATTTTTCATTGAAGAAAAAACATGTGATAATTTTCAAATTAAAGTTAATTGAATCAAAATAGAGTTGATTTGATTTCGATATGATCATTGATTTTCCTTAGATTTCAAATCAACTTCAAGCAAAATTTTAGCATAGTTTATATGAATGGACGGTGCGTTGATGAATCGATAGAGAGAAAAATCGATAAACGAAGCTATAGGCACATACATACACACACACCTGACCAGCAGCAAAAATAAAAAGGCAAATTTGAAAGAATGGAGAGAAGAGAGGGAAAGAAAGAAAGAATGGCAAAGTTTGGGAGAGAATGGGAGAGGATAGGCGAGATAGCAGCGAGAGGAAAGATATTGTCTCTTTCTTTCTCTCCTTTTCCTCCCATTATTTCTTTTCTCTCTCCCTCGTCCTAACGCACCTTTTGTCTACCTGCATTCCTTTCTCTCTTCCTCTGATTTTTAAGCATTCTTTCGCTTCTTTTCTCTCTCTTCAAATCGATGTGCTATTTCTATCAATCTTTATCTCGATCATTTTATCGGCCGGTGGTGCAGTGCTTTTGCCTAACCTTTAATTGGAAATGTCGAAATGAAATACGAATTTCGACCGAATGAAATCATCGATGAAAATAGTGGATGAAGAAAGAGAATAGAGGACACAGTTATCGGTTGATTTGTACACAGAAACGTCGAAGTTGGAAATTTAGATCATAAAATTTTTTGAACTTCAAAATATTGCTGCGAAGAAAATTCTAGAATTTTCTTGGAAAGAAAACATTTGGAACGAAGCCGGGATTTGAAAATTTCTAGATTATTATTGCTGAAAAATATTGGAGCTCATAGACAAAGTTCGAAGAGTGGAATGAAAATTCTGGAACAATCAGGGAAATAAACTCCATAGGATGGTTCTAGAAATGTTCATAAATAAAAGCTAAGAACGATTGTTGAACTGTAACGAAATGCCGCACAGTTCAATATTTCTATGGAAGAGATTAGAAAGATCAAGAATATGGAACCCCTAAAATGAAAAAAAGACATTTGACATCTTGTGATGTTCACAGTAAAAATGAATACATTTGATAAGGAAAGTTCAGTGATAATTTTCTTGGAAAGTACGCAGAATAGATCAATAAGTTTATCAGTTCTGCGAATCTTCGCTGCAAATTATTTGCGCCATAGAAAAATATCGCGAAATGCGAACCTTGTATTTCCATATAGATTGAAATCTCGAATCGAGAATATTACTAATCGGCAGAATTGAATTAGATCAAATCTAAATCCAAAAATTCTGCCACGTTTAAAAGATCATTTTTCATTAATTAGGGCGAAGTTATTTTTTAGATTCTCATAAATATGGTATGATAATGAGTTTATCATGCACATTTTGAGCAGGAATGCCCACAGGTACTGGAAAATCGTACCTGTACCTTACTAAATCCTAAATTTTCGTACCTTTAACCTGTTTTTTTTCTATAGCTAAAGAAAAATTCCGTACCTGTGGGCATTCCTGATGATGAGGTGTATTTTTCTGTCTGCAATCATACTAAATCTAAGTTTCTATTTTGCTCTTCAGTATGATCTGCTATGCAAAACGATACATTCGATAGGTGTGCCACGTATTTTCAAGCACAATAGGAAGAAAGTTCCGCATATTGTAATTCGAAATTTATGTGGAGAATCGCTATTTGCTTTTGAGCAGATGGTCCCAAAATATAAAAGTTGATCTTGTTTGAGGAGTTTCCCAAACGTGCGACACGTAAGTTCCACATTTCCGAAAATTCCCAATTTTCATCAAATATTGAAATTTTGGGAATTGTTCGCCTGTTTGACTTGTGGAGGACGAATAAAGTCAAAATCCCTAAAATTTGATGAATTTTCTTCTAAATTTGGAAAGAATGCCTTGAAATTAATAATATTATAACGATTTTTATATAATTTATAAAACCTGCTAAATATCGACTCTCTTGATCTATTTATGTCTTCCTATGTCTCGTCCTCTCTTCACTTCCCGCACTCTCTCGTTCAGAAGCATACTCTTTCATTCACCATGTACACTTCCCCTCTTCTATGCGTCCTATTTCCAGTTTAATTCTTTCATTTTTAAACTATCCCCTGGTTTTTTTTTCGTATCGTCGATTTTCTCGAAGAATATACATCGACAACATCTTCAAAATCTCCAGGGCGATGACACTATTTTAAAATTGCATCTAGTTTTTTTTCTCTCTAAAGCCTTTCTAAAATTGATTTGTCGTGTTATTTTATTTCAATTAGATATTTTTTCGAGTTGTTTCAGTTTTAAATTAACAACAAGTAAATTCATTAATTTGGCGACACATTATAGCAAGTTATAATCACTAAATTGTATTATCTTTACACGGTATCGAATATTTCATATTGATTTAATTTAATTTATTTTTTTTTAATTTAGGCTTTTCAAGCTTATAAATTTCAGCAGTACTGAACTGCATCAAACTTGGTTAGTATTCCAATCGAAAACGACGTCGCTATAAAAATTGATCTTAATATTCATAAGTCGATGTTTTCAACCAATTCTTCGAGTAGGAAGCCGCTATTGAGGTAATTGCCCTACTTACTCTAATCAGTTGCCGTAATTATCCTGCTTAATTACTCCAATTAAGAACGAACTCCGAACGCCCTACCATGCGTAATTGGCCGTTGTTCATTTTCCTATTTTGTCTCGTATTTTTCTTCTACGCAGTTTATGTGTATCAGGTAAATTTTATGAATTTTTATAACTAGATGATTTTCGATGCATAGACCACGATTGTAAGTTAATTAGCTATATAAATTTTGCAAAAAAAAGTTGCATATTTTTATTTAAATACGTTAATTTCAGGCTCAAAGCACGGAGCTTTCTTATTGTCGCGATCAAGTCGATAGTTTGGCGCTGCAATTGAAGCAAGTCAAGGATGAGTTAGTCGGTATAAACATTATTTTCCTTTGTATTACAATTTTTATATTTTAAATTAAGTTGATTGAAAAATAAATTTAGACGCCAAAGCCGAGCTGGAACGATCCAAAAGCTCTGCAGCCTCGCTCACTAAGGAGAAGACTGATTTGACCGCGAAAAATGGAGGTTCGATAGTTTGAAATAAAAATTTTCTAACAATTAGTGACTACTGACTAAAAGTACTAATTATTAATATTAGAGGAGATGTTGAGTTAAGAAGCAACTCATACAGTTTATTTTCTATCTTCGAGAGTTCGTCGTATTTATAATTCCTGGATGTCACTTTATAATAACTACTTTATCTAGGTTATAATCAAAAGAACCAATTTCAGAATGCAACACGAACCTGCGTTCCAGCACGCTCAAATTGGAGTCTCTGCAAGTCGAGAAGCAGGCTCTGGACTCGACAAAACAGTATGATTATGATAATTATTCGACAAATACAACATCTGATGGGTTATTATTAAGAAGCTTCGAGAAAGAGAACACCGACCTCAAGGGCAATTTGGTATTTTTTTTAGAAATTAGCATAACTGATAGATTTTTTCTTATACAGACCGAGTTTGAAAGAAACGTCACGTCGCTGAAGCAACTTATCGATTCTCAGAAAGCCGTGATTGATCAGCAGAATCAGACGATGAAGTTGTGAGTGAATTTTAAGCCCTCGTTTAATTTTCGAGCTTTATTTTGATCCATAGGTGCTTCAACTTTATCCCTAATTGCAAATTCACTCTATCTCGTTTGTGTTTGAGGTTAAGACGAAGCTAGAGTTTCATTAGAGGAATTATGACGGAGTCTAGTTGAAGTTGAAGTAGCATTTAAACAAATTTTTCAAGATTCTGAATTGAGAGTCAAATTTTTCATCGAAGTGACGAAAATTCCAGGATGCAATCCGAGCTCGACACTCTGAAGGGTCAAAAGGGCAATGCCCAAGCTACAACCGCGCCCGAAAAGAAACCTGAAGAAGAAAAGAAGGCTGATGAGAAAAAGGAAGAATCGAAGGTCCCTGAGGAGCAGAAATCAGATCAGGTAAATAAAAATTGAACTATTCAAGTTAGAATACTGACATTTAAGGAAAAGGAAAAGAAGGTAGAAAAGAAAGTGACTGATCTGGGCCCTGAACAGCTTGTTGACTTGCCCGTCAAAGAGGATGAGGCTAAGGTTAAGAGATTTAGGATTCATTAATTATTCTATCTTTCATAAATCAATATAACGGTACAAAATAAACCTATTTACGAGTAATAGTAAGCCAAAATATTCACATGCTTTGGCTAAAGGAAGCTAGCTTACACGCACTATTGCAAATTTGAAGCTTCTGAAATTCATTGTCAGCGGACAAAATATAGAATTCGTCAACCTGGATAATTCCTTACTTTGTTACCTCGAAAATATTATGGAAAAGATCTTTCCTTACCTGGCCCTATACACTCAGCAGTGGGTGACTACACAATGAGTAAAAAATTATCCAAGTAGCCTAATACTTTTTGTACACAGCCTATTTATGTTCTTTTTCCAGAACGAGGAGAACAAAGATGCTGCTAAAGACCCTGCCAAAGAGCAGGCCGTAGTCGTACAACCACCAGTCGACAACGCCAACGGAGAGCCCGTACAGCAGGCTCAGAATCAGCAAGGTAGAGTTTAGAAAATTATCATCAGTAATCAAACGAAAAATATGCTTACTTCAAGTTTCTCATTCTTACAGACAAGCAAAAAGAAACTCAAACACCAAGTCCAACTCAAATAGCAAGTTCAACTCAATTAACAAGCTCAACTCGTATGCCTAATGCTTGAGTTCCGAATTTTTAGTTCATTCAAAAATGTAGATTTTAACAATATATATTGATCAAATGATTTAGACGAATAAATTTTTGCTTGTAAACGACTATTTCGAAAAATAGCCACGTAACTACAGAAAAGTAATGACTTCTGAAGAAATAATGTACGGAGACGATTCTCTTGCCAATACGCAATCTCGTCAAAGATGGTTGCTTTTCCGGTGGCTACGTTGCTAGTTTTACAATTATCCCAAAAATAATATGTTCCCAGAATTTCGTTAAGTTGTTTAGCGGTATTAACAACGACCTCGAATTATAAAGTAGTGTCTTTTAAAGCGATAAATGACGCGATCATCGGAAATCAGAACGACGGCGCAGGTGACGGAGTGCAGGATGCGAATGCCAACGGGGAGAAGCTGCAGAATGGGCCTGTCCAAGTACAGCCCGTCCCACCGCTAAACAGTCAGGACAACAAGAAAGTTGTCGGAGGAGATTATGGTGAGTCTTAAAATGTGTTAAATCTCTTTAAAATTTACAATAACCTACATAGAAACTATAAGAACTTTAATTCGGTACATTTGATCAAGAATTGAACTAGTTTCTTGAATAAGCACATGACGAAAATTCGCCAAACTTAATTTAAAACTATTAGAAACTCTATCGACAAACTAATTATCTTTCCTAAAAAATGAATGCACATTAGTAATTTAGTTGAAACAGATCGTCAGTTGTAAAATCGTGCCAAGAATCTCAAGTTATCTTCATTTTTGCCAAGATGGAACCATGGCTATCGAATTCAAAATGGATGATTCTAAAAATAATAATTTATCAGAGATTTATAGTTTAAAAAAATATTATATTATTCCTCAAAATTCAGTTATCATCCTATGAAAACCTAATTTTTTTTTTTTAATTTTGAACCAAGGCTTTTGCTGCAATTTGTAAGCTTAAAACCTCGCTGGCCCTGTGATTTTATATTTTTTGCTTTTAGTTTAGGCTTTATTTATTTAATTTACTGAAAAAAACGACAAGTTTCCTCTTGAATGACAACTGTCAACAATTTGATAATCTTTCTAAACGATTTCATGGGTATTTTTCAATTTACGCAAATTGTGATATTTCGTAGTTTTTAGCCTATGTATAAATTTGATCGCAGAACAATTGTTAATAAATATTTTTTACTCTAAACGAATTGTAAAGTTTCCTCCAATTGTAAAATGACCACTTCGCACATTTTTGTCATCCACAATTGATTCAATTCAACAAGTAGCTTTCTCAACATCTTGTTGATTCCTATCGATTGTTTCAAGAAAAATGAATATTCCTGTTCCTGACCTACTGACAATTTATACCGTAGCTATTTACCTACTCGGTATCCTAGCGGTGCTTATCTATCTGTTCGCCAAATATGTCTATGAACTGAATCAACGGAAACGGATTGAGAGAAGTCATGGAAAATCGCCAATTCTTGGTCAACTAAAAGTGAACATGAACTCGGATACTGAAACGAGCTGTGAATGTAGGTGAAATTTCAAATTTAGAAGAAAAGATCCATTTAAAAATTTAGCCTCCCCAAATTCGTCTAAATCTCCGAAGACTCGAATTCACAACGATTCGCACTACGAAAGTATTCTGTCCATCGATTACCCAGTTTGCAATGGAATTAAAGAGCTCGTCGTATAAGCTTTAAAATATCTCATATTTGAGTTATAAGTCTTTTCAATGTTTTAAGAGTTCAAAATACTCGATCTCAAGCTTTTCTTTTACCTCCGGATCTAAACTACTGTCTACTTTCACAATCTGGTGCAATAAAGATTCCATAAAAGGTCGAAATTTCTGTATTCCGTGATTACAATTCGCGCATATCACAGAAAACCATGCTTCCGATTTGATAATGCCAATATTTGTCATAAAAATGAGCATGAAAATTTTACTGCAGGAATAAATTGTAACGAAAATTTTGCTTATCAAAGAGTTTAGTTTCTTTTGTCATGAAATTGAAACTAATAAAATTTAACGTTTCCATTAAAGTTGCTGTTTATTTGAAATGTGTGACAGCACGGGAACAATTCTGTCCGGTTGCTTGCTCGGGTGGCATCGTTGTACTATTTTTGTCCATGCGAATTGACTTGAACCTTAGTCGAATTTGAAGATTTTATTTCATCTTGAAGAATGGGACAAAAATAACAGAGTAGCCGTGTTCTGCCCTGTCCGATCGAAAGAATCAAAATTTTGGGCACGGTAGATAAAGGAGGCTTGACCCTTTATCAGGGGTCAAGAAATACAATGGAAAAAAGAGTCAGAATGACAAGAAAAAATCACTGGGTTAGGTAAATTGAACAAAAGTTTTCTGACCAGTGAAAAGATCGAAAGATCAGCACCAAAAAATTGATGCGATCAGCACAGAACTTGTTCAAAAATTTTCGGAATCGGAAGTCATTAAAAAAACACCAGAACCGGAAGTTCCGCCTTGTCCCTGTTCAAGATCAAAAAGTGAACATTAATAATTAAATAATCAAAGTTCTAGATAGCATTATCAGCTTTGTTGAATAGAACAAGCACAATATTTTATAAACTATGACGATTACTGCACTACTAACCTGAAATAAATTTCATATTACCTGCAATAAATTGAACCGTTTCATAGTGATGCCCTTTTGAATTACAACTCTTCGGCTATTTTTCAAATGATTTCGCGTTTTTTTTTGTATTGTCTACTGAGTAGGTGAATATTGCATACTCTTTGCAAATCGGCTTTGCACGAGTCACGCCTCTTCTTCCTCTCACTCTTTCCTTCTCCCTTTTCTTTGCTATCTCTTCCGTCTCTTCAGGGCTCATGCTATTTCGAAGGGGTTGAGTCTAGGAGGGAAGAAATACAAAAAATGCAATATCTACTTCCTCAGCCCATAATTCTTAATTATAGCATTTTATTGAATAAAGCGTGATTGATCAAAGCGCAACCAGTCAAAAGTCAATAATCATGATTAGATTGTCTCGAATTCCGTTATCAGTATTTCTAACGCAATCCGAAAGTAGCATTCCAAATTTGCTCATCAATTTTAACGTTTGAAGTTCCGTATCGCCACACATTTGGCCTCCACAATTTATCGAAATGGCCTATAATTTCTGGCCTAAAATATCGTTATTGATTTATTTCGTCAGTTTCGTTTATTCTCAGTGTCATGTTGGTGAGGTGTTCCATAATAATCGGTAAAATTTACTACATTGTTAAGAACTATTTGAAGGCATGGGATTGTTTTATGCTACCTATGGATTATTATTTCATCATTTGTCCATCTCCATTTTTCTGAATTCACGTAAAACTATCTTTAGATGCTTCCGGTTCGAAAACACGCCAATGGCGTATGAATATGCACGGTTATGGTGTGAAACTGACGAGTACTATTTGGCCAGTATAAATAACGCATTTGAAAATAGTTATATAGGAAGTAAGTAAATCTTAATTTTGAAGTTCTAATAAAGCTTTTAGCCGCCGCAGCAGCGAATCTGAATACTTCTGGTAACTTCTGGATAGGCTTGGAGAAATGGCGTGACGGAAATTGGCACTGGTCCGACGACATGCCCGTTAATTACCTAAATTGGAATAGCGGTTTGTCCACATTCTAGAATAGATTTCTACAGAAGTTTCATCATCGTTCATTTTCCTTGCGATTTGGTTTCACTTTCGAAAATTTAAAGTTTTTAGCAACTTTGATCCAGTGTTTTTATATGATGAGGAATGATATTTCAGGCGAGCCAAATCCTAAATACTTCTCAGCCGCGTACAACGTATGGTTTTATTTCATTTGGAAAATAGCATACTTTTAGCCGTCGACAAGCAAGTGGGTGGCAGTCGATAACAATACTCTCCTTCCATTCGTCTGCGCGTCTTGGCCAAATCACATCATGACGACACCAGCGGCTGGTGCTTCTACTCCAGGTAATTGTTTTCAGAAGAAACCTTTTTTCAAAGCCATTGGAGGATTTTACATTGTCGAAAAATTGAATGTTTTCGTTTTGCTACTTGATGTTAAATTGTCTAAACATTTCTTTGTCTTAAGAAATCAGTTTCAGGAAAATCCTGCGCCGGAAATCTCGGGTACCGAAAAGATATGGATGCATGCTACGAGGTGTAAAAATTCAAACTTGACAATGAAATCAGAAATATTCAGGGCATGGGCGGCGAAGGAACAACTGACGGACACCATGCGGAGGACGTCTGTTCAGGTTATGGACATGGCTGTCATTTGGTGTCGATTAGAAGTCAAGCAGAGAACGACTACGTCAACAGTAAGGACCTTTAGAAACTCGCAGAATTTTGTGTCAAAAAGTTACCCTTCTATCATTCACACCAAAAGTTCCATACCTTGAATAATTAGTTGTAAAATGTCTTTTTTCCGATATCTTTGGTGGGATGGGCTATGTTTGGCTAGGCCTCGTTGGTGGCACCTCGATAGCGAACGTAACTTGGACGGACGGAAGGTTCGATTTTCATCATTTGTTTGAAACTTTGGACAATTTTCAGCCCTTTGAACTACACGAATTTCGTTGCCGATGGAAAGTTCCGCGATTACAGCTGTACGTCGGGAGACTGCTGTGGTGTGGTAGGGATTTATTTTATTTTTATTCTCAAAAATATCCTTTTAAGATGATCCCGAACAATTGGTTCTTATTCGGGCACGCCTTTTTCCTCTTTCCAAAAAATGCCACTTGGAAATAAGAGAAAGAGTTTTCGCGGTTTTCGAATTTCTCGTAATTTTCATTTATTGACCAATTATCTACTTGTTCGTGGCTAACTGACTAGTTATCGATAATTAGTCAATTAACCGTGAACAAATGAATAGTTGGCCAATAAATGAAAATTACGAGAAATTCGAAAATCGCGAAAACCCCTTTTTCTCTTATTGCCAAGTGGAATTTTTTGGAAAGAGGACAACCGACGTGTTCAGGGACAACATTGGAATGTGGTTTCTGGAGGACTGCAAACACGGTAATTTTTAAATAAAGTTTGAGGTGACGTTAAATTCGCAACTTGAGACTTCTCCGACTACACAATCGACGCATTGGTTTGCAAGTCGCCGTATTATTAAAATTAAATCTTTATTGTTGAAAAATGATAAATAAAAATAATCATGCAGACATAGGGCAGTGATAAAGCCAATTATCTAACGCAATAATGACTACCGAGGCGCCATTTATGTTCATTTTATGTAACATCGGGCAACATAACAAAGTCTGTAGGAATGCTGGTTACAAACGGCCTTGTACTATTGAAGGAGATAAACCTAACGTCATTGACTAGACTAGCAATCAGAAGAGAAGCCAAAAGATAAAAATATAATATTAGTCTTTAAAGTAGAAATAAAGGTAGGGCCTCCAAATAGATGTCAAATCGCGTCTTTGGATAAAGTTTTCGAACAGAAAGGTGATCTGGGCTGCAAATAAGGTTTCCGTGAAGAAAAAATAAAAATTAAAAATCCCGATGGAAAAATCGCAAAAATCCGTCGCTCAAAATGGGCCAGTCGTAGGGGGGAGAACAATCGTCAGCAACTCTTTGCGACCTAGTCCTATTATATTTCCTGAACAATTTTTTTCCTTTCAAACTATACGCTTCTACCACAAACGCGTTTTTACAAAGGGACGGAACTTGGGAACCCTAGATAAGGAATGCAAATTTTCACGTATCTCTTAACAAAATGCTTCAATTCCGGAATTTATTCACAAACTGGGGCAAAAATCTTGTAGATCATCATTCAATTCAAGCGATTTCTTCCCTTTATTTAGGTGATATAATTCAACTTTGTTATTATTTTAAAATACCAAGGTTTGTTCCATTTTTCAAAAAACGGCATTTTAATCGACCAAGAAGCGTTTTACATGCTCGTTCTCGTAGTCTCAGGCAGGTCCACTCCGTCTTGCTTTGCGGGTGACAATTCGAGTCGATCATGGAGAAATGCAAACAAAATCCAAAGTGAAGCGAATGAAGACAGGCTTATTGTCATTTTCAGACCTTCTAAACCACTATATTCAATATGAAGAATTCTGCAAATGAACCCTAACCTTTCCAAATGAATCTCATTTTTGCTATCATTTTTTCGCTATTTATGAGAATGAGGGTGAAGATAATGGCATTTCGCCGATTGTTTTCTTAGAGATGGAAAATCTTCATTTTCTGATTCAATGACTTATGATAGTATTTTGCTATTTCAGCTTACCCAAAGTTCATTATAACTTTCTGAATATTTTATTATTGCATATTCGGTTTTAGAAGTTGTTTATTTACGCTGCAAAGTTTCGCCCGGATTTTTAAAAATCACATCGAATGCGTCCTTTTCTGTCTGAAGCTTTAAAACCACTCGGACCTCAGAAATTCTCACGCTCAAAAAGCCTCGACGGGTATCGCTTCGCTAGGCCCGGATGAAATTTGAAAATAGAAACCAAGACATCGAGGCTAACGAAATAGCGCTGTTTAGAAACTGGGAAATTCGTTTTTATTTCTTTTCCATAGCATATTTCCCCGGTATTTCGGCGTCTAGAGCCAGGACTTTCGAAGACTTGCCCAACTTCCCAGCTCTTTGTTAGCTTAGATTGTTCGGTTTCCGAATACTTGACGCTCGCAAAGAGTATGGGAAAGTTGAAGATGAAGCAAGGAGAATAAACTATGTTCGCAGTCAGAAAATAGAAAACTGAATAATGAAGTTGGGCAGCGAGTTGGTTCCTTATTTTCGATAGTTTAATAAGAAGGTTGCAGATTTTTTTAAATCTCGTCATCAAATAAAAATCGCTTTTCTGTGTTTATTTTGAGTTATGAAATGTGAGAAAATGCAATTTTCATTTTCTTCATTGATTTTTCTACCTCGAAAATTATTGGATTTTCCAGATCTTAAATATAGATTCGTAAATCTTTACCTACTAATGATATCGTATCAACAATCTAACAATGAGTCTAAAATCCCATAGTTCGTTGATTTGTCATCCGAACTTCGCTTTGGTCCAGAAGAAATCTATACACTTGATGAATAAGTAATGCCTGTCTTGCAAGACATGCGCCTTTATTTGTATTTTATCCTTGCTATTCTTACTTTCGGACTATCGGACCACCATTCTGCGTTTTATTTTATTCATTTTATGTCCGCAGCTGCACAGTTTTTGATACTCGTCTCTTCGCTGTTTAGACTCATTTCTTTCTCTTGAACCTATGAAATCTTCTCTCTATTGATAGAAGTGCCAGAATGCCAAAATTATAATTCTAATTATGCATTCAAAATTTATCGTCACTTTTTTCAGCCCATCTCACATGGCTCCTAATTGATAATCATAGGAAACTGTTTTTGTATGATATACTATGAACTTTTTTCTTAAATTTTGTAGCTTGAAACTTGCTCCGAAACTATCAAAAGTCATGAAATTTGGATATCAGTTTCCTCCAGTATTTCGCAAATAAAAGCGCTTTCGTTCAATTTTCAAACGGATTCTGAAAGTACGATATCGATTTATCTACCCTGTGTTGTATAGTTTTCAATAACCTGGAGCACACCCGAGTACACCGCAATTGAAAATGTTTCCTCGGATTGAAAATTTTCGAAAAAAAAAAATTTCAAAATTATTTGACAGAGAACAAAAACCCACCACGCGGTAAAGTTGAATAATGAAATATTTGACTGAAATTGAATAAAAACTGATAAATTCATGTAGAATACAATTCAAGTGTTGCATCATGTCGGACAACAGCGAAAATGGCTGCCTCAAAAATTTGGGGAACAGCTTCAGAAAATTCGGCGCATAAAATGGGAATAACTTTGCATCTACTGGACCATTTTCGAAAACCCAAAGAGTATTCAGCTTTTGGTTAATCTCGCCAATCACACTGATATAGCATTTTCCCATGATTATCTATTTCGAAAGCTTATTTGGCTTCTCTATCTATAGATTTACTAATTAAAGTTCTGTAGATTTTGTTCTTTTAGATAAGATTTCAAAAATTGATTTTTTTATTTGAAGATTTAAACAAATTATTATTATTATTATCCATCGAAATAGAATTTAGTACAAGTTCAGTATAGCCAATTTATGAATCCGTTAGTACATTTGGCTATTTACTTCATGAGACGGGAAGCCCGCGCGGCCTAACTCGTCATTTTTCCGATCTTTCCATGATTTCTTACATTTCGGCCCGAAAACTAAGACTAACCAGCGGGTTAAGCCCTGCCGAACTATTATTTATCCCTCGGCTCTTGAAAGCGTTGCTAGTTACTACCCAATAAGTAGGAAAATTAGATGCACTTCGAAAGCTTTTCAGAATTATTTTCTTTTTTATTTTGTTCCGAGTTGTTTTCGAAATCTCTAATTTCAAGTTCAGGAAATTTTCTTTAATTTATCTGAAAAGTGCATCGCCATATCAGATTTCCAATGGATTCTCACATTATTTCGCACATGTGAAATCTAGATTCACTTTTAAATGTCGTATTTTCATTTTCTTATTCTTCTGAAGTTTTAAAATTTCAAGCCATGCAATAAGATTACAATATCTAAGCTCAATCTAATAAATTTTAGATTTTCTATGTCTTTCTATTCTGAAAATGATTGCTTTCCAATCTTCCTCACAAATTAATTAAAAGGCTAATAGGAATATCGATATTTCGCTCATAGCGAACAGCCCAGGTTTTAGATCGGTTCTAAAAATAACGTGCAGTTTTTTCTCGTTCTGCAAAAGTTTCAGCAATTTTTCCCACCCTCCCTCATAAACTAATGATGAGTTGATGTGGTGCGGAGTGTGTTGATATCCTGGTTTAATTCGATATATCTGGGGCTTTATCTTATCACATTCGAGTGTAAACTTCCGCCTTGTGATTTTTGTGATATTTGATGGCAATTTCTCAATGACTCTCGATTGGATCGAGGCAAAAAAGCAGGAAAGATACCTGACATTTGCGTGTTTTATGGGTTCTGGATTCTCCTCGGATATCGAACGAGAAATCAAGCATTTGTTAGAACACATTTTCTTTCGCTTTAGATTTTTCTTTTAGGATTTTTACTTGAGCAAATGTCTGGCAATTGAGAATAAGTTTATGAAAGTCTCGATTTTTTATTTTAAAGTAGTATAGAAATTTTTCCATTAAAGAGTTTTTTATTGAGACCCATGCATTTCTAAGCTTACCCATTCTCTTAGCTTTTTTCATTCATCAATATCTAACTTAGAAAACGAACACTTTCGTTTTCAATTGAATATTTCACGAAGATCAGTGTGTTGAATCACAAACTCGGCTGATTTTTAGGATTCTTATTCTCGTAAGAACATTTTAGAATGCCAACATAAAATACGATTGCTCTGAAATACCTACTTATAAACACATGACGCCATTATTTATTGCAGTCTAAATCTCCCCTGTCATTTTCTAAGAGTACTTGCAAAGTTCTCCTAGTATCCTAGTAGTTATCTGGAAAGTTCACCCAATTTGAAGACAAAATTGTGCAAAAAAGGAGAAATCTTGTGAAATTTTCAAATACCATAAAATTATTTTCCTAAGATATTTCGTTTTTTTTTCTTATTTATTATAGGGCATCGACCAAGCGTGAATGCCTTATGAGCTGGCATTTTTAAGTAAGTCCTTCACAAATGAGCTGTCCTTTGTTATGAGTCATTGTAGCATAAATCTAGACTTTTCCTAGCTTCTAATGACGTTCAGAACTGCATTTGGCTCATTTTATGATGCCATAGATTTTAGCTGGAGAAATTTATTGCTATTTTCCATTTTAGCAAAATATCTGTGACTTAACGAGATTAGGATCTTTCGATTCGGTTCGTAAGCATTTCTATTGATCACTTCATCGAATAGTCCTCGTTTTTATGACAGAAGCAAAATTAGGGTTCTCTTCTGAATATGCTTAACAGAATTTCGTTCATAAGTCCTAATATCCGCTTTTAGATAATCTATAATTTCTGTATTGTTCCGTAACTCATCGTTTTATCTGAATTCTCTAGTTCGTCAAACAGTTTACCTAAGTCGAGATTTTTTGGGCCGAATTTATTCGCATAGTTAAATTTTCACAAAAGATTTGCTTCAGACTACTTGCAATGTATGGCAGTTGACTCCCATCTGCTCTACTCGCTGGGCATCGTCCAATCGAGTGGCAGTCTTCGACAGCCTGTCCCCACGCCCGCGCCTACGCCGACCCACAATCTGTCGTCGAGTCACGACTCGACCACAGCCGACTCAGCATCACTTCCTATCTTCAACGGGTGGACACGCGAACAAATCGTGACTTTTGTTAGGCAAGCAAAATTTCATATAAGTTAGAAGATGTCGATTTTTTTGTTGTAATGTTTTGGATAGGTTTCAATTTATTCGAAGATTGCACTGATTTTCTTCTTATTTGGTGGGCATAATAGGTTCTTTCACGTTTTTCAAAGACGAATTTATCGATTTCATTAGGGGAGCTTATGAAATCTTCACAACATTGAAGAATTCGATCGATAACAGCAAAATGGTATTATTTTAGTTTGGCGTATGTAGCGATATCGATTCTGATGGTGTTGGCGTGGTCGATGTATTTGTGCGTCGACGGTCGGAGGACGAAACGTGATACAAGAGTTATTCACTATCTTGCACAGAGCACCATGTTCAGACGCCTACCTGCTAACAATCTTTGATTTTATTACGTTAAGACATTCTTTTCTAAACTCATTGGATTTTTAGTTCTGAATTAAAATTTTGAAATTTCTAAAAATTATGACTATTCTTAAAAAGCGGCATTATTCTGACCGACACTACATTCATTTCATTCACTTTATGATCTCTCAAAAATCTTTATTTTCTGCATTTTTCATGACAAATTTGCTCAATACGAGTATTTCCAGAGTTAATTTGATAGAAAGAACTATTTATTTTGAACATAACTTTGAGATCAGCTTTTGTATCTTCATTAAAAACCCTATTTTCTAACAAATTTGATGTACGGCTGTGAAGCAGATGAACTTCGTATGATCATTTTTACAGAATCTGTCAAATTGACCTGAATAAATTTCATTACGAATTCCAATGGAAATTTTTAAAACCTACCGAATTGGTTGATTTTCGTTTATCGAAATCAGGAAAAATTTCGATAAGTGAAGATTTTAGAGAATCGTTCAAGTCGATGACCACATTTTCGATGGAAATATCTCCAGACTTGATTCTCTGAAAGTTATTTATGGATTTTTGAAAGTGTTGGGAAAAAGCTTACTTCGATGAACTTGGAAATCCCAAGAGCAGTCAGACTGTGAGTATCACCAATTCGAAAATTACCGCATTTCATTGAAACTAGCATTTCATCGGTCAATGTTAAAGGTACCTGGAAATAAATTTAAAAATCCTGATTTTCGTCAACTATCATACCGGGACATCATAAACTCCGAAAGCTTGTCGAGTCGTCAAGAATTGCATAAATTCAGTCGAGAAGAATCCTCGCTCTTCACAACGGTTGATCAAGCTGATATTGACAAGGGACGGGTTCAGCTAAATCAGCTATGTTTCAAGGTATCTTTTTATTTTTAGAGTAGTAGAATTTTTTATTTAGTTACGAGTTGTATTGAAGAACGAAGATCTCACCTTTTTTACGAAATTGTGAAATGTGTCAGGGGTGATTTTCGCAAATGAGCATAAGACAAAATCTAATCGCTTGATTCGTCGACTTTTCAGGAGACTTTGAAGTTTCTTTAGATCAGAGTCAGTCAGATTTGCCTAAAATTACAATTTTTTCACATTCAAAAATTTTGTTGACAATTACCTCATCAAACTTCAGTTTGTCAATTTCGCAATTCTTCACGAGTTTTTGCAACCGATCCAATAAGGCTGGAGATAAAATAGCGTCGTGAGATTCCGAATCTTCAAACGAGGTCGAAGGAAATGATGAA
The DNA here is from genome assembly GCA_964036155.1 of Diploscapter coronatus. NCBI lineage: Eukaryota > Metazoa > Nematoda > Chromadorea > Rhabditida > Rhabditidae > Diploscapter > Diploscapter coronatus. The sequence continues at coordinate 9,713,079 of OZ038423.1, forward strand.
GTTGGCATCGAGACGAATGAAGAGAGGTGGCCATTTTCTTAAAAAGTAAACACATCATCTGAAGATCGCCCTAATAAAAAGTAAAAAGCGATCTATGGAGCTTTTAGACTAAAACAAGGTAATTTAATAGTGTTCCTTTGAGAAAATTCTGAAATCGTACCCGAAAATCTCCTTCGTTTGCCGCCGTATCCTTCCGAGTCTCCAGAATGACGTCGTTTCCCCATATTCACTAGTTGAGAAGAGAAAATCTCATGTCTCTTCAAGTGAGCTTCGTCTTCTTCCTTACTTGACGACTTCAACAGCACTGATCGGCGAGTTACCTAGAATTTTTTGGGGTTTTTGGGAAAATTCAACTTTTCCTTACATTTCTGATTTTTATCGAAATCCGTCGTCTCGTGAGAAATTCTCTATTCGATTGGATCAATCGGTGCGTGGTTTTATCGACCAGTCGGCAATTTTGGATCCCGGCAAAACCAGTCTTTTTCAGAATCTCCAATCTCAGTTCAGGCGGTAAGTTGTTCCAGAAAATTCTCTAAAGGTAATCTTCTTATTTTACTGAAAATGCCGCCAAGCTTTCAATATGTAAAATAACCTAGACCTAGACCATCAAAATAAAGCTTTCTTATTGTATATTATAGGCATTCATTAGTTTGTGGATCTTTTATGGTCTATCATATTTTCATCGATATTTTCCAGGAAAGTGATAAATCATCGTGGAAAAGTCGGAAGAAACTGGAAAACTTCCTTTGGCAGCTTATTTGCAATTTTATGGACTTATTAATCGGGAGATGTTGATGTCACAGCTGATGATCAAAAATTGATTTTTAAGCGATCGCTATTACCTGAGAAACTTCTAGGTTACGCTGAGAGGTCGTAGCAACATTTTCCATCTATGACGTGATAGAATTCCTGGAAATAAAAATTTTGCATAATGATCAAACACACATCGCATTATAAATTTCGAGAAATTTCATGATGAAATAATTCAAATTGAAAATGAAATTTTTTTTAAAAATCAGAAGAAAATGATGAAAAGAGATTTTTACAAATGGTTATAGTAAGATGAGAAATTTTTCATAACTTCTCCAGGACAAATAGGCATGCAATTTCCCTCCATAAAATCTCACAGAGAACATCTGTTATTGTGCAAATTACGTAATTGGCCTGTAAGAATGCGTGCTAATCCCGCCCATTAATGGCTCGTTTAGCTACTTAAACATCCTCCTACAAACACTAGCTGTAAATGGATGTCTGAGATTGGCTAGAGACAAATACTAGGATCAGAATCTTATATCGATATTTCCATGCTGATTTTCAAGATTAGTCGAATAATAATACTTCGTAAAATTAGGAAACCGTTGTAAACAAATGAGAGTAAGATAATCACACAAAGTTTTCCAATTAATCTAATTCTCGTTACAATCTATTACGAAGAATATTTTGAATCGGTCACAAAAATGCTCCCAGTCAAAAACGTCTCGTCTTGGCAAGAATGCATTAGCAAATAAGTGTGAGAGAGCTCGATTATAACTGGGAGGAATGCGTTGGAAATGTGAACAATAGACTAATTATTAGAGCCAGGAATTAGTGGGTTTCTGAGATTTTGGGAAATAACATGGCGATGTCAGGGGTGTGAGGGTTTGAGTGACTTTTGAAAGATAAGGAACACCTCGAATAGTCGACGCTTTCTAATGACCGTCTCTTTTCAAAATTCCTGAAACTTATTTAAACCACAGGAAATTTACGCGATCACGTTCGATAGCACAAATTTATGCTCTACTTTTCATACTTTCTCTTTCTTTTCTCTTTTCTCTTCTTCACCAAATCTTCCCTTCTGGCTCAGTTTTTATCCGTGAGATTCGCCTCTTTTGCATATCAGCCTGTCCGATCTTCTATCTCCAAAAGATCGTGTAAAATGAGAGTGAAAGAGAGACAAAGAAAGGACTGGAAATAGTGGAAAAGTGGGAGAGTAAAAGAATCAGAAAATGTATGGATGGGGATTATACGCAATACTCATTGTGAAGGAAAGAAGAGGAATTTTGTAAAGACCGGATTAATCGGCGTTCGACGAATAGAAACTAGGGAAAAGTGCCGGAAAAGTAGTCAAATTTGAATTTTAGTCCGAATTAATTCTTTTTCAGACATTTTGCGATGTTTTATTCGATATTGGAAAAGAGAAAAATGTTCAGGCGCGGTCCAGAAAAATTTGAAAGTCCAGAAACTCGCTCGTAAAAAATTTCGAAACGAGTTTTTACAGTCCAACACTTCAAACAGTAATTGGTATAATTCGATGTGCAGTTAGAGATAGCGAATGTTTGAGAGAGGCGAAGAAAACATAAATTTCCTACAAATTTGTCGATTGATTAGAGAAGACACTTCAGAAATTGATTGAAATTTCGGAGGAAATTCGAAGAACTTGATGAAAATGTCGCTAATTTGCACTAAAGCGGCGATTCGATAATGATAAGGAAAAGAGATGTTACGTGAGGAAAAGCGGGAAGTCGAATGGGAAAAACTGATCAAATGTTAACCAAATTGGGAAAGGCGTGAAATGTGTTTCACGGGAGTTTGATTTCGAAGAAAGGTCAAGTTAATTTTGCCTCACCAAAAAATTACAAGAAATAGACACTTTTCAACGTGATGAGTAAAATATATGGGGGGTATCGACACTCCGTGAAACATACATGAAAGATGAACTTTCGAATAGTAAAATCTAAAATCGCCAGCATAAAGATGGATATGGTAGAATTTGTTGAAGACAAATAAATAGATTACATCATCGACCTTTCTAACCCTAATTGCGCAAATTACTGTGTAAAATACGGTAGAAACAAAGGATTTCTATGAGCTGTACAAAAAGCGAAGAAAAGAAAGAAGAGAGAAGAAATAGAGCCACAGGGCGGCCGGTGCCTGTCATGTCAGAACATGACAAATGAACAGCATTGAGAGGGATAACAGGTGGATTCGAAGACACAAAGAAACAGAAAACGGGAAAATAGAGTGAGAATTGAGAGACTAGAGAAGCAAAGCGAGTAAATGCCGATACTGGCACTACTCGCATAAAGAAGTATCGAAATTTGATGAATACTAAATGTAGAAAATTGGTAAACTGGGACAAATTTTCGTCAAGCATTGAGAAAGGTTTATGATTTTCATGATAATTCTGTTATCATGAATTCTCCCATTTCAAACAATTTCTCTACATTTCTTTCAATTGCTCAGCCTGATCATCGGAGCAAATTAATCATCTAATTTCCTTTGTAAAAGCCTAGACGAATGACTAAACCGTCCTTTATAAACCCCGATACTGTTGGTAATATTGGGGCGGCCTGAACAACCACCACCTTATTCCATTCAGTAAAGATTTGTGCAATAATTAGACCTACGACCATACAACCCCAACTTATAGTTAGATAGATAAGAAGGGTGATTATTTTTGTTTTTCTCTTTACTAAACAATAGTTTTCCGATAAAAGTTAGAAAATATTTAGAAGAAAAAGCCTTCTGCTCTTTGCAAGAAAAGTGAGCAAAATTGTAACGCTTTCAGGAAAAATCTGAAAGTTTGTATTCGCCGTAAAACGATAGAAAATCGCACAAAAATTGAAAGGATTTTAATCATGATCTATTTAATAAAGAAAACGTAAAAGAAATTTGTATCTTCCGCGAAAAATTTCATTTCATATGAAAATATAGATGCAAATGATGGAGGAAGGCAGAAAATGCAGGAAAACGAGGACGAACTGGTCAATAATTCTCTGTCCTTGCTACGAGTGACAACACGAACAACGAAATCGTTGCCGAATGGGAGGCGAAAGGAGACAGAAGACTGGGGCTTGGCAGAAAATATGAGGAATGCGCGAACGCATCAATGTGAGGATGCTATAGGTTTTGGAGTTAGAAATCAAGACTCCACCCACTTCTTAACACATTTGTGTGATCTCATTATATGCTAAATAGACTTTCTATGTAAAATTATTGGGGCTATGAGAGCAAAATTTAGTTGATCAGCTTTTAACAGAAGAAAATATTCAGCAAGACGAGGAATCTTGCATTCAATATTGCAAGATTGCGATAAGAAGCGTTGTAAATAACGCCACGGGCTTGAATTATGACACGAGATTTAGATAATGATAATGGTGCTAAATCATGCTACGATAATGCTATTACATTAATGGAAAAACAGATAATCCGATAAGAGGTCACCTAGGGCAACCCATGGCCATAAAAATGATAGGATTCCTTTTTTGTTGGATGATGCGTTAGATCAATAAAGGATTGGGAAAAATTAGAATGGTTAAAGTCGAAACTGGAGAGATCTTCCAAATAATTTAGAATAGGAATTCAGTTACACCCCTGAGATCAACCAGAGTTCGAAATATTTTCTTCTTACAATGCCTAGAAATCTCTCAATATCCCATAGTCCCTAACTTTCTTTGTCTGATTTGTCCTGCGGACATTCGCGCAGTATATCATCACTTTTGTAGCCCACCGCATTTTCGCGTTGTAAACGGCACTAAATCATCGGAGCTGGCTAGAATATTGCAGAACTGTGGGAAATAATGTTTCATTCGTTGGGAAAATTTAACATAAATGAATTAGTGTCCCCTAACATTGGCAAAAATCGGGTCTAATTAAAGATTTTCTGTAAGAACTTCATGAAGACATGTTTCACTGGAAATATCTAAATAAAAAATTATAGAGATATCACAAAACTATTGTAATCAAGGAATATTTTTCTCGCACCGACTTTCCCATGCTCCCACTCTCGCTCATCCGCATCTGCACTCATCTTGTGCATCTTGCATTTTAGCATGACATGACTTCTCTATGATTAGTTTGAGTTGCTCTGTCTCTAATGGATCTATTAGATAATGGATAATGGGAATGCAGAGCAGAGCTCCCAACAGCTATAACAAATCCTCTCGTGCTTATCCAAACCCGTATCTCTAATTGGAGAACGGAGCTTTGATCCTGCCGACTCGAAGAAAGTTATGAAGATCCTATTCTAATAAAATATATTTAAATAAAATACGAAAAGTCGTGAACGCAAGGGATTTTATTCAACCCATCTCCAAATGACAGATAACTACTTATAACTCCAAGTTTGATGCTAGATAAAGTGCAGCAAATCTATTTCCGAGTCTAGACGACTTTTTGTAGACAAATCTGATAATGAAATGAGATAAAATTGAAAAAAAACAACAACAGCAAATTCATTTAACCTTAAAGTTTAAAAATAAAAGAGTACCCTCTATTTCAATCAAATTGCTACCCAGGAAGAACTGTATGGTATCTTTTTCCTCTATATTCAAACACTATTTTTGCATGGAGAGAATAGGCTGTATTTTTGCCAAAAACTTGAAGGAGTCGAAACTTCGAGTTGCTGCTTGCATCTGCTAGCAACAAGCAGACGCATTAGTCACCCTGCCAAAGGTAATATGAATGTGGGGCTATAGCTCCACGTTTACGTACCTCTTATAAGAGTTACGTTTTCTCTTTTCATATCGAATGCTCTCTAACCTAACGATATAGAGCGGTTATAGTATGAAAACAAAAGATACCATACAATTTTTCTGGGCACCGATTTGGTTGAAAAAGGAGTAAGATGAAAAATCGGTCGGTGTCAGTTTTTGATATTCGAGAAATTCGGAAATAAAAAAGGCAAGCAAAATATGGGTAGAAAGGAAAGCAAAGCGACCCGTCCGTGATCGCGATAGCCATCTTTGCGCGATCGTGGTAGGCTGGGAGCGCAACGGGTGAGGAATGAGTAAAAGGGTAAAACGAGGGAAGAAAGGGCATGAAAATGGGAAATAGCCCGTAGGTAAGTAAATCTGACCTAAATCTTTATTGGAACTAACAAAATAAAGAATGCGAGATATCATCGATAATGGAAAAAAGGAAATTAATTGATGCTGAATTTCAGTAAAAAAGTTTAATATAAAATTCAACAACAAAAAGCTTACGACACCTGGGATTCCCAAGCCGTCTCCGATCCAAGTACTAACCAGGCCCGACGTTGCTTAACTTGCCAGATCGGACGGGATGGCGTGTTCTCAGCGTGGTATGGCCGTAAGCGAGGGTTGCGGCACCGCTCTCGATGGTAAAGGCAGAGGTGAAATATGTCAATCAATGCGATGTCAAAAAGTACAGTCTATTCCAAACGGTTTTGATGATTTTATTGATATTTCGCGAGTTATTTCGTGGTTTTAGAGTTTTTGCAAGATTTTGCGATCTTTCTTTTCAGAAGGCAACCTGTAAATGGAGTAATGACGGAATGACGTAACGCGAAATGACGAAACGTAAAAATAATTGAACGCAATAGAAATTGACAGAATTTGTGCAGAAAAATAAACATTCCGTCATTTTTGCGCTTCGTCAAATACTAAAAAGTGTTTCGTTATTACGTCATTTACAAACTGTCATGACCTAAGGCTATTTTTTGTTTTATTTTTGCACTCAGAGCCCTAGTCAGCTTGGAAATCGAGGATAGTTTTTTTTTTTTTAAATTATTTCATTGTTTAGTACTAGTAGCATTTAAGACAGTCCTTGAGAGGCTCAACCAGGGGTGACCAATGGTAAAAGTTTTGTTTTTTCGCGGTTTTTCAATGTCAACTAGCTATATTCGACCTAAAAATTATGATTCCGAGCTTTTTCCGAAATTTTCAAGTCGGGGTACCAGGCTCGGATCTGAAAATTTCAGAAAAAAAAAAGCTTGGAATCATGATTTTCAGGTTGAATATAGTTAGTTACCGTCAAAAACAGAAAAAAATGAAACTTTTGTCGCAGGTTATTCTCCTCTCTATAGAGAATCGATTCTTTCACAGACTCTAAATTGCTAATCAGCGTTGTCGGCAGAGTTAAATCCTTATCTAGTATAACATGTGCAATATTCAATATCATAATTACTTTTGGTCCTTTCCATGCTTTATCATGTGATAAGTGCTTATAAAATTCGTCATGGAGTTTTTTGCCGGCAACTCTGCCAACTCTTATCGATAAGAAGAATGAAGGCAATCATTTGACTGCATTTAATTCAATGCTTGAACACGAAATATCGATTGAATAATATTGGGAATGCTGAGTTATTCTATGGAAACAGCTATCAACCTTTCACTTTCGAAGTGCATGTACTATACCAATCAAAAAATATTTGCCATCAGTTACGGTATCATTGTTAAGAGTTTCATTAACTTACCAAACTTTATAAATTCACATCTTTGTTTCGATTATGCTATTTCATAATTTCAGATAAATTGTTTTAAGACACTCCCTGTAAGACTCAAACAAAGATCCTCCAATCCGAATATGATCCATAAAATTCGATTTTTGTGAACCGGGCTCATAGGGGACCCAACCATATTACCAACTTTTGGTTTCCAGGACTTTTCATAACTGTATCAGGCTATCTCCGATTCTTACAAAGAATACCTCTTAATAAATTTTTAGGCTGACACTTCGAAAATTCGAAAATGGGAGCGATATTCTCGAAATGGACGACTTCGCCTAAGCCAGCACCCGTTTCCGAGCATGACAACGCGATTTTGGTGGGAGAAATTTAATAAACTCATTTTTAATGAAAACTGGTATGTTTGAAGAAAAAAGAATAGTAAAATTTGTTGGAAAATTAGGAGAAAATATAAAATTAACAAAAAAAATCGACTTTTCAGCAACTGAAAACGCAGCGCGACAAAATCAAGCAGATGATTCGCCGCAAGGAGAATGGTCGCTTTGAGGAGAATTCGATCGCGCAGCTCCAAGAAGAACTCGAAAAAATCGACCGAATGGTGAGATTTTCGTTAATTTTCGAAGAAATTTCTAAATATAATGCCTTGAAAATAAGTAATGATGATCATTTATTTTATCTTCTGAAAAATAAATCTAAAAAATGGAACTTTGAAAATTTAGGTCTCCGACTTGAAATTCGACGAGGCGCAGAAACGCTGTGCGACTACGCAGCCTTTTAATATTTCTATTCCCCTCTTTTTATCATTTTGTATCATTTCTGCAGCATATTTTTATTATCCTCACATTTTATCTTTCATTTCCGGAATTACAAAAGGCTCAGTCCCTTGGCTGGCTTGAAGCTTATTTTTGTTCTTTGCAATTCTTTAAGAGACATTCCATGAATAATCAGAACAACTGACAGAGGGGGTCCGTACAACTGCAAAAGTGTCCAGGATCCGAACCAAACTTATATGGGTGGATACACCCATGGACCCTATTCACAAAAATGGAGAGATCAGGTCCCGCCCACAAAAAGGGGTGGGACCGGCCATTCGGAAAGGTCGCAACGTCGCAGCGTCGCAGCTTGGTGAGATAGGGCTAAGGATGAGGAGAGTGTAGAGAAACGTTCTCTCGCTTTTGTCTACTATCTCGCCAAGCTGCGACGCTGCGACCTTTCCGAATGGTCATTAAAATTCCTTCATTTATTTCTTATTCCTAATCATCTGTCAAGACTTCATTTTATGATAAGATTTTTTCTGGTAAAATATTCGGCGTCGTTATTCTCTTATCAATTCTTATCCAATGTAAAAGTTTTATTTCTTGCTCCTAATAACTATTAATTTTTTCATTCATTTGCGTATGAATATATGACTTATTTTCTAAATCAGTCAAATTTTTAGTTTAAAAATTTAAAGAATAAAAATGGTCTATATCGGCATAGATCTGGGCACGACATATTCGTGTGTTTCCGTGATTGAGGATGGACGGCCTGTTCTGATTGTTTCTGATGATGGTCTGTTTTTATTAGCATTAGAAACATTCATTTGTGAATTTTTCCATCGATAAGCTTGTCAAAAAAATCGAGTTGTAATAGAAAATTTAATGAATATATTTCCTTTTGTAATTCATAGGTCCAAGCTTACCTTTAAATTCTGTGTACTTGAAAAATTGCCTACTTCAGGCAAATACATTATCCCCTCCGTGGTCGCCTATTGCGGTGCCGAAACTCTCATTGGAAATCCGGCATTAGCTGCAAATACTGACATATCTAATGTTCTATACGGTTTTTAACGTTATTTTGATTTGTTTTTAATTCTATAAATTCAGATTCAAAACGACTAATTGGCTATAACGTTCTGAATGATGCATTTCTGCCTGATGAAGAATCACTTTTGCCTTTCAGAATCGAAACAAGAAATGTTTGCATTTTCTTAAAATAAACTGCAATAATAATTTCATATTTAGAGAGTCGTTGGCTATGTACTTAATGCAGGTCAGCGAAATGAGAGATTTCTTAGACCTGAAGAGGTTTCTGCTGAGATTTTGAAGAAGTTGAAAACGATTGCAGAGGTATCTTCCTAATTCTGAAAAAATAGGATTCAGGATTCCAAGCCTCAAATACATTATTATTTGTTAAATTGAACAAATTGAAATTTGTCTTATTTCAGAGAAATTTGCCAGAAAAGAAAATAACTGGAGCAGTCGTGACAGTTCCTGCATTCTTCAATTTAGAGCAGATTATTGCGACAAAAAGAGCGATTAAAATGGCTGGACTCGATCTGAAATATCTGCTGGAAGAACCGACGGCAGCTGCAATTGCTTATTATAGTAGAATGAGGATAGCTGACTCAACAATTATGGTTTTTGATTTTGGAGGAGGTTAGAATATATTTGGATATGATGTTACTTTCGAAGAAAACTGAAATTTGTATGCAAATGATCGTTAAGAGTAAGAGATCTCGACTTTCAAGGAATTGATAGAAAACAATTAGAAAATGAAAGTAAAACAATAATTTAACTCCGACCATTTGATTAATATGGCAATATATGCATTTATTTATGGATTGAAATTTTAGGGACATTAGATATTAGTATCGCGGAAATTAGAAACGAGAAATTTGATGTGAAGTCGGTGTGTGGTGATGCTCATTTAGGTTTGTTATTACTCTACTTACTTTATGGTTTGTAAATTATATCATTTAGGCGGTCAAAATTTCGACGAAAAAATAATGAAATACGTAATCGAAGAATTCAAGAAATCGGACAACTATGATATGTCTCAACAGCCAAGGTTGATAAAACTATTACGACGAATGTGCAAAAAAGCGAAAGAATCACTGTCATTTCAAATAGAATCGTGGAATGTTAACGTAAGAAATATTAATTTGATTGATTCTGGATGAAATTTATATTTTGCAGTTGGACATTAATTGTGATACAAGCGTGAATGTGAAAATTTCGCGATCTAACTTCAACCAACTCTGCAAGGATTTATTCGATAAAGCGATGAGAATGGTTGAAAGAGCTTTACGAACTGCACAAATCTCAGCAGAACAAATTGACAATGTGGTAATTTTATTATTAGAAAAGCAAGACTCTGATATGTTTTCATTGAATATAAATATGAAACTTATAGATTCTGGTTGGCGGATCAACTCGAATTCCAAAAATTCAAGACCTTTTATCACATAAATTTGGCCAGGCAAAATTGAGATACAATGCCAATCCTGAAGAGGCTGTAGCTCATGGAGCTGCGATCATTGCAGATGCTTTGGAGGTTTGAAAATAAATAATTCATTACTAAAATGAAATTAACAATTTCAGAAAGGAATTGAAATCCCATTGATTAATGATACGATGAATGAACTAGCCCCAAACACCAATAATTTGCAAATTGGTTACAATGCCAATCATGAAGAGGCTGTAGCTCATGGAGCTGAGATTAATTCAAATGCTTTGAAGGCTTAAAAATAAATAATTCATTACTAAAATGGGAGTGATAATTTCAGGAAGGAATTGCAATGCCATTGATTAATGATACAATGAATGAACTAGCCCCAAACACCAATAATTTGCAAATTGGTGGAGACAAAATCTTATTCTATCGTAAGAATTATGTTGAAAGCTAAAAGACTTTGAAACGATTCGTAATAATTTAGTTTATTATCGAAATAATAATAAAGGTGAAGGAAGAATATGCTTGTTCAATTCATCTACCTGCTCAGTAGAAGGGATTGCAAAATTCTACAATTGGTATTTCCCATCTCAAGTAGTAACGACACAGAATAAAGTAAATTCTTATGTTCGTTATTTTGAATAATTTCTTAGGTTTCAGATTTTTGGAATTAACAATGTAGGTGAATCATTTGAAATATTTGACTTGGATACTCGACAAATTTCAAAAGGTCTTATCAACAAATTCATGAATAATTGATTCAGGTAATTTTATAGGTCCAGACCCTCCTGAATGGCGTGGTGGTGCATCTGTGGCTTATTTCAAAGACAAATTGTATTATTTGGGTGGACGGGATCCTGAAACATGGGAAGATACGAATAAAGTTGATGTAAGAAGATCGAATGAAAGTCCATGAAATAATTTATTCAGGTTTTAATAGATGGAAAATGGCAAACAGGACCTGCTTTTCCTCTTCCAATTAGACGTGCTCAAACAATAACATGCGATGGAATTTTATACGGTTACATTATAACATATTCACTACTGTAATTATGGACGTTCAGTTATTGATGGATATACTAGTAATAAGATATATCGATTATCAGACGATGAACGGAAATGGATTGAAGTGGGAGAGGTTCCAGAAGGCCTAAATTCTTTTGGAGTTGCGTCGCTAAATGAAAAAATTTACATAGCTGGAGGATGGAAGTCGTTAATTTTATATGATAAATAATGTATCATTAGATATTTAGTGATGAGGTATTCAATTCCTGTCTGTGTTTCGACCCCTCAGCTCCAATTGGGAGTCGAATTTCTCAAATCGCTGATATGAATTATGCAAGACATTTTCATTCGCTTGTTGCTGCGAATAAAAAATTGTATGCAATCGGAGGGTAGGAAATAGTCAAATTTATGCTGATAAAATTACATAGAAGAAATTAGATTTCAAAGTAGTGAGAAAAAAAGCGATGGTTTATACCGTGGGATAAACTTCTGTGATGCTATTGAAGAATACGATCCACAAACGAATAAATGGCGTGTAGTCGGAAAAATTGCTATAAAATAAAGCTTTTTATGATTATAATAATCTCAGATGTCATATGGAAATTTTATTCAATAAAATGTGAAGTAATAATTTAATTTCAATGCACATGATACAGACAACTCTCGAAAACATCCAAAAGTGATGAGGACCTTACAGGGGCATCCAATTCTATGGTCAAATTTAGATTTGGAGGACTTTTCTGAAGTCCGACAGTTGTTTGGGTCTTATAAATACTCTCTTAAAAATGAAAAACTACTAAATAAGTTAGATAAATCTTGACATTTATCAAGACACATGAAGAGAATTATATCGATGAATCATATTTTCGTCATGTCTTGCTCTGAAACAGACCTGTTTCGTTCCTGTAAAGACCGTGTATATTTTGAGAGAGCTCATGAGAGTAGGTGTGCGAAAATGAAGGTGAAAAAATCGTGAAGGAATGATGAAATGGTGAGAGGCAAAGATAAAGCCGAAGAGGAAAAGATTGGCAAACTTATGAAAACTACTTGAGAATGAGAGAGAAAATAGAAGCGATAGAGAGGCTTCAAAGTAAAGTCGACTAGCTGGTATCCGGTTGAATCGGGATTTAAAACATATTCCTGCTGATAATTTAAAATTTTTTATCATTTGTCTTATTATTTTTTACTATTTTTTTACAAAATAAAATATTTTTAAATGTTTCATTTTTATTCCCGAGCTTTTATGATGTAATATTTTAGCGAGCTGTTTAGAAGTGACTTTATTTTACGAAAATAAACCGTTCAAATCGCTTGATTGACCATTCCTTTCGTTGAGCTTTAAAATATCCGTCCGACATTTGACATTTTTCTGTTTATTCTATTGTACTCTCAACTCAAAACTTTAACTTTAGCCAACTTTTTATTATCAAACAATGTGAGCTCGCGATTTCTTTTGCGTGAAACTCAACTTTTTCTATTTATAATCAAGAATCGATATTTTTTTCCAAAAATAACATAATATTTCTTACAAAGAAACACCATTTCAATTGGTTTCATATCAGGGACGGGCGAAAATGTTCGTTCCTGTCATGCTTGAGCAATTTCAGTCCCTTTCCGAAAAGTCACAACTCCATTTCCGCTCGTCCCTGTTTCAGATAATATCGAATTTTGATCGAATCTACAGTATTGAAATGATTTTCAGGAAACCTTTTGTAGTTTCAGATTGTTGATATGAGTATGAGTGAGTCGAAGGGCAAATTGGAGTTGTTTACCCTCCCCGGCAAGGGTCGGGCAGAGGCAATCCGAATGATGCTCGTTTTCGTCGACAAAAAGTTTACGGACACGAGATTGACGATCGAACAATGGAAAATCAAGCGGCAATTGAGTGAGCACTTTTTCTTTTGATTGAAGACAAAGTTGATCTTCATTCAAAATTTTTGGAAGAAATGTCTTCAAGATTTTTAGAATAAGTGCTCCTTTAGAAAAGTAAAATTTTATTCTCTACAGAAAAAAGCGTTGAAAAGTTTAGGCAATTATGGGAATGATCAGAAGCTGCCGATGATGCTCGTTAATGACAAACGGGTTATTTTCGGCGCCACGGAAATTTCGCGATTTGTTGCATTGAATTTCAGTAAGGTACCGTATTCTAAACATTTGAATGACAAAATTTAGGCCTTTACGGCGTTTCGAGCTCCGAGCAGGAAGAAATCAACAAAGTCATTGATGACCTGGAGAAAATGAATGTCGCCTTGGCTCCGATTATCAGAGCTACTTTGACGAAAAGTTATGAGCAAAGAGTAGGTCTTCAAAAGTTACGAAACTCTTTTCCCATAAAACTATTTTCTGATCTAAATTTTTCAGAAGGATTGAAAAGTGAGATTTTAAGAAAATTTTTTGAAGCTTCCATAAAAAATCATATTTCTTCTAGAAAGAGCTCTGGAACGTATTCAAAGTGGATACGTTATTCCCGTCTTTGACCAAATATGACGAGCGCCTCGCAAACAAGATATTCCTTGTCGGAAGCAGGGTAGGATTTTGAAAAATCTCATTTTCCCATATATTTTAGGATTTTTAGATTTCCTGGGCGGACATCGCCTTAATTGAGATGTTAACGAGGTTCCGAGAAATCTACGATTCGTTTTACCTGGCTCACTTCGACAATTTGAGGGTTAGATTACTGTAGTTCCAAAAGGCAAATCATCGATTTTCTTTAGGAATACTGTAACCGCTTCGAAAAACTGCCGAATATGAGACCATATTTACAGACAAGGCCCGATTCTTTCTTCTAAAACTAAAATAATTTTGTTTCCAAATATGGTGCTATAAAATAAAGTTACTTCCTGTAAAATTTGATCAACTCTAACGAAAATTTCGGAATTCCCATACAAATAACCTTGCACAATAATTTTTTTTCCTTTTCTAATGCTATCTTGCTTCCGCATCAGAAAACGTGCTCCATTTCTAAACCTTTTCGTCAAACTCACTTTGGAAAGCTTGTCTCCTTCACTTCGCACCGCTACAGCCGCTGGTCAGCGAATTTCCCCCATCAAAATCATTTGACTATTTTTTTTTCAGAATTTATCACCCCTCTTTCTTTCTCCCTTTTCGTTGTTTTTTCATTATTTTCGAAGCGATTTTCGAAATTCTACGAAAATGAAATATTACACTAACTTTCCCCACGCTTTTTATGTCAATTGTATCTTTATTTCCATTTTCTTTTTGAAAAAAACTGTTCAATTTCGATTTTTTCGTTAATCTTTGCAAACTTTGCACAATAAGTCGCGTTTTTTGACATTTCCCTTATCAAAGCAGCTTTTCCCTCTTGAAACGCTATGTACAAAATTATTAACTCGCGTCCTTTCATAAAATTGCAGTTTGAAACTTGCAAAATTGGTATTTTTTTGTTAAATTCAGACCTCAAGCAAAACCCTCCAATTTTTTATAATGGTACGCACGAAGCAGAATGCCAGGAAGGTCGGACACACTAGGGGCTTGCCCGGAAAGGTACGCATTTATGAAATTTGTAAAAATTCAGAGCCTCAAATATTCAAATCGCTCTTCTGATGAGTTTATTCGAGCTTTTCAAGACAAGCTTAGAAAAACGTAGGCAGGAATCATGTGAATTTTTAAAAGAAAAAAAAATACAAAAAGCTGCTCAAAATGCGAGTAATTCCCTCCAGAAATTAGTGCTTTTCTTTTCCAGACCCCCTTCAACTCTCAGTCGACCTCGTCTGGTTCGAGCGCCACGAACCGCAACCGCGTGCAGGTTTTTCGGAAAAAGTTTCTTCTTCTAAAAATAAAAATTGCAGCTCTCGACGAAGCGCAACCTGCACAAAGGCAACAAGCAGCCTCTTCCTCCCATCAAGAAGAAGGCGCTCCGTGAGTTTTTTTTTTTAATTATTCTACTTTATTTACTAACTGGAAACAATTTACAAAGTATATCCTGGATTCATTTTTCGAAGGCTAAGTGAAATAGTGCGGAAATAAGCAGGAAGGACTTGAGATTTTCATCCGAAGATCGATAAAAATGAAGATTGAGCAAATTCCAGCGAGGGGAGTGTTGGCGCTGCGCGAGATCAGGAAGTTCCAGAAATCGACCGAGCTGCTCATCCCCCGCGCCCCCTTCTACAAAGTTGTCAGGGACATCACCGCTAAGGTAAGAAATATTCTTTTTTTTTTCTTCACGTATTCATAGCGAAACTTTATCTTTCTAAAACAATTTCTAATCATTTTTTTCGATTTCACACTCTCAAAATTTGCTATGATTTTATTTAGAAATTCTAATTTGCAGCACGGTACGGATCTGCGTTTCCAAGGGCTGGCCCTGCAGGCCCTGCACGAGGCCGCGGAGAACTACCTGGTGGGGTTGTTCGAGGAGGCGAATCTGTGCGCGATCCACGCAAGCCGCGTCACGATCATGCCCAAGGACATCGAACTCGTCCGCAGAATTCGCGGCGAGACGTTCACTGGGGGAAAGTTAGTGCTTTTTTAGAAATTAAAACAAAATGAAATCATTTTCTTGATTTTGGAAGAGTCGGGAATATGCGACTTTAAAAGACTACTAGAAATTTACTTATTAGAAAGTCAGATATTTGGCTTTTGAAATTTATAAACTTATTTTTTCAGCATCAACTATCGTCGCTAGATGAGATGGTTCAGAATGTTCGATTAGAGGCTTCCAAATCCGGGCAACATACCGTAATCCGTGTATTCATAACTAACTCATTGTAGTCATAAAATAACTTAGTTATTTTCATATTTTTCCCGGTTTTTTAAAATTCTTTCGCTGGAAAACTAAAAATCGGAAATCAGCCTTATCTTCAAACTATCGAATTATTCCAATTCAAGCCACGTTTCATTTGTACATACTCGTGGAAAACATTCACTTATTTTGAGATACCGTATTTTCTTGGTATAAACCCGTAGCTTTTTGTTCTTCGATATTTTTCTGAAATGGTATTTCTGTTTGAGAAAGTACGGTAGCTAAACTTGTTCACTATCTCAAAATTCTTACTAGGGATGTTCTAGAATAATTTTTGAGAAAGTTTTAAATTTCCAGAACATTCCTTTTCTGGACTTATTTACTGGACCTCATTCCTAGCTTTTCCCGAACTCTATCTCCTAAGCATTGAAAATTCCAAGTGCTGAAATATACGTTCAACTTGTGTTCTCTTGTAAAAACGAACCAAAATTTCTCATCCAATGTTAAAATAGAAGTTAAAAGCTTGCTGGGATAGAGGAATTTTCGGTTCTGAAGAATTCTTGCATTTTCTTGAGCGAAGTGCCCACTTGCCTTGTTTTTGAAAAGATAGTTTCCATTTTTCCTGAAAAATTTTGGAAGCTTCATTTCTAGAAATGGAACCTCCTGTTCAAAATCTCCTTTGAGTAATCTTCACTTTTGTCGAGAGCCTTGGATAGGCAGATAATAGTTTTTCTAGAAATTAATTTTCATATTATACAGATACGCATAAACATAGACATATAATATAGTTATCATTTATCGTAAATTGTTTAATTAGCAAAATTTTGGCAGTGCTAATTTTGTTCTAGAATCATCTATAAATTTATTCCCCTATCTCTGATTCATGTAATCATGTATCAGTTAGTCCTGCCGATTATAAAGAAAAATACTTATTCAAAAATAAAGCTGTTAGAAAGTTAAAATTATTTTCCTCTAAAACATTGTTGGTTTGCATCCAGGAAAATCTTTTTGCTCTTTTAAGTTCTTTTTTATTGTCCCGAAAACCTAGCAATTGTTGTTTTGGCTATCGATTTTCCGTTAAGGCCCAATGCACTCTTATGCGAATGAGAGGCGTCTATTCGAGCCTCTTCGAATTACGTTTATTTTAATGGTTTTTTTTTTGTAAAGTTTGTTCATTTTTAAACCTCTAGAATTTTCTGAACGTTAAAAATTAATTGAATTTTACAACAGGGTGCTAGATCAAATGGATGAACTTGACAAAATATCAACATCTTTCTTCCCTTCAAGTTACGCCTCTTTTATTGCTAATAGACCGATCGATATCTCGTTTATTTCGCATTTTGCCACGAAAATCTATCATGATTTCCAAATTTATTAGTTTCATTTTCAGACTGGGGAATTCAGCAAGATGCTCATACCAGTTTATCGATTTCCTGTGAAAAACGCGGTCAACCAGTGGAGGCTGCAGAAACGGTGTTTTTTAATTCTAAATTTTGAAAAGATAGAAATAGACTTGATTTTACGATTTTTAAAATGAAATTTTCAGGAGGAAATAATTTAAAGACTTTCAGCTTCATCGCAAACTGTCGCCCAGTCCCACTCGCATCAACGGTTTATGGCGATCCGGCCACCGACATCGAAATGCCTCCGTTGGTTATAGCTCATGGTGGGTGAGTTGTGTTGACTTTTCCAAGAAAAACTCCTCTTGAAGATAACTTCGCTCATATTTTTCTAAAGACACGTTTTCCTTTTCGTCAGAAATTCTCATTTTTATCTTCAGGTTTATTCGGTCAAAAGCAAAACTGGAATTCGGTTGGAAAGGCGATTCAAAGGCGACTCGGAAACACGGTTCACTGCGTCGATATGAGAAATCATGGATCGTCTCCGAGGTAGGTTTTCTCTATTTTTAATCTAGATTTTTAAAGTACGTTTTATAAAATTCTGATAATCCATCATCAAGAAGCTCTATGTAATCAAAGTGGCTGATCGTTAGAAAAAGAATCACAAATACAGATGATCTTTACAAGTATTATTTTGAAGATTTATTATGTTTCATGAAAATCATGTAATTTTGCTGTGGATATTTTTGATCAGTGTTCGTGATATTGATAATAGTCAGCAAAAAATTCCCTCGAATATCTCATTTTTCAGAGCCGCTACTATGACCTACACTGACATGGCCTCTGATCTGGCCGAACATATTCGAAAAATTCGAAGTGAGACCGGATTCAGGAAGGTGCATTTACTCGGCCACTCGATGGGCGGAAAGGCCGTCATGCGATTGGCCATAGATCCGGACGGAGGACAACTCATCGAGAGGTTGATCGTGGAAGGTTGGGGCTTCAAAATTAGTAGAAAAAGATGGTGTCTTGGAAACCCTAGTAGATTTTCTCCTATCTCTGAGAAGTAGAATATTCAGAAAAGTTGAAATAGGTTTCTAGAAAATAGAAAGTTATTTTGAAAATTCAGCAAGTTAGTCTTTAGTTTTGTAGTAGGAACACGTTCCGAGAGATTGGAATATGTTTCAAAATTTAATGAAAAGAACAACTTTATACCAATTTGATTTACCGAATGATTTTCTTGAGTATTATTATTATTATTTTATTTTTTTTTAAATTCGAAAAATAAAACGGTGAACTTCGGGAAAATTTCAAATTTTCTAGAACAGTTGAATTCTCTCAGACGTTTCCCCGAAAGGATACTCGACGAGTCACGTGAAATTTCGCGACTACATCAAAGCGATGCGGCAAGTCGACATGAAATCCACGAGGAAGCAGATTCTGGAACAACTCGAACCGGCCGTCCCGGAACTCGCCGTTCGACAGTTCCTCATCACTAATTTACAGGTTTGTTTTGTGAATATTGTAGCCGTGACGCGACAAAATACTGAGTTAGACGAAAACTCATTCAAAACATTGATAAATTCGAAACATACATGACATTTTTTTGTTTTGGAACGAAATATTTTTTATCATCTCGATTCACCTGTAAAACTAATACGACTAGAGTAGAAGGTGTCAAAATACAGAGGATTTTGGTCCGAAAGTAATTGTAGAAATGAAACAAGCACAGAAAAGCAAATATATTGAAACTTATCTAATTTTTTGCCAATTAATTCTCCAACTTTCAGCCGAAATCCGACGATCCATCGACGTTTGAGTGGCGCTGTAACGTAGATGTCATCGATCAGTATGTAGACGAGGTGCTTGGATTCACAGTGCCCGTCGGATCGTTCAGGTCTGTATTTTTAGTTCTAACATTCATAAATTCAATTGGGTTAAATTCTTTTTGGCTGCAAAGTTCATAGCCGAAAACTTATCTGAACTATTCCTCTTAGAATTTTTTTTACGAAGAAATACTGTTCTGTTCTCATAAAATCGCCAGGTCTCTTCAATTGGAGTTGCGAGAATTTTGAAACCTACAAATTTTACGATTTCCATTTTCAGAGGCCCGACTTTATTCCTCTACGGCGAGATATCCGGCTATGTGCCAGATTCTGATCGGCCGTTGATACGGTGCATGTTTCCGCAGGTAAAATTAAAATTTTCTCGAGAAAATACCTAAATTGCTGAAAATTTGAATGAAAGTACGCTTTTCAGGTCAAATTCGAGGCCATTCCCAAGGCAGGCCATTGGGTGCATGCAGAAAAACCGGCGCCTTTTATCGATACCGTCTGTCGATTTTTCGAGGAGCAAAATTAAATTTTCTTCTGGAAAATTTTAGGAACTAGGATTTTTAGTCTTGATTGTTGATTTTCTCGTTTTTTATTCTAATCTTTGCTGAACTTATCTGAAAAAGTATGCTTAGGAAATAGCATAATTTTTTGAGAGAGTTAAAGAAATCTGTCTTTATTTTCTCTCAATTTTCTACTCTTCCATTCAGTCAAGGTCAGTTGGCAATATTCGAAATTGCGTCATCATTAATATTTCATTTCCGTTGGCCACTTTTCGCTTTTACTTTTCAAAAAGTGGTATTTTCTCCCAAAATGGCTACTTTCTTTCCACTTTACTGTTTTATCTTTGTGGCCCTCATTTTATACCGTCGCCCTGTGATTTTTGACAAATGTTTTCGATATTGATTTGCGGGTTTTTCTTGCCACTAGTTGTTTTCTTCAATTTCGTTTTTTCGCATCGAAAATTAGAATTTCAAAGAATCTGTTGATTTCGTTCCCACTCCAACCGGTTTGAAAACCGCCTAATATCTCGACTTGTCGGTGATTTCGTTGATTGGCGTAATTATCAGTCGCCTGCACCTCACGATTCCTGTAAAATTTACCAATTTCTTCTAGAAGCTAGTGAATTTTGCAATTGGAGAGGAGCCAACGATGCCGGAAAACGGTACTGCAGCCGCCAATGCGTCCGTCGGGGAGCAGGTAAAATTGGAAAAATGAAAATTCGAAACTTCTGATTCTAGAAAATTTGACTTTACGAGTTTTTGAAACTTTTTTAATAAATTTGTTGTTAATCAAAGAATTTCAGAGCGGCACACCGGCGAAAGAGGGCAAGAGCTTGAATGAGCTGAAGGTTCAGGTGAGAAATTGAGGGGATACTGTAAATTGGATTGTGAGAACTTCGAGAAACCATGAAATTTGCCCCCAAGATCCGAATATGTACTTTTTGCTCACCATTATTTATATTTTTGAATTCCGTTGGATTTGGTAAAATTAAATCCGAACGTTCAAGATTTTGTAGCAGGAAACTTCTAAATCCTGTGAAATCTAGGAGAACTCTAGGTTTGTTTGAAAGTAAAACGAGAATTTCTCACTTCCAACCCCAAATCGAATTTATCCGACTTGTCTGGAAGAAATTGAATTAGGCCTCTGAAAATGGAAGAACACTTTTCTAAAGTTTTAAGAAAATTCAAGGTTCAAAAAAATGGAACTCCTATCTGTCATTTAGTTTGTGATCTTGTTCGCTAAAATTCGATGAAAAATAAGAAAATAGTGGAAAATGAGTGGTTTTTTTCCAGGAACTTCGCAACGAATTGGAGAGGCGCCAGCTCGACAAGAACGGCATCAAGATCATTCTCAGCGTTCGTCTCGAGAAGGTACGCTCATTTTAAAATTGCCATTTTTAGCTCGTCAACTAATTTTATTAGTCTGTTTGTGTACTATTCTCTAGCGAATTAGATTCTTCCTCTATAAGGACTTTCTATGCCTTTGGATTATTCAAGACTATGCAAACTAAATAATTTGCTGATTTTTCTCTAAAACCATACTAGTTCGTAAAATTTCGAAAACTTTATTGCGAAATCACCGATAAAGAACTGCGTAAAATTTGCAATGATGAGATTTTATAGTAAGCTTCGATTTCTTATCAGTAAACAGGCTTGAGCGAGGGGCAGCGCTGAAAATTTGATTTTTACTCCATTTTCAATTTCTATTTTTTAAACTCGTGTGTGGAGTTTTCGTTCACTTTCATTTATTCCCTGAAGACCTTAACTATCGAATACTTTTCCATAATTTATGCCTTATCTTTGGTTCGTTCGTTGCTTTCTAAATCCACTCGGGAATATTTTGGTGCTTTCTGACCGAAAATTGGAAAAATTAGTTAGATCAAGATTTAGATTTGATTTCGAAAAGAAAACTATAGTAGTTTCGGTAATTTTAATTATGGGTGGATTTTAGAGAATTACTTTCCACTACTCGACTTTTGAAATTTGAGTTAGTAAAAGTTGGCATTTAGATAAGGAAGGAAAAATATGGACTCTTGAGTCGAGTTACGGGTATTTTATGACTCAATATTCGGAGAATGTAGGAAGTCCCTTTGTTTTAGAATAGGCCGACCGGAAATTGCCTGATGTAGGTTACAAAGTTGGACTTATTTGGATAGAGAATGTTCTTATTAGTGAGTATATCAGAAAGACCTTTACAAGAATTAGTTTTGAGTGTAGGCTTCAAGAAAATTTCATATTTCTACGCTAAAATATTAACTTGATAGAGCAATGAGATATTCTTTTTCAAAAATAAAAATGTCAATTCCAAATATTTATTTCCGGGGATATATCGAGTCCAAAAAGTCACCCCCAGCCACTCCATTTACGAGGCTATTTTGGTCGAATTTTGGGAAGCGCATGGAAATCATTGTTTTGACACTTTTATTTGAAAATTTTCTCTCGAAAGAGGAGCCTACAAATGTTCTCGTCGAATCTTGTTTTTGCCACTTTTCCTCGATCATCAATATTAGTCTGGTAAATCTGCGGGAAAATTAAAATGCGAAAAGAAATGAAATTTTTTTTCCATATTTTTTTAACTTTTAGATGGAAATATGGCTAAATTTTGATATTATAGAAAAAATCGATTTTTTGGTAATGAAAATATGAACTTCCCGAAAAATTTAGATAAGAATGAAATTTACTGTTCGAGAAAAATGGCAAAATTTTTGAATGAAAACATTATTTTTCTGATAAAATTTAGACTAAATATATTCTGCAGAAAAAAACTCGTATGTCTTATCTTCAGTTTGTAGGTGGTAAGTGTACTTTCAAGATTCATCGCATAAATTGCTATGGAAATTCTGTAGGCTGAGTAAAAGTAATTGCGCTAATTTATGCATCGACATTTGGAAGGACAAAAATTAGACATCGCATTTGCTGAAACGTATTCCAAATGTCTTCCCTACTACATTTTTATCACTAGAGAGATACTGTTTAATTATGCAAAGTAAGGAAATGTCTCCGAAAATTATCCCAGGCGTTTTTCTTATCCTATTCCTTATCGTTAGATTAGAGAAACGCTATTTAGTTATGTAGAGTAAGCAAGCATGTCGTGACGCATTAGTTTGAGGCGCATTTCAGAGAAACTTAACTCAAACTGCAAACTTCGACAAGTTTTATGTTATCCGACTTGACACAAATGAGCTAATCGTTGATTCATTGTCGGGAATTTCTAAGAATCACAAAAAGTTTTCTAAAGCTCAAAATAAAAAGCAAAACTGAAAGTTTTGAACTTTTCCATCTAAATTTTGAGAAAAAACTTGCTGCCAGGATTTTTGACGCTTTTGAACAAAATTAAGAGATTCGAAAAAGAAAACTCGCCACATATTGAAACATGGACAATAGAAACTGGTTAGGATTAGTTTTTCAATCTGATTTGGAACCAAAAGTCTTGGATTTTCTCGATTCTTGATTGTGCACTTTTGCTGATTCCCTCTGATTTCGATGCCCATTTTTCCGACTTCTGGTTGGACTTTTTCATCTTCAAAATGGCCTTATTTGAAAGAGGAAAGGCCTTGCCTCAAGTTTGAGGAAAAACATCAACAAAAGAACACAACTTTATGCGCTTTCTTTCGCGCGCGGTTCAAAGAAAACGCTCATTAGAGCCCCATAGACTAGATGAAATTTTCGCGAAGGTCAAATTTACGTTTTACTAAAAAATTGCTGAATGGAAGTAACCATTTTTGAAGGACGAGCTTACTTTTGGGATATCAAAGGGTTCGGGTGAGAGTTTTGTTTATTCAAAGGCGTGAGCCCGGAAGACTATTCATGTTTACGCATTATTCCAAATCCTAGGCAAAAATACGTTGGAAATGGTCGATGTTATTTTGCAAGAATAGGATTTCGTAGAATTTTTTAAGTAGATAAATTTTGAATGCTTCCGAAAACTCAATGTCCAGTCATTATATATAGGCACCGCTGTTATTATCTTTGAGCATAAATTATGTAAAATTTGAATCTTATTTCAAATGTTCTGCGAAATAACTATTGAAGCACGCCGCCGCGCTTTATTATCATTTATGAACAATTTGAAACCTATTTTAAAATCTCAATCCTGTACCTTTGGCTCCCTCAAGAAGACGTATTGCGAGTGATGAATGAACTGGGCCTCGTCGCTATTTTTCGTTGCCAAATGCGCAGGTGCAAAGGTGTTAGATTGATAGAGGCGATAGCCAGACAAGGCCAATTGGTCAAAAGCCTTCTCCAGTATTGAGTGCTTCAGGAAAAACCTGAAACTTTTAATAGGTTTGAAATTTTGGTTATATTTGAAAAACAAGTTGAAAATTTTCTATAACTTCTAAAATCAGACTTCATACTATCGTTATAGGAAGACATTCTCATTTCGTTTGTTTATTTGGTTTACCTGTTCGTTTGAAAATAACGTAACTTCACGAACTCTTTCCCCGATATTGATATTTTTTCAACCTACCTAAAAGTATACCGATCATTGTCGATATCGATACCTCCACTGTCCCTACACTCATTCAGACTGTCCCCAAATACGGCTCTGCACATGTTTACCTAAAAATTTACCTATTTTCAAGAACCAAATTATTCAAACCCGTCCAGAAATGACGATTCTAAGAATTTTCCTGAAAGTGACTTCGGGGTTGAGTCGTCCAGTTGACAAAGCGGCGTGACAGGATACGGTTATGATTGTGGGAGATAGGACATCGGCGTGACGAGGCAGACCCAGTTTACGGGCCTCGGCAGCTAGAGCGCCCCAACTAAATCTTTTTCCTTTAATGGTTTTTTCAAATGATTCTTGAATATTGTAGCAGCGGGATTGATTACTGGCTGAAAGTTCAGACTCAATTTTTCTTGAAACATACTTGTAGAAATCAGTGCGATATTTTATTAACCTTTTGACGGTTACGAACTGGTTGGGGGTTATCGCATCTTTATATGAAATTGTTGAAACTTGTTCGAAAACCTTACCTATCAAATCCCTCGGGCACAGTAATAGCTTGATCTGGTCGTCGTAAAGAGTCTAGGAGAATTCTAATCAGGTTAGGGTCGGATTGTTCACAGGCAGTATCCGGTTCCATAGCGAGTCGGGAAAATCGAACTTTGTTCAGGGTTTCTTTTCTGAAAAAATCGACTTTTATGAAGAGGGATACCCTTTAAAATTCTGACGAATTCTTAACAGGAAAAAACGCTATGCTGTCGGTTTGTAAAACTTTGTCAATTTTTAGTCGGAATATGTAAAAATGAGAAAAGTAAACAACTTTTTAAAAATATCCAATACCTTGTTCGTAAAGCGACCCCATTGGCGCATTTGATGGACACGAGATTGGGATGTGCGGCTGAAGCACTCAGTGTGATGCTCGTCGGATCCTCGACGTCGTCCATGAATGACATCGAAAATGAGCCGGTCAGTTCCGCCGACCGACTCCGCTGGTTCAACACCTACAAATTGGATTTTATGAATTTTGGACTGGATATTTTGGGGTGGAATTTTGAAATTAATGACATTTCTCACGGCATAAAGAAATTAGAAGACTGCCTAGATTTTTATGGGCAAGTAAAGTTTGAAAAGAAAAAACTTTTATGAGAAATTTGAAGCGTGTCTGAATCAATTTCTGCAATCTTGGAGTTTAGGCAAATTAAAGTACGAGAAATCTAATTCTCTTCGCTTATATTTTGAGAAGATTGATAATTTCCAGCTGGTAGGATTTTGGCCTAGAAATTTCCCGATTTCACCTGGGAAAAATGATCTCGAACTAGCAAAAAGCTAATAAAATTGCACAAGTTTAGTTAAAACTGCTAAAATTAGCATAAAATTGACCTTACTTCAAAAAGAATAAAATTTGAAATTTACCTGAGTCATACGCTTCCCGCTGATGGGGGTGCGCTCGTCGAGCAGTGTGATGTCGCTGACTGAGGTCGAAATTTTTCCCGGCTTGAAAAACGAGAGGGGCGTGGCTCAATGGATAAGGAACTAGACAAAAGAGGAAAATGGAAAGAAGTAGTGGTAGACAAATGCAGTTATACCAGGCGGGTTTGCAATAATTCTCGAGGGAGAAATAGTAGACGAAAATAGGAGGAGAAAAGATATGCAGGTGCTTTCTTTTCTACTTTTTGCTATGCTTTTGTCCAATTAGTGCGGTCGAGTTTTGGTCTTAGGGCTCGAAACAAATTAGAAGATCGCAAGGAAAGTGATATCAGACCTGAAATGTTTAAATTACTATTCTCAAAATTAGATATTTACGAAGATACGATAGTCAAAGATACACTTTTGAGAAGAATAAGGTTGATTAGGTTTGAAAGTGGACAATTTTTGCTATGGCAACATGGAAGGCTGAAGAGAGCTCATCAAACAAAGAGAGCGCGAAAATGGAAAATAGGGGCGGCCCGTTTGGACTTTTCCGTTCGACGAAGATGAAATGTTTAGAGGTCGAATAGGAAAATAAGGAAGCGCAAAAGCGAGCGCGTTTTCCTTGAATTTTAAGGATATGCGGGTAAAGATTGAACGGATGACGTCGAATAAGGGCTTTTTGATGAATCGGGGATTTGAATTTTATTGAGAAATTAGGACTCGTGAATGAAACTCAAATTGTATATTATTTTCTTGGATTTTTGAAACATGATCTTTCCGGGGGTCATGTTTTATTCTGAATAATGAAAATGGTGAAATTTCCGAGGAAAGCGGAGCAAAATGCTATTCTTGGTAAGGTCGAATTTCAGTTTGTCTGGAGACATGATGTGATGTAAACCTTCAATTTTTAATCTCATTTTTGGAATTTTTCAGGCATAATCGTCTTTTCTTGAGGATAAACTATTTCATTTTGGAGGACGAAATTCAGATGCGGTTCATAATTTGGTTATTTTTTTGACAAAAATTTCTACTTTGGTAGGATAGTGAGAATTTACTTTGGTCCGGCACATTAATTTTCACCAGTAAAGGTCGTTAGACCAGATTTTTCGGCGTTAAGGCCCAGAAATGGAGAGTGCAAATGAGAAGAGCTTATTGCAAGGCTCACCTATTTTTTGCCCCTAAAATGGGCAAACTTTGCAAGTCGGAAAAAGAAGGGGTTTGAAAATGGGAATGTTTATTATTGGAAAATCACTCATTTTTTCGCTTCCAAACTAGGCGAACTTTACAAATAGCCTAAGAGAGAAGTGCGTTAGCGAAAAGGTTCAAAATGGGGCTTCTTTGTGATTATTCAGTTAGAGAAATGGTGTGAAACGCAAATGAACAAAATAAAAATAAGCCGTGTTTTTAAGAAATTTAAAAACCTATGATTTTCTTTAGAATTTTGACGGCTTTATGTGTAGCTATGCCATTTTCAAGAGTCGTGAAGTTTTAAAAATTTGAAACAAATCTCATGGTTATATATCGATTAAAAGTAGAGCGTGAAGTTAAGGTGTGTCACTCTATGGAAAAAGCTCTAATAATTTGAACTAAATGGAGCGCTAAACTACAATTTCTTATGTCGCGTGGTAGTTAGTAATTTGTACATTTATGCTAAAAGTCGTAAAAATTTTATATCCTTCATTTTTATGGTCGATTTCAAAGATTTTTCGCTATTTTTCATTAATCTAATTCAAAACAAGGAGTATATTTTCACGATCATATCGGATAAACTTTATCATTTTCGCTTCTATGGAAACCTATGTTTTGTGAACTTTCTGAATGAAAGGTTGAAAATTATGGCCAGACTGCATAATTTAATCTTTTAACGTTGAACAGGGATTTGTCAGACTTTATTATGAAATTTTTACAGCATCTCGTGATAAATTGCACCAAAACGCGGAATAAACGGAAATTGCTGTTTTCTTCAGGCTATATTTGAATATTTAC
Organism: Diploscapter coronatus; assembly: GCA_964036155.1. Taxonomy (NCBI): domain Eukaryota; kingdom Metazoa; phylum Nematoda; class Chromadorea; order Rhabditida; family Rhabditidae; genus Diploscapter; species Diploscapter coronatus. The sequence goes on from OZ038423.1 coordinate 9,740,703, forward strand.
ATCGAAAGATATTCTTCTAAAGAAATAAAAAGATGTCTATAAATTATGCAAGACGACTTTTCAAAAAACATAATTTTAAGAGCGCGCATCCATATTTAGGCAAGATGAAAAAGTTTTCATCACATGATAATAAAGCATAGCAATTAAAAACCGTCGGGATATTTAAACTTTCCAATTTTGATACTTGGTTAGATAAAGTAATATTTGGAAAATAGAGAATGCTGGTTTTTGGAAGAAGGAAAATAAACGATTAGAAGCAAATTTGGGTCGAGATAAGTAGGGTATCCAGGAAATTTTTGAAGGATGAAAGAAAATAGCTTTTCACGTGTTAAGGAATAAAGATGAAGAAATGGCTGAAATATAAAATATAGCTCTACCACTATGTTTTATATCCTGCACTTTTTCTGAATGTAGTCCGTAATTTTCTTGCAATTTTCATCGTGATGAAAATAAGACATTTTATGCAGACAGGGTAGGAATTCATAGACATGCATTTTGGAGAATTTTCAATGAGAGGGGCTTTCGAAAACGGAATAAAGAAGGCAAAAATTCTTGAAACTAGGAATTGCTTTTATAAGCATTTGAAGAGTTATTGAAGTTTTGGTAAAATAGCATAGTTTTTGTCATGAATATTCGGATGTGAAAATTGGCGAATTTGAACTTTCTTTGAAGTCTACATGAGAAAAATGAGTAATTCAAACGCACATTATTAACATCAATCTGCATCGAAAGATTATCTGCCTAGACATAATTCGTAACCTGCACAAAATAGGAACAAATTTTAGTCGGCAATTAAAGATATCGTTAAATTACTTGCGAAAGGTTATTTGTGCATTCTTTAACCTATGCATATGGTTCTAAAAATGGCAAATTTCACCGTACCCATTCTTGCTATTTTAGTCGGTTTATTGATTTTATAATAAAAATTCAAAAACTTGTCAATCAAGAAATCGATATTTCAAAATCAACTTCTCATTTTTCAGGCGTTACGCGACGAGGGCCACGACCCGGATACGTACCGCTTCATGACGTTAGACTCTGCACCGAATGCCGCTGCCGAGAAAACCCCCGAACCGGTTCCGGTTCCGATTGTGCAGCACGAGAAGGGGAACACCGAGGGCAAAGCAAATGGCACCGAGTCTAAGCTCGCTGAAGTCACGTCGGCAAACACGACTCAGGCTGCTTGTAAGATCGGATTTTCACTTTTTATTTCTAAAATATTTTTTGCATTGTTTTGTTTTATTAGGTTTCAGGAGAATTTGAAATAGCTTTGAAATGATGTAGATTCTGACGATTGATAGCATTTTGGTCTCTATTTCAACACAAATCCAAAATACCCGGAAAATTTGCTATTGATTTTCATATGTTACGCGAAAACGACATAGGAAATACGATTTTGTTTCACGCGATAATAAGTGTCGAAGAAATTATTCAACAAACTTCTAACCTCAAAATTCAAATGAGATGTCTATCGTGCTCGTGAACTCGTGATGTAATGAATTCTGAAGTTCACCCTGATTTTTTCGCGGCAAAATTTCGGAAACCGACCCCCTGAAAAGCATCGGTCTATAATCGAAAATTTCGTTTTTCTAGTTACTGAGAATTCGGCAACCAAGCAACCACCTGCTGTTACTGCTGTCGGTGAAAGGATTGCCGAAGATCCGAGTGCCGAAACCCAGCGACCGATTTTCGAAACCTCGACTGAAAACAAGTCGGAAGAAAAGGAAGAAGGAAAAGTCGTGAAGGAAGAAGGGGCCGGAGACGTCGAAATGAAGGATGAAAGAGCGGTCGAAGAAAAGGAGCCGGAACCGGCCGAACAGGTACAGAGAAAATGAACGAAGCAGAAAACAGACTTCTCAAAACATCCGCTAATTTCTCATCCAATTTCGTCTGGGGAATAGCAATGGAATACAGACGGGCATATTCACAACCTATTTTTGCGCGGATGATTTTTGAGAAGTCTGATGAGGAAAATCGAGTCTTTATCGGTTTGTCTCGAATTTTAAGCGTTTTTGACACAATTTTGTCGTCAAAGTGAGAGTTTTGCAGAAGGAAAATGAAAGAATTTCATAAAATTCGTGAAAATAGATTATTTCTTCTGTATTAGAGCGTGACTTCGGCTACTGCTGTGCTCGAAAAGAAGAACGGGAAAGAGCCCGAATCGGCCCAGGTCCAGGAAGAGGAAATGCTCGAAGATCCACTGGACGAAGAGACGAACGAGGAAAAGAGCGGTCAGAATGGCGCAGCGGATAAGGCGGCAACCGCTCAGGCGAACCAGAATCAGGACGACGACAAAAGCTCGACCGCCAACTTGACGCCCGAGGAAATCAACAAAAGATCCATTTGGATCAGGGGCATCTCCAAGGACACCACCGCTGCTTCGCTCAAGGTTCGCCAATTTCGATTCTTAAAATACGGTCGGGAAAACCGAGAGCGCTTCATTACCTGGAATACAGCCAAAAGATCGGGTATTTTAAACGGTAGACAGATAGCTCAAAAATTCAATGGAATATAATGGGAAAATGAGAAATTGTTAATGGCTGAAAATCTATGCACAATTCATATTGAAGAGAGGTTTTCGAAATTCTTAATTGGACTGTTTGAGGTGTATTTGAGTCGTGGTCTTTTATTTCGCTGACCTGCAAAATCGAAAACTTGGATTTCCGAAACAAATCGTTGAATTCGGAATTTTCGCTAAATTTCCTCGTAGAAGATGAAATCGTTCGTTTTGCAGATTCTGTGCCTGAAGGTGGGCAAGGTGATTCGAGCAAAGATCTTCACGGCGCGCGCTCGCAAGGACGTCTGCTACGGATTCGTAACGATGGCCGACCCCGAAACCGCCCAGAAGTGCGTCACGGAGCTTAACAAGACCAAAATGCCCGACGGAAACCTCATCACCGTCGAAAAGGTCCTGACGCGAAAAATTCGGATGGTTACTGTAACCTGCATTTCAAATTACACATCTCTCAACCTGATTGTTCGCCAGTGCATGCGCATTTCCACCTCCTAATTCCTGCAAATTCTCCGAAAATCTTCAAATCTCTTCAAACATTTCTACGAAAACCACACTGGGATGGGGGGACGAATTTTCGTTATTTTCTTCGGGAAACCTCCAAAACCAAGTCTTGATGAATCTCGTCCAAAAATCTTCTGAAAATCCCCGAAAATGCTGAGTTTACTTACAGGCGGATGATAAGAAGAGCGCTAGCGATGCGGCTGGCTCTTCGGACGGGAAGACCGAGTCAGGCAGGGCCGGCGACAGGCTGGGAACATCGTCGGAGGCCGGGAACAAATCGGGGAACAACTCGGGCAAGCCCGGCCACAACAGCAATCGCGACAAGCAGCTGGGCAACAGACGCGAGAGAAGGAGGGAGGCAGCCGCTGCGAGAAGGAAGGACCGAGTCCAGGGGCCCAGCACCGGCGGACCACCCCCCAAAAGGCCCAGAGACGGTAGGAACGCGGCAAATCGCAGGATGCTGATACGAGAAAGCTGCATGAATATCGACGAGATCTGGAAAAATCGATAATTGGTTGAAAATGCGATTTTCCGGAAGGCAAAAAATCTGTTTCAGTGATAAAAACCGCTAAAAAATCGAAATTTCGACGAAAAATCGACAAGCATTCGATTTTTTATTTAAACAAAAGTCGCTAATTCGAAAGGAAACAACACCTTCTTTGAAAAATAGCAAAAGATCTTTTTTTTATACACTTGCGCTTTATTTTCTATGTATGGTTAATAAATCAAATGCGCGATTTTTGATGTGTGCTATTCTTGATTACAAGTGGGACTTGTGAACTTTTGATTTTTGCAGAACGCGACCGTCGTCGTGGTGGAATTTCGAGTGGAGGACCGATGTCGTACCGCGGCGGCCCGCCTCCGCCCAGATTCGCCGAACCCCGTGGGGGAGCCTTCCCCAAGAAACCTGGTAAATGTTTTCCTCCAAATTTCCAATTGCTATCTCTGAAAACAAGTATTTTGGTTAGAAATTTTGCAATATTTATCTAATGCTTGAGCAAATATTTCACCGAAAGGTGGTTATTGTTGTGCGAAGATTAAGTTGCAAATTAAAAAAGTGAAGATAAAAAATATCTTAAAATCAAGGAAAAATTGTCAGGCCACCCAACATCCCGCGGCATTCGCGGCCGTCCGACCATCACGCCCGGAATGAGCCGTGGCAACGATTCGCGCGTCTCGATTTCGACCTCGCAGCTGAGGAGCAGAGGTCCTCCGCCCGTGTCCGCCTGGGACAGAAGACACGGCGAACTCGAGGCTATAAGGTTGGTCATTTGATTGATTCTTATTTTCCCTAAAAGCTTTTGAACATACTTTGATTTTTATTAATGGAAATTAGTTGTTTCGCTATTTGATGGGAAACATATTTGCTGGTTTAGATGGTCTTGAATCATTTCTATCTGTTGAAAATTACTCGCCCAGGCTTGGAAGAATTGAGTCTCATTACGTGTGATCAGATTTCAGTATTCTATTAAACTTGTCTAAAGCTATTCTTGAATTTGCAGACACCGTGAAGAGGAGCGCGCTAACCGCGATAGGGAGCTGGAGATGCTGAGATTGGCCAGGGAGGCCGAGGTCATCAGGCTGGAGAGGGAGAAAATCGAGAAGGAGAGGTTGGAGCTTCAGTTGCAGGTCCGACTCGTTGAAATTTTCGAAAATAAAAATGAAATAGGTTTCATAATAGAGTATATATCAGTGTGTAGAGCTGAAACCTTGATAATCGCTATACTTCATAGGACTAAAACTAAAACAAAGTAAAGTAAAATAGTCTTACGTTTCGCTCTCGAGTTTTCACTATGATAAATTTAATAAAGAAGAAAGAAATTCTTAGAGCTTATTGCAATATTCTATTTTTTATTAGAATTTTTGGAATAATTTCAACTTTTTAGACCGCTCTCGCTCAGCAGCAGATCGCGGCAGCCGCAGCCGCAGCGCAGCAGGGCGGACAGAGCTCGATACTGGTCCAGGCTCAGCAACAGCAGCAGCACCAGCAAGGTGGAGGATCGGGGGCTTCCAGAAGGTACGAATTTTTTTTTCTAATTTCCTCCTTTTTGTCAGTTCCAAAAAGAAATGAAAACTAGTTGTGTTCAATACAATTATGTCCATGGCCTGTCAAGCGGTGCATAGGGCTGAATTTCCTAGCTTCTCTACGCTATTTCCCTCCTCGCAATTGTGTATTTTCGCCTAAGGATTTCTTACCAGATTTTTTTGTTTAATTCTGCAACTCATTTCTTATAGAGGGGGACCTGTGGCTATAAGAAATGAGCTCCAGATTGGCGAAGCAATGCTCGCTAAGAAACTCTTAGGAAAAATTCAATTTGACAGCGATAAAGCACCAATTTACGCTGTATTGACAAGTCGTGTTCTTTATCATATATCGCAAAACATACTGATGTTTTAAAAATGAACTTTTTTAAGTTTCAAAAAAGTCGAATTTTCGATCTTTCGTGATCTCAATGGCTTACGCCGTCCTAAAATAAGTATTTCTGAAGCTGGAAAGATATATTTTGCATGTTTAAAAATCATATATTATTTGTGCAAAATAGAATGAAATATTCCGTCAATGGGTTGTGTTGAAACTATTTATCTCTATTTTTAAGATAAAAATGTTTGCAGATCCCGTCACGAAGATCGTCACCGTTCCGGTCGCAACCACAGCGATAGTCGTTCTCGCGATCGCAACTCTTTGAGGGACGACAGACGACACTCGAGCGGGAACGCGTCCCATCGCAGAGTCGAGACTGGCAGGTATTTTTTTCGGGAAAATTCAAATTCTTGTTTTTCAAGTGTTTTTTCGTTGAAATAGTGCAAGAAATGCGCAAAAGTTTATATGAGAATATTTTGATGAAGCTCCTATTTCTTCATTTTTCTAATTTCAGAATTTTACAAAAGAAATGATATTCAAATTTTCATAAGGTTGATTTTGAGAGGAGGCAGTTCTCGCGACGACATCCGTACTTCGGGTAGAACGGGAACGCTGATGGACCTAACTAGGGACAGAAGGCCCATCGAAATGCAGCCCTCGCAGGCCAGACACTCCATAGAGAGGTACGGGGAAAATAAAATAATTTTTGACCGGGGATTTTTAAATCATCTAGGAAAAGATTTGGAAGAAAAGAAATACCGATTCTTATCATTTGATTATCGACATATCGTATCTTTAGTTTATAGTCTAGCTTATCGTATAATAAACTTGATATCAGTAATTCTTCTTCGAAAGATGATTTTTTTTTAGAAATGTGCGCGATTTGTGTAGTACTTTACTTTATCCTTCTACTTGCATAATTTACTTAATTTTTTGAAAATTGTACTACACGAGTCTTGTATCTTCGGGTCTGGGGGGCGATTTGTGACAAAAATTTCTGAGATTCCCCGCTGAATTTTGTACAAATCGTCCCAGATCCAAAACTCGTTATCTTTCGAGAAATCGGCATTTTTCAGTAGAATCGCCCGCCCGGACATGCGTTCTGCGCAGGACCGCAGCAGCAGACTGTCGGATGGCCGCAGCGATCGTCGCGACGCGACTCAGCCCCGCTCCCTCGCTTCCATCAACACTTCCGCCTACACGCACAACCAGGAACGCTCCTACAATCCTTCTTACAACCCTGGCAGGTAGATGATTTTTTTCAAAAGAAACGCTAAAAATATAATTATGAATTTCGACTGTTCTGAAATGTATTTCCGAGATAAAAAGGCAATGAAAAACTTTCTATCTGTCTGCTTTTTGTGAAATATGAAACCTAGACATAAAATGAAATGTCTCTCGAAAATATCATGTTTGCTGTTGTGTTCAACGGAATTTCCTTCGTTATCAGCTTGGCAATTTATTGCAATGGGCTTATGGAAAGTTAGAAATTTGCCTAGCTTTTTCCATATCCTTGAATTGCAACCAAAACGATTTTCTCTAGACACTATAAAAAAAATCTTGAAATCTACAAATTCTAAAAGATGAACTTTGCAGAGACATGAACTCGGTGTACCAGTCGTCGACGTCGTACTACGCGCAGAGTAGAGACGCGTTCAGTCGCGGCGACTCGGGCAGATCCGTGCAGCCCATTTCCTGGACTGACCAGTCCTTAGCTACTAACGTCGGGGCTGCCATCAGCAATCTGGGTTACAGTAGGCAGATTTTCGATTTTCAACAAAATCTTTCCAAATATTGTTTGATCCGAAATCGTGGATATGATCGATATTTTCTGATTTTTAAAGAAATGGGAATTTACCAATTTTTTTTTACAAATTCTAACGAAAAAGAATGATTTTTGAAAATTCATTGGCTTTCATCATTTTCATGAAATTAAACGAGTTCTTGACTTTTCGAATGTTTCAAAGAAAATAAAGAAGCGTTTTCAATATTTCCCAGAAACTTTCAATTTTTCGCAGGTTCCTCTTCAAGCAACTGGAACACCTCGTCGAGCGCGTCGCACGGTCTCAGCAACGTCAATACGAGCACCACTGGGTGGAACAGAGCTGCGGGTGGGAACATTTAATCTTTTTAATTGCATGATTTTCTGAACTCGAAAATCACAACCTTACAAGCCTTATTCTTTGGAAAATGGAGATAGTCTGTGAAAACGAGAGGATGAAACAGTTCTCTTAAGACGCGCACATTAAACCTAATCGCAGGACTCGTACAAAGAATAAGTCTAGTAAGATCGTTAAGTAGGAAGTTGATCCTTTAAAAATATTAGGCTATGACTTGACGTTAAACTTGTCTAAGAAGCGAGGAATGTTGAACACACATTCTTCAGCGATAGCAAAAGCTTATGAATTTTGTTGACTTTTAATCCTCTCAAGCAATAGCCTAACGTTAAAAATCATTTGTTCGCTAAGGATTGTTATATCTCATCAAAAAGTGACTGAAAGTTTTAAAATTGCGATCCATGGGTAACTGCATAGAGATAGACAGTATGTCTTATCAAGAGATGAAAAAACCACTCTTTTCTCTCGATGTACATAACTATCTCGCTTCATGCGGTTAACCGCGGATCGAAATTTTCTCAAGTATATTTGAAATAAAATCTGAATTTTCAGCTAACGAGTGGAACAGCAGCTACGGGGGTAGCGGGGCGAGTGGCTCGTCGTCGTCGAGATACCCGGGCTATGAAGACAAGTATAGCAGCAGACGCTACTAGACCAATAGGAAACAGGTCGGAACTCGACCCAATCTGGTCATCGCCCGTCAATTCGTCTATTTCAAAGGTATCTTCACCCTCTTCTTTATCTTTTCCCTGTGTTAGGTAATTTGGAAAATACTGTATTTTTATCGATTTATCGATGAGTTTATTTATGATTTGAGGGATATTAAATTCACCGTTTTTTTCAAGATATTCGACTATTTTCTCCTCATCCTACTTAGTCCTCTTACCCGTTCCAAATCACTTAAAAACCCACCCCTTCCCTCTTCTTCTCACTCCATTTTTGTTGTTATAAGGTGATTTTTAATTTTTTTCTCTAAAATCAATAACTTTATTCATTTTTTGGCTACTATCGAGTTTTAATCATCAACTTCAGAGGTTTATTCTTGAAAAGATAATCATCTTTTCATTCCTTTTGTTATTTTTCGATACGGTATTTCGAAAAACGTTTTTTCCGAAAATTTTCTTTAGAAATACCATATTTCTTGATCCACTTCCCTTTATCCTATTCTTTCATCCGATAAAATTCGGATTTTACCCTCATATTTATTTATTTTCGTTGAATTAGTTTCTAAAGATTTGTTTCTTTCGCTCGTAGAATAAAAATGTTGTGGAAAACTATTCTTTAAATAGTCCTATAGTTCAAACTATCTTGAAGATACTGTAAAATTCTATTTCGGAAAAATTTGAACACATTTGGCTCAATGGAGACTGAGGAAAGTGGGCGTGGCCTACCAGCCCGGATAGCTTGGATATTGACGAACGCTTCTGTGGATTCACGTATTCGGAGACCTGGTCGGATTTTCGTCAGAGGCGGGCTGAAAAACTGAATGACTTGAACGAGATCATTTTATCTATGTTTTCGCAAAAATGACTTATTTGTAGTCTAAATGACAGACTTAGTTCAATTGGGTTTATCAAAAACACTAAAAAAATAAATTGAAAAGTACCTGGATTTTCTCTATATTCGCTTCTGATGAGGTTAGCAAACGGTCGAAGCAGAACCACGCCATTGCGAATATTGCGGGAGCTGAAAAACTAGTTCTAGAAAGAAAATAAAATTTTCGAAAATCTCGAAAGAAATACGCAAAATGAATCCAATGACGAGATTGGCTAGAACGAGCCAGTAGAACGAAGGAATTGAAATATTCGGTTTTTTGGACAGGCTCCCTTTGCTGGCGATCTTCCGACCACGCAAAAGCTCGCTGGTTATCTGACATAAATTCCCTCAACAAAGAAGTTTCCAGAAAAATATTTTCGAAAAGCAGCGATATTTTTTGCTTCAAAAGCTATACTTCATTGTCGTTTCATGTTTAGAAGAAGGTATTCGGAGACATGAAAAATGAAGAAAATCTAGAAAGAACTAACCGCCTCCTCCTTAACGCAAATCTCAAAAGTCCCATCTTTGCCTTCGCACAATTTCCGGACCGGGTCTGCCGGCGTCAGACTTTCGGATGTGCACGGCAAAAAGCAGGGCGACCATTTGATAAGGTTCTGAAAAATCCTAATTTCAGAAATAAATGCACTTTCTATGAAAGATTTTGTCTAGAAAAAATATGCTTCAGATATTTGCAGAAAAATTCAGATTGTTTTTCTTATAAAATATGTTTCAAAGAATATTGAGTTTCAAAATTTTAAAGTTTACCTCACTTTTCACAAAACAACCAGGCCCGTCATTCTCGATCGATTCCATCAACTCGGCCCACTTCTCGAGCGACTTACGATCGACGCTCAAGCCCTGAATCTTTCAGGTAAATTTAAAATTCAGTTTCTTGGGAAATTTTCCTAGGCTATTTATATCTCTTGAACATTTTTTAAACTTTAGAAACGGGAAATTTATATAATGAAAAATAGGATGAATAGGATGAATTTCCTAAATGGATGACGAAAAATAAGGTGAACTTCACGATAGAAACATTTAAAATCTACCCCGATTTTATTCCACATCGCTTCGACCAAATTCAAGCTGTCGTAATCGTTGAACTCGAGAAATTGCGAGAGATTCAGACAGCGTTTACTGAAAGTAAAGTTTTCCAATATTTTTTAAAATTTCAAAATTTCTCGATAAATTACAATTCTGAAAAGATACAAATTCGGTTTACCTAACGAGATACTGTAAATCGTAACTCTCGATTGAAGTGGTTTTGACGAAGGCCGTGCCGCTCCAGGAGTCCGAAACCAGGGCGTTGATAAATAGCAGAAGCGAGTCCTTGTCCGAGGTCGAAATTTGAGAAGTCTGAAGTATTCATAATTCTGAAAAATGAATCATTTTAAATCCAAATTTTCCACTCTTGTCAGAAACTCCATGAAACAGGCTGAATCCATTATTTCTTCTCGTCTCAGTGTGAAAAATTCAATGATAACGAAATGTTTCCAGAATCCATCTCTTCAGGGTAAAACATACGAACCATTTCAGAAAATTATCCTATATTTTTAGAAGATTTTCTAAAAAATAGAAAAATCAACCTGTTTGGGTCCATCCCTCCTCCTTCTCGCAGTGTCGTTAGCCTTGGCGAACACGACAGACCAGGCGATACACTCTCGATTATTCAGGTCGGTCTCAATACCGCCGAAATATTTGAAGTTCGTGAACTGGGTCGTGTTCGGCCAGCAACTAAATCTTTGACATTTAACAAAATTAAACAAGTTCCAAGACACATTGAAATATAACGAAGACAACTCGGTTTTGATAAACAATCGGAACTGTAAATCTATTCTATGACATATTAAATAAGTTTTAAAAAGCCTATATCTTCACGAGATTGGTACCGTATTTAGTCCCTCAAAATCATTGAATAAAAATAGAAAGAATAAGTCTCCGTGAAATTTTCATCAGTCTGAATCACTGAGCTCATTGTTCAAACCTTTAAAAGTAATTAGGATAAATTAAAAAGCGAAAACTAGGGCTACCTAAGCGTAGCATCCGCGCACCCGCTGAAACAGGGCGTCCAAAAATTGGCGTCATTCGCGCCGGTCCCCATTTTCTCGACTGACAAATCCGTGTATAACAAACTGTCATCCGGAGAAATTCTAGCCCGGTGAGTAGGTAAGCTGAAAGAATTTTCATGAGCAAATTTAGCAAGTTATTTTAGAATTTCTCATAAAAGGAATAACGTGTCTGGAAGAAAACGAAGAAGAACTGTTAAAGAGTTTTTCAAACAAGGATTTCTTTAAACCTACCGATTCCTCAAAATCGACAGCGTCTCGCTGGCGATGGCGTTGTCGAAATGAACGGGCGTCCAGGGCCCGGCAACCCGCGTTCGGTAGCCCGTTTGATGGCAGATGGAAAATTTTACTGATCATACAAGTTTCAGAGGGATCATAAATAAAACCTTTTCCGAGAGGGCATTGCAAAGCTCATAAATGAACCACTCTAATAAAAAAGCAAAATAATCAATCAAATTTCATTTTCTAATACCATATATATTTCGACATTTTTGGTCTTAGTGATTACTAAATTATGCTAAGATCAAAATATAAGAGGAAATAAAACGAAAAAATTAGCTCAACTTACCGTACTCGATTGGAATGCGCCATGACTCGATTGGACGGATTGCTGAAGTAGGCATAGACGAGGTTCGACGTCAGCGGCATCGCGTCCGGAATCGACTTCATCACGTCCTTGACGTCCAGCATGTCGTGCAGATCTAGAGATCACGAGATTACGGTAATCAACTTTTCTTACAAGGATTGTGGTATTCTTTCTTCTAAGTATAGTCTAAGGAATTCATCGATTTAGATTCCATTAGATCCCGATTCCTCCTTTAATAGACTATAACTCATTGTCCAAGCATTCGAATTGTTTTTAAAACATAGGAAAGAAGACTATCTTTTTAGCTATACATTATGTGGCTAGAATTTGTTCGATTTGTTGAAATTAAAAACTCATGAAGAATGAGAAGATTTTCTGAACCATTAAGAAAGGAAATGTTTTCTTTACCTGTATACTAAAACCAAGCTTATCAAGTCGTTATAAAAAATGTTGAAATTTCTTAAAGTTAAAGAAAAATTAGGGAAAAAACCCGACTTACCGACGAACCGATTCGTCCTATCCTGCTTGCCGCCCTTAGTAGTGTTCGTCAGAAGAACCCTCTCGGAAATGGTCGTGTAGTTGAAAACTTCGCTGCCATCTGCAGGCTTGTCGATGTCCTGAAAATTCCGAATTCTTGGTAATTCGCAAATTTTGCAACTTGAAAAGAGTATGCAAAGGCAAGAGAATACTTCCCCTCACACTATATCTTATTTCGTCAAGTTACGAAGTTGTGAGATTTTCAAATACTTAAAAATGCAACTAACCTTGAAACATTGTAGGGTAATTAATTTTTAGATTTGTTGTGGCAAATTTTGGAGTTGAGCATTTCATTTGGATTTTTGGGCTAGCTTAAAAAATTAGGTGAGCTGAAAAAATTTACCTGATGATAAGGATAACCTCGTTTCGAAAGGCACAACGATTTGATCGAATCTACGCAGGGATGAAAGCACGGTTCGGGGACCTGGAGCTTGGGAAAACAATTTCTTGCAAGTTGAAAACACAAATCGGTGCCTGCTTCAGTAAATCATTAGGTTTAAAAAGTTAATCACTATATTAGTGATTTTTGGTTTGTGAGAGTTATCATTAACAAACATGGTTCTACGAACTTACCGGTTTCTGGGATCCTTGCCTATAGACGTAGCACCATGGTCCGAGTTGGTGGTTGTTGGGGTTTCTGGAAACTTTTACTATCAAATTTTGTTCTATAACTGAAACTAGCCTCTAGAAGAAATCATAAATTTTACATAGGAGTTTTTTAAAAAGATAACACATTTTAGAACAGAAAATTATAAGGTTTGAAAGTGAAAGAAATTGGGAAATGACAAGATCGAATTTTGAAAAAAGAAAAAAAATCAGAAAAATAACCTGCAGAAGTTCTCGTGTCGGGTGATGTGAGGCTGCGCGGCGAGCGACGTATCGTGGTTGACCGATGGACGTGAGAAATGGGAGAAATTCGATTCAGAAAATGGTAACTCAGCAATCGAGTCCCAACGAAGACATGGCTTGTTCCTAAAAAAATGCATTTTTCTATTATAACTTGAAAACTCATAATCATGCAAAAATTTCACAAAAACAATCATTCTGAACTGACAAAATGAGTTCACAATGAAGCCAACATTTAAGTGATCCTCATAAATTAGACTATTTCACAGGTTTCCCATTGCTTGAAGAACTATATTTTAGCAAACTTATGGCCATTAGATAACTAAAGAAAAACAAAGCTCACGTAATGCTAATCGCATGCCACCCCTTGTACCACGTCATAGTATCTTGAACGGGCCGACACACGATTCGGTAGTCCGACGGATCCGTTGGTCGCATCGTTGTTATCATCATTCGACTGTTCCTCTCCCTGAATGTTTCGAACAGTTGAAAAGAGCTTTCAATCAATAGTATTGTCCAAATTTCTGAAATTAGCTCTATAAAATTCATAAAATTATCAAAAAATTAGATGTTTCAGAGGTGCTACTTAATAAACTTTTGAAATAGAAAGCTAATGGAAGTGTGAGATGCATTAATAACTAAATTGAAAAACAAGAAAACTGAAAAGAATCTTGAAACCCACATAACGCACAGCTCCTGTCCGAACCTCGTCGGCAAGCGTGTCCGTTCCTCCGGTATAAGTTTTGACGCGTCCGTCCAGTTCACGTTTCCTAACATTAACAGTGATGATCTCACGAATTTCTACCGGGCTCAGTGATTTGAGAATATAGAAAAAGAAGAAAAATAGGAAACGAGTACATTGTTATCAAGAATAGGCACTTTTTACGAAGGATGAGTGCGGGAAATAAGGCTTGATAATAATGGATAACAGTTGAACCACTTCAAATCTTTGGTAACGATGTACTTGCAGCTAGAAAAACAAGAATGAAGATCAGCTATCAAAAAATTGAAGAATGAGGGCCAAAACTCCGCAGAAATTGAATTTTCGAAAATTTTGACTGACCGAGAAATCGATTTGCCTCGGTCGTGTTGAGACAGTGCTTCTCGCGATCTTGCAGGAGACGATTTTTGAGGTCCTCAAAATGCATGCATTTTAGAAAATTCGTTAAGATATACAACCTTCTTTATAAAGTATGAAAGTTTGTAAAAATTACCTCGACGCATTTCTGACCGCAGTTGTGCTCTTCCGCCTTCAGCCACGCGAAATCGGTCGACCCGATGATTACAGTAGCTGAGATACAGTAATTTTGAAACTAAGTACCTCAAATATTCGGAAAAGTTCAACGGCTCTTCCAAAATTGGTGCATCTTCAAGAGTACGGTAGATTAAAAAAAAAAAAAAACTACCGCAATCTTACAAAATGCACCATTTTACCGAGATTCGTACCTTTCAAAACCGCGATCACCAGGAAAATCAATTTTCTTCCCATCGTTCTCGAAGCCAAGATAAGAAATGAACATATGAAAACGTTGGTTCAAAATATGCTTTCAAAATTCCAATTTTACAAAAATGAGTTTCACTCATCACTTTATTTCCTTGAAAACTTCTACAATTCAACATAAATCATATAAGAATTGCGGAAAAAGAATTTACTTTAAAAAATAGTAAAAATATCTACGTATCAAAAATCGTTATAATCTTCACAGAGCTATTTACTAGAATTAGAGAATGATTTGTGGAGAATCAAAGTTTTCCCGAAGATTTAACGAGTTCCGCGAGCCTTCGCAGCGGCGACCATCTCGTCCTGAAAATCAGGTTTTCGAAGAGAAAATTGAAAAGTTTTATCCTAGAGGGATTCTTTTTTAAAAGGTTGCAATAATTCATAGCAAAAAATTTCAGAAATTCTTTCAGATTATTTCTTGAGCTTGTCGCTTTCAAAAAGCCGAACAAATTAGTCATATTCCAAAATGATAAAAGCTAACATTTCGGGGGAAAATGAATTCATTTTCCTCTAAATTTTTGTAGGATATTATTTCTAAAAACGTTTCAACCTGGAGTTTCTCCATAATCTCGAGTCGGACGTGGGTCTTGCCCTCGGGGTCGTAGACGAGGGTTGGCTTCTTCCAGTAGTTGTTGCGGACTCTCTCCCAATCCCAGGGTGGGGTCGACTGGCCTGCAAAAAAGTCCTCTATTTTGAAACAAATTCGAGAATTAAACATTCTTTTCATACACAGTATTTTCCTACTTAGATAGAAATAGATATTTTTGCAAAAATAAGCTTTAGACGATCAGCAGATGATAAAAACGGATCTATGAAATTTTTCGATTGAAAAGAATGACAATTTCGAAATATTTGCCTTTTATTGAACTATAAATAAGCAATTTGCTAAAGATCCTTCTATTTAGAAGAAGAAATAAGTCACTTCTGAAATAGTTTTAAAAAATAAAAGTCTACTTCTATCGAGCCAGATCTCGATCTTCTCGAAGGAGTACCAGATGGTGTAGCAGAAGAGGACAAACCAGACTCCAGTCAGGAAGAACAGAGGGTAGATCTCGTACGCGTGGTGCAGACGGCGCACAAGGAACCTGAAAAAGTGAATTTATTAAAAATTCGAGTATGTTTCAAAACATCTTTTAAACTTTTAGAAAGTGGGTGTTGATAATTTTGTAGCGTAAAAAGATATTCCATCGAATGAAATTTTCACTCCTATCGTTTTCAAAACGTCATGATAAACGCGAAAGCTTGTACTGATACTCACTCTTTCATTTCGAGTTATTTTGTATGAATGGATAAAGAAACTCGTTAAATCTAATTTTTAAGAAATGGCGATAAAGTGGGAATAATTCTAGCGATGTTGATACTATGGTACGCGTGTTAAATATAAAAACTCTAGCTTCCAGCTTCCAGCTTCTAGATTTACCTGTAAGGGGTGTCACCCGGCTTTTGGGGGTTGGTGTAGCGCTTGTCGCGGGAGACGTCGCGTTCGTAGACGAAATAGCCCGGCTCGCTCAGCTGCAGGGTCTGTTTTCCGCCCTGGAAATTTATATCTTTGCTCTCTTCTACTTTTTATCTCTTCGAAAAATTTTCATTTTTAGAAGATTGATGTTCCAGCAATCATTTTGCCAAGATTGAAAAGCCAACCTTGTAAACCATTCCGCCGCCGCTGGCAGCTCGGATCGCCAAAATTTGAGTCAGGGCTCGGCCCGACACAAGCCGAGGTGTCAGAAGTGATAGGGACATCTGAAAATTGACAAAAAAATCGCAAATTAAAAAATGAAGAATCGATTCTGGGGTAAAGAATCAGAACGAATAGAACAATGAAAATCAAGTTATTTTCCCGATTTTTGAAAATTTGTTGGACATGATGAAAGCGCATAATTAGGGGGTAATCAACTGATAATTAGAGTAGTTAAATTTTAGGCAAATTGGGGGAAAGCACGAGGAAGAAAGATCAAAAATTCAGCGAAGAAAATGAGGTTTTCGAATTTTTCTTTCAGGGTTTTCTATGTCAGAGCATTCCCCTAGATGCACAGACTTAATTGGGATAATTAGGGGTAGCTAAAGTAACTAAAATCGCGATAATTGGAATCGAAGATGATCACAAGCCGCTTGCACGTTCTAATCAATCGGGCGGTCACTCTGGGTTTACGGGCGTAAAAATCGATGCTCGCATCGTATTTAATTATTTTTGGCTCAGATTTAAAAATCCCTATCATTTTTATCTTATCAGCCCTCATTTTTCACAACACCCACCCCAAAGTTAGGAAAAATAAAATATTCGAACGAAAAACTTTAGAGAAAGCCATTTTTTTCAGCCTGAAGAATTTCACAATCCTCCTAAATTTCTGAACATAATTGCCCTAATTAGCTCGATCGCGCTAGTTATCTCAGCCGAAAACCGCTAATTAGCTGGGTCTCGTCACGAAACTTTGATTGTTTTTCTCGTTATTCGTTGTTGCCTACTGAGAATTCAGAAATGTTGTCGTAATTTTCAAAATTTCCCCTCCTCTAAATCATCTAATTACACTAATTATCTCAATCATGATGCTGCTTTGTTGTTGAAAATAATAAATTACCTCGTAATTAAAAATCCCCAATTTCCAGGCCCTTGATTACCGTATTTGGACGTCAATTTTCAAATATTCAATGCGTCCCCTGTCGTTGAAGGGTCATGAGCGTGCCCTGACGAGAGTCCGCTTCAACCGCGAGGGCGACCTGCTCTTCTCCGCCGCAAAGGACAAGGAACCTTGCATCTGGTACACCGAGAATGGCGAGAGACTTGGTGGGGGTTTTTAACTATATCTTTATATTTTCCATTTTTTTAAAATAAATTTCTAAAGTTCTACAGAAGAAAAGTATTAGCTTTGAGCAAACAACATTTTCAGTGCTTCGAAAAATTTTACTATCTAGAAAAGGTTGAAATAGAGCATTCTGGATGGAGTTGAAAGTTAAGGACTTTTAAATTCGTAATCTTTCCAGGGACCTATGAAGGCCACGGTGGTGCGGTGTGGGACATCGACGTGACGTGGGACACGTCGCACATGTGCTCCGCTGCGGCCGACAACTCGGTCAAGTTGTGGGACTGCGAGACGGGCGCGTGCTTGTCGACGATTCAGTCTCAAACGCCCGCGAGGTCCATCAGCTTGTCCTTTTCGGGTAAAGTTTTTCTCAGGGAATATGCAAATTATCTTATATCATAACTTTATTTGTTTCATTTTTCCATGTTTTATTCTATTCACATGAAGAAATGATAAAATTCCTCTTTAAAACTATTTTATTTCTAGGCAATCTGATCGCGTACACGACCCTGAAGATGACGAAGAATCAGTCGATGCTGCAGGTCAGGGACACTAGGGATGAGAACCAGATGTCGAACGCCAACTCGGACCCCCTCTTCACGACCTCGTTCGATCAGGAGTCCGCTTACACTTGTCTCTTCACCAGCTTGGATGAGAAGGTGCGAATATTCAAAATCCTGGGAAAAGAAACAAATTTTGAAACTATCTTATTCTTTTCGAGTAAATATCGTAATTTTCAAAGAAATCGCATGACGAAATGAAGTTTATTTCAGTCGAGTTAAAAATAAGACATTTTTGGGGAGATAATGTAAAGAACAGAAAAATTTGCAGCAGAAATTGTTCTGTGAAAAGTTGATCATTTAGGTGACGGTCGGTCTGGAAAAGGGACAATTGTTGCAGTTCGACTTGAGGAAGAACGACGGACCTATTTACGAAAACACCACCACCCATAAGGTACAGATTACTTTCTTTTATTATTTTGTAACTCGTCGAGTTTTCAAAACTCATTTTGGAAAGTTTTATTCGTTTCGTTTGTTTTTTTTTTACTTTTATGCGAACACGTATTTAAACACAGGTAGTTTACGAAATGTGAAAAGCCTCAAGTATTCACTTTATGATTTTCACACACCCAGAAAGGAAATAGTCGATTTGATCGATTTGCAGACGTTCCAAATCACCGACCTGCAACTGTCCCCAGATGGAGCGTTCATCCTCTCCTCATGCAGAGATAAAACTGCCGCACTCCTGGATGCCGTCTCGCTAGAGCACGTCAAACATTACAAGTGGGCAGATTTGACTTTATTTTCCTGAAAAATTCACTCTTTATAATCACACCAACCTTTACAAGTTGGTATATTTTACCGAATCTTTTATTCTTATGAAAATACTCGTTTATAAACGCAAGATCATTGTCAACGAAGATATTTGATCTTTTTTTAGATTTTGTGAAACATATATTTGCACTTGTTGACTAAAAAATTGTTTATTTTGAAGAGTTTTGACTATATTTAGAAGATCGACTAGATTCGGATTAAGCAAGGTCTAAAGAATTGTCATTGAAACATATTTGTCAAGTTTTGGAATCATTTTTAATTGATACATTTCATAGTTCAATTTTCAACCACCGTATCGAGTACCGGGAGGAACATTCTGATCTAATATTCTTTCTAGAATTTAATTGCATATTTTCAGATCCGAGCGCCCGGTGAACTCGGCGTGCGCCTCGCCGATTCGCGACCACATTTGTCTGGGAGGTGGTGAGGATGCCATGCAGGTTTGTCAATATTAAATATTGGAATTTTTTAAAATTCGTAACCTAAGGAAATAGTGAAAAATAATCGAGTAGAAGGAAATCATATTTTTATTCGGAAAAAACCTTTAATCTATTATTTATTTCAATTTTTCAGGTCACCCAAACCTCAGTCTCTGCCGGCCACTTCGAGGCCAAACTCTACCACATGGTTTTCGAGGAGGAGTTCGCTAGGTTCAAGGTATTTTTTACGATTAATATATGTTTCAAAGGGTTGCCATATTTTACTACAATTTACACCGTTAATTTTGTTCTTATATTCGGTTCTTAGAAAAAGACCACTTTTGCTTATCTTTTTTTCTCTTCCTCATACTATTTCTTAGAAAAAGTGGTGTCTTTTTCTATGAGCCCTATATTTTGGTACAGGAAAAATAGCATTCTAAAATAACTCGGACTTTTTATGCACTTCACAACCTGCAAAATTCGCAGAAGCTAAAGACAGCGCGTATTTTTCATTTAAGCCTTTCATTTTTCTTGCACCTTTTTAAGAGAAAATACTCTATGTCAAATAATGTTCTAGTTATTCAATAATATAGAATTTCTGAAATTTCAATTTTTTGCAGGGTCATTTCGGTCCGATCAACTCGATGGCGTGGCACCCGTCAGGCACGTCGATTGCCACTGGAGGAGAGGACGGCTACGTCAGGATTCAGGAGTTCGACGACGAATATCTTCAATTCAAATACGATTTTTAGACTAAGAAATAAGTTCCTGGTTTGTCACTTCATTATTTCCACTTGAAAATTAGATTGGAACTTTATCAGGCTTTATTTTAAAGGGAAGTCCATTTAAAAATCTCAAAGTGACATACTTGGTAATTTTCAAAATAGAAAAATCGTAATTCATTTGACGCTGAAAAGTATCAAATATTTCTGAATTTTGAAATGTTATAAAATTTAGTGAAGTGGCATCTGAAAGTATTGTCTCATTCGCTAGATTTTGTGACTTTTCCAAGAACACTTTGAGAAAGTGACGAAAAATCCAAGTTTTGTTGCATAACTTTTTATTAAAAGCTGTTGATTTTTCTTTCTGCTTTTATAGTTTTCTTTCCGGAACAATTTTAATTTATCGGAGCCGTTATCTTTTCGGTTGTTGATTTTTTCCAAAAATAAAATTTGTTGGTTTTTTCTAAAAATTTTAGTAAATTCAGAAGTTTTCCACTTTTTGAAATATTTTGAAAGACTGATTTTTTGTTTAACTTTTAGATTTTCAGATGAGTACTTCAAAGAAAAAGGAGCACTGGAAGAAATTCCTGAATAAAAAGCGGAAAATTCAGAGGAATTCCAAATCGAAGGAAGAATCCATCGAGGCCGTCGTCCAGGAATATGAGAAGTTTTCCAAGGTTGGAGATTCGTTATTTTTGAAAAAAAATCACTTCAAATAACTTTTATTTCATCTTAACGAAAATAGATTTAGTGTCCCGTGATTATTCATTTGAAAATTCTTTGAAAAAAGTGCTAAATTCTCAAGTTATGCTTCAGGAAAATTTCATTTTATCTTTTTCAAATGAGGCATATATTTTCCGACTTTTCAAAGGTTTATTTACAAAAATAACTCTTCTTTGCGATAAATAATACCACAGTCATTTCAAAATTCAGGTAAACACCTCGACTCTGTCGTCGTTCACGGACACGCCTTTGTCGAAGGCGACCCTCGAGGGATTGACAGATTCCGGCTACGAACAGCCCACTGAAATCCAAGCAGCCTCCCTCCCCTTCTCCCTCACTGGATCCGATTTGGTTGGAGCTGCAAAAACGGGGAGTGGAAAAACACTCGCTCTGGTTATTCCGGTAAGATTATTACGAACTACTGTGATTTTCAATCTTCAATATGTTCATTTATGGCGCTTTCTTGTTTATTTTTTGGCCACAATAAAACTCGTATTGTAAATTGAAAAGGCCTATCTTTATAAAAAAAAAAAGTTCTTCGAAGCGTATTTTATTTGTTTTCCTTTTTTCCGAACAATGAAGCACCTATTATACTAATTCGGAGTGAGACTTTTTCTTCATATTTTGACTGCCTAATATCAACTCGAAGAAATCCTTTGTATCTGTGATCTCTTTGAAACTTATCGCAACAACTGATGTGTGTTTTCAGTTGCTGGAATGTCTGTGGCGCGAGAAATGGTCCTCTGAGTACGGTCTCGGGGCGTTGGTGATTTCCCCGACTCGAGAGTTGGCTCTGCAGGTAGGTACCAGAAATTCCCAAAAAAAAAAATACTGAGAATTTCTTTTTGCAAGCTATCTCCTTCATTTGAAAATGTTAGAAAATCAGCATTTAAAACAATTCACTTCGAAATTAAAAGGTTAAAAATGTGATTTCAGACTTTCAACACTCTGAACTCCGTGGGACGACATCACAAGTTCTCTTGTGCGCTGCTGATTGGAGGTAAATTCGTATTTCCAAAAGACTCAAGTAGATGAATGTTCAGGAACGGACGTTGAATTCGAGCGAAAGCGACTCGGATCCGTAAACATTCTGATCTGCACGCCGGGAAGGCTTCTTCAGCATATGGATGAAAATGAACAGGTTGAATATTGCCGTACTTTCAAAAATAGCGTAATTCTGAAATTAGTATAACCTTTAGAAATTTTCAGCTGAATTGCGATTCGCTTCTGATGTTGATTATCGATGAGGCGGATCGAATTCTCGACATGGGTTTCAAGAAACAGGTAAATTGAACTTGCTTTGCAAAAATTTTATTCTCTCTGAGCTCTCTACACCTCTGAAAATGTGATATTCAAAGATGTTTTACGGCTACATATTGAGATTTTATTTTAAAAAAGACAGTTTCAGAAAACTTGTAAATCATTCTATGCTAAATATACCTTGGTTTTGAATAAAAAAGATGTAGAATAAAAAATCAGAAATTTTCTTAGATCAACGCTATCATATCCAACCTGCCCACTACTCGACAGACGTTGCTGTTCTCTGCGACTCAAACCAAAGATGTCAACGAGTTGAGTCGGGTCTGTTCGCCGGTAAGTTAAATTTTTTTTTGTATTTCTGCTTATTTTTTGTTATTCTCTTTCCAGAACGCTGTGTTCGTTTCGGTCCACGAAAATTCGAAAATGATCACACCTGAAAAATTGAAGCAGTGGTACATGATCTGCGAGGAACAGGACAAAATCAACACCATTTGGTAGATTTTTCTCAATTTATGCCCATTTTTAAAAATATTTTTATGACAACTTCTGAAATTTTAGGTCGTTCATCGTC
Organism: Diploscapter coronatus; assembly: GCA_964036155.1. Classification (NCBI taxonomy): domain Eukaryota; kingdom Metazoa; phylum Nematoda; class Chromadorea; order Rhabditida; family Rhabditidae; genus Diploscapter; species Diploscapter coronatus. The sequence goes on from OZ038423.1 coordinate 9,763,097, forward strand.
AACAACAAAAAGCAGAAGACGTTAATTTTCGTGTCTAGTTGCAAACAGGTAGGGTTTTTTAGTTAAATTGATAAGTTTCAAAAAGTGATTATAGAAACGGTTAAAGCTTTTCGACAATGATACCGTCAACTACTCGGCATGTAAAAAGGATTCGAATTTTATTTCAGGCCCGTTTTCTGACGGAAGCATTTTGCCATCTGCGTCCGGGCATTTCGCTGATGGGTTTGTGGGGCACAATGAACCAGAAGAAGCGAATCGACGTCTTCGAAAAGTTTGAGAAACGACCGGTGGGTGATTTTTCCATTTTAAAAATTTATTTGGATTACTGCTATGCTTATTAAAAATGTCTTATAAAACTTCTACGTTGTTGATTTGAAACTCACGATTTTGTAAAAAGAAACTTTCATGAATGAATTCTTTAAATAAGTTTCACACAATGCATATAACGAAAGTAGAATTCTAAATTATTAGTTGGAATTTAATTTGGTTTCTAAAAAATAAAAAAAAGGCTCACATTAATCTCAACCAAGTAGTAAAATAAACGAATTCAAGAATTGTCACTAAAGTTCTCTTTCGGTGCAGGCTCAAAATCAGTTTATTTTTAGTCGGCAGTTCTGATCGCGACGGACGTCGCCTCGCGAGGCCTCGACTTCACGAACCTCGACTGGGTCATTCAGATGGACTGCCCCGCCACCATCGAGGACTACATTCATCGAGTGGGGAGGACAGCGAGGTTATTTTATGATATTTAAATTAGGATGTTGTTGAGTACTTTATTACTTGAAATCACTTATTTCACTGATATCTGAAACTTATCCAAGTTATTATGCATTTTTAACAAGTTATTTTGCTGTGAACGTACAATTCGGAACAAGCTCAGGTTTTCCAATCATTTGTCTATTAATTTCAGGGAAGAAGACAATCTTCTAAAATTTTTATCAATCGTTTCTGAAACCTACAAAAGTTCATAATTTATATAAATTTCCAGAATGGGCAATTCCGGTCAGGCGGTGATGATTTTGACGCCAAATCAAGAGGAAGAGATGCTCAAATTGTGTGCCACCAAAAATATCCCCCTGGAAAAGCAAATGTAGGATTTTTCTTCATTTTAGACCCTTTGCATTTATCGCCAACTTCTAAAATGAAATACGGAGATTTTCAACTTCAAATTAACGAAAATCGATATTTAAAGTAGAATTTCTTATCCCTTTATTTCGCTAGAATGCAAATTAGGTAGCATTTTAGAAATGTGCCAGAAGTAAATTGCTGAAAAAATCAGAGCAAATTAAATTTTCAGCGTCGACCAATCTCTAATGACGGATATCCGATCGAATTTGCGGAGCGTGATCGCCGAATTTACCGAACTCAAAGAATTCGCACAGGGGGTAAGGTTGATTTGTTTACTTTTTTGAAAATAAGCCAACGATGGAATATCGGATTATTAATTTTACCATAGATAGGTTCAAGGTTTGATGAAACATAAGAAATCTTCCTTAGAAGTTCAATTAGTTTTTTTACAACTATTTTTAATTACTTCAGTAACGAATTCTCACAGCTCTTTAGCGGTATTTGAATTATCTTTGAAAACAGTTTTGAAACTTTAGCAGATTGGCATTATTTATCGAAAGATCTACATTGTTTGAGCGGAATTATGAAACCTACCGAAGTTTGGCATGTTAGATTAGCCACAAGTTTATTTTGTGAGGCTCGAAAAATCTACTTAAAACACCTCATTAAGCATATATTTTTGAATGCAAAAAATAATTTTATAAAATTTCAGAGCATCGTGGCCTATCTCCGAAGCTTGTGGACGATGTCGAACAAGAAGTTGTTCAATGTGGAGACCGTGAACGCTGCTGAATTGGCCGACTCGTACGGACTCGTCTCCGTGCCGCGGATCCGATTCCTCAACCGAAAGGGCATTCAGTTGGAGGTGGGGTTTTTCATGTTTTAAAATTTCGGAATCAAAATTAAAATTTTTCATGACCCGAAATCGGAATTCCGCATAGCCCTGTTGAGAAGTAAATTTCTGAAAAATTAAAAAGTGAATAACCTATGTTTCGACTGTTATCATTCATTTTCAAATGAAAATTCTCAGAGATATCAGTTCATACATTTCGGCATAAAACTACTAAGAAAGAACGAATTAGTCAATAGAAGTAATCATGATTATTTTTAGGGGATGAAAAAGGAGAAGAATGAAGATGTTGAAGGAAAATCGGAACAGAAAGAAAAGGAAAAGAAGAAAGGCAAGCGTATCAAGGATGAGACTGACTCGAAGGAGGATGAAATTGTAAGGGTTTTTTTCTTAAAAAAATGAAAATTTGAAGATTTTTCAAGAGCAATTCTGAAAAGAATAAATTTTGAGAGAAAAATGTTGAGAAGAAAAACAAAATGAATAAAAAACCAGAAGAGATTAATTTTCAGAAATCAATAATGAACCGATTCGCGGAGGCAGCTGAAAAGGTCGAAAGAGACACGGACCTCTTCACGGTCAAGAAATCCGACGTCTTCGATGTGAAGAGCAATGGAAACGAGGAAGTGGAGGAGGAAGAGGTATGGAGGATTTTCTTTCTTCGTCCTATTCATTTATTGAAACTCGAAAGGATATATTATCGATAAAAAATCATGTTCATTTACCTATTGCAAGGCCATTTGGAAATACTATAATACGACGGAAATGCACACGAAATGTAATAACTAGTTTAAAAAGGTGTTAAGGGAAACCAAGTGGCGAAAAGGGAACATTCGAATTAGTGTTATTTCTTCAATTTAACAAAAGATCATTTGCACAACCAATATTTCCTAATAGATAAGAAATTACTTACTACTTTTCTATCGTCCCTCCGCTGACTTTTCCTTGCTACTCTTCTTTCTTCCTTGCGCATTTCTCGCAAAGCTCACTTTAACGAACGATCTTTCATTTCATTTAAAGAATTATAATAATTTTGAAATTTTCAGGTGAAGATCGGCGAAGGCGGGGTGGTTGAGAATGCGGCCAGAAAGCGAGAAAAAGTTGTCACTAAAACGCAACTCGCCAAGAAGATCATCCGCAAGAACATCAACATCAACACCAGAGTGGTGTTCGATTCGGATCAAGAGGAAAATGGGGAGGTAATATTTTTCTTAAATAACTTTTTAGAAAAGTTATTTTTCCAGAAAGAAGAAAGTGCTGAAGAACTCGAAAATGCAGAAAATGAGCAACAGACCTCGACGTTCGACATCGAAAAGGCCAAGAGGGAGCTGAAGAACACGGATAAGGTATTTTTTCATTTTTTATGAGGAAAAAGTTAAGATTTTTCCCCCTTTTTTAAAGCATTAAATCTCATTTTATTGGAATAGTCCAATTTTGATTTTATTTAAGGAAGCCCGAAAACGAATGCGAGATCTGAGAGCGAGAAAACGTGCAGAGAAGTTGGAAAAGAAGAAGAAGAACAAACAGGAGTAAGTTTTGTTTATTGGTTAAAAATGATGTTTCTAGGATATTATTCTCAAATTTGAAGGAAGATTAGGTTTCATAGAAATTTAATAGTTTGATGATGAATTAGCGTTGATAATACAGCAATTATGACAGCTTTAAAAATCGAAAGCTACATGAGGATGCAAACTAAATTTGGGTTAAAAAATGAAGATGAAAATATTCCTTATTCAGAGAAGAGTTGGATTTGGGCGAAGGCGAGGAATCGGGCTCGGAACCGGATTTGAGTTGGCTGCCGGATCCGGACGAGGTCAGACAACGGTATGCCGAACAGTCTGATGAAGGAGAGGAGGGAAATGAGTCGGATGAAGAAATGGAATTCGAAGAACAGAAAGTGCAGAAGGAAAAGAAGAAGGGTATGTCATAAGATAGAAGCTCCAAGCTTCCATTTCAAAGGATCCTCTATTATCGATTTAGTATTTTTCGGAAGATACAAATACAGTTGCCCGGTGCATAGTAAAAATTTATGAAGGTAGCTTTGAATTGGGATCTTTGAAGTGCAGAAAATTTTTTGAAAGATGATATTAAATTTGAAGTATGGCTCGGAGGATTAGTGTTCTAGCACTGTAAATATTACTTATGCCTTTCTTGAAACGTAGTCATCTTTATTGATCAAATTTACGATTTTTTTTTATAGTTACAGATAGAGCATGTGACTATAAAATAGTCTATTTCCGTTCACTTACGAAAATTTTGGAAACCATCAAAATATTCGACATTTTAGAATTGCGAAAACGCAAAAAGACGTCGTCGACGAATTCGGATGATTTCGAGGAGCAGACACCGGTCAAAACCTCGAAGAAACGACGCCACGAACTGAGCGAACACGAGGAAATCGCCCTTCGACTTTTGGGAGACGACTGATTTTATCCAGGATTTTATAAATTTCAGAAATTTAACCATAGAATTTTGGAGACTTGTAAAAATCGAGTTTTTTTTCTAAATCAATCAATATCAATGGATAGATTGATTTTTCACTTTTGAATTCGTAAATTTACAATTTCTTTCCAAGCATTGAAGATGGTATGATTTTTGCAAGTCCAATTTTTAATGGTTAGGTTTTGAAATTTCGTTATTTACGTTTTCGTTTTAACAAAGTCTAAATCGTTAATTGTTATTCATTGTTGACTTGTTGCTGGATAAAAATTCTACGATAATTGGGGTAATTAAGTCAAGATAATTGGTTAGTTGGCCAATTAAATATTTTGATTTAAAAAAATTGTAAAACTATTTTAACTTGGAGAATTTTCAGAATGGCAATTCCATATTTGCCGGCGCAGAGAGCGGTGACGAGGGAAATCAAAGAGGGTCTTCCTGATGACGTTCTGTATTGGAGACGGATTCAGGTTGAATTTATTCATTTTGGGCGATATTGATACCGACATTCAAATTTTGATATCACTAGGATTTTAGTCTTCAATTGTAGCTTACTTGAATTGGGATATTCTTAAATGTAGAAGTCATAAGAAGCAGGTGGATTGAATTTACTAAATTCGAAGAGTTTATACCTTAAGAATAAGCGTATATGATTTATAAAATTAAAAAAAAACAATCTTTTTAAATTGAATGAAGAGTTTCCATGTCACTATCGACTATCAACCAGATATGCGAAATTTCAGCGAATGAACTGCAATTCTTAAGACTTATTTGAATTATCATTTTTCAGCAACTAGCCGTATTCAAAGAGCCCTCAGCGGTGACTTCGGTGGCGATTTCTCCTCAGGTCAATATTTATACAAACTCGAAGTCAAAATATTCGATATCATAATAGAAATTTTAAAGCCAGAGTTGCAGTTAAAGCTGAATTTAAATTTTAAAAAAATGCTTGCAGGCTCCGTACTGCATTGCATCGACTAGCTCTGTCCGGCTTTCTCTCACGAATTCGGTCATTTGCGAGCCGATCGATGTTATGAGCAGGTGGGAATGTTTGATTATCCGATCTCCTCAAAGCAGAAAAAGATCCATACACTAACTGTCAAATATGTCATTTGCGCAAATTTTGTTGAAAACTTCCAATTCTATTTTCTGACGTTTTAAGGAGAGCAGATGCTCACTATTCGGCAACCTTAGTTCACGTTTGATCATTTATTTGAAATTTACAAAATGCTAGCATACTAAAATTACGTTCACTCGTTAATATCACAGCGATGAATTATGTTGTTTTCGCCCTTTAGAGGTTGTAATTTTGTTGAAACTTATCTAAAATATGGCCTTTTCAGATTCAAGCAGGCGGTCTATGGCGCGAAATTTCGGAATGATGGACACTTGCTGGCTATTGGTGGCGAAGAGGGAAAGGCCAGAATTTTCGACGTTTCCAAATCGACTGGACTTGGAAAGGTGAAATTTTTATCGTTCCTCAAACATTTCATTAATATCGCATTTTATTTGTAAAATGTTTCAAAGAAGCTACATATTATCCTGCTCATTTCAACGAGTAATTAGCTTACCTAAGGCTACATAAATATAAAAATGTCTAAAACTTGACAAATTATGATTTTTGAATAAATTACAAATTCAGGCCCCCGTTCGCAGTTTCCGAGCCAGTCCCACTACAGTTCGCGCCGTTCTGTTCACAGCTTCGGGGAAAGACGTCATTTCCCTGGCTGACGATGGATTCGTCAAGCTGTGGAATTTGGCTAGCTCCGAGTAGGTTTAGCAAAGTTTGAAAAAAAAACCCTAAAAATAGAAATTTGGTTAGTAGCCCACCTTTCAGTGTAAGCATATAGTTTGGAAGGATTGTAATGGTATGACTATGATGATGGTCTAACATTGAAATTTCATTCTTTCCGATTTGATGTAAATTTTAAAACCCATTTCGAGATCTCGAAAATTTCAGATCGAAGCCAATTTCCGAGTGGTCCGCTCACAACGACTCGATCCGCTGTGGCGCTGCGTCCAAAACTCAGGAGAGCCTATTCGTTACGGGTGGATATGATCATACGGTAATATTCTATTTGTGATATTTCTTCAATCGCAATTTCTAGATTATTTGTTCAAAAATTGGTTTCTTTTGCTATTTATTATCTCACAATCAGATATGGAAAATTTATGCTTCTTGAATATTCCACCAAGCTTTATTTCTTTTCAGAAACAATATTTCCTAAAATTCGACGAACTTTCTAAAGTATTAATGTCGAAAATTAATCTTTCATTTTTTCTACAGCTATAATTTTCAAGGTAAAACTATGGGACTCGCGCACGTCGGGCGAATGCTCGTTGGAAATGAAACTGGACGCGCCGGTCGAAGCGATTCTCCTCTATCCCAACGACAGGCTCGTTGCGATTGCGTATGGGAATAATTTACGGTGATCTTTAAAATAATTATAGATTAGTTGAAACTTATGGTGAATTTTGAGAAACTTCACAACTTAACCTGCCCAATACAGAAAATCGTTGATTTTCGAGTTAAGGATTCGTTGAAATACAATAAACTGATATCTGAAAAATCGTTGTGTTTCAGTTTTACAAAGAAAATGGTGATTTTCAGAATCTGCGACGTTTCTTACGGTGGAAGAATCTTGGCGACTCCTGCGGTGGCTCACTATAAGACAATTACGTCTTTGGTGATGGCTAATTCGGGTAATTTCAACTTTCTAAAATGAAATGCTAATTTGAAACAAATTAATGCTATTTCAGGAGAGCACCTTCTCTCGGCCGACATCGGACGCCGAATCAACGTGTTCAGAACGATGAGCTATTCACTGGTAAGAAAATTGAACAGTTACGATAAAATGTGTTACTAAAGGGTTGGTTGAAACGTACTTGATAAATATTCATATTTTCACAAATCTGACTAAAGCCAAGGAAGTCTAAACAGTTATGTTTGCTACCAGATACAAGGAATTGTCCTAGAAATTGTTCACTTTAATTGACCTTTCTATGAAGCATATTCGAAAATGAAATTGACTAAAATTTGAAAAAAGATTATTTTCTAAAATACATTTTCAGTGTCACTCATTCTCAATGCCATCCCCGGTGATTTCAATGGACATTTCTCCGGACGACGAGACACTCGCAATCGGAATGACGAGCATCATGGCCATCTACAAACGGGCACCCGTCAAGAACGAGATTGGTAGGATGGTTTCTTTTATTTTCAATTTTTGCCTTCAAAAACGAATCCTAATTTCAATGGTCACAGATTTTGAAAGTAGATTTATGAGAAATTTGAAACATAAAATTACATATTCCTTAAAATCGCTTCTAATTTTAGTTTAGTGGCAAGTAAATATTACCGACTGAATAGAATTCCAGTCATAGGATATCTAGAATGTTTGAAGCATATAAAAATAAAAATGAAATTTATATTTGAGGTTTCTGATAAATTTGACAAAAATGATAAAAAATCTAAATGTTTAGTGGCGAGTTCGATGAATCTGGTTGATAAAAGGTCGATTCACCGTTTGGCTGCGCCTCCAGTAACTATGGAGCTGAAGGATGAGGAGAAGAAAAAGGTTGAACTCACAGCCAAACCACAGGATCAGGCAAGTTGAAAATAAGTTTAAAAGTTCTCTTGTTTTGAATTTTTTCAATACTTTTGTTATTAGTACACTGGCATCGTAAAATGATTCCGAAATTAGAATGGTTATCAAAGATGATTGAAACTTATGCAAAACAGATATCCAATAATAATCCCCCAGCTAGAACATGCTCAGTCGATGAACTTAAATTTGTTGACTATGTGAGAACTAGGACGAAGCTTGAAGCATGATTTTTCAGTTTCGTCTCGGCAAAATCGACTCGATGTTGAAGAAATTCCAGCACGCCTACGTCATCAGGACTCTGTTTCAGTGTGAGTGAATTTTCATTAAAAATAGGCTTTCACAAGTGTTCGTTGAATTGATTCTAACCGACAGACAGTATCTTCGCGGTTTTGGAATGATTCGAATAGAATTTGAAAACTTTCATATTTTAGTTTCCTTTTATGTTATGCTTCAAAAATCCGTCAGTCACTTTTCTAAAAATGAGTGGCAATATTCGATACGGGCAACAAAGAATATCTAAGGCTTTTAATTTTAGCTTCTAACTACATCTGTCGTCCCGACATCGTGGTGGGTTATTTGCGAGTGATCCTCTTCCGCAATGCACTCCATCGAGCGATGGCCGGACAGTCCTCTCAAGTCTACTCGCACATTTTCAAGTAGGTTTTGCACAAGAGAAAAGGAAATTTAATAGGAATCTTTTCCTAATGAAGCGAGCGAAAGCACATCTTTCAAATATGTTTCGACAATGGACAAATAGCATGAAAATTTTGAAAAGAGTACTGTTATTACTCTATTGTTGACAAAACTTTGAAGACATCAACAATTTTATAAGTAGTAGCTCTGAAAGTGAACTTGATCATATATTTTTCTAATATGCTTCAGCGAAAGGCCAGATTAGTTGGAATTCTTATAGAATAGTTGCTCATAAGTATCAATATAAAATCCGAAAATCGTGGTTGATTATTTGAACGGGTTGAAATTAAAAAAATAAAAATTTCCAGATTCCTTTCGAACAACCTCTTCAAGTCCGACTATTTCTTCGTGCTGCGACACGTCAACGAGGCCATTTTCGGTAAGTGTTGCTTTTTAACTTTCTTTTCTAATGTCTATGTCTATTCTGTCAATGTTTGTTGATGTCAGCATTTTTATCATTTTCTTGGGCCCTATTGAAATTTTTACTTTTAACTTTATGACAAGTCTAAAAATAGAAAAAAAACTGCTAAAATTGCCATTTTCTCACAATTTGATCATTTTCAGATGTGATAAGCGAGGAAGACCCCGATAAGCAAGTGCTGAACGCTGCCAAACGACTCAAGCAGATGATCGCCAGGGAAGTGCAGGCCCAGAAGCACATGACCAAAGCGATCGGCTCCCTCGAAATGATCATCTCCAATTCCAGACGGGTGGAATAGTTTTGAAAATTTCTGAACACATTTTAGCCCAATTTTTGTTCCAACATCTGAAATGGTGTTGGTTTCATTTTGGTTGATAAATTGAAACCGAGAGGAGAAAATAACTAACTGAATAAAATTCAGAAGCTCCCTAAACCCGCCGAAAATCGCTCATCCGATCCAGATCAACCTGAATCGCTCACTTCTGTCAAAGGCGAAAAAATGGAAATCGACTCCGCTACCGCTACGGCTTAATTTTTGAGTTTAAACAAATCTCTAGAGAAAAATCTGCGTTATTTTTGTTATCATTTTTATCGTTGTTGTTGTTTTTCGTTGTTACTCTTTTCCAATATAAATGTTTCAACCGGAGAGGAAACAAAATAATCTGAAACGATATCTTAGTTAGCCTAGTCGATAAATAAAACCAGTTTTTATTAAAAAAGAAACATTTCAAAGATAATGTGTACCTGTAGAGAACGCGAATGAAGAATTAGATCTTACTTTGAAAAACAGAAACAAACCAAGAATAAAACTATTGAAGGGTTTGTAAAACCGGGATTTTCAAGGGAAAAATTTAGGAAAATAAAATTTTAAGCGATGAAAGATTTTGGTTCACGATTAGAAAACTAGAATAAAGATTTCCAGCAAAAAAAATGAAGAAATTCGGAAAATCCATGATTTGGAGGTTACTTTCTTTCAAATTAGTTTCATAAGGAAAATATTGAGATGATCTTGGTTTAGAATATTTGAAAATTACAAGGAATATAAAATAGCGAGGAAATTTTTCCGAACTTTCATTACAAGAAGTGGGCAAATGATAGAAAGTGAGATTTCTACTCGTTTCGTCATTTCTAATAATCAAAAGTCTGTTCGGAATTTTTCAAGCTATTCGTCTTGTAATTTTCAAGTTAACATTTGGAGGATTCTTAACAAAACGACTAAAATTAGATCCTGAATTGGTCTTGAGCGGGACGAAAGTGGGTCTAGAACGAGGCATTAATGACGGTCCTGGATAGATCAAGGGCGAGCCTCGCACAGGTCCTGGCCAAGTCTTATGCAGCAGTCTATAAATCGTACAAATTACTCAACTCAAATTAATATCTTTCGCTCGACTTTTTGAGAAATAATAGAGAAAAGGAAAACATCGAGCAAATACTACAATAGGCCAAGCAAAGGCCGCCGAGAACAATACCAAAATCTACTAGCCTGATTCTCGTCGTCGTCGGCCCAAGCATACTCGCGCTTGATAGTAGCACGCTCCTCGTCGGTGAAGTCGTCCTCGAGGCCGAACAGATCGCGCAGCTGCTCCGTCGTCTTGCCCTGAAAACGTTTGATTTTTTAAATTTCTGAAAAATAGCTTTTGTTCAGTCTTTTCATATTTTATTTCAATTTATTTGCAGTTTTTATAATAATCTTTATCAATTTCGATGTGATGCTATAGAAAGCTAAATTGTCATGTGGATGTTTCATGTTGGGTTTGTAAAATTCCTGAAACAGACCTTGATCATGTTGGCGACCGTCTTGCAGCCAATGTCCAGCAGGGGCTTGATGGACAGGTAGTTGGCGGCCTGGAAACAATATTTTGTAATTTTATTTCTTAAAAAATCCATTTTAGCAAGTTCAGATGTGTGTCATTGAAGCGCAAAATTTGCATTTTGGTCTATAAATCTTCGAAAATTTTTTGAATAAATTAAAACACCGTACGAGGATGTAGGCCTGGAGAATGGATTGATCGACCTCGAAGAAGGTCTTATCCCACTCGAGGATGTCCGTGGAAATGCGCATTCTGAAATCGTAAAATTTCGAATCTCGGAAATCAGCTAGAGGTTAAACGTTTTGGTATATCCCCTAGTATAAGAGTGGACCGTCAGAAATTCACTAAAGAACGGCGCAACACATAGGAGTAATCATTGAGTGCGCTGAGCGCGAACGAATACGAAGGTCTTTTTTGGCTTAGCGACATTATTAGCGAGTTACATGATCCCCAAAATAGACTAGAAATCGAGCACTACAATCGTAGACAGCATAATGTGGGTCTGTAGGAGTGGTAATCGAAGGCATAGGATAGGTCTACGCACGAACTTTCTCTATGAATAGATTTATATTCAAGTCCCCCCTAATCAACGAACAAGGGTACGCAGACTTTTCCTATTTTTTTCAATCTAGCCTCTATGCACCTGAAGCTGCATTTTTACTTTGAAAGAAACCTTCATATTTGTGCTCAGCGCACCTGATTACACCCTTATATGCACTTCTTTAGTGGATTTGTAATAGTTCACTTACACTAGGAATGTCCATTTCTTGACGAATTTAGCCACAGGGTAATTCGTTTTCTTTAATTTGATACCTGAGGGGATCAGAATCTTCCTCGGCAGCCTCAGGCTCCTCCTTATGATGCTCCAGCCACTCGATCACCTAAAATTTGTTGGAAGGTTGATTTTTGAAAAGAACTCATTTGGAAGTACGCAGAAATGAATATTTAATAAAAATTCTGCAGCCTATTTGATTAGTTTTCATGAAATAAAGTTAAAACTCGGTTCGAGAATATGTTGGATTCTAGAGAATTGTATTTCAAGAATTGACGTACCTTTTCGAGAGTGGACCCATCAACGTTGGGCAGAGGGATGGCGTCAGTGGAGTCGCCGAGCTGCTCCAGCATCGTCATGATCAGCTTCGACTTCTTGATCGTGCCCACGGTCACATCAAATATCTGCAAATTTGGAAAGATCATATTGTGTCAAATAAATTTCGTAAATTTAAAGAAAGTACCTTTCCCAACATGTGTTTTTGTTGAGAAATAATATTTTCGAATTTTTCTGGAAGATGGACTTTTCCTGAGAGACGGCAAGAATATTTTTACCAATGATTTCTTAGGGTTTTTTTTAAAAATGATTTACCTTCCCGTCCTTGGACTTGATCTTGATGATTCTGTCCATGGAATCTCCATCAGAAGCCATTGTTTGTTGTGTTTAGAACTGAAAATCAAATATTTTTTTTAAATCGATAAAATTTCGAAAATCATCGAAGAAATAAGGATTTCGCAATCAGGGTTCCCTGTATAATTCGTCAATTCATCATGCCGACCATTTCAAAATTATCAGTTTTTTTATTTCCCCTACACCTAAAGCCAGATGAATTTTAAAATTGTAACCATGGTGAACTGTTGAATTAGATAGGGGACCGAAAGTGGGTGGTTTGAATTTGAAAGAGATAAGAAGTAATATGCAAATGCACGTTTTTCGAGATGAATGACGAGAATGGCAGTCTTGGCCTGCAAGTGAATAGTGCAACAAGTGGCCTTGCTCTTGTGAGGAAAGTTCCCGAAACAGTGGACGCAGTGAAATAAGGAGCAAGTGGCCGAAATAAAGTGATCAAAGAAAAATATGAAAATCGATTAATTTTGGCAAGTTTCTGAAAGATTTTGTTAAACAATTTTTAAAAAAACAAGTCGATAATATGGAGAAATTTTAGAAAATTATAAAACTGGGTAATTCTAAAAAAGATGGATAAGAAAATTAGGCAGGTATGCGTTTCAGGATATTCGAAGGAGAAGTGGCGAGAAATTGATAAGAGATGAAAATTTTACGAGGGACTGGGAAACGTCACTATTCCTGGCGAATTTTAGCAAAGTGAGTATGTTAAAAATGAAAGACTCTGCTTCTCTAGCTCTATCAAAGACTGGGAAGCAGAATCGCAGGACAAAATAATGAATCATTACACATACTTTGGCAGAAAGGAAGGTGTAGTTTTCCTTCGTTAGTGGACATGACTAGGTGAGCGAAATGATAATGATGAACGAAAAGATTCAAATTCGTTAGTGGGCGGTGCTTGTTCGGCTTTCAACGAAATTAACGCGAAGTTGCACAACTTGGTGAAAATCGGAGAAATCCGAAGGTTTCATGGAGAGTTTGTATTAAATTTTTGAAATTCACTAAGATTTAGACGAAAATAGCAATGAAAAGGCCGGCGTTATCGATTGACGTCGAAACTTTAGAAAGCAGAACAGGTCTTTTAACGAACATTTGGACAGAAAGAAAAATTAATTGAAGTTTGTTAGATTAGTCAAAATTAGTATCTTCGGAGAAAAGAATATGGAAAAGTAAAATTGAACAGCTTGGAAAAGTAGTTACATGCGAAATAGCATAGGGGATAGTAGGGCAAATATTCTGCTTACGCTATTTTGCATGTCTTATGTCTTTTAGTCTTGCGGTTTCCAGGTCGCCTAGGTAAATTTGAGGGTTTAGATAATTTTGCTGGAAAATAAACGATGAATATGCCAACTTTTTTTTAATCTAAACATTGCATATTCTTCCTAACCTTTCTGCTTATCTCTTACATTAACACTCAATGAGCTCTGTGCCAGCACACGTAATCGAAACCAAACAATAGTGTAGCCTAGCACCAGAAATACGTAGACATACGAAAATCGATCGTATTGCTCTCACTGTCGTATAAAATAGACATTTGAGCTTGGAAGAAAGTTTCAGCGTCATTTCAAATCATGTCAGGTAGAATTTGTTTAAATTAACTTAATCTGGTTGAGGTTTAGATTTGAAGAGTATCATACAGCCCTACATCGACGCTTCGCTAAAGGCATTTCAAGATTTAGACGCTGATAAGGTTGGGGAATTACGAGTTACCGAATAACAAACTAATAGACCCCGAGGTTAGAGACAGTGAAGTTAGGCTAGAGTAGAGTGGGATAGTGCGAAAATTTTTTTAAAATCATCCATCAGTTCGTCAACTAGAAGTCACCGAAATTTCATCTTCTACACGAAAACTCGGATTTAGCAGCACAAAGTTAAACAATGCAAATGTAATTGGTAAAAATTGCATGAAAAGGAAGAATCTCGTCATTTGACGTTGCATCATTCCGTCATTACACCATTTCTGCACTTTCCCTAACTTTATCTCTTTCATGCTTACATACTCCTAACTTGCTACTTTATTAGACATCGGAATTCTACGCTGACGACGCTGTTTTGATCGAGGCCGGCAACGGATGCACTTATGGAAAGAAGAAAATCACGAAATTCAACCAACAAATGATCGAGAAGAGTGGAAAGACAGCGACTGAGGTCGGTATCAAAGTGATTGGTGTTTAGAATTTTGTAATCTAATTCATCGAGATCCAGGATTCCGAATTCGTGTTTCAAATATTTCAATTTAGAGAATAGGAATGAGTTGGAATTTCGATTTCGAATTTTACAAATATTCATTTTTAAAAATCACCCTTGCTAGGAGATCTTTGACATTTTTTCCCCATTTCTTTGACCTCATGAAATTTAGATGAGCAACCAAAAATATAGTGGCGATGAAGAAATTATCGCTGTAAGCAGTGACTTCAAGTCCGAACTTCCAAGTAAAGGGTTGACATTTACCGGGAAATCCTATCAAGTTTGGAAGAGGTTCGACGATGGATACAAAATAATCTACGATTGTTGTACGATGGATAGAGATTAATCGAAAACAATAATATTCGAGATATCTTATATACAAATTGTGCGAGATTTCAATAAAATTTACGAAAGGTGTGTACGTACTTTTATGGGTAGATCTGCCGAATATTATAGTCAAGCTAGTTTTATTATACTACTACGTTGAATAGCTACGCCTTTCAATTTTCCTTTTTCTGTATCTCTCAGCAAGAGAGAGAGAAAATTTGCTATAAAAATTCGTCATAACATTCGTCATAAATTAGTAATTGACCTATTGATATAGCTCGAAGATTAGTTGTTCCCTCGCTAAAGAGGAAAATCTACTCCTCGTCATTTCACACGCTATTTTTCGTTTTTTTCTTTTCTCGACCGTTTTTTATACCGTAAAAGGAGAAGTAATTCACGTAGTGTGCATAGAATTAAACATATACCCAGCTAATATCAACCAAACAGATGTAAAGAATGCGAAGAATAAGATTCAATTAATGAGAAATGGAAATTAAAGAGAAGCAAAAGGATAAACCAGCTGTCGTTAGTTTATTATCAGCTCTCGCTGGCGATAGTCTCTACAAATTAGGCGATATACGATATAAAGATCAGTTATACTCAGCGAAAATTTAGCGCCGAATAAATCGGCAACCAGCCCGGCATAAGCCCTGTAAACTCAGCTGGTAATTCAGGATTGATCCCCGATTCTTCACATCAAATCGAGGGTTAATCGACGATCTTTATATCGGGAATTTATCCAGGGCCAGATTTTCTACCCTTTCCGTCTTCTCGCTGGGACGAAAGAGAAGGGATTGTAGAGAAAAAATAAATACAAAGGCCCCGTACGTTTATTCTCTACTCAACCCCCGTTCTTTCTATTTCAATATGACAATTTAGTAGTTAAATGTTAGAAAATACTCCTTTTAAAAGCGATGAGAAAAGTTTGGGACCTTTATCAACATTTCAAACGAGCAATTTTAGTGTCAGAAAAAGGGGACTCTAGAGTAAACTTTAGATAGCGCATGGATCATCGATTATCGATTAACAATATTTTCTTGACATTTCAGGAGACAACTTGGAAAACGATATAAAATCAAGATAAGAAATTTGCACAAATCGATAAATTGAAAAGAAAATGCATTTTTTTTTAAAATTCGACGTGATAAATATGAAAAATTCAACGCATGTCACGATGCAGAACAAGTCATTCTAGTGGAAAATATTGAAAAATGAATCTTATGGCGTTTCCAAATATCATTATCTAAACCTAGCGAAATTTAAAATCATGCAATAAAGTCTACCTGAAACCTAAATAGGCTCTTACTGGGGTTCATAAGAATGACGAATAGAAGAATGCATAAACACTCACAAAATCTTGCAGTTTGACATGTCAAATTAGTAATAATGATGCTATCCACACTGTGATTACCGATAAATGACGCATAAATGCATGGACGGGGCGAGAGGTCTGCAGAAATGGGATAGCACTTGGCAGAGTGAAAAAGTCAGAGAAATAGTATTGGATTTTCTTGTCGCTCGATTTCTGGGAAAGAAGGATTTTTCGTGAAAATTTTCCAACTATGGAACTGTCAGACTGACATCGCTGCAACTCATAATAATGCTGGAATTTTGAAATTTCACCTTGTTCGAACAGGCATTTCCGAAAACGGGCATTATCGTAAACTGAAGTCACAATTCAAAAAGAACCACTCGGCAGCTCAGAAACCGGACGGCAAGATTCGCATACGCAATTTGTCGTCATCAATGCGTACAATGACTGCAGACATAAGTGTATATCCTTAATCAGGGCTGCACGAAGTCGAAGTTCCTTTTTTCTTTTTATCTTCTTTCGATACGCTAGCGTGGAGAGAGGGAGTGAAAAGAAAAAGAAACTTCGAGTTCATGAAGTTGACTTCTCACAGCCATGATCCTTTTATTAATCTAAAAAAACGAACGAACGTTTCAAAGAAAAGTGGCGCGTAGCCTGCTTGGCTCAGTGCAGTTTCATTGATCGAAATTCGTCATTCATTTTTGCTCTCATTGAAAAAGAGTTATAAGATTTCAAAACACATTTTGATCACCTGTTAAAATTTGGAAAAACAACTAAAAATGCAAATTTGTTCAATTTGAAATTCTCGCAAACATTATCATTTCTTTACTCTATTGACATAAAATTTAACCTTTCCATGGTTAAACATTTTTATTCGCTTTTTTATTCCCTGTCATATATCGATTTTTCAAGCGAGTGTAAACACACTCGAGCGTGTTTTTCGAGTTTATTTTCATAATGTTTGCAATTACTTTAATTTCTTCATCGTATTTTTTCTTCGTTGAGTTTCGTAATATCATGATGCCAAATCCGAGTTGTTTGTGTGATAAAAGAACTGATAAGAGATTTTCTGATGGCAAAATTTGTTCAGAGAACATGAATGAATGAGGGATAAGAAATAGAAAGAAAAAAAACTACGCTGCCAAATTCTTCATTCGATTGTGCAGAAGAGTTATTTACATTCACATGCACTCCTAACTCTTGATAAAACCACCTCTCTCAAGGATTAGAGACCATTGAGGAGAAGGAGATTAGTGAAAGTTAGAAACCTTTAGAGAGAATTGAAGTGAAAGATTAAGAAAGACGAAAACAGTGAAATTTTTGCAGGAAATATCATTGAAGTAAAGAAAACAAAGAGAAAAATAGATGGTTTGGAGATAATCAAATCAAAAGAGAGAGTTGAGAGATAAAAATAGCGGTCTTCTAGAAGGGCACAGATTGGACACAACTCGCCACACACAAACAACACAAATGCTGACAAAAGCGAAACGGCTATAGGATCATTTTTGAGACTTTCGAAATTATTCGATTTGTGCTATCACATCGTGGTTTATAAACTCGGAATTCTCTGAATCTTTTCTACTTTGAAATTAATAGATCATTTGGAAGCTTTATAAAGCCTTTTTAAATCTTTTTTTTTCTATAGAACTCTCTGATAAACATTTTTCCGACCTAGAAAAATGTCCTGTTGTTGCTGTTGTCCAGCGACCTTAGCCATCGGCGCCGTCGTGCTCTACCTAATTTATAAGTTCTTCTTCAAAAAGGAGCATAAAGAACCCGAGGTTCGAAATTTATTTTTTTTAAATATTGAAAACAACGAAATTTCAGTTGCAAGTGCAAAGCTGGGAGAAGGACACCGTGTACTTGTTCCAGTTCCCGAGAACTCAACACCTTCCGAATCTATCGCCATTCTGCCTGAAACTCGAGTCCTTCTTGAGAGTCAACAAGATCAAGCATGAAGTAATGCTTCCACTAGTGATAACTTTTTCCAATTTTGCTTACACGACAATCGTGTTGACAATTAGCATTGTAGAATTTTTAACATAAGCATCAGCGTCTATAAGTTCTAATTCGGACTGATCTAAAAACTTATTCGTACCTTTAGGTCCATGAATCGTCCAAACTTCGCAGCAAATATGGCTTGTTGCCCTTCATCGAGCTGAATGGAAAGCACTATGCTGACTCCCAGCTGATCGATTTCGTCTTGAGAGACCACTTCAAAATCGTATGAATTCGAAGCTGATAAACCAACAATAGAAGGGTTTTCAGGACCAATTCGCTTCGAAGCACGACGAAGGCGTTGCCAGAGCCGTTGATAGAATGGTTGACTCCTTCACATTTGGGTACTTTTCACTACCTAATGAACTCATGCAAGAGTAACGTTTACAGACTACTGATGAGATTCAAGGTCTTGGATAACCCGAGTGCATTCGGGAATATTCTCCTCAGCATTATCGAGCTGCCAGCAGCCCTTTCGGCAATTGCTAGTTTCCTGTTTCCACTCTATTTCAAATCGAAGGTAATTATTCCTGAACAGATAAAATTGAATAGTGCTCTAGCTGAAGAGCTATCACCTCTGTCCTAACAATTCCTTGGAAGTTCTCCGTTATTAGAGAGCACTCTGAAAAATTGCGACTGAAAAATTTTACTTTAGGTTACAAAGAGAGTAAACGCCATGGTCGGACGATTCTCTCGCGACGAGTATCTGATGCTCTTCAGAAAGGACATGACGGCGATTCAGGAGATTCTCGGAGACAAGAAATACTTGTTTGGAGATAAGATCACTTCGGTAAGAGCTTACAACGAATACATAAAATAGCTATTCTAAAAACGAAGAAAAGTCACATCCAAATAAATATCCTCGAAATTTTTGATGACTTTTCAAATTCAGACTGACTGCACCCTGTTCTCTCAGATCGCTACGGTCTACTACTTGCCGTACCAAATTGTGCTCCAGAAGATCATCCGAGAGGAATTCAAGCCCATCCACGATTACCTCGAGAAGTTCAGGCATGAAGTATTCCCCGACGACTTTTCTCGTTGAATGATCTTCAAGCGTTAATTTGAAAATTATATTGTCGTTTAGATTTAATCTGGTATTTATTTAGTGAAGTTCAGTTATCAAACCTAGACAGACCTTCAGCCAGAACGAAAAATTACATGGGAGGGGGTACGCAAATTAGAATTTTCTATAGAAAGTGATACAAAGGGGATGTTATATATAATTTTGGACGAAATTTTGGGCTTAAGGGGGTGCACACGGGAGATCTGGCTTAAGTCCTGCCTAGGTCTATCAGTTATTTCTATTTTGCAAAGTAATAAATATTTACTTCAGTTCGACGCCAAAATGCACTTATTTTTGAAGTTCCAATGACTTGTTTACTTTCTCTTTCTTCCTCTGAATCACAAAATTTGAGATGGAATGAAATGAAGCAGAGAAAATTTGCTCGATGGCGAAAATAGTACACGGAATTGAGATGCCGAAAGGTAAAAATAGTGTCTGGCAAAAGGGAAAAGGAGCGAAAATCGAAATGCCTCAGCTAGAGTGCACTCTATGCAATGAGAAGAAATGATGACAAAAATTCACTAGACAATAGCAGACTTTGCAGTTCCTAGTTCTTTTCGCGAAATTTCAAGTTTTAAATTCACTTTGGAACATACCTTGTGAACACTACGTTCTCTTTAAATTCAATTTTCTAGTATTTGAAATTTCATTATTCATCTTCTGAAAAAGAATTCAGAAAAACAACCATGTCCTGTTGCTCTTCAGGAAACAAAGAAGTAAGTGGCTATTCGTGGTGATATTTTTACTATAAATTGTAAGATACTTTTTGATAAACAGTCTGCAAGAAGGTATTAAAATTGTGTCTTTATCGGCACTAAATCCAAAATTCTCGTACCTTTTATTCGTCTTAACTATGAACACGTACAAATTTCCTGTTTATTACCTAACTCATTTCATAAATAAAAAAAATTTCGTACCTGTACCTTACCTATTAGAACCTTTATCTGAAAATATCGAATTTCAGCTACATATAGCAAACTATGAGCACGACAAGGTCTACCTGTTCCAATATCCTCGAACCAATTTCATACCTAATCTATCACCATTCTGCTTGAAAGTCGAATCGCTATTGAGAGTTCACAATATCAAACATGAGGTTGTGTCTTGGATTCTGTAAAGTTTCGAGCTAGATTTTTAGATCCAGGAAACGACGAAACTTCGCAGTAAATACGGTCTGCTGCCATTCATCGAACTGAACGGAAAGCAATACGCAGACTCACAGCTGATCGACTTCGTCCTCAGAGATCACTTCCAACTCGACGTAAGTTGAAACCTTTTGAGCCAGATTGGCCAGATTATTATATTCAAATTTATAAGATTGAGGTAGAATTGAAGATAAATTTGAAGAAACTTCGTGGAAATGTATATTTTCTTGAATTTCAAAAACGCATGAAAAAATGTTCAAGAAACTGCGCTTATGACGACAGCAGTAAGTCATTGAACTTCAGAAGCTTCAATATTCCTCGAAGTACGAAGAAGGAGTGGCTCGAGCCGTCGACAGACTCGTTGATAGCTTCACTTTTGGGTGTGAATTTCGGAGTGAGAAAACACCTTCAAGATCCACAATTTTAGTATGCTGATCAACTTCAAAGTCATGGACGATCCGAGCCAGTTCAGCAAGATGCTTCTTGGCATGATGAAACTTCCAGCGCCACTGTCTGCAGTTGCTGGATGCATCGTGCCATGCGTCATGAAGAGCAAGGTAAGAAAGGAAGTTCTATTGTAGTGTAACGCAGCGCTATACTTACTTTGCGCAGCGTTCCGCTATAATAACTAGTTCGGAGCTAGAATATGAACCCTACTTCTGATAGAACTTCGACTGAAAATCCAAATTTAGGTCAAGAAGCGCATCGATGCGTCTGTTGGACCGTTCTCTCGGGACGAGTACCTGATGCTCTTCAGAAAAGATATGGCTGCACTTGTGAACATCCTTGGAGACAAGAAGTTCCTGTTTGGGGATAGACCAACTTCGGTATTTCTACGTGGAAAACGATTGTCCATTTTAAAAATTCAGGCCGATTGCACCGTATTCGGTCAAATCGCTACGGTCTATTATCTACCCTATGAGGTAGTCATTCAGAAGATCATCAGAGAGGAGTTCAAGCCGGTCCACGACTACTTGGAAAGATTCAAGAAGGAAGTCTACCCGAATGATTTTACGAAATAAACTGAAATTGAGATTGAGATCGAGTTTCATTGTTTTCTTTGTATACATTATTCAAATGATCTGCATAACAATAAATCCTTGCATTTAAAAAATTTCGCAAACCTCAAAGTGGCACAATATATTTGGATTAATCATTAAAAAATATTGATAAGTTTGGCTCTATTGAGTCCAAACTTTCCAATCTAATGCTGCGATTGATTTATTTACATTCACTCATGTCTATCTATCTCTGAAATCGTAGAAAATTGAAGAGCATAGATAGCGATAAATCGTGGAAATTGAGAGATTAGAGCAGAGCAGAGGAATTTTCGATAGAGAAAATAAAATGCGAAGTTTAGAGAGTGGAAATATTGAAAAGTGTAGTTTAGAAGGGCAGAGAACGAAATTTTCCTGCCAGCCGCATGCGTATTTGCAGCAAAGCAGATGCTGACAAACACACAAAGAATCGTGGCTTTTTGGCACTTGGCACTTTCGAAATAGTCCGATAGCAAATGTATACATTCTATCTGTTTCTTCGATTTTGAAACGAATTTTGCATCATTGTAGCACATCATTTGTAGCGTGTCTTTAAATTGGTATAAAAAGAAAGATTTTTAGTTGTTTGGATATCAAATTTAACCTCTTGAAATGTTTACCATGTCTTTCCCCTTTCAATTTAATCAAATTCAGAACCAAAAATGTCCTGTTGTTGCTGTTGTCCGGCGACCTTAGCTATTGGGGCTATTGTGGTCTATCTCATTTACAAGTTTTTCTTCAAGAAGGAGCGCAAAGAACCTGAGGTTAGTATTTTTGAAATCAGACTCTTTAGCTCGAAATCGAAATCAATTGGACTCTCAGTTCAAGTTTAAATAAATTTCTAGCGCTTATCAACTTAACAAAGTTTTGTTGAACCACGACTCAATTTCCAGCTCCAAGTTCAAAACTGGGAAAAGGACACGGTCTACCTCTTCCAGTTCAGCAGACCTCAACACATGCCAAATCTCTCGCCGTTCTGCTTGAAAGTCGAGACACTCCTTCGAGCTCACAAAATCAAGCATGAAGTAAGAACTGGTCAATTTCACATCTCCACGAGCCTTCTTTAGATTCGTGAGACGAACAACCTCCGCAGCAAATATGGTCTTCTGCCCTTCATCGAACTGAACGGAAAGCACTATGCTGACTCTCAGTTGATCGATTTCGTCTTGAGAGAGCACTTTAAAATCGTAAGATCCGTGAAGTTTATGGACCAAAGAACTAAATTTCCAGGACCAATACGCTACCAAATACGACGAAGGCGTCGCCAGAGCGATAGATAGAATGATCGACTCCTTCACACTTGGGTATGAAATTGCGAAACTAAAGATTACAAAATAACATTTCATATTGCTCATTAAATTCAACGGACAGGACCACTTGGGAGAATTTTGTCAGAATCTTGTCAAGATACTGAATCTGCCAAGCGTAGTTTCCGCGATTCTTGGAGGATTCTTAATGCCGTTGTTCGTTGGATGCAAGGTACGAGAATAGTTCATATCCGCTTCTAGATCAGTTGAAGTTGAATTATGTGATACAGGTTGAAATTACCAAAACTTTGAAATATCCGATAGAAAAAGTTAGCTTTTTTCTTAATTTATTAATTTAGTTCAAAAAACGAGTCAACACAATCGTCGGTCCCTTCTCTCGAGAAGAATTCCTGCTACTCTTCCGGAAAGACATGGAAGCTGCCGCGAACATTTTGGGGGACAAGAAATATCTCTTTGGGGATAAAATCACCTCGGTAATTATTTCAGTGTAGAATTTTTTAATGGTTTTTTCTTTTCAATTCTAGGCTGACTGCACCCTGTGGGCTCTGCTAGCGATTTCGTATTATGCATCCTATGAAGTTGCGATTCAAAGGATTATTCGGGAAGAGTTCAAACCGATTCAGGAATACCTGGATAGGATTCGCCATGAGCTCTATCCGGATGATTTCTCAAGATAAAAGATCTTCAATACATAAAGTTCTCAATTGATTTTGTTATTGTAACATGTAAATTGAATAAATTTCATTTCTCCTACAGAAGTTTAAAAATGGAAATGGCTGAATTTTATAACGTGCTGGAAAACGTATGTCAACATTACTTCTTCTGATAAGAATGTCTGTATGCTCAATTCTCATATGAATTATTGACTTCATTCTTATATATATTTTTTTATTTTCACGAAGAAAATGAGATTAGAATGTGAAAATTTGACATTAAATCCAAAAACTAATAAAATCTCGCGTTCTTTTCTATCTTTATTCATAAAATAAGGCAAATTAGAATATTTCGGTCTGAATGATGACAGTGAGCTAGCGAAAATATTAATTTGGAATATTTTGTTAAAAGGAGAAAGAAAGAATGGCTTGGGAATTTATAATTAGTTCATTGTTATTATCATTATTGGTTACCGTAATTGTCATTTTTTACGATAAAATTTTGCTTGAAGTTTTTCCAAAAAGCTTACGACACCTGGGATTCCCAAGCCGTCTCCGATCCAAGTACTAACCAGGCCCGACGCTGCTTAACTTGCCAGATCCGACGGGATGGCGTGTGCTCAACGTGGTATGGCCGTAAGCGAAGGGGCGACTTTGTACTCAGAATGTAAGAGCAAATTATTAGGAAAGAGTGAAATATTCTATATTAGCTCGCTTGCTCGCACTTCATGAATATCATGCAGAGGTGGGACCCAAATAGAAATTACTGTAACAGTAGACCGAAAAATGAAAGTAAATTTTTTACTTTACCGTCAATAATTTTTATTTGGATCTCACCCCTGCATGACATTAATGTATGCGATAAAATTATGAGATATTATCAAAAAGATGGATTAACGTTATACGTAAAAATAATTAAAGTGTTGCTAATTAAATCAATTATTTTCGATACTGTTATTAAAGAATATCACAAGGTATTATTCCTTAATGAAAACTTCACTAGCAGCATTAAAAAGACGATTTATTAGATCTCTTTTATTTTAAATTAAATGAGTCGTTGTATGGGTATTTTGTATTCTTTTATGAAAATGTGTTATTGAAAATTATCTACGAATAAATTAATTCGATTTAATTGAGTTTTAAATTGCATTTATTTTCGATCGATAATTCTGCATTCATGAAAATTTAGAAAATCGTCTTTGCAATAGTCATATAATAAAAGCTAATGCGTTTCAAAAAGATAAGAACTGCTTTTCAAACAATTGAATTCATTTTCGTCAAGAATTGATAAAAAAAATTTAGTGAAGCATTCGGTTGAAGTACTCGATTGTTCTCAATTGATTACGCTTAACTTATCAATTTTTTTTAGAAAAAATAGTAGTATATTTATCAAGGGTGCTGGCACAGTTTTATTTTAAAGGGTTTTTGAGTGTGAATTTATATCTAAAACACTCATTTTACCATCAGATTTTTTATATTTACCTAATTTACTAGTTATGTATCACTAAAACCAGGGCTTTACCTCGAGTAAAACTCAAGTTGGAGGCTGAAAGTCCTCTATCAAATAGACATTTTCTGGCACAGTTTCGCACATGAACTCCTTTGGAGTACTCATCATCGCCGTTTTTCAGCGATTTTTTATTTTTATAAAAGAACTGAGTTCTTCTAGATAAGCTTTGCTTATTTATAAATGTTTATTAAAACATTGAAACCATTGACAAATTATGATATTACAAAATTAGTAAATGAATTAAAAATTAAGCAATTTAGAGGGGTATTCATGAGGGATACAATACCAAGTAAAATTAATGATAAAGAATGTGGTATCGTAAATCTAGACATAAGTAAAAATAATGGCACTCATTGGGTGTGTTACTATAAAAATAATGAAAAGTGTAATTATTTTGATTCTTTTGGATTGGATCCTCCATTGGAATTACGGAATTACTTAAATTCACAAATTGAATTGTCAACCTTTCAAATTCAGAACTTTAATACACACCATTGTGGATATTATTGCATACTTATTTTAAAGTTATTAGAGAAATACGATTTTAGAGAAATCGTGCTAGATTTGATAGGAAGTCTAATCGCTTCACAATGTAAATAATAGTAGTAGAGTTTATAACAAAAATATTATAATTAGCGAATTTTATAATGACCATAAGCCACTGTATTAATATTATCTTCCAAGATGTGTGCTTTATCATCTTCGCCGCTTAAAGCTATTTTCTGTTGCTCAAAAGTATATATTTCGTGTTTCCTTGATTGAATTAAATATTGAATTTTTAGTAATTTCAATTTTTTAAATATAGCATCCTTATAATCATCAACCGTCAAAGCGTTAACTATACTTCCCTTAATCCCTTTTGCTTTCTTTTTAATAGGTGTATCATCTTCAAGTATTGTGATATACATTTTTGATCTACATCCTGCGAATTCTGTTATTACTTTTCCATTTGCTTCATCTTTCATTTTATATAACTGTTTTTTATATTTATCATCGTATAATTTAAATTGAACACATTCTTTACATCTATTCTTATTGCATTTCTTACAACTTTCACAGAGGAGTTCGCATTTAGGATAATCACTAAAATCAAACCAATCTCTTAGCTCTTCATCGTTTAGAATGTCTTCATAAACATCATCCGTCTCTATTTCTAGAATAAAACTATCTGTATCCATATAACATTTTCTAACTTTATCTCCATATCTTTTCTTCATTACGTCATAGTAAAACTCATACATTACAGTCTTACTTAATTCTAATATTGCTATTCCTACGTAAAGTGGTTTTTCATACATGCATTTAGTTATATTCATTTCCACTATAAATAAGTCTTCATTTACTTGATGGAAATCTTTAAAATTTGGTTTATTAGCAAGTTTCTGTTTTCTTTCATCCGTCGTTACTAATTCTATATCAACACGATCTCTTACATTTTCAATTGTTTTTCCAAATACGATATTCATAGCCAGTTTATAAAAGTCTTTATCACAGTCATTTGTAGCTTGTTTTCGTAGTTCAACAAACTTATCAATGTAAGGTTTCATCCAATAACTTTCTTTAAATTTTAGAACTCTATATACCTTTTTTAATTTTAATCCATTATCAAGTGCTTGTAAAAGGTTTTTATAATGTAGCACATATTTCTCTCTATTATAAAGTGTGCACAACAATTTTGGATGAGTCATTTTTTCTAATTTAGCATTATGTGGGCAGAATGGAAAGAGATTGTGTTCATCGTGAAGTTCACCGGGATATTCTAAGTCAACTTCTAGGAAGCATCCATCTTCTTTCTCATTTAATTCACTAATCAAATTTTTTAGCTCTTCTACCAGCATATTTTCATTTAGATCTTTTATCCATTCAAATCCACCATAAGGTATTTTCATCATACCCATAGCAGTTGGATATAAACTATTTACATCAAAATACATTATATATTTACTTGTTTTGTTTTTATCATAACTTTCCATATGCTTATTATTGGCCTTTACATATCTTTTTCTACAGTCTACTATTCCTCCTCTTTTCCCCTTCTCGAGAAATAGATACATGTCTTCATCTTGTATTACATCTAATTTGATTCTAGTTATTTTAAGTAATGCATCATAAAATAATCCTGCGGCTGTATAATACCACAAAGGATCTAATCCTATAATCTTAAAACTGGTTTGTCTAAAATCTTGAAATATGTCTGCTAGTAATAATACATCAGTTTTCATGTACAAATCATGATACTCCCCCATATTCTTAATATTAAATCTATTCCAAACTTTATTTCCGTGATCATAATCTTCGTCACTAATGTGTTTGTTTTTTAATATATCATAAAATGCCTCTTTTGGGGGAAATTTTGTTTCTTCAAATCTATCAAAACTATTCATATAATTATGTGGATATATTCCTTTCTTGATCATTAATTCAAATTTTTCTGCGTCTTTATGAAATTGTTTTGTTATTTTCAAATGATCTTTACCTTTTTTCACTAAAATAGATGTTAATTTATCCAATGAAAATGATAGAAATCTGAAACTATCTATAAATCTAATTGAATACCTCTTTTCTTTTCGATATAATCCAAAGCTTATGTATTTTTCTTTATTACAAGGAATTACCTTGATATCCGAACTATCTATAACATGATCATTAATTGCTTCGATAATTATGTGTGAATCATATGATGTTAAGTTATGGAATATTACAGGAATGAAATTTTCTCTCCTCAATGCCAAATTACATTTTCCACAAATTGCTTGTCTATACTTGCCTGTTTTATGATCGTGATCTCTACATTTGGTATAAACTTGAATATTTTTAAATCTTTCTTTACACTTTTCACAATTCTTAATATGTTCTTTATAATTATTGAATTCAATCTCTTTTTTATCCTCTTCACAAAAGTACTCCTCTTTAATAAGTTTATCTTTACACGTTGCACAAGTTAATTTACAATCTTTGCATTTAGTTTTCACTTTCTTATTGTCTTCTCTAAGTTTCTCACATTCATTGCAATAATTTCTTCTCTTTATGTGTTGTAAATATTGAACAACATTAATTAATTTCTTTTCGGTATTGCAGTAAACTTCTTTGGTAAATTCGTTTTTGCACAATTCACAATGAGTAGCATTGTCAAAACTTCTTTGATCTTCTTTTGTTAGCTTTTCCATCTTTAAATTAATATCAATTAACTTATCGCCTTTTTTTATAACCCATTCTATAAATTTCTCTCCTACGTTATTACCTCTATATACTATATAATCATAGACTTCATTGTTGTGTATTATTAGAGCGCAAAATCCACAAGGTTCATGATGTGTTAACGGTCTTGTGTAAGATTTGGTTGTATCTAAATTGTTTTCTTCTAATCTTCTTATTTCTTTCTCTAATTTAATCTTAAACACACGATCATCAACGTTAATCATTTTTTCCTTCAGTCTGTCAATGTATTTATCAACTGGTTCATTAATTGCCTCAAAATCTGCCACCATGTAAGAAGAGATTTCTTGTGTATATTTTTCGTTTATAAATTTAACATGACTATTGATTGGTTTTTCATGTATGACATGACCTTTATTCAGATATTCACAATCTTCAATATGTCTTTCATATGCGTTTTTAGTTGTTTTATAAGTTAAGCATCTAAGACACAAAAATTTCTTGTTTTTGTCATTATTTACATCATAAATTAGAGCAGATGGATTCTTCACTAAACAATAATGTTCTTTATCATTATTTTTGAAATAAAGTAGTGTAATAATTTTATCGTAAGATGCATTTATTAAGTTTGTACAGTATAAAGACTGATTAACAATACCATTTTTATCAACCCCAAGAACAGCAATGGGAATACTATTATTTTTTTCAAATTTTGAAATATCTTCAATTCGCATAGGAAATCGAATTCCATTGAGATTCAAATCATTTTCAAATTTTTTGTATTTTGTAACTCTTTGTGGATTTTTTTTAACTGGATGCAAAGCTGCTAAAACGCACCATAAGAAGCATTTTTGATCATTATTTTGAATATTAATAATTCCAGCAATTTTATTGCTTTTAAGTTTATTTGGTAAACAATCAAAGTAAGAACTTCCATTTAGCGGATTGTATCTAACCGTTTTCATTTCTAAACTAAGAGTATTCTGAAAGACCCAACCAGATCCTTCATTTCTTTCTTGATTAAATAAATCATTCTTTAATTCATACATACTTGAATAATAGAAGTTTTCTCTATTATCTAGTTGATATAATTTTTGAAATTTCACACTAATATAGTCTTCTTTAGTTAAATCTGGAATTTTGTGGAATTTAGATGCTAAAATAAATTTAATTTTACAATTATAATCAGGAATATATCTAATAATTAGTGGTTTTAAAATTTCAATTAATTCATTAATATCATCTGTTTTATATTTAAAAACAGTAGATTCATAAATACCTCTATATTTTTCTTCTATTTCAACAGCCGCTCTGTCTTCATCGTTAATTTCATAATGATTATTTTTATTATTTATAATTTTGTTACTAAGCTTTGTTCTACTTTTTCTAAAAATTGTTTCGTCTTTAAAAGGTAACGCAGAATCAAGTATAATCTTTTCAAATGTTCTATTGGTCTTTTTCAAGAATGTATTTAAGTTAGGCAATGATAGTTCTTTTATATCATTATCGTTTATTTCATTTAGTAACTTTCTTAGTTTCTCGAGTTCTTTAATTGTCGGATCCATTGATACAACTTTAGAATCCACAATCTATTTATATAAGAAAATATTTTTTCATTTTTTCATTATTTAAATAATAATTCGAACATGAGCAAGTTCATTGAAATCTATGACTCAAAGAAAAGAAATGAAATCATAGAAGAAAATTTAAGATTACGAAAGAAGTTAAAGAATAGAGATGAGGAAGAGCAAAATATGCTAAATGAAGTCGAGCAAAATAGAGTAGAACTCTTTAAACCAATTATCGAATCGAATCAAAAGCTACAAAATGAAATGAATAAGGATCGAAATATAATAATCAATACCTTGCAAGGCTTCGAAAAATTAAAGATTGAAGGCAGACCTAAACAATTATCTATAGAAGCTAAAAAATCAGACAATAACCTAGTTGTAAGTAATTTAATTGCTAATTACCTAAAAGATTCAACCAATAGAAGTTTTGCCGGATACTCCATTAAATATGATTCCAAGAAAAACTGTTATACTATTGGAAACAAGTTGATAGAAATTGACAACAACAATTTAAAAATAGATAATAAAATTTATAATGCAACTAATGGTTTACTAGAGTTGTTGTTAAAAAAATCTCCAAATGTCACAATGATTTCAGACAGTGACAAGCAATTTTATAAAGAAATATTAATAGACTCTAGCGCAATCTATCAAGGCTTTGATTCGAAATCGAAACGATTGAATTCTGATGCGAGTGAAAAGTGGAAATTCATTAAAACTAATTATTTAACTTCAAAAAGCGAAGAAAAAATTGGTAGTTCAATAGACGTAGAAATACTACCTTCAGATCCCAATTCACTATTAGAAATGCTTCAACTATCGATAGCGTCTTATCAAGCTGGTAATAAGAATGAATTCAACAAGATCAATTGCATTTTA
Source organism: Diploscapter coronatus (assembly GCA_964036155.1). NCBI lineage: Eukaryota > Metazoa > Nematoda > Chromadorea > Rhabditida > Rhabditidae > Diploscapter > Diploscapter coronatus. The sequence goes on from OZ038423.1 coordinate 9,793,489, forward strand.
GACGAATTAGTAAGAGGAAAAAAGATTAAGAAACGACAGCTAAAAACCATCTATAAGAATATAGGTTTTTGAAGTGTCGTTTTAAAACGATCTATAAACATGTCATATATAAAACGATGTCGTTTCTATTGAGTTAGGATCATACCTTAAAGTAGAGTACAGGTGAACTTATCCTATAGGCGTGCGTTACTTTTGGAGTCGACTATAGTGGGTGTTTTGACGATAGATGATTGCTCGTTATCAAGTATTTTTTCGTCAGAATCTCTAGTATCCCAGATATATCTGGGCTGGCAGACCAAAGGTCTGCTACCTCGGTAAAATGCTGCTACATTAGCTTTCTTAATTTTTTCCTCGTCATTCATAGGTTCATAGTTTCTAAAGAATTGTGCGACAAAATCTTCAGCTGACGTATAGGTTGTCTTTAAGTCGCTAGATACATATTTGCCATTCTTCATAATAATTAATTTATCTCTCTCTTCAATGGACTTCTCCATCCTACTATTTATTTATATAGGTAAAATTTCATTAGACTTTTTTTCAAATCACAAAAGTTCAATCGCGAAAAAGCGAGAGAATTCTAGAGTCTTCCATTCGATGTGTAATGGTCACAAAAGAGAGCGGGCATCACTTGATAAACGCCGAAAGACAAAACGCGTGCGAAAAGAAGTATTGCAATCTTCCTCGATTCGATTGTAACATCACATTCATCGAGAGATGCGTTTGACTTTGCTTTTCGCGATTTCATCTCTACTTTTTGAAAAATTTTTTCACTTTTTATGCATAAATTAACGGTTTTTCGCTTATAACTCGTCTTAAACTTATTCGATTGACACAATTTTTTATATTCGTATTATTGACCGATGTAATATTGCATCATTTTAATTTCATCCATTTTCAATCATTTTGAAATTTCAGTTATGAATTCTACCAACAGCTTGGGTGATAGTGCTAGTGCTCCAGATGTTGAAATGGAAGTAAGTTTTAAAACTATAGTTTCCTTTTTAAACAAGGCTTTTTAGGATTTGACCACTTCTAAACCTAAATCAATAATAGATGATAAACCCTTGGACGAACAATTAATTGACCTCAAGGACTCGAGACGTCAACACAAGATCGACGCTCTCAAGGACCGATACGAAATAATGGCCATGACGATCGAATTCGAGAAGAAGAAGGCAAGACTTCATAAGGAAAAGGAGATAAAACAGCTCAAGATCAGAAAGACTATAGAAAAAAGGAAGAAAGATCTTATTGATTTAAATATTAAGAATAAGAAAAAAGAATTAGACAAAAAACTTATACAGAGTAAGTAAATAAGTAAGTATAGTAAGTATAGTAAGTACACATAGTTAATATATTGTTAACATAGTAAGTTAGTATATATTGTTAACAATACTTTTTTCTTTTCTTTTTTATGGTTGAAATACCAAGTCAAAATATCGACTAAAACCCTCTTTTTGTGTGATGACCTTGACGTGGTAAAGAGGCTTCTTAGACTAACAATCACATTAAGCCAAAAGCTCGATCCGAAGGATCTTGTATATAGAAGTATTTTAATTGTTTTCTAAATCTACCATAGTTCTTTTCACTTGTCTTATCTATCGTCACAAAATTGTACTTTTCATCCCATGAATTTTTACACAGATCAAAAAAGTCGTCTTTCGAAATTGATCCTGAACAGTGGTCTTTGTAAAAATAGTTTAAATTTTGCTGATCTTGTTGGAATAAAATGAAGAAGTTAGCATTCTCTCTAATTGTATTTTTTGGAAGTTTGATGTAATTTTGACTAATGTAAAAGCAGTCAATATTATTGTGCCTCCCTCTAGTATAGTAATCTTCAATTTTATTCTGTTTTTCGAGCATAATATCATCAAAAATAATCAGAGTCTTTAAATTTGGATCTATTTCATTCGGATCAGGAACACATTCAGATTCATTAAAGCACTGAATATTGATTTGAATGCTTCTGTTTTCTTTCTTATCAATTACGAAATTTTGAGTCAAGATGCTTTCTAGAATTTCTCTCTTATTCAATCCATTTCGTAGAACATTCAACATTATTTGATATGAAGGCTGATGTAGTGATTTTGAAAAAATGTACAAATTGTTGTAATCTAAATAATCTTGTAGCAATAAATTCATTAACAAATTAGTTTTACCACATCCAGATTTTCCAATTATACAAGCCCTAATTGAGTTTGGAAGTAGTTCACTATTATTTCTTTTTGAGTAAAAATTTCCTATTGATAAATTATAGAAATCGCCTGAAGACATTTAATAAATGGAAAACAACATATATTGTCTAAAGTGTAAAAAGAAGACTGAAACTATTAATCCACTTGAAACTACAACAAAAAATAATAGGAAAATAATAAAAGGTCAATGCAAAATCTGTGCCACAACTAAAAATAAATTTCTTAAGAATAATTGCGCAGTGACAACAGGCGGAAACCTTAATTCCGTTTACTATGATCCTAAGCGAGGCTTTTCAGGTATTAATGAGCTGCAACGTAAAACTGGAAAATCACAAAAAGAAGTAGAAGAATTCTTACATCAACAAGATACTTACACAAAACACAAACCAATTAAAAAGAATTTTAAAAGAGAACGTGTTTATGTTCAATATCCTGATCAACAGTGGCAAGCTGATTTAGCATTTATGGTCAAATATTCAAGAGAAAACAAAGGCCATAAATACTTTTTGACTGTAATCGATTGTTTTAGTAAATACGCATGGACTTTTCCGCTAAAAAATAAGAAACCTGAGGGAATTGTAGAGTCATTTAAGCAAATATTTAGAGAAAGTGGTAGGAAACCAGAAAGGTTGCAAGTAGATGAAGGAAAAGAATTTATGGGTAAATTTAGTAAATTTTGCGAGGAAAATAAAATTATTAAGTTCAGTACTCAAAATAGGGATATTAAAGCATGTATTGCTGAGAGATTTAATCGCACAATTGAGGAGAAAATTGAAAAAGTTTTAACGCAAAATGACAACAATAATTGGATTTCTATTTTAGCAGATTTGATGATAAATTATAATAATTCCCACCACAGATCTATTAAAATGACCCCAGTTGAAGCGAGTAAAAAGGAAAACATCGAATTAGTTTATAATAATTTGTTTCCGGAGAATAAATCGGTTTCTAGTTGCGAAGCAAAAAAAACAAGATATAAAATTGGCGATACAGTAAGGGTTAAAATTAATAAAAAGGTATTTGATAAAGGCTATGAGCAAAACTTTAGTGATGGAGTTTATACGATTAGTAAAATTTATAGTACTAAGCCAATTACTTATCAAGTAAAAGATAGTGATAACCACATAATTAAAGGTAGATACTATGAAGAAGAATTAGTTAACTATAAGCCAGATTTAAAGAAATGAAGAAGATAGATTTATTTTTTATTTGCTTTGCAACTAGAACCTTCGGTTTTTTTACTCATTACAACTACATTATCTGGTGTATTTTTAACAGAGATACTATCAACTCCATTAAATCTAATACCTTTCTTATTCTTTTTCATCTTTAGCAGTTCTTCTTTAGTATAACTTCTTTCACCCTCTTCTTCAAAAATAGGTTTAAAATCATCATATAATTTAATATCTTTTATCTTTTTATTAGTATATGATGAAACTTGCTTATTCTTCTCCGGATTGATAACAATACTAGAAAACATTCTATTCATCTCTTCTATGCCAGTATTGTCTTTATGTTTTTCAGCTTGTTTAGCTATAATTTTCTTATATTCTTCTTCTCTTTGTAACAATAATTTAATGGTTTCTTGGTTTCTAAAGTTGGAATATTTGTAAGTTTCTTTAGCGATAGAAGTCTTTTGAAGAGCGATAAATAGTTGTTTTATTCCTTTTTTATATGCCTCATCCATTTTTAATGAATCTATACCTTTAATTATCAAATCTAGTGAGTAATCACTCTCTTGAATAAAATTTTGTAATTCTGGAACTTTTGATATGAGCTGATCTAATCCCTCTAATTCATCCGAAGAAGGCATATACTGTTTTATTTGCCTTTCCATTTATATACATTTATTTTTTATGATTTTTTCATTTTTCCATAATTCCATAATTCCACTTTTCCATAAATCCATTCCACGATTCCCATCCATAAAAATTAATTCTAATAAATGAATAAAACGGAATTAATCAGATTAATGAGAGAGTATGATTTTGTTAATAACACTAAAGAATCTTTTGCCAAAAAGTATAATATTTCATCAAAAACAGTGTCTAATTATATAAAAGAATTCGATATAAAATGTAAAAAATCTGGAGTAGTTGTGCATAGAAATAGAGATAGATTTGGAAAATTTACTTATGGTTTATCATCACAAAACAACACTTCCTCGGAAATAAAAGATTCTAGTGATAATGTATTTAAAATAGAAGATTCTACTACAGCTTTCAAAAATAAACCAATTAGAAGTTTTAAAGAATATAATAAGAAATATGATAAATATTTTGCCTCATAAATAAACAAGGTTTATCTAGTTTTCAAATAAAATGGAAGCTATCGATAACTCCTTAACAATCGACCAAAAACCTGTCTTTAATAATTCTATCCAAAAGGAGAACCTAATAAACATATTCCCAACAAGCGGATCCAATCTAAATGAGAATGGCGAAATTAATTTTGTAATTGAAACTTGCGACCAGTATCTATTACCTAGCAAAAGTTACTTATATTTAGAAGGATTGCTAACCAAACCGGATGGTTCTAAACTTACAAGAGAAGATAAAATTACATTAACTAATAACGCTCCAATGTTTCTATTTGATAGAGCAACTTATAGCTTGAATGGTAGCCAAGTTGAGAGTGTTAGAGATCCTGGAAGAGCAAGTTTAATGAAAGGAATCTTAAGCTATTCGTCGAATTTAAGCAAACAAAATACATTTGGATGGATTTTAGAAAGTTCAACGTCGCTGGATAATAAAATTGAGAAATATAGTGAATTGAGAGATGGAAAATTGGCATTTTGTATTCCACTGAACCATATCTTCGGATTCGCTGAATGTTATAATAAAATAATTTATGGAGTAAAACAATCTATATCATTATATAGAAATACTAGCAATAGAAATACACTTTATTCAAGCGATCCGACTAAATTTGAAGCCAAGTTCAGTATTACAAAATTAAATTGGTTAGTCCCCAGAATATTACCTAGTTTAGAGATGCAAAACAATCTGATGAATATGTTTGATTCAAAGAAAACCTTTAGTTTACCTTTTATTTCAAGACAACTAGAAGATAATAATGTACCGATAGCAGCCAGAGACTTTACCTGGCAATTAGGTACTAAATACGAAAAGATAAAATATTTTGTAATTGGATTTCAAACCCACCGAGAGGATACTTATACTAATGCAGCTAGATTTGACCACTATAATTTAGAGACAATTTTTGTTGAATTGAACTCAGAAAGATATCCATATGAATGCTTAAGATGCAATTTTACTAACTTTAATGCGGTACAGCAATACAATTTTGCTAAAGAGTTTAAAAACACTTACTATCAAACTATAAAAGAATGCATTTTTGTTGATGAGGACAATTATTACCGATACTATCCTCTGTTTGTGATTGATGTTTCAAAACAAAACGAAAGAATCAAAAACTCTAGACCAGATATCACAATCAAGGCAACATTTTCGAAAAGCATTCCGGCTGATACAAAGTGTTATTGCCTAATTTTGAGCGATAGTATAGTAGAAATTAATGGGGATGGATTGAAGGTGAGCGTGAAAAATAATTAATGGAATTAATTGCTAATAAATAAAGCCAATGACTCGTGATCCAATCTGTTACCTCTTACTCTTTTTACTTTTAATCAAGTCTATTGGATCGCAGACAATTATTTGCACTAATAACTCCCCAAAGCAATACTTTAACTTCCCAAAATTATCAAAATGCAATTTTAGCTACAAAAATAAGACATCAATTAAGCGATTTGAACTTTTTAAACCTAATACTATCGAATACGTTTCAAATGCGTATTTATGTAAAAAGGTTGTAAGTGAAGTTTCAATGTACACCGATTTATCTGGATACGAACACCTTGTAGAGAAGGAAGTCAATAATAAGGAAATTAGCATAAAAGAATGCGAAGAAATGATAAAAAATAAATATTGCGAATTCGGTACTTTGAAAAAAGGAGAGCATTCATATCACACTAATAATAAAGTCGCAAGCGAGTATCCAAATAGATTTACCAGTCTCTTTACTGCAAAAACTTACTTAAAGGAGAACTGTCTTTTGATTGAGACTAAGGTCTTTTCGCATTATAATCAAGAACGACCTGTAAACGCTTTAATTGATATGAATGCATGCAAATATCAAAAAGGCAAGTGTCAAATTAAGCCAAATGAAATAATGATTTGGGAAGCGAACAAAAAGCAAAATTGTAAGTTCATTTCTATGGGAGTTTTTGATGGCTACTCTAACGTTAATTTTTGGATTAATGATGAGCAGCAAATCGCTGTAAATTTAAGAAATAATTATTCATTTGATTGCGGTAATGAATTGCAATTAACCTCTGAAGGTTATGCGTTGAAATCGGTTAGAGCAAAAAGAAGTGTTGAAACTTTTCAAGAAGCAGGAGAATTACAATATCTAGAAAATAATTTCGAGAATCAATCAAAACATATGATTGAAGCTTTTTGTCGAATGTTTAATAGACATAATGAAATCTTGGAAATCTTGTTAAAAGAAAATCCTAAAAGATTTATTCAGAAAGCTTTAAATCATAGCGCAATTGATGTTAAACTTATAAATAATAGCGTAATTGAAGTTACTTTTTGTAAAGAAATTAGCACTGACTTGATTGAATTTACTGACTTAAATGACTATAAAGGATATATTCCAGTCAAAATTAAGACTTATAATGACAAAATTTGGTACTTGAAGGACAGTGTAATTACCAATGAAATCAGCTCTAAAATGAATAAAATAACTAATGTAAAAACCATCGAACTGAAAGAGTATAACGACTTGCAATTTTTGAATAGCAAACTAATCATTAAAGAACATATTTTCATCAATCGAACTAATATTGAGGAAGAGTTGTTAAATGAGATGAAACAGCTATCAAACGTTGGAATAGAACTGAAAGAAAATGAACAAAACTCACTAATTCCCCATGAAGTTATAAACGATTTAGATAGTTTCTTTGAATCGTATTGGTTGAAATATTGGAGGATTTATGTGACCGTTGGTGTGACTTTGGTTTACATCCTCATTATAAGATCTTTAATTTATATAGTATCACCATATTTTATGCTGAGGAAAGCAAAAGAAAATAGTCGATCAATTCCGCTTGAAGAAGTTACTTATCAAAATCCGACTAAAAGAAAAGTTAATTTAAGCGAGTTCCCATCTATTACTTCGCTAGATAAAGAATAAATTGTCTAATAAATGACACTAGTAATTTTTGATGGTAATACTAAAAATTATATTGTATTGGATAAAAATAATGTCGAAAAAATTGAATTGATTAAAGTCGAGAATGATAATATTGAAAATAAAGAATCAGCCGTTACAAAGAAAACCAAACCAAAAACTTACCGAAAAAGCAAAAAACTAACAAAAGAAAATGAAGACTTCTTAAATTCGCTAAAAACAGGTTCTGGATTTAAGATAATTCCTTCAAATTCAATTCAACAAAAAGATTGACACGACTAAATTCAATCAAGTTGTTATTGATATCTACTAATTTTAAGATGAACCTAGTTGGTCTGCGTATTACTTTATGATAAATGACTTGCCTTGGTTCTATACTAATCGCTATATCATTATCAAGCCTAAATCTGTAAATTGAATTCATTTTTTCCTTATTGACATACGTATCATCTATCAAATTACAGCATATAAAAATACTATCGTCGGCGATTTCGGAAATATGTCTACCATATGTCAAAACTTTATTGCTAAAGCCGAAGATATTGGCTAGACTATTTTCTCTGCTAAAGTCAATTGAATACATACTATTTTTTATATCAATCATGACCTTATCACCTTCTAAACTTGCTTTGAAAAAGCCTTTATCTTGTTTCAACAATCCATTAATTGTCATGATTAATTCATCAAACGTATATTTAGCATTTGGAATAGTTACAATATTCTCTTCTTTAATTGGGTTGTTGTTTCTATCAAATACATCAACTAAGTAATAAAACTTGTTATTTGTATGATTTATATGTATTTTTTGTTAATTTCTAGTATTCCATCTAGCTTCACTAATCCAATTTCATATTTCTTATCCAAAAACTCCTGTGAGAATGAGTATTCAATAGTTGATTCGTTTGATAATAGTTTCAATATGAAGTAGACCATTTATAATAATAAAAATTTCTTTTGCAGCAAAATTATGAAATTTGATGACATTACGAAAAAGCAAGATTCTATGGATCGATCACCTAATAAACTCTTATCAACAAATCTGTAAGGCTCATAACATTCGAACAAAGAGATAAGACTAGCAGTATGACACTAAGACTGACAAATAGATCTTCTTAAGCAATCGAGAACCTTCGAATCGTCCTTTTTCCTTATATAAATAGCGTTTTATCAGCTCCTTCTCCTTCAATTTAATCCCAATCCCCTTCTACATTTTCATTTCTGTTTTTATTTAATTTTTTGAATATTAATTATATATTATTTTAACAGACTGAAAAGTAATCTCTTGAAGTAAATATGAGTGGACAACAGGAAGATGAAATTGATAGAATTAAAAGGCAGCTTCTTCTCACGAGACAGAAAACTGAAACGCATGACAGTAGACTTAATATATATAAAGAGGAATCGAATGGTGCTATTGCTGAGGCTAGAGAGCAATTGGATGGTGCTATTGCTGAGGCTCGAAACGAGTTTATTCAACTTAATCAGAAATTAGATGCTGTTATTGCTGAGTCTCGAGAACGTTTCAATTCATTTGAAGAACGTTTCAATTCATTTGCAGAACGTTTCAATTCATTTGAAGAACGTTTCAATTCATTTGAAGAACGTTTCAATTCACTTGAAAGGAGTATAAGACAAATTTTTGATATATTGCAACAACTTCAAGCTAGGCCCAGATAGACAAAGTGATATGTCCTAAAGCCAATCAATTCGATGTTAAGTCGCTAAAACTCGAAAGTGCGGACTTTCTTTCTCTAATATGTTCTAGTAACAAACCCAATGAGTGCCATTATTTTTACTTATGTCTAGATTTACGATACCACATTCTTTATCATTAATTTTACTTGGTATTGTATCCCTCATGAATACCCCTCTAAATTGCTTAATTTTTAATTCATTTACTAATTTTGTAATATCATAATTTGTCAATGGTTTCAATGTTTTAATAAACATTTATAAATAAGCAAAGCTTATCTAGAAGAACTCAGTTCTTTTATAAAAATAAAAAATCGCTGAAAAACGGCGATGATGAGTACTCCAAAGGAGTTCATGTGCGAAACTGTGCCAGAAAATGTCTATTTGATAGAGGACTTTCAGCCTCCAACTTGAGTTTTACTCGAGGTAAAGCCCTGGTTTTAGTGATACATAACTAGTAAATTAGGTAAATATAAAAAATCTGATGGTAAAATGAGTGTTTTAGATATAAATTCACACTCAAAAACCCTTTAAAATAAAACTGTGCCAGCACCCTTGATAAATATACTACTAAAATATTGTATTAAATTTAATCATTCAACTAAATGAGTTAAGGTAATTAGTATGACTACATGTATAGGAATCGATTTTGGAACTACCTATACGCGTGTAGCTATTTTGAAAAATAATGAACCTGTTGTAGTGGATAACTGCAGAGGTTAGTTAATATTGGAAAATAAGCAAATGAGTTATTTATCTTACCTAGGAAGATCAAAAACTCCTTCTGTTGTTGCATGCAAGAATGGTGAATGCTTTATCGGCAAGACAGCTCTCAAAAGTGGAATTTCAATTAGAAATATTATTTTTGGTGAGTTGATTATTAAAGCATTATAATGACTATGTTAAGAACCGAAACGGCTCATCGGTAAAACTTTCGATGATAGTGATGATGAGGAGCAGTTTTTAGCAGACAAAGAGCATTGGCTATTCAGAGTTTCCAGGGTTGAGGTAAAGCGTTTTTAAGAGTCTCCGTAACTGTCGAAAGGTATCGGACCAGAAAATGGAAAGCCGTTTTTGAAGGTTAATTTTTGACAATACATCGAGCTCTATGAGCGTAGGACTGAACCATTTTTGATGCGGTTTGCTTCATATGATAGTCAAATATGGCAGAATTAATTTGGTATCAAGTTTGGTAAGATGGCAAACACCTTTACCTGAAATTATATCAAAATATGGTAATCTGAGTGGTAAAACGCAGTTAAATGGTCCAGTCTTACGCCCAGAGCTCGATGTATTATCAAAAATTAGACTTCAAAAGGGGGGTGGTTTTATGAGTATGGGTAATTGGTTTCGACTCAAGAGTTATAAAAAAAAAAGTCATAGGATAAAAAGAGTAGCATGCAAAAAAAAAAACCGTCCCCAATTTGAATGGAAAATAGGAGGATAAACTTGAAACGCTCTGTACTTATATGATTTCACTGTAACAAATACTCGATTTAGAATAGGCCCTGTTATATACTTGATGGGTCACCAGTAGAACTTTTAATAACACCTAAAGAAGTTACTGGGATCATTTTCAGAAAATTGAAAGAACATGTTCAGGTATATATTAGAAACCTAAAAATATCCTTCACACATTTTGAATCTTATACAATTTATTCAGGCAAAACTAAATAATGAAATTGAGTCGGCTGTTATAACCGTTCCTCATTCATTTTCCAACTATCAGAGAGCTGCAATAAGAAAAGCTGCAATAAAATATGCTAAATTTCGTCAAGTCAAGCTTTTGGAGGAACAAAAAGCAGCTGCAATTGCATATGGGCGAAAAAATATTATAAATCATGGATATACACTTATTTTCGATTTGGGCGGTGGTAAATAAATCATCTTAATTGGAAACGTACCTAATAGTATCATGCAAGTTTAGGAGAATGCAAAATATCACTGCTTAATATATGGCATGGCTCCGTTCTAACGATATCTTCAGCAAAAGGGATAAAGTTAGGTAAACGTTAGTGGTTTAATTTGAATGAAAAAATGTTTAGAAAAAAAGACATGACATGAAATAATTTTAGGAAGTAGAGAGATTGATAAATTAATTTTCGATTACGTTGTTGACGAATTTCAAAAGTCTCATGGTTTTGATATAAGAGCAGATCCGAACATTGCGTATCGTTTAAGAAAAAAGTGCATAAAAGCTAAGGAGGATTTATCATATTCAAAGGATGAAGTAGTGATTTATGTAAAGATAATCATCAAAACAACCAGGCGTCATATAAATATCTTTAGATAGATAATGCATACAGGAATATGCCTTTGCGCTTTATTGTGCATCGTGACATCCTTTATAATGGCTGTGAAGAATATTTTCGAAACATTTCTGTCACGATAAATACAGTAATTCGAAATGCTAGATTATCAGTGGACAAAATCGACAAAGTGGTTGGCTAAAATTTTATATCGCTCATTTCCTATAATTATTAAAACAAGGTTTTGCCAAATTTTAGATCGTAGTTGGCGAATCAGCGCATTTTGCAAAAATTGAAGAACTATTGGCTCTCGAATTCGGAGGGGACAAAATTTATAGAGACTCGTATAATGAAGTAATTGTTTCTTACGGCGCTGCAATTGCTTCTAAGTATATTATCTATCAAGGTATCCCAATTCAAATGATACTTGATGATCTCCGATATGACATTGAAAGACTCAGCAATGATTTGAATCAAATTGAACTATCAAGTGAAAAATTGGAGGACTTCAAAAGGGATATTGATCCAATTTTAACTCAGCATTCTGATAAAATCGAATCTCTGCCTGAAGAACATGCAGCAACTGTCAATCATTTTTACGAAAAATTGGATGAATTAAAATCAAAGATTGAAAAAAGAATGATAGATGCAGTCGAATTTGAAACATGGAAAGCGAATACTCTGTCTACGATCGATCAAAAGAGACTAAAAATTTATGAAATAATGGAAAAATATGAACAAAAACCACAAGGATTTCTAATAGCACAACATGATTCTGCAATATTGCATGATATTCAACTCGAACTCGATAATATGTTAATTGAACTCCAAAACGAGAATAATCAATTTGCTGTATATTTAATATCAGAACTTAGGTCACTGCAAACAAGTGTAAAAGTAAGCTAAACTGGAGTATTTTTTAAAAATATATTAACTTAGTAGGACAAAATTTTCTTTTAAATAGAAATTTACTCGATAAAGTTTGAATGAAACGAATAGAAATAAGTTAAGGCTTTTTCCTGTGTTGCAAATATTATTAGTTTTCAGGATAAGATTGCGAATTTGGATAGAATGATAGCTGAAGAGATGGAATTGCGTCATGATCAAATGAGGGCATTTAATCGCATACAACAGCTTTCCGAAATGGTTGACATGATGAAGCAATCACATCGGTGGCCATTCAATTCCACAGAGGATTATGTATTAGTATTCTTAGAGAAGACAAAGGAATTTATTCTACCCGAATTAAAAACTTATGTTACTGAAATTCATCGCAAGGCTATGACTACAAATAATTTAATAGACCATGATGACCTCTCAAATGACTTGCCTGAGGACTTTGGCAGATTATTCAATAAAATAACTCGATATATCAGCGATATGCGCAATCCTTGGGACCTTGGGTAGGAATTGAAGTTATGGGTTATTACAACATGTTTTGAGACCACAAAAGTCCCCGTTGGTACGACCCCGGAAAATCACTTATAACATCCTTATGACGAGATTAACTCTTGAAAACTCAATATCTCACGACCCGTTGATTGCATAACTTTGCGTATTTAATAGATTGTTGAGACTAAATTACTGAGCTTATCTGTCGAAGGGCAAGATAGTACGATGCATAGATATTTTTGGACAACTCGGTAAAATTGGTTAGAAAAAGTGAAGAAATTGGGAAAATTAAAATTTTATATTCCAAATTTGTCATTTGTCATTGCGTCTGTGTGCTTAGCACTCATTTTTCGAGCATGTAACCGACAAAGTGCCAGCCAATTTCGGTAATGAGAAATTGATTCGAAGGTTTTCGGAAGTGGAAATGACTGCCCAGTCTAAATTCTCACGCGTAATATGCCAAAAACGCGAATTTTCATTGATAAAAAAGTAGGCAAATTTTCAAGAGTAATTAGCGAGCTAATTAGGGGGTTAGACTGAACTAATTTGAAAAATTCTTTTTGATTTGAGTATTTGAAGGGGTCAGTATATGTCTACAAGTTTCAAATCTCACCAGATCTCATTTTGAAAATCACTTCCGTTCCCTATATATATCGTATCTAAATTTTAAATTAGGTCTCATATCGTTGGTGCTAGTGTTTCATTCGAGTCTTCTGATTGTTATTTGACCAACGAAATTATCCCTACAATGTTCGACGACGATTCAAACTTACAACTACAAACATATCGAAATGACAAAATTTCTGAAAAGATTCGTTCCATCAATATATTAATTGAGAAAATTGAACCATTAATATATGAAAGCCTTAATTACGTCATGGCTAATATTGAAAAAGCAGATCAAATAGCCATGGACGAAGATAGATTTAGTCAAACCCTCGGAGAGTCTGAGAGCTTTCATTATTTTTCCCAATCTAAAATAAAAATTCATGAGCTACTAAAAGATGCTGATACAGAGACTTTGCGTAAATGTAAAGAGACATTACAATGCATTGAATATACCGATGTGCTTATAGAAAGCTTTAATAGCATTAAAGAAGTTAAATTACTCCCTAGGTTACCCGCGAAAACGACGAATGGAAATTATTCATCAGATCTAAAATTTTTGGATGAAAATTTAGAGATTATAAAGGAACGAATGGAAAAAATAAGTAGCATAGAATGGAATCTAAAGAAAATCAAGGAAAATATAAATTCGAAACTGGATTTTCTAAGAACTCGAGATATTTTAAAGTCAAGTCTTAATAAAGCCAGTGAATATTTTAATGCACAAATATTGGATTTAAAAGCTAAAATATCAATTATTAAGATAAAAAGGGGAATAAAACAAACTACTAGTAGAACCAAGCTTCGAATTAAAGCCCCTGAAAAAATGCTCGAAGATTTGAAGAAGAATAATATCGATAAGCATGAAACCATTCTTAAAGAAATGGACCGTGCGAAACTAAACCCAGAGACTCTTCTCGAAGTTAATGAAATTTTAAGTCTTCTTGAAAAACAATCGACGATAATTGATGCATATAGGCTAGATTTGGAAACTACTATTGTTGAAAGGTCGAAAAGTAAATCGGTTCGAAGGACTAGTGGATCTCATAAAATTTATGATGAATTAATTGAACAATCCATAATCGAATTAAATGAAACATGCTTAAATATTTCGTCGGAATTTGAATTGATTGAGGAGCGAATAAATAGGGCCGTCAAATGGGGAACGATGTTGTTGAAACGAATAGTGAATGATGGAGATAAATTAAGCTATGAGCTAAAAGCGGCTATCGATCGTTCTTTAAACCTTTTGCCACATTTGCAAAATAGCATCACCGATAGACAAAACTATGAGAAAGTTTCTAATGATGAAATTGATAAACTAATTATAAAATTAGCTAATATCATCAATACATCAAGAAAGCCAATAGATGAAACTAGAAAAGAGTTTGGCAATATAAAGAGTTCGCAACTTGGAATTCCATTTATGCTAGAGAAAAGTTTGATTTTAGAAAAATTACCTAGGAACATTGAAAACGAAAATGCCTTAAAGAACATAGATAATATAGTGGAATTGGAGTATTTTCTAAAAAGAAAGTATGAAGATGCTATAAATAAAGTAATAAATGAAATTAAAAATGAATATTTTCTGGACGATTGGAAGAAAATCATTGACAGACAGATGGATAAAATAAAAAGTGATCTGAGTTTAGAATGCTCTTCATTAGTTAAGAAAGATCTCATTGAATATTTGGAAGATCAGAGAATTCCCGAAATGAAAAGGAGTTTGGAATTACTGGAGAAGGAGTACGTTTTCGCTATTGCAATACAAAGATACGTTGAACCAGATAAAAGTCAGATGAACGAATTGCATGAAAAGTTGAAAGCTCTTGAGAGTAAAATTATCTCCATCAAGAATTCTATAGTTAGATAATTTGTTTATGAATATTATAATATGTTTAATTTTTTGTTCATTTTCGAAAATAAACTTGCAGGATACATATGTTTCTATTGCTTTCTGTAAACCTAATAAATTTTGGACTGTTAGTTAGGGATGTTAAAGCATAAATTCTCATTTTTCCGATTTCTTCTATTTTTAGAGCGTAATTAAAGGTGCCAGAATGTCAAAATTAGCATTCGAATTATGCGTTGAAAATTTGCGGTCACTTTTTTCAACTTTTCTGATCGGATTCCTAGTTGATAATCACTGAAAATTGTTTTTGTATGTTATATTAGAAAGCGCAAGTGATATTCCCGATGTGAAGGCAGAGTTATGAAAGTATTTTTCTAGGATTCTGTAGGGCTAAACAGGATTATAGCAAAAAACTGCATGAAAAACGGATCAGTGTAACCAAAGATATGAATTTCTTTGCTTGTTTCTGGAACATTCCAAAGTTTCTATGGGTTTTTATCACTCCCAAAATGATAGACCACGCCCATTCTACAATTTGAGCGCAAAGTTGGATGAAACAAGTGTCAAATAGCTTTGTATTGTTATTTCAGCAAAAAATCACTTCGCAAAATTTCTAGAATTTTTTAAACGAAAATTATTAAAAATCACTTTGACCGACTTCACCGAATGGGCGGAACTTTCACTCTCTAATTAGAATCTTCTAAACATTTTGCTTGAAGTTTTTCCAAAAAGCTTACGACACCTGGGATTCCCAAGCCGTCTCCGATCCAAGTACTAACCAGGCCCGACGCTGCTTAACTTGCCAGATCGGACGGGATGGCGTGTGTTCAGCGTGGTATGGCCGTAAGCGAGAGTTGTGGCATCGCTCTCGAAGGTAAAGGCAGAGAGATGAAGCACATGTCAATCAGGGCTGGACGGAGTTGAAAATTTTGACGATCCGAAACTGAAACTCCAATTTTGTCAGACTCCGAAATTTCGTCCAGTCCTGATCGATTGCGCAGTTACCTCCCGCATTTCCAAAGAAGCAACAATATTCGTCATTCTTCCTTTTGCACAGTCCCTCTGTAATTGTTTTAAGTCTGACTGAGAATCTGTCTAAGTTTGAATGAACTTGACTGCGTGGACTCGAGATTGTCTTGACCTCGTCAAATTTCAGTTTGAGTCAACTACTAGACCTGAGGTCGAGACAGGGACTCTGGCACCAGCCTTGAAAATAAGACGATTATCTCTCATAAATTAACTGACGAATTCGTTATCAGTGAGAATATAATGTGTATGAAAGTATTGATTTTAAACTGATACCTCGTTTCGTCAACCTGGGAACATTCGCAAAAATGATATGGTATTTTATAGTCGGCATAAGTTCATGTATTTTGTTCCCGAATACTAATGCACAATGCTATGATGGCGATGTTTTCAATAACGGAAGGTATGAAGTGGTTTCTTGTATTTATCAACGGCTGATCAATTCCAACAGCTGCATTTGTCAGCGACCCTTTTTTATTTCTCCACTTTGCCTGTACTCCATGATCCTCTATCCATTGACAAGTACAGCCGTTGACAAATACAGAAAGACGTGAACGAAACCATTTTCAATAATACAACAGACAAGATTTCACTTGAGTTTCTCGTTTTGTCTCTTCTGAAATTTCTATCCACTTGGAACTATATTCATCATCTTTATGACCGCAACAACTCATGTAACTAGTTTCCAATTCAAAGATGGATAGAAAGGTTTCTAAAACTTTTCTTCGGCATTCTTGCCACTATTTAGTTCCAGTACATGTGTTTTTTGTGGAAGTTCAATATTGTAAAAAGAGATCTGAACTTATTGTACAAAACGACAATTCACTTATATCATTCAATTTCAGATGCTTCCGATTCGAAACGACTCCCATGACATTCGATAAGGCTGAAATTGCGTGTGAAATGTCTTTCTATGAGTTAATAAGCATAAACAATGCTTTTGAAAATGCATTTGTTGCGTGTAATACATTTTATTTCTTCATAAATATCGTTTTTCTTCGAATCTTTCAAATTTTAGCACTTGCACAGCCGTATTTGGACTCTTACGATTATTTTTGGATAGGCTTAACTAGACCGAAAGGAGAATGGTATTGGGAAGATGCCTCGCATGTGACGTTCACGAATTGGAAAAATGGTAGGCAATTCTGAGTTATAATTACTCATCGATTAAATATGAACCTAATGATTAAGGTGAGCCCAAGGACAATCAAGATTTTGCAGCCTATCAAGTAGGAAATTATTATTATTCTATTTTTAGTTTTGATTATTTGTTGAGAATTAAAATCATATATGATCAGGCTTGTTGACGAATCGTAAAACTTGCGATCGATCCTTTGCACTATTCGACCCGATCCGAAATGGACCTGTCGGATCGGATCGAATCGGGCAATAAGTCTGCATATGATTCAGTTTTCTACCAATAAGTGGGTCGCGTTCGACAATACGACGGAACTTCCATTCTTCTGCGGATCATCTGCTCGATACCCCGTAACCACACCACAACCGGGCGCAACAACAAGTTAGTAACATTCCTTGATATCTGCTTGTGAGCTTTTCCTAATCTGGGAGCTCGGGAACTGTCTCAACCGACGCAATGTCGAAATAGTGTGTGAAAGCGAGAGAGCAATCCCTAATCTCTCCTATCCCTACACACTATTTCGCACGTTGCGTCGTTGCGATATTTCCAGATCGCCCCCCAATATAGGAACTATTCAGAAAAGCTTTGCACAGGGGGGCTGTTTCAACATTGGGGCGATTATTGCTACAGTGTAAGTGTTTCAAACCATCGATTTTTCATATTAGTTTAACCTGAGATGCGAACAACGACGTTAAAGAGACATAACGTTGATCATAAGCACTTCAGGGAACTTGGAGTGAACTGTGGAACGACCCTCTAGTGAATGAGTTATATTGCCAGGCAGTAGAGAAGTCGTGTCATCAGGTGTCCATAGCGAATAAAGATGAAAATGATCTAATACAATGTAATTACCTCAGCAACAATTTGCTAGGGTCTCAGGACTGCACAGTCTTCATAAAGATTTTATGAGTGATTACAAGTATTCAACTCTTATTGTTAGGCTTACATATCAATGAACTTTAATAATTTCTTGTGATTTTTAATCGTTTTTATAGGGCAAGTGACGATAGGATTTTCAACATGGTTAGGACTCGTCGGAAGCTCGGTCGATAATGTCACCTGGACCGATAATTCGTATGTATCATTTTTATCAAATAAACTATAATTTTCTTCACTAAAACGCTAGAAATAATCGGAATTAAAACTCTTAGAGAGACTAGAGTGAAGAAAAACTAGATCTCTAAATAATCGTTAAACTTTCCAAAAATTATGATGTTTCTTACAATTAGACATTGAGAATAAACTGATGGTTTGTATAATACATAATAAAGTACGAATTTTAGCCCGCTCCAATATACGAATTGGTACAATAAAGAGGGAACGTTTGGCAACCATACATGCAAAACTGGTAATTGCTGTGGCGTTGTTAGTATTTCGAACCACTCTATGTCAAAGTGAAAACTATATATTAGATTATTGGCGTTGATTTGGATAGTAGTAGCAAACACCATGGAAAATGGTTCTTGGCGGACTGTGTGGTAGAACCGAACGATTATACTATCAAGGGGGGTTCATGTAAGGCACCATTTTGATATTTCGCCATAACCGAAGATCTTACTCATAAAATATTGTGTTAAATTATTGTTGTATTGCATTTCTAATATATGTATTCAATAAAATCATTCCATGTCGAATTTAAATCTCCATTAAATCGAGATTTCGATGTAAGGAATGAAGCTTTGATAGTTAGTCAGTAAATTTATTATAAATAAATTGTTCAAGTTAAAAAAAAATCAACATTAATAACTTGCAATCAAAGTTCTAGATAGCGTTATCAGATTTGTTAAATTCAACAAGTACAATATCAAAATTAATTTAAACTACTAGTATTTTTTTGTAAAGTGTTTGTTTGTCTGTTTGTGCACGCTTATATCTATAGATGTAATTATCCAATTGAGATGGGGTTTGCACCAAAAGATGCGCAATTTTCCCGCGGTGTGCAACGTATAGGTTTTATTTGGGTTTGATGAGATAGTTGAGCAATTATCCTTATTAGAAGTGATTTCTCCTTTAATGAATCGATTTGTTGCATTTTTATGGGTGAAAGGAACTTGAAATTGTTTGCAAAATTTTTGAAGAATTTTAGAAAATGATACAAATTACCAAATTAGCGGGATGCAAAATTTAATATAAAAGTAAAGAAAATCGCTATTTTAGTTTTATGATTTGATGGATTTTCAGGAGGGGAGAGCTATGAGATAACAAATTTTGATGGTGTGAAAGAGTATGAGAATGAAAATGAGAAATGCAACACGACGATACATATACCTAGGAGTTTCAATCGAAATTATAGGATGAAAAATTAGACTGCTAACCAGGGTTGTCGGCAGTTAAATCCTTATCTAGTATAACATGTGCAATATTCAATATCATAATCACTTTTGTCCTTCCCATGCTTTATCATATGATGAGTGTTTATAGAGTTCGTTATGGGGTTCTTTGTCGAAAACTCTGTTGATAACTCTTATCGATAGTAAGAGTGGGGCAATAATTCGACTTCATTTAATTCAATGCTTGAACACTAAATATCGATTGAATAGTATTGGAAATGCTAAGTTATTTTATGAAAACAGCTATCAACCTTTCATTTTCGAAGCGCCTGTGTTACATCAATCAATAAATATTCGCCAGCAT
This sequence comes from Diploscapter coronatus, assembly GCA_964036155.1. Lineage (NCBI taxonomy): Eukaryota > Metazoa > Nematoda > Chromadorea > Rhabditida > Rhabditidae > Diploscapter > Diploscapter coronatus. Next base: position 9,813,490 of record OZ038423.1, read on the forward strand.
TTGCAGTATCATTATTAGGAGTTTCATAGACTTATCAAACTTTGTAAATTTATATCTTGTTTAGACTGCCATTTCATAATTTCAGATAAATTGTTTTAAGACAGATTCCTCGCAAGGCTCAAACAAAGATCCTCCAATCCAAATATGACTCATAAAATTCGATTTTTGGGACCCAAACTTTGACCCGTTATTTCTCAAAAAAGTGTCCTTAAATTTTGAATTTTTTTATCCGAAGAAATTTTTTGTTTCATTTTTACTACTTTGTGCGCTACTTGTTGGTAAAAAACGACGAATACAGGGTAAGCAAATCGCTATCGTAGTTTCTGAATCCGATTGATCCTTTGATGAGTTCTTTTATTATTAAGGCATAGAAGGAACTTGGATCTTGCACACATTTTCCAAATCACTTTTTTCAACTGACCACAGGCCATGCCCACTCACCATGACCTATGGTCGGTTGAAAAAAATAACTTGCAGAATATATGCAGGATTCACGTCCTCTCCATGCTTTAATATCAGGATATCGAAGTCTCAGGATCAGAACTGCCGGAACTCTACTTTGAATGGAGTTCGGAGTGGAGTGGAATTGGAATTTTGAGAAAAGTTTAGAGTCGGGATTATTATTTACCCAATTAAAATCCCTTCATTTATTTATTTTTAATTCCTAATCATTTGTCAGAATTATTAATTTTATGGTAAGATTTTTTTTCGTAAAATATTCGACATAGTTATTCTCTTATCAATTTTCATTCGACATAAAAGCTTGTTCTATTGCTCCTAATGATTATTGATTTTTGTTTTGTTTTTTTTTTACTTATTTACGCATGAATGCAGGGCTTATTTTCTAAATCAGTACAAATTTTTAATTTAAGAAAATAAAAGAATAAAAATGGTCTGTATCGGCATCGATTTGGGTACGACGTATTCGTGCGTAGCGATCATCGAAAAGGGGAGACCTAGAATCATTTACAATGAAGAAGGTAAATCAATTATGAAATCCCGATCTATTCTTTCCATTGTAATTTATGTTCAGGCAACAATTTTACACCATCGATTGTGTCCTATGGGGATAATAGCGATATATTAGTCGGTAATCATGCACTCAACTATTCTGATCTCTCACGAGTTCTATACGGTTTGTATTCTTTTGTCCGTAATCCGGGAGGCGAAAAGCGGTGTACGGCTATTTTTGGCAACTAGTATTTGACGGAGCGCGTGTTTTCTTGTAATTAACAGTGATTTTTGTCAAGAAACTCCGTGTTTCTATCGAAAATGAGAGACTAACTAAAATCATTCTTTCTCTCTTCATTTTCGACCTCCCAGATTTCGGATTCAATAATATCCAAAGTGCTGCCTTATTTTCGGATTGATTTTGTAGATTCAAGAAGACTTCTCGGTTGGGAATTTATGTATGATTTGCCGATTGCCGAGAATCGCTTATTATGGACATTCGATTTGGATACAAGAAATGTGTTGCATTTATTTTTCATTGTAACAAAATAGAATTTTAGGAATCAGTAGGCTATGTTCTGAATAGAGGCACTGCGAAAGAGCGATTTATTTTGCCGGAAGAGGTGTCAGCTGATATTCTACGAAAACTTAAATTAATCGCAGAAGTTCGACATTTAAATAATACCTATTTAGCATTTATCTCTTAGAGTTACACGGAAGAACCAATAACAGGGGCTGTTGTCGCGATTCCGGCCTTCTTTCAAACAGCTCAAATAGAGGCTACGAAAAGAGCTGTTCAAATGGCTGGACTCGAGTTAAAGATGCTAGTTAAAGAGCCTACAGCCGCTGCGATCGCGTACAATGAAGACAAGAAGTTAGAGGATTCAAGCATAATGATATTCAACTTTGGTGGAGGTAGGTACATAATCATCATTTGAAAACAACCGAACAGTTATATCAATGAATTTTCAGGCACACTTGACATTAACATTTGTGAAATTAAAAACGGAAAACTCACTATAAAAGCAGTTCATGGAGATAAGCATTTAGGTAAGGTCACATTCAGTATTTTCTTCATAAGATGCCTGAATTTGCATTTCAATAGGTGGTCAGGATTTCGATGGGATAATTATGAACTATGTATTACAAGAATATATGGAATTATCGAAGAATGATATTTTTGGAAATAAGCGTTTGGTTAAACGGCTAAGGACCGAGTGCAGATTGGCAAAAGAAGCACTCTCCTTCAACGCTTCTTCTTATAATATTCATGTTAGCATTATTAAACTAATTGAAGTAGCAAATTATAAAATTCAGTTGGACATCGACCTAGATGGCCATTTGGATTTAAATATACAATTAACGAAAGAAAAGTTTAATGAATTATGCGAGAAGCTTCACACAAGAACATCCAGGCTAATTGATGATACGCTTAGAATGGCTAATCTTAGGACAGATGACATCGATCACGTAGTAAATAATCACGAAAACCCTTCCATTCTGATCGGAAATATTTTCCTTAAATTACTTATTCAGATATTGGTCGGTGGGTCAACAAGAATTCCCGCCATAAAGTCTATTTTGGAAATGAAATTTGGACAGGAGAAATTAAAATTCAATATCCACCCCGATGAAGTCGTCGTATTTGGGGCTGCAATTGTGGCTGATGCTATTGAAGTAGAAGTTATTATACTGAGAATATTTAAACAAAATATTCTAGAAGGAAAAGCAAATCCCATTGATTAATAATACAATGACTGAATTATCCCGGAATATCAATAATTTGCAAATTGGTGAAGACAATTCATTCAATAATTCGCATGAAATTTTATTTTACCGTAAGAAATAATGTTGAAAGCTAAGAGACTTTGAAACGATTCGTAATAATTTAGTTTATTATCGAAGTGATGAAAAAGATGAAGGAAGAATATGTTTGTTCAATCCATATACCCGCTCAGTAGAAGAGATTGCAAAATTCCACAATTATTATGCCCCATATGAAATAGTAACTACACAGAATAAAGTAAATACTTATGCTCGTGATTTTGAATAATTTCTTGTTTTAGATTTTTGCAATTAACAATTATGAAGAGTCATTTGAAATATATGACTTGAATACTCGACAAATTTCAAGAGGTCTTGTCAATAAATCCATAAATGATCGATTCAAAGAATTTTACAGGCCCAGTTCCTTCTGAATGGCGTAACTATGCATCTGTTGCTTATTTCAAAGACAAATTGTATTATTTGGGTGGACAGGATCCTGAAACATCTCAATATACGAATCGAGTTAATGTAAGAAGATCGAATGAAAGTCCATGAAATAGTTTATTCAGATTTTAATAGATGGAAAATGGCAAACAGGACCTGCTTTTCCTCTTCCAATTAGATGTGCTCAAGCAATAACATGCGATGGAATTTTATACGGTCACATTATAGTATATTCATTGTTGTAATTATGGATATTCAGTTATTGATGGCCGTGAAAGTAGAAAAATATATCGATTATCAGACAATGAACGGGAATGGATTAAAATTGGAGAAATTCTAGAAGAACGAGGTTTTTTCGGAGTTGCATCGCTAAAGGGAAGAATTTACATAACTGGAGGAGTGAAGTCGTTAATTTTGTATGATAAATAATATATTATTATATATTTAGTGATGGACTACAAAAGGTATTCAAGTCCTGTCTGTGTTTCGATCCCTCAGCTCCAGTTAACAGTCGAATTTCTCGAATCGCAGATATGAATTATGCAAGACATCACCATTCGCTCATTATCACTAATGGGAAATTGTATGCAATCGGAGGGTGAGTTGAGATTTTGCATTTCTTTATACGAAATATTTGCTAACTTAGATATAAAGACCATTATATGATGAATTTTTGTAATTCAACCGAAGAATACGATCCACAAACGAACAAATGGCATGAAGTCGGAGAATTTATGAAATCAATAGAATCTGACATAGAAAGTTCAAAGGTAATTCGTTCATTTATAAACATCTGATATCATTCGAGAAATCGAAAAATGGCAAAACCTGGAGATTTAGTTAGTAATTTGAGCTACCCGGCATTATTTTTCAGAAAAAAACTGCTATAACTTTCTATCTACATTATCTCTACTATATAAGAATGTAGTCACCTTTTTAAATGTTCATAGCAATTATATAAATCGATTATGGAGATTTTAAAAAATGCTTCAGAGAATTTTGATTTAAAAAATAGCTGAAATTAGCATAAAATCGATTTTTTAAAAATCATTTTTGACAACTTTTCCCACCCAAAATAAAATTTTTTTATCGAAAATTAAAAAAACAACAATATGCCCCTATATAAGAGCTTTAATTTGATGTATAACATGTGGGGATAAGAAGGTTTCTGAAGATCTGTAAAACTTCAGAGGTACGCCATTGGAATTGATTTGGGGACAACACGATGCTGTGTGGCGACTGTTGATAATAATGGTAGACCGCAGACAATTCTAAATGATTTGGGTAATTCTAGTAAAAATAAATAAATTTTTCTTTAAATTTAGGACACAACACAACACCTTCTTGGATACTCTACGACCGCGGTGAAGTGAAGGTCGGCCTCGCAGCGATCAACGCTCCATCAACAGGCAAAAACTTGATCTATGATTCGAAGCGATTGATCGGACGCCAATTTAATGATGAGTGCGTTGCCAAAGATCGAGCTGGGTGGTCATTTGACGTCGTGAGGGAAAACGGTTCCGATGAACAGGTGCATTATGATCCCATAGTTTATGTCACATACATTTTAGGGAAAGGCAATGATCAAAATAACGGAAGGACACCCAGGTGAAGTTATAGATCGATTAATTGCACCAGAGGAGGCGTCTGGTGAACTGCTGAAAGCGATGAAGCAATACGCTGAGGTAGACCTTAAAAATTTCTGATTCCGGTAAAGTGGCACGAATTTCAGTCACATTTGGGAGGCCAAAAAGTGACAGATGCGGTCATAACAATGCCAGCACATTTTTACACGCGTCAACGAGAAGCCACTGAACGTGCGGCGCAATATGCCGGTTTCACAAACGTCCAGTTTCTCACTGAACCGACGGCTGCGGCAATTGCACTTGCTATGAAAGAACAAGAAACAAACCGAACAATTTTAATCTACGATCTCGGCGGAGGCACCTTCGATGTGTCGATCGGCAGAATCACTAATCAGGAGTTGGAAATTCTAGCCATCGGTGGAAATACACATTTAGGTACTAAAGTAGATGAATTGCATTTTTAAACCAGAATATCTTCAGGTGGTCAAGATTTTGACGAGCTTATCGTCAAGGATTTCATTGCCCATTTCAAGGACAAACACAAGATTCCATTCCCTAATGACAAAACCATAAGGCGGAGATTGAGAAACCAGTGCCGTGACGTGAAACAAGATATCATGGGGATTGGTTCTGATCTGACTATTGATGTAATAAGCCAACCTAATGTAGATTTATGACTGATGATTTAGATGACTTTCAATGTCGATGGTATAAACTATTCTCTCGAATACAAGATCAACCGCATCAAGTTCAATACGCTCTGTGAAGCAAGTTTTCGTTGTACGATGGCTATCATAGACGATGCCCTTTGTGATGCTAAACTGTCGCAAGACCAAATCGATGATATTGTAAATCACGTTTTTTTCTGGGTAAAAACACGGTATTTTAGTTGATCGTAGGCGGATCGACACGCATTCCTCGTATTAGAGAACTGATTCGCGAAAAGTTCCCTCGAGCGGCGATTCTTCGAAATGTGAATCCCGATGAAGCTATTGCGATCGGCGCTGCCATTTATGCTGCTCAACTTGGAAGGAATGGACCGGTAATCAATTGCAAAAATGGGCACTCATGCTATTATATATCAGAAAATATATAAAGACAGTTTTAAGATGCTGATAGAAGAAGAGCGTGCGGAGTTAAATATGATTGTAACACTATCTACACCAACTAATGCAGAACCTACAAGTGAGGATTTGATGATTAATAAAAATCTAGTTTGTTTTTATTTTTAGGAAATGAACAGACAGCTTCTAGTAACCCAATTGAGTAAGAATGCAGAATTTCATTAGTTACTAATAAACTCCTTCAGGCTGGAAAATATCGTTTGTATTGGCATTGATTTGGGAACGACATTTTCGTGTGTAGCAGTCATGAAGAATGATCTAAAAGCAATCCCCTGTGATAATGGTAAGAGTTAGGCGAACTTTGTGTATCATTTGAAAAGAATTGACATTCTTCGTATTCAGACCAAACGAATTTACCTTGTTGTGTTGGTTATGATGGGAACAAAATTCTAGTTGGATTAACGGCATTGCAATGTGGCCTTGAAGCTGAAAATCTATTATATGGTAAGTCTGGATTATTTAGAAATGATATCGAAGTCTTCTAGCAAAGTCACATTTGCGTAAAGCGCGCTCCGAGTTTTCAAAGGGGAATTTTTTATTCTTCTTTTTACATTTTTTCTAATTTAATAATTTTTATATCGTTTTTCATAAATTTATGTTGATCAGCACCGTCGAATTGGTTATTTACCACAAAATCGTATCAATTAAACTTGCAATCAGCCACTATTAACATTAGAGCACATTTCACGTAGACGTGGATTTGCCAGATATTGGCGATATGATGAACGAAAGAAAATTTCGAAACTAATTAAATTATGGGTAGAGCCAATTTAGTATTCCATTTGTCATTTTTATTCAAATATAGTAAAATGAAATTTATAAATCTTTTCCATTTCTTCATGGTTAAATGATAAAATTCAGACTCGAAACGTTTAATTGGATGGAATTTTCTAAACGATTCTTCTGCTGAACACGTTTACAAAGAGTTTTGGCCGTTTAAAGTTGACACTCAAAATGTAATGATTTTCAAATGCCCGATGAATATATTTTATTCAACCATTTTAGAACTGCGCTGGTTACATATTGAAATCTGGGGAATTTGTGAATCCAGAAGAAGTTTCAGCGAAAATCTTGGCATCTCTCAAATCTTATGCAGATGTAAGTATTTTTACCTAATAAATGATACACAACTAGTTAGTTACCGGGGAGATATCATAAGGAAAAGCAGGAAAAGTTTATTATCCACTCAGTAAGATGAAACATTTATAAAAGTAGAACCATTGTAGTGCTTAGCCTAAAGATTATGATAAATATTTAATTATTAAACATGTAGATCATCTTCTTTTAATTAAATAGAAAATCTCAAAAATATCTATTGGAACTTTACTTATCATTAATATTCAAATTCGAATTGAATGAAACTGGGTTTTCATAATTCTCTTCGACTCTCAAAAGAATAGTCATAAAAATAAAGGTTGTTTTCCTGAATGAAAGTTACCATTCTCACAGATCTGTGTGACTTCTCTAATCGTCAATTATTCTGTGCATAATTATATAGAATACGATATTAATAATGTAGTAATAAAAATGGGCTCCTAGAAAAAGGCACCGGGACACCAGTTAGAAAAAGGCACCGGCTTTTTTCTTTTCCTATCTTGCCTTCCCATACAATTTCTTAGAAAAGCCGGTGCCTTTTTTTATGAGCCATAAAAATGAATTCAGAAATACCTCAAGAAATCATCCAATTGCGCCGTTGTGACAATTCCTGCCCAATTTAGTAAAGAACAAAGAGATGCAACGATTAGGGCAGGTAAAAAGGCTGGATTCACAGTTGTGAATCTGTTGGAGGAACCTATCGCATCCGCACTTGCTTATAAACATCAAATGAAGTTGAAAGATTCGAAATTGCTGATCATCGATTTTGGAGGAGGTATCATTGATTTATTAATGTTATTTTGCAAATGTGTGCGCATTAAACGCAATCCAAATTTTTTTATACCCAATTCCTCGATTTTCTTATTTTGCTTCCACTTTACTTTACTTTTCCTTTACTAATATATCGCTTTAAACATTTCAGTAATGCTCAATGCTATCTAATTTATACTTACCGTAATCCATATTATCGAACCATATTTACTAACATTAGTATTTAAACATGCTCCACGCTTTCGCGGATTTATTGAGTTTTTAGAAAGCTATGCTGTGAAGCATTGAAACATCATTTAGGAACACTCGATATAAGCATCGTGGAAATCAAACAAGAAAGAACAACTGTAAAAGTTCTTGTGGGTCATCCTCATCTAGGTATGAATGACAATTTACTTCCAAAATGAGCTTTTCTTTTAGGAGGTCAGAATATTGATGATCAAATTATGAAACATATCATTGATGAACTTCGAAATTCTCCGCGATATGATTTTTGTGATCCTAATGCACGCCGGGAATTAAGGACAACTTGTCGTGAAAGAAAAGAAGCTTTGGCTACCACTGACTCAGTGATCATCGAAGTAATCCTTTGATTATTGCAATATTTTTGCATTGAATATTAATACAAAATTCAGCTAATTCCAAATTCATATTCAAATAATGAAGTCGAAGGAGGTCAAGCGACGAGATATCGATATGAATTGACCCAGGAAAAGCTCGATGAATTATGCGAAAATATTTTTGCTAAAATGTCGGAAAAAGTCGATAAAGCTTTGAAGACTTTGAATCTTTCGGAAGCAGAAATTGATCACGTGGTTAGTTTTAACTATTTTATGTATGTGTTTTTTTTTTATATTCAATGACGGTCAAAGTTTTTGAACTTATCAATTAAAGACATTTTCATGTTCAATTTCATATGGTGAAAAATTGAGCAGGACTTTAGCATAATTAATGAAAATAATCAAATCTTGAGAACCTAATTTTCTTTTCAATAAGTGGGAGTGATTGAATAAACTGCAAAAAAAATTATTATAATTGCTTACAAGATAATATTTGCACTTTTTCATATATGATATGAATTTGAAATTAATAATTTTACAGTTTTGAGTTTAGATTTTGGTTGGCGGATCGACACGAATCGTTAAAGTTCGACAAATTTTCATCGACAGATTTGGTGAAGCAAAAGTGAAACGGTTTGACATCGATCCGAATTCGGCAGTTGCGTTTGGGGCTGCGATTGTTGCCGATTCGATAGAGGTTAAAAAATTTCAACCTATTGTTCATAAGGATTATTTTTAGAAAGGAATTGATTCCCCTTATCACTCGGACTTAATATGAGAAAAATGATTATGCTTTTCTCAGTTATTATTTAGGAATTTGTTAAATATTTTTATTCTTTTTACTTTATACCGGTGAGCTCAAATTTCTTTCTTTATTATGAATGTTGAAAATTTATGTGCCTTTGATTAATCTCTTACTAGGTGTTTTGATGAATTTTTACAAACAAATAAATATTACCTCATTATAGAACAGATAATTAAGCAGCTGTGTCATTAATTTATGTAATTAGTTTGGATGTTAATAAGAGCGGTGTAGCGCATTGGTTGTGTATTACTGCCTAGAGCAGGGCCTCAAGTTCATCCCACCTCGGCCCAAATCAAGGGGTTTAAGACATGTTTGTTGGTAGTGGATAAAACCACGGAAATTTTGCCTAAAATCCCTCAACTGTTGCACACAACAACAACAGTCTGTCCTCGGGACGCGCCACTAGTCCTGTGTGGCTAGGATAGGCCGACTGTCCCATTACGGGCTGAGGGTAGCCGACCCCCACCTAGTGGGGAATAATAAGGCTAGGAAAAAAAATTAAATAACTTAAATTTTATCTAGAGTTAATTTCATTTAGATTGATAGGGACTGGCAGAACAACGAATTCCTCCTAATGAAGCAGCTCGAAACTGTCCGTGGAACTATTTATAAAATTCTGGCTTAGTACTATTTTACGTGCTATACAATTCTATTAAATTGTAAGCATACGAATATGCGACGCATGCTTAGAGCCACCAGTATCTGCATAAATGATCATCTGATTCACTATTTATCCAATTGATTTAACATATTCATTTATAAAATAAGATGTTCAGTCATGTTTTATTGATGCTCAATTTGACTATTTTTCTGTTCAAAGTATGATTCAGTCATAGTAAATTTTTCCCCGATTTCATTCCACATGAAATACACACAAATCAGACTCAGATACACTCGCAATAATTATCGCGAGTTATAATCTAGGTTGATTTATCGCGTTGCGTCGTCGTTTTTCGGCCAAACTTAGTCAGTATTTACCCCGGTCATGTCCGAACTTGTCTACTAGTAGGGGAGAAACGGCGATCTGACAAACGGAGAGATAACGATCGGTCAAAATGTCGAATACCCTCGCGTAACGTTACGCACAGATTTTAGTCAAAACGACGAAATCAGCCGATTTTTGCACGTCGAACATTTTTGTTGAGTTATTTCGCCGTCACACTTTTACGCAACAGAATCAGTGCCAGGTAAAAACAAATGTGCATACGTTAAGTTGATTGGAATATGTTTCAAAGAAAGCGCAATAACAGAGTTTTAAAATTTGAAATGTTCCAGTAAATGTAAAAAGAAAACCTTAGCAGAGAAGATTTTTTAAAGTCAAATTTTAAAGAGCGATATTGAAACTTAGAGGAAAATTGTTCGTTATTCCAAAGATTCGGCTAAGCCTTACCTAGGTTTTTATTTACTGACATTGACACCCTTTCATTCGTCACGCATTTTTACGATCATTATCATTATCCGTTGACTGATCGCTATTATATCAGTAGCCGAAAAACGTCGGTTTCAATGTCAAAGCGTCAAAGATTCGAGTAAAATGTCCTTTTGTAGTGTAAAGCGTTGCGCCTTCGGGGGCTGCAATAACGATAATGCCTTCTCAAAGCGACGGGTCGATTCTCTTGCCTTTTCTGCTGCCCCGTTAGCAGTGGTTTGCTTGTCAATTTACGTCTCAATTCCTATAATTTCGTCCCCTATCATATATCGAAAAACTCGATTACAATGCAGAAAAGCCCCGAATGATTGAAGCTTCGAAACGAAATTCAACTTTTCAATGCCATTTCCGTGATCAATGTGATCTGTCCAAAATTTACTGGGCGTTGTGTGCTTCATTAGTGTCCAAATTAAAGTTTGGTTTTTCTATTTCTACCACAATAGTCCCCCGGTATGAATTGAGAAGTTTTTGCCGACAAAAGTTCTCGTATAAAGCGCGTTTCTGATATGGTGCTTCTCTATTTTTGCATGCTGAAAAATTTTCGACTATTTTTTTTATTAATCATACTATTTTGATTCTTTTTTCAAAGTTAAAATGAGTTTATAAAAAATTCGTCACGAGTCATTCGGGCTATTTTTGAATAGACGACTTATTTTTTACTTCGATTTAAAAGGGCATTTACGCATAGACGTTTCTATTGATGCTATCACTTTTTACACCTGTCTGTCGCGCGCGAGCGTCGTTTTTCTCGTTAAATTGTCCTAAACCTCCGAAAAATCGTAGAATTGCCAGGTTGAACTGTTCAAATTTGAGAAAAAATCGGAGTGTATCGTCACACTCGATCGCGTTGCATGTCCGTCATGCTCGAGTACTCGCGCGCCAAAATAAATCGTTGTAATTTTGACCTTCTTTGGAAAGAAGCTTGGTCCAAAATTCAAACAACGAGTAAATTAGTGATCTTCGGAGCAAGTTTGATAATCTTTTCAAAAAAATCCGGAGATCCATATCCTTTGAGCAGAACTCCTATACTTGATCGGCTCACTATTGTGCTCTTCGCACGCAATTTTGCATCGCTCATACGGATTTTTAGAGAATTAGCAAACGCAATTTTAAATCATCCATTTTTACCAAGTTTCGAACTATCGAGCGAGCGTAAAAAGAAGATGTTATCCAAGTGCTTATTCATTATACAATAGATGCTATTGAGAGAGAGCCGTTTTTCTGCACTAAACGTTGCAGGCTTTGCAGCGTGGTGGCAGCTCATGGAGAAAAAGCAAGGGAAATGAGGGGAAAAGTCCGTTTGGACGATGCAAGAGTTGCGCGTGAAGAGCACAATGGCGAGCCGACTACAGTATTTTTGCCACCCATAAAATCTTCATCGATGAAAAAATTGTATAGAGAAAACTATGATCCACAAATTAGCATAATCGTTTATAGTAGTGCCTGGAGATGTCATTGGTCAGTTCTGCTACTCTCTATTCCCACGATCGAACAGTTTTTCTAGTCATCTTTCGCCAGACGCATCGTTATGCTTATGCTTGCCTTCATGGCGTTCTTTCCTCTTTTTAGTTTGCATAATATTTTCTCAGGTCTCAATGTTTTCTCTTTTTCATGCATTGTCTTTATCTTTATGTATCGTTTTCCTTTCTATCTTTTCTTCACCATGCTTCGTCGGTTCTGATTCTTTCGGCATCCCAATTTTGCTTGGCATTCCTCTGTATCCATCTTCGGAACGGTATTTTCCTCGTTCTGATTCTCCGACCATCCCAATTCGGCCTCGTCTTTTGCCAACGTCGATGGCAATCTTCTCGGTCCTCCTCCGTTCGCTCGCTTGTCTTCGCCTTCCTAATTTGGACGACGAAGGCGTCGCTGCGTTGTGTTGATTTTATTCATATTTTCCCTCCCCCCTCCCGCAGACTCTCACTTTTCACGTTGTTTTCTGCCATTCTTTCTTATCGAAGGCCTGCATTCCAGAAGGCCTTCCAAATGTCCTCTTTCACACGCAATTGAGCGGATTCCATTACTTTCCCCTTTCGTGTTTAGGTTTACACGTTTCATAATTTGGCGGTGTCGTATTTCTTGATCAAAACATATAATTCTCTAAGTATTCTTTAAAGCCAGGAAAAGGAGTGACATTTCAGAATCTTCGAATTTTAACCCCTCTTCTAATCGCTGATCCTATTGACAAAAGCTTCCTCTGTTCAATAGTTCCATGCCGCTCCTTGTCAATTGTAATTAGTGTCATGAAGATACTCGAAACCTCCGTTTCCGGCTCAAACCCGAAGCTAAACAGATTTGATTGGAATTTTCAGTGCCCATTCCAGTCATCGTGTATCTTTTTCTAACGCCTTACAGTCGGCTACGTATGTGTATCCATTTCGTCTAAGCATTACGCACACAGAATCAGATTTGGACATGTCATTACACTATCCCAATGCGCGCGCCTTAGTAGCCTCAAACCCATTTGATCTGATTTAAAGAAAACGCGGAAACGTCGAACAGAACTATGCAACGATTCTGTCAAATCTGCTGAAGAGTCTATCTCTTCTCTCGCCGAGGACCTCCTAATATTTTTCTCCATTGATCGAATTTCTCGTTACTAACGTTGTACAACCTTACTCTTTAGTCGTTTTCTTTCCCAGTCTAGCTAAAATTTTGAGATTTGACGCTGAAGAAGGTTGGGCAGGGGGAAAAAGCTGTCACCACCGCAAGGCAGGCGGCGAAGTTAAGCATCATTCGCTAATTTGAGTCAGGTTGGGCCAATTGTCCGGGGTACGAGTGCCATCCGCAGGTGAAAATTCCTTTCATTACGGGGTTCGCAGGGGGCGATTTTACCTTTTTCCAAGCACGGTTCAAAGGAATAGTATGCGATTTGAAGAGGAGGATTGCTGGATTGTTCCTCTATAGCGGAAGAAACCTTGCAGGGGTGCTTACTTCCCACACCATTGTTCGCGCTTCAAACTTGAACCCTTCCGCGTCCCTACCGATGAATCGATTTTCCCTGCAAAGATTAGCATACTGCTTTGGACGCGTGAGGATGGTGAAACCTTGAAGGTCTTTTGATTCGCCATCATCATATCCATGTTTTCCGCGATCGTTGATATCAGGAGCAGATTTGAATGGAGATCTTGCATGTTTAGGGTATTTTCTTTTATGATTGTTCTTCTAGCACTTTTCTTCCGAAATTTCATATTTCACAGTTAATTTGCAGGATTCATGCTGTATCTTTTTCTTCCGTGATTTCAAAGAAGCAAGTCTACCAAAACCAATATGACCTTCCTTTCTAAATTCTGCAATCCTCATCTATCAACATACGATCTTCATCCCCTAAATTAGGTCTATTTTCTAAAATCGCCTTCTAATATATTATATCGAGTGAAACCTCTGCTAACTTTCAATTGCAAGCCGCTCGACGCATCGATGTTTTGATCGAGGAGAATCTGAAGTGCTGCGCGGGGAGGAATTGGGAATGTTTCCCGAAGCAGAGATGCAAAGGGGATATCGGACTGAAGACGATGACCTTGTAGAGCGAGTGACATCAATTGAAGATCGATGAGGAATTCAGGGGAGGGATGTCTGAGGAATAATCGGTAGATGAGAAATGAGTTGACCCGTCCTTCAAATTCCCATACTTTCACACGCTCGAACAAACTTCGGGGGCTCTTTGAAGTTTTGACCCTTGTGAGATAGTTTAGAAGTTCTTAGATAAGAAGGAATTCCGTTCCGATTTCTGTGATCCTGATTCAGTACAACTTTTCTCGTTTCTCAAATCTGTCTAGCCACTAGTAAAAAATCTGTTCCATTATAATGACCTCCTTGACAGGTTCAACCCAAGAACCTCGACTCTTTGCTATTTGGGCATGATTTATTGTCGATTCTTGAAGTTCTCTATTATCTCTATCCGAATCTCGATTGTCCATGCAAAATTGATCGATTTGACTCGTTTCCGAACTTGAAGTTTTGCAAATCGACGATTTTCATCTGATTTTTCTCGTAAAAACATCCTAGTTTCACCAATCTCTGACATGTCCTAATCATCTTTTCCTCGTCTGGTTGCCTTCAAATTCCAAATTCCTCGCGGGGTTTAGCGCTGCGAATTCGAATTTATTTTGAAGCTACGAGATTTTCGTCGACGTCTTCAAATTTGACCTCAAAATTCTTCAAAGTCGTCTGAAAAATTTGCACCGCCACAATGGGATTAGCTCCTTGCATTCTACAGGGATTTTCGACGTTTTCGCTAACCTTCATCTTGCATTTTTGCGTTCGGTTTGCTTATTCTCTAGATTTCTTTAAAGATTTAGAAACCACAGCCTATTTCTTGTTACTATTCTCCATTTCCGCTTAATCTCATATTCTCTCAATGTCTAGCTTCTTTGTTACCCCCTAAAACACAACACTATTTCTCAGCTTCATCCTGTACTTCATCAATGCCAACGGTTTCACACTTTCTCTGTTTTCAATCTTTCTTTTCCCACCCGTTTTCAACGCTATTCCTTCAAATTTGAACTCTCAGATTCTCTTCTTTAGTTCCTAGCTTTCCATATGATCTCATCGTCTGAGTTTCTCGAACTCATAACTTACGGTAATATTTCGCAAAATCGTCATCTTTGTATCGCAACGAAGAATAAACTTTTCAATATCGTGTCGACTTCGTTTTTCTCTCATTGTTATGATTAATTTCTGAGAAACAATAACTTTGCCGCACATTGCTTGCTTTGCCATTTGGGGAGAGGTATTGTTGATTTTTCTCTGATTTTTTTGACCATTAGTCTAACATTTCTGACTTTTTGAAGGCCATAAATAGAACAAGCTTCGCACGTTGGTACAGCCATTACCGAAACTATTTGGTTAACATGAAAAAAGCTATGCATCTTTTAGCTATTCATCAATGAATTCAGACTCTAGAAATTTCTAAATTGAATCATGATGAATTTGCATAAGTTGCAAATCCGAATTCGCATACTCCAACGTCCATTCTCGTAAGTCAAAACTAACGACTGTATCCGTCAAATTTAAACTTTTAGTTTTAAGTCGACATGAAAATTAGAACCCTCCAAGCTTTAAAAATGTCGCAACTTTCTTCTGACCAAACTCTGCCTATGTACTTTGCTTCTCGTCACACGAAAAGGCAGAAGCTTCGCCCACCTTTCTTGTAGACGCCACTTTTAGACGACCTTCTCAGCGAATGCTTGCGTTACGTATAGCGCTAATTTGATTTTAGGACATATAGCAGAATTGTCGCCTATTTTTGCGCTGCATTTACATTCTGTTCCGAAAAATTCAAAAACTTGTTTTCGCACGTTAGACTGTTCAAATTACAATGTGTACTTGGAAATTTTAATTACATCGAAATTTATGCAGCGTCTCGCGGGAGAAGTTTCCGGAATCAAACATCTGAATTTCTCGTTTCAAGGTCATTGAATTTTAGGTTCATATAAATCAGGCTAATTTGTGCCGGTTCAAATTCATGCTCGAATTTTATGCGGTCATAAATATTTTCTCAGGTATTTATTTTTCCACGGCTTGAAATGACAGGTCGATTTCGTGGCCTCTTGTCATGATACATGGCTAGTTCACTAATTTGTTAGCCTAATCTGAGATAATCGAATGAGATTCTGCGTTTTTTTTACCTAAGATAATGAAAAATGATAGGATACTCTAGCATCTTTGAGATCTTAATTTTTATAGCGCGATCGTTTGGCTATTTGTTTGTTTCAAAAACATGAAATAGTTCATGGGAAAGAATTTGTTATCGACGGTTTCCGCTATGCACTAACTCCATGTCTCGGCATAAATCAAGACATCCTCAATCAATAAATCCTTGTAAGGGCGTGTTTACAAAAAAAAACAATTGAAGATAAATTGATAACCATCTTTGCGAATAAGTTGATTATTGATATCCTTTTTCATCCTTTAGCGCGTTCGTTATTCTCCCACTTCGCCGCTTTATCGGTCATAAATCTAGCCCCAGTCGACCAGGGCGCATTTTTTTCCCACTCTCACTCATCATATCACTTTCTTTCGGTATCACTAAAAACTTTTCCTTCGTATTTTCACTCTTGCAGACATGTTATCCAATTTCATTTGATGTTTCAAAAAGTTACCTACTACGATGCATTTTGTCATGCTGATCATAGTTTTCTTGAATTTTTCTCTATTTATGAAAGGCGAATTTTCATACAGCGTTAACCCCAATTGTTTTTTTTACCCAGTCCTAATTATTTCCCCATTTCACTTTAGGTAATTCCCGTCAAGTTTTCCTATTGTTGAAAGTGTGTCAGATCCATTAAACTCTAGGCGTGAAATTATTCGTCGTAGAAAAGATTTGCGTCATTTTTTGCACAAAATTTCCCAAATTGCTCAATTTCACTAGGTCGTACTTTCTCTTGACTTGATTTCACTCACTCGATTTCAGAGATCTTACTCGGGTTTAAAAATCTTGAGATCAAAGAGAGGTTGGGAGAAGACTCATTATCTTAGGCCACTATCTTTCATGCAATAATTTTCTCACCTCGTGAAAAATCTGATCGTGTCGAATTTTGAGCCGCGATTTTTGTCCATCCATAAATACTAAATCGAGATATTTCAGGAATTGGACCAGACCGGCTACAAAAATGGGGAGGCGGATGAGGAATCCTGCCTATCGAGGTCTTCTTATCGATCCGACGTCAATGATTTCACTATCATTAGTCGTGTTTTCACTGGCGACGACGTTACCACTGACCGAGGCAAAGACGCATACTCTTCCTGAGGAGTAAGCAAACTTTATTAGAAGCTTTATGATTAAACGAAAGCAATAACCGCAATAAATTGTCTGGATAGTCAGTAAATTTAATGCATTTATGAAACATACCGAATTTTCCAATTTCAGAAAATTCCTCGTTATTCGAGCCTCGCCGGAAACGAAAGAGCAGCTAGCGATGGTCCGAGAGTTGCACGATAATCAGCATCTTCACGAGGTAAGAATTTTGGAGCTTTTCGAGAAGTCGCACGATAATTTTAGATCGACTTTTGGTTGACCCCTACGAAGCTTCGACAGAAAGCCGATATGATGATTCCGGAGAATCGGAGGAACTGGCTGATTCAAATCCTCAACGCTTACAATATTTCCAGCTTCGTCACAATTGAGGATGTGCAACAGTAAGAATGTGAAATCTTCAAAACACATTCTCTAGGCTTCAATAGCTTCCTAGATAAAGGAAAGAATTTATAATAATTTGAAAGTCGCCATGCTTGTATCAAAACTAAATAAGGAACATAAAGCCTATCAAAAATATGAATTTCTTGAAACATAAACATTTCAGACTGATCCTCGAACGCGAACATAACCCTCAGAAAAAGAAGCTTCTCGATATCTCGTTCAGTAAGCGACTCAAGGATGAGGGAGGCAACAGGGCCAGAGTAGGGAGTTCATAGGAAAGTTCAAGAAAATTCTCACTCCAATTCCAGTATAAATTCGGCGACTACGGTTCCTACGAGGAAATCGTGCAGTGGTTGGAGAGCATCGAGAGATTCTATCCTGACAAGGCGAAGGTTGTCAGCATTGGAACGACTGCAGAAGGAAGGGCTATCAAGGGCATCAAGGCAAGTAGATCTCAAAGGAAATAGTGAAATCTTCCTATACTAAATCTGCCTTTTCATTTGGCTAATATTTGACTCTTTATCTTTGACGGCTCAAGCTCCTTCAGATAGGGACGAATGTCTGGCGTACCGATAAACGTATCGTCTGGGTTGATGCCGGCATCCACGCGAGAGAGTGGGCTGCTGTGCATACTGCTCTGTACTTCATCGATCGGGTATCATCGGCATAAGTTGATCATTTTTAGATCCTAAAATTTCAGCTGATTGCCGACTATGGCACTGATCCCGTGGTTACCAAAGCTGTTCAGAATCTCAACTTTTACATCATCCCTGTGTTGAACCCAGATGGGTACGAGTACACGAGAAGTGACATTACTCCACAGGTAAACTAATGAAACGATAAGAGAAGTTGAACTTGATAACGACTAGATCCGTCTGTGGCGAAAGAATCGCTCCGGGATAACCTGCAAGAAGGATCGGTGGTTCAGAGACAGATGCTGCGGTGGAGTCGACTTGAATCGAAACTTTGACTGGTTCTGGGGAGGTTGGAATTACTTTTCTTGATTTTTCTGGCTGATGAAAACGATTTCAGAAATTGGCTCAAGCAACGACAAGTGTTCCGAAATATATCAAGGAAATAACGCTTTCAGTGAAGCAGAATCTCGGTAAGTTAGTTTCTGAATTATTGAAGTGTAGCAGGCCAAAGGCCGAAAATTTTAACAACCAGTGAACATTGTCAATTTGAACTCTCGAGTGATCATTATCTATTGTCTAACATGGAAAACATTTTTTTTTTTTAAACTAATTTTGCGAATTATTGCATTTTTGAAAGAGATGCGCATGAAGATAGGGTGAATTGTTGAATTGCTGATGATCATCAAGAGTACAGCGGTCGAAAATTTTTGATAATCCCGAACTATCATGTGCAAATCGAAAATCTGAAAGGGAATACTGACAACAAAATATTTTTGTGGAACCCGAGAATGTCCAAACATCAGCTCTTCCATGTCACGATTAATCTATTTCTCTGCACAATAATGTATGACCCATTTCTCAGAGCTGTTCGAGATATGATCTTCTCGCCCGAGATGCGTGGCAAGGTCGACGCCTTCATCACGCTCCACACTTACTCACAAATGTGGATCCATCCGTTCTCGCACCAACGTAAAACTGTCCCGGAAGATATCGCTGATATCGTGAGTTTATTGAATCGGGAGCAAAATTAACTTGACTATTAGGAACAAGTTGGAAAGCGCGCTGTTCAAGCCCTAGAGAGTACCTTCGGAACTCAGTATCGTTTCGGAACGGGGGCTGATATTCTTTGTAAGGGATCTTCAAAGATCAACTCCAGATCAGAGAGTATTTAAGATCCTTCATCTGGGGGCTCCGACGATTGGGCCAAAGGAAAGGGTGGTGCCAAATACGCTTATCTCTTGGAGTTGAGACCTGGCGAAGAAGGTAAATTTGCTTAATGAGGCTGTACTGAGTCAACAAATTCCTTCTAGTCTGGGACGGGTTTGTCTTGGACTCTCGTCAGCTTATTCCCACCGGAAAGGAGACTTGGAACGGCATCAAAGTCGTCGTCCAAGCCGTTTTAGATAGATTGCCAAGAACCGGTGAGCTAATTTTCTCTACGATTGATGTTGTGTAGAATCAGACTGGTCAGTTTATGCTATTAGCTTGAAAATATTTTCAGTGCTGCAAATTTGACATGGCTGCGTTTATGCTATACAATTATGTGAGCTAGCATGAATTTTATGAAAAAACTGCATGAAGGTGATAGGTTTGTAAGTTGAGGCATGACGAATGAACCTGAATGAACAATGCGATTAGTATGAAAACCTGCACCAGTCTGATGCCAAGTATCCACGTGTTGAAGCTTTTCTTGGTATTTTTAGTTAGCGATGTAGAAAAAGACCAAAACCCCTTAGGGATTACATAGAAATCGACGATATTTGCTTCTACACGGCTTACGCGCAGATCAGTCTGGCATTATTCAGTTTTCCGAGCAAAAATTAATCAAGTTTGAAAAGAATACTAAGTTTCCTCAACTTTCATAACACTTTCCGATGACTTTGCACTAAATCAGAATTTCTTACTAGCCGAAAAACTGCACCAATAATTCAACAGCGTGATTCTAATCCAAGAAAACCCAATGTCGGACTGATAAAAAGTAGAAAGCGTGCTTTGATTAGTTCATAGAATCGCTATATTCCAGAGGGAGTGCCCATTAGTAATCCTCGCATTGCGACTAAACGAAACGCTTCATCCACGTCCACCAATCTCAAAAACAACGAATCGGAACTAAACGCTGGGGATGAGGTTCAAGAAATGGACCAATACGAGTATGAGGATCTGCTTCGACGTATTGGACGTGAACGTGTATTTGACGAATACGTCGTAGATGACGTGTTCCTCCAGAATCTCACTGCAACCCCTCCATCGACGACATCGCGGCCAAAGATTCTGATTACGGAAACAGTGAAGAAAGGTCTCGATTTATCATCTTCTACTACTACTGAAATGCCGAAAGAGCTAACTCTTGATCCGCTACGGTATTTACAAGGTCACGAGGGTCCTTCGTTTACCAGACCGCTCGAAGTCGTACGCGTCAACGACAAATCTCGCTTCGTACTAGCCATTCGCAAATTCATGTATCCCGAGTCGGGTCCCAATAATGCTCATATCGCTACGTCCAATTCGCTAAATTCACTAATCTATGACGATCTAATCGCTGATAGTTCGCTCGACCCTCAACCGCTGAGTGTGACTAATACCGGTAATCGAGAGAGGTTTTCTGTTTATGCATGATATTCAGCACCACCCACTTCAACAAGCACCACTACAAGCATGCCAATGCCACCTCCGTCCGCACCCACGAGCATCCATGAACCGTCTCCCTCAGTTCATCAACCCATTGTTGCACATATCCAAATACACACTGGTCCCAAACCGCCTGTCCCTAAAATGAACCGACCGTTCACCTCATTTTCGCCTTCTTCCAGACATTCCAGTTTCCGACCTGCTTCTGTTCCCGCTATGATCACCCGCCCTCCCATTCGAATGCCTCATCCACCCATTAGAGTCCGTCCACAACCTCGCCCCCTTCCATTCATATCCAAGCGCCCGATGAGTGCTGTTCCAGCTGTGTCAATGACCACTCGAACTCGAACCCCCATTACGATTCCCACGTTTACTACTCGCAAACTCTCACACCCCACTTCGATCACTCGCATACCGATGATTCCTAACCGCATATTTAATGCGACGGAGATCACTCGATCACCAGCGACACTTACTTTTCTCAAAAATCGCAAATTCGTCCACCCGACTTTGATCAACCGAATTACTCCGTTCATTACGACTACTAAAAAGTCTCCATCCAAAGCTACTCGTGCCCCAGCTGCTCTCGCACAGATCAATCCTCGTACGACGTTCAAACCTATGTTTTTCAACCATCCAAAACCATTTGCACTCACCAAATCCAAATACTTCGTGGAAAACTCAAAGCTTCGCACAATGGTCACTATCAAGCCGTTAAGAGTTACACCTCGCCCAGTGCAACCTGTTTTAAGAACAAACCGTACAACGACGCGTCCAACGGTGAAAGCAATGCTTACAACTAAAAAGGCACTAATGACGCCTACCATCACAACTCGACACACGCCAATCGTGCCCAAAACTACTACAACTCATAAAACCAGTACTCAAAAGCCATCAACAACCCGGGCACCAGTTTCAACCCACAGCACTACCACTCAAACACACACCACGGTTTCAACCACGATCAAGACTACACGAGCACCGACTTCACTCGCAACGAGCACTACGATCATCACCGCAACAGGAGCACCAGTATCGGTTGCGCCTCCAAGCACTCGAACCCCAGCAATTACCACAAATTTCAAGCCTAAACCTGAAATTCCACGAATCATTCCAATCAACAACAAGAAAATGATCGTTTTCGCACTCTATCGGCCCCTTTTTCGAAAGGCCTGGCGAACCGGATTGCCCTTTCGGCATGTTTCCAGACGAAATTTTACCAGAGTAGCCCTGAAGAAGGTTCCTGCCAAATTGTCCTTCATTGCACCTGCACCTGCACCTGCACCTGCACTAAAGAACCTTACCAATAATGCACCATCAAATTATTCCTCAGCTAGCACTCTGTCCCTTCCGTCCACACTGGCACCATTGAAGAATGTCTCAAGTGTCTCCACGAAAGCTCCCAAACGATTATCCTTGGTTTCACAGAGAACTTCTTTCAAACCTTCCAAATCAACGCATGCAATTCCAGTCAAGTCAGTCAAACCACTACCAATTCGTCCGTCACTACCATTTCCACGGTCACGATTCACCAAAACGCACAGACGACTACCACCTCAGCCTAAAATGGTCTTTAAACAGCGACCTCGTTTTCCAGCTCGTCGGCCGACACCCGCTCGTCCTCCTGTGGTGCGACCAAGCAATGCTGTTGGAAGACGGCCATCAGCAGTACCAACTCCATCTCGCCCTAGTTTGGCCGTTCGACGACCGATCGTAAGTTCGGAAAGAGTCGTTTTGTTGAATTGGGCATTCCGAAATTTCGGACGCTCAATTCTGCACGATTGCATGAAGTTGCAATAGAACTCGGTAATAGGTGATAGTGAGCATGAATCGCTTTCAGCCAACTGCTGCGACGGCGCAACTTGCTCGCAAATCGATGTTGGCACGATTCCGGCAGCAGCAGAGGATGCGCATCGAGGCGATGCGGCGACAATTCAGACCGTCTTCTTCCATAAGTACAGATTTAACAAATCTTATGAGGGCTGTAGGTTAGGGAAGCTAAAATCGTGGAAATTGAATGCAGAAAGAATGTGCATGACGTGGTATTGAATATGGCCGTCTACATGAATGCAATCTGAATGACGTAGAATGGTTGAGAATGGCTCTGGCTTTGGTTTTGTACGATTACCAAGTTCTCGGTATATAGGTGATAGAGATATGGAGCATTATTTCTGAGAATTGGGTAGATCATGAGTTTCAAAGTTAACACTTTTCTCGTTCAGAAGCCCCACCACCGTCATTCCAACAACCAGTCCAGCGTGTGACGGGAGGCTTCGCGTCGTTTGCTCGATCTGCCCAGACACCCGTTCCACAGCCTGTAGTCCAAGCACCACCGCCAACTCGAACACCGTCAATTTCAGTAAGTCATTAGAAAAAGTGAAACGTCTCTTGAAAAGTTCATCCAGCTCATTTACTATTCATTTAAAAGATAACCCAGTTTAAGGTAAGCATTTGTTGATAGAAAGACAAAATTGAATGAGTTTTCAAGAAACTACCCCTGCAACCTAAATTAAATATCCTTCACTTTCAGCAATTCCCGCAACGCTGCGCCGACCGATCGCCGTGGTGTGCTTCGTGGCTCAACCAGAACCCCCGAGTCTGTCAAATTTCGTCAATCTACATGCGACGCGATTGCGCGCGCTCATGTCATTTCTGTGTTGGTAGAAAGAGGAGAGTCCGCATGAGAAAGTCGAGTATCGTCAAATCATAAGCCTAACGCCTAAAATTCTATAAATGGAACGGTTTCGGTGACTTACAGATAGTCCTAAGTAACTTCACGCATTTCATTGTTTTATTTGCTTTCTTGCTCGAAACTCAATTTTTCGATGAAGTTTGAGATGATGATCTAAAAATGAGCATGAAAGTCGCCATTTTCCCGCTATTCCAGGATCATTTCCGGTGCTTGATTTTTAGATTTTTCTTTTGCGTTTTTTGCTGACAAATCTTCGCTTTATTTTCGCTAATTTTGAGATTTCCCTCTTGTGTATACAGCATTCTCCCGTGCCGTGTGCAAGTTACGGTTTGTTGTATCGTAAATTCTATAGCAAATTTTCCGTTGTTGAATTAATTTCGATATCTCATGCCTAAACGTGTCCAGATCGTTTTTGGGTCTAAAATTTTATGGATGTGAGAAGTTTTAGCACCTTTGCTTAACTTCGACTTTCAGAATTCTTTGAAATTTAGAAACAGGTGAAAATTGAAATCACTTTGCCAACTTTGGTGAATTTTGTGAGACTGACTTTGATCATAATGATCTTCTTGTCTCCATCAACAAATTGCATTCCTCGTTGAAGGGCAAATGAAGCTGATCTTCGTGCATCACCTTGAACCTAAATAATTGTCCTTATTCCGGACCCAGAAATGATCGAACTTTTCTCCTCACTCCAAATTAATTCGGGTCAATTCTCATAGCGGATTCCAGTTCGTTGTGGTGTGCTTTTCTGTTCTCTTCGACGCTTTTTGAGTTTGTTTTTGTCATTGCTTTCTTCGAATTTGAACAATTAATTAATTCAACTTCTTCATTCCGAGGAAAACGCTGTGAATTGTTCAAGTCTGATCGAAGCCGATGATAGTAGAAAACTTTAATTTTATTGTTTTGCTGATGCGTTTTAGATTTTGATTGTCTGATGTCGGTCAGTTGACTAGGCCTTTCCCGCCGAAAATAAGTAATAAAAATTTCATAATTATTGAAACTGTATGCTTCTGAGGAAATTTTTCGAATTCCATGGGATATCAGTTTGAGGTAGACATAATCTTTCGTCAAATTAGAAGAGCATTCACTATAAAATGTTGTGATCATGAACTTTTAAAAAAAATCAAAATATCATGAAGTTCACGAATGCTTATGGCTACTGTTCTTGAAACCAACGTATCGTTTGTCTCCAATGAAGTGGCATAAAACATTGAATGCGCCAAAAGTTGCAGAAATTAGAACCAACATTAATGCGCTATTTGTCATCAAAGTTGCTCATTACCAACGCATTTTTCGATCTTTCCAACGTTATCCACAAGAGGCTTTACGCATTTCTCACCATCAGAACACTCGAACAGTATCTCAAGAATGGCGAATAGTCTTGATCGAGTTGAAAAAGAGCAAGTAATGAGAAAGTTTCACGACTAATTGTGTACAATAATGAGGTTACTATTTTTTTTTTCCATCTTTTGACGCATTTAATCTTTTGTGCCACTTCACTGGAGATAAAAAATATCAAAGAGTGGATTTTTCATTTCATCCCATCTCAACAGGTTTACGAGTATCCGTTGGGCATTGACCTTGAGGAGACAAGGGTGTGATGGGTTGCGTAAGGAGACATTGCGGATCAATGATGTTACCAAGTTAGGATAATGCAATGAATAGGGAGAAAGACGGATTTGACAGGATCGGATGACTGACAGATCAGGAATGTATCGAAGGATATCTTTAAGCTTATCAATAATTCTGCTCCAAGTACCGAGAAGGTTCCCGAAACAATTTCCACTACAGTCCCATGTGACTCTTCTTCCGATGTAAGAATTTCTTGAAATTGAACAGTTTCACTCGAGGATTCCAAAATAATGTTCGCCCCAATTAGTTTCCAGACCATTTCCTTTCACAGAATATCGTTTCAAGTACCGTCTCAAAATAGCAAATTGGCAGCCTAACGACTCGCAGGTGGACAATTTCGAACGAAATAGACTCTTTGATGGGGAAAATTGCAATTTACCCATCTTTTCCGAGTGTTTTTCAAGAATATTTGCTTTTATCATAAGAATTTGTTGAATGAATAGGTGTAAAATGGACAGACACGGCTTGTGGCATCATAATCTTGTTAGACACACTGGATAGTATCCAGCTGAGAGATTTTCGGGGATAAAAGATACTCAGCCATAGGGGAAATTCGCCAAATGAGCCCCGATCGGACCTCGGATAAGTCGCGTAGATCTCTAAACCCTGACAAATTATGCCGTCAGATACGGTAGCTAAGAAAATGTTTAGCAATCTGAACAAAATGATCTACAAATACAATTTTTGTCGTTTTTCTCCAAATATGGCCGTTTTCTGACTATTTCTTCTCAAAAATATCGTCTGTGCGATATTTTCCAACTAAATGCAAAGGACGCTCACTCTTGTCGACTATTTTGAGTGGCATATTGCACAAATTGAAAGACGATCGTGGGGGATTTTATCAGGACGGCTGGGAAGCTGATAATTATCTCAAATTAGTCGGTCGGACAGAAGGCCGTTTACGAAAGCTCTTCTCCTAGTAATTGAGGGGCGCGCGCGACTAGCGCAAATGAAAGGAAACGCCGAACTTTGCGGAGTGACGCTGTAAATTTCAAGCTATCATCTAACGACGAATGGTGGCTAATTAAAACAGGCCGGAGGGGATTCATAAATGGCGATAAACCACTAATTATCTCCGAGTAGGCATTTCCGAAAACGGGCACAGGCTTAGATATTAGATCTCGTTCGCCTACCGTAAACGTCTCTATCATTAGCTTGCGAAATGTCGCATGATACGAAAATATTTTCACGGCTTGTGCAAAATCTGTAGCGCCTTTATTTTTTGGAACGTGATTTTGTTAGGTTATAATAATTTTGAATAGAATAATCAGACTTAGGGAGCATTTGAGTCAGATTCGAAAAATATACTAGGGGTAAGTCGTAGGAGCGAAATTTACGTTATGCCTTCATCATGATTGGAGGAAATTGGTGAAAATCCAAGGCTAGAGATACAAAACTGTGAAGGAATATTATAGGGGTAGATCGCTTGGCCATTCTGACTTAAGTCCTCCCTAGGTATGAAATTAGTGAAATTTTTCATTTATTGCGATTGCGATTTTTGTATTTGCCGAGCAAATTTCATAAAACCCCTACACCATATTAGATAGTTCGAAGCTTACATGAATATTTTGGTTAATGAAGACTACTGTGATGGGTTCCCAGAAAGCTTTTACCCCACTCCTTTTGAATATCGAAAGTTTTCGCCCTTTCTCACTTCGCACTTTGGCGCTGTACATGGATACCCCCTGTATTTTCTAATTTTCCCACAACACTGCGTGTGGCCGCAACTCCTTTGTCATTCAATTCATTCATTAACCGTACTCACTTTCTTCCTGCCCAAAAGCAATTTATCGTGTTAAAATCGGATTCTTTGAAGTCTTAGTTTTTCTGAAGATCTTCGGATTTTCAAATTGAAACCTTTTTCCTTGTCATCATGAGATACTTGCAATATCATTATCACTAGCCAACCTAACCTATAATCAAATGTAATTTCGAATGTTATACAATTTGAGCAACAGAACAGAGGTTTCATGCTATGAAAATGTCGTGAAACTATTTTAACTTTCGGCGATTATGATTTTCTTGCATTTCGTGACATCTTAATTTTATTTCTCTAGATAAATTAGTGTACGAAATGATACAGTACCCTAGACATTCTCTTTTCATGAGATAAAATTAGGGCTCTCAAGCTCCGCTCCTTTACAAAAACGTTTGTGATAGAAGCTTAAAGTAGAAAATTTGGAAAGGAAGTACCCTTCAAACCCCAAATGTCTTAAAAGTCCAATCTCGATAGACGATAAACCTGATAAAATGGTTCTGTACAAAAATTAGGACAAAATAGCTGTACACAACCACGCACAGACAACATTTCGTTTGCGAAAATGTATTCATTTTGGGTGACGGATTTTTGCGATTTTTCGGTCAGGGAATTATTATTTTTAAAAATTTGTTTCTTCACAGAAATCTTATTTACAGCCCAGACCACCTTTTATGTGTAAAAATTTATCCAAAAATGAGATTTGGCATATCCACTTAGAGAAAATGTTAACTTTATAATATCGTAAAAAATTCAAGTAGAACTTTTAACACCGACGAAAATTTAGTCTTGATAGAATTACAAAATGTTCCAATTTTAACGAAATTTCCGAAATTGGGTGCAAATTTGTCCTTATTCACCAATCCACCCATTAGTCGGCTCGGACCTTTTGAAGTGGTCCGCCGCTCACCTGTAAAGTAGTTTGGGCTGAGGACACGCAATTTTATCCACTCCCATTATAAGGGGATTTCCTTCTCTGTACATCTCAAGCTCCCAATTGTAAGGGTGAATCTCTAATCATCACGGCAAATTGTTAACCTCATCTCTTGAAAAAACATATGGTCCGTCATTCAAACATTATCGAGCGGTCACCATCTGTAATATGATAAGCTTCAAGAGATGTGCAGAAACCGATTATCGAGTAATTTTTTCAAGTAACAAAATTTAGTTGTATGGTTTTGAAGCGAAAACTTACTACTGTATAATTTTTAAATATGAATTATTTCGATTTTTGAGACCTATTTCCGGAACAGCCTTTATTCTTAGCCTTGATAAGTTTCTTATTCTTCCAAGGTTAGACTTTTTAATGGGATCTAGTTTTGTCAATTGCTGATGATACATTCACTACAATCCCCCAAAACTCCCAATATCAAACCATTTTCTTAGCGTTATTCAACGGTTCATGCAATAATCTCTGAGCGATTACCTCATTTTGTCTGAGCTATCTCTCCTATTTCTTCACCTAAGCCTGTCTGCTACCGTATCCCTTGTGGGAGGAGCCGAAGAAGAAAAGCGGTCAAACCTAGGTGAGAAATGGGTTGAGGAAGAGATCTATGTGTATGGGAAAGTAGCGGTGCTCCACTTGCATATCCTTACTTCTCAGCGCAATTTTCGTAATTTCTTCAAATTTTGCAGGGCAACTCAACGTCTGAATTTTCAGACCTCAGCGGATGGTCGACATGAATAACATGAAGGCGGCCGACTCTACTCAACTGACGACCGAAGGACTGACTCCAGTTTTACCGGTACTCAATTTTCGAGATTAATCAAATCCGTCGCACCCTGGAATTTTCCCGGATTCAACCGTTTTTCGTTGGGGAAATGAATAGTGTCAGCCGGCAATATGCATGATTATACACTTTGAGCGAAGAGGCTCAGCCCACCTATTTTTGGGCTTCGGGTTTGGATTTGAGGCTGTATTCGAGAATTTGACGTCTCTCTAGAAAACGTATAATATCAGTCTAGGCAGGATGGTCACACTCTTTAGAAAATCGTTTGTGAGTAGGCAGATTGGAATTCGTGTTTATTCTAAATTCTTCCCCGGATTTTTAACTTCTCAATGGCTACAGTAATATCACTCAGAGTGTGGAAGATAGTCATACTCTTGAACAGGGCTGCCAACAGGTATTGAAAACTCGCTCCTGTACTTGTATTAAATCTGAAATTCTCACTCTTTATCCGTCTTAACTATGGACAGGTAAGAATTTTGCCTTACCTGTGTCCTATATTTCACCATCGTTAGAAAGGGCAAGCAGGTTGACGAGAACCATATTCCGCCGTTATTTTTGCTCAGGAGTATGTATTCTGGGAGGTAATTAAGACTTTTGGTTAACAAAAACCAGATAAAACTTGATTTTGAACGATAGAATCTTCATTTTCTGGACTCCCAAATGAGCACGGTTTCGCAAACTTCAAACTGCTCGCAGACTTTTGGCACAGAACCGTTTCAGAAGGTTTATCGTCTCTATTTAGTTTGAGTTTCTAACGATATACGGCGGTTGAAGGGTGTTTGTTTCCTATTTTGGGGATTCCTTAACTATCACTTTTTGCTACATACCGCGCATTTGCAGAGGGACGGAGTTTGCGCTCTCTAACCATAGTTAAGAGAAAAAACTCGGTGCCTATTGACAGCCATGTTCCTGAAAAGATCCCTTTATCGTTGAGTGGTTGACGGTTTTACCAACCTCAAAACTTGCAACATTTCCAAAAATTTTCTTCAACTACCATGTGAATTTTAATTTAGGGCGAAGAAAATCCCCTCAACAAACTAGTCGAACAGTACAATAAACTCACCCAAGACAATCGGAAAACGCTAGAGAGACTAGAGGTAAGCCTGTTCTTCTTTTCCGAGGGAAAGTGAAATTTCAGACCGGAAAGACTACCGATCGACTGACGATACCAGCGGATACAGCTTACGCACAGTATCCTCAGTACTGGTCAGCTACGACGCCATGGTACGGAAGTTTTATCTTCTTTCTTGTACTCCTCATGAAGATCCCTCAAGTCTAGACATCTTTCATAAGTTTCAAGTCCAATTGATGATATAACTTGACTTCAAAGACAATCAACTCTATCCTGGAGATAATCTTCTAAAAAATTCCCACCTTCTAAATTCAGGTGGGACCAATCGAGCTGGAATTTGGCTTACGCCCCAGATGTCGCTTCTCCTTACTCTTCATACGCAGTCGTTGCGACGAACCCGCTGAGTTTCCTCAATTCTGCAGCGGCAGTTAGCGCCTCGCCAATCCGACCTGCACCGATTTCCCCGTCGGTAGCGATTTCCATCGCCAACACGACGAATACGAACGCGCTGTCGACGCTAAGTCAGACCAGGAGCAGTAATTCCAAGGTTTCCCATTTTCTTTGAAACAAAAAGTCGTTATTCACGTAGGTAACATAGAAAATTAATAAGAGACAAATTTTGCAATGGGCTTCGATTGTTTCTTAAGGACTTCAAATTTATTTCAACTATATATAACAGATGGAATTGATTAGAACAAATTTCTATTCACATCATCTGTCCGACTTTCGGAATCTTATCGAAAAATTGCAATTATTTCTTTTCAGCCTTCATCCGGTCTAACTTCATCCGGTGGCAAATATCCTCGGAATAACTGTGAATGTCCGAATTGCCAGGAAGCCGAACGAGTCGGTTAGTCAATTTTTAATTTAGTTTTTTTTTCAAAGTTTTCTTGGAATTGATTTTCTCGTTGATCTCTTCAATTGTGTGAAAACGGACGCTCGCTCGAAAACATGCTAAATTGTAGTGCAATTGTGCGACTTCGACCATGAGCCTAACCAGCAATTAGAGAAAAGGCTGGAAAAAATCGAGGAGAAATTGAGGAACGAGAGGATTTGAATGTTTTATTTCAGCACCTTTGAAATAAAAAAAATCGGCATCGATTTTGTTAGGCCATATAGAATTTTTTAACGCAAAAAACTTATCAGTGGTTTCAATGAGGTGATCTCCATTAAAAAGATCATTTTCTTCATAATTTTAATTTAAAGAATCTCGAAAAGAAATACTTTTATCGGTTTTTCCAAATTGTTTCGTGCCTTTAGTCGGCTTGATCACAATTCAATCGATAAGTGCTCATGCCCTAATTTATTACCGGACACATTATCGGCTAAAACAGATAAAAGAGAGCCGTTGGAAATGCCAAAAAGGCACGATAGTCAGAGATAAAGGACTTTGGAGAGAAGGAAAGAACAGATGTGAAGATATCCGAGATAGGCAAAGGAAATGATAATATCTAGAAAAGGATATATGAAATCCTTATGTTAGAGATAAAGGAAGGTTTTATGAGAAAGGTGGCAATATTACGTGAGGGGGAAAAATATGGCTAGCCTAAAATTGAGTTATGCAATTCAAGGACAAAGAAGGATAAGTTAGGCAAGAAAAGATAATATTTTTAAAGGATGGGAATTATTCTGGTAAACGAACTTCCGATCGTAGATTGGTTAAAATTTAGAAAATCGAATGTTTTGAAACTTACACTATAAACTTCGTCAGGGTTTATTATCTTCACTTGAAAGTTTTTTTACGTATCTTGCCTAAAACTTCCTTCAGGCGCATTTTTCATACCTGTTTGACCTATGATTTCTATTGGATTATCTAAATGCTCAATTTTCAGTCAATTGACAGTAGATTTCCCTGTAGCAAGACACGATTGATTCCCATTGTTAATCGATCCTAACAAGTCCGAGACTAGCCTTTAGCAAGTAACGAAGTAGTGAGGAAAAAGAAAAGGAATTGAGGTATACTGTAGTCAAGAAGATGAGAATAGACGTAAACGAGATGCTTCTTTCTTCTCATCTCCTTGCAGCGAGAAAATAACAGGTTTCGAGCTCCCAAACCTAAATCGCGAGAAAAATAGGGAAAATATCGAATATGAAAATATTTAATTGATGAAACATTGAAGCTGAATTCGAAAATAGCTAAATTCTTGAATTTTCAAAAGGAAAATTATTTTCAGTAGCATCTCTAATTGTAAAAATGAAAACAAACCAAGAATAAAACAAATCAATACAAATTTTTAAAACTGATATTTTTAGGCCTCGCAAACATTCCCATGAAGCGACGCGGAATTCACAACTGTCACGTCGCAGGTTGCGGAAAGGTGTACAACAAAAGCAGCCACCTCAAGGCACATCTCAGATGGCACAGCGGCGAGAGACCACCGGTAAGGAGAGCTTAAAATTATTCTAATTTTGACTGCAATTATTTACTCATTGAAAATTACATTGTAAAAACTGGCACTTTTTCCATAATGAGAGATAAATTCGTTAAAGTTTGCGGCATCACTCTATCATGTTCGTTAACAAAGAAAGACGGACACAAGCTAATGATCTAGAATGTTACAGAATTATCTATAATCACTAACTAGGAAAGAGGTGGACATGAAATCATTCAGGCTCAAAAATGAAATTAAATTCGGCTTAAAATCAACTGTATAGAGTTATAGCCACGCCCAAAAACACTTTACAAATCATTGTGCAGGAAAACGTTCTTCGTTAATGAACATGAGAGAGTGGATATAGGTTTCAAGTTTCAAGCGTTTAGATAAACCAATGACTGGAGCTTTTGACACTACTGATTATAGACTTGTCCAAACAAAGATTGAAAGAGAATGATATTGAGTGGGGCTGAAACATATCTTATACAATTTTTTGTTTTCTTTTTAATTTATACTTATCCCTCGAAACTGATACTCCCTGATTACGTTATTGGCTGACTTAGAACGTATCAACTTTCTTGTTGTTTTACCCAATCGATAGGTAGATAATGACTGTCACTTCTCTAACCAGACATTTGTTTTTCTGATACTCTTTCTTTCTTCATCATATCTAATTACGCAATACTCTACGTCTAAAGCTAGTCCTCTTCTTTTCTGTCCTCTTGTTTTCCATGTTATTTCTTCGAATCAACCCCTAATTAGAAAGGCTTACGGTATATCCCCGAAAATGGGCATTACCGAGTTATCGCGTAAAATGAGACGTATTCCCAAAAACAGAAGAATGCTTAAGAAAAGTAAGGAATTTTTGGACATTCTTTGGATTCGAGAAATTTTCTTCTGAAGAAAGTACTCAGATCTAATAAGCTTCTATGTAATGATAATAGATAGGAATAAAAACGATCAAGATGCTAGGGCCTAACTTTTCTGTCCTAAAATATTATTTTGATTATTACGGCAGTAGCTTTTTGGGAAGAGATTTTATTCGATAAGCAATCATTTCAACAGTGAGGTTGAAATTTTATAGGCTTGATGAAATGCATATGAAATTTTTTTGTCATAACATTTGAAACTTCTTGATTTGTACTTGTGAAAGTTAGCGGATAACAAGGCGGAAGAGTTATCAACACAAAAATTGGCGTAATTTATGAAAATACTTGAAACATACGGAAAGAAATATCTTTGAAATTTTCAAGCAAAAAATCTCGAACCTTTTGGAAAATGTTGCAATTTATTCCGGACACTTTTCGAATTAGATAAAGTCAGTGGGGAACAAGATCTTGGCGATTCAAAAATGACAAGAATCAACTCTATTTACCAAAATTTGCTGATCAAACTGTTTGGGAACAAATTTCTCGGAAGAAGTTTGAGAACTTTAAAAAAAAAAATTCTGAGATTTGAAGTGAGATGCTTTTACAATTTGTGAACACAAGTTTCTCGAAGGGGTACTTTGCCATCTTTGTGGTCGGCTCACCGGTGCAGAGACGAGAAGATGAATAGACACTTCCAATGAGAGTAATGACGAACATGGGAAATTAATTCAAAAATCGATAAAAATTTTAATTTTTGAACTTTCAGAAACGTCGTTCTAACGAGGTTCCAGCAACTTCACAATAGAATGGGAAAATCTACGAAATACGATTCACAAAAGTATTCTATTTTTCGTTGAAATCTTGGAGTGCTGTAGCCCAGTCCTTGAATGATAATCACATGATAAAGCATAAAGATGAACACGCGGATCTTAACGACACATAAGATTTTGAGCTACGGTATCTTAGATTTTTCTTTATCATTTTGTGTATCATATCATGTTTCTACAGTATCCTTAATTTATTCATTTTTCTCTGAGCGATATCTCTCTATTTGGACATATCAAAGCGTTCCGAAAACTGTCTCAATTTCTGAAACTTATCATTTTTCGCATTTTTGGAGAGTTCATCGTTTTTTTTCGAAGAACTATTTTGCAAACTGGGTGAACTTTCCAGGAAAAGTTTTTTTTTGTTGTAAATTTCTCGCATCTTATTTATTTATAGTTGTCTCCGCTAAAAATGCATCTTACGAATTTTGGAATAAGCAAGAACTAGTCCCTGACACAAATAAACATATTTTTGCAAATAAATAAAAAATAAATGGAAAGATAATTTTAGTTTATTTAAAGAATGGGAACAAAAATGAATAATAATCAAGTAGAAGTCATACGTACCAGAGAAATAAAATCGGGAAAATGTTGATTTTTATACACAAATTGATGAATTTTGGAGAGGTGTATACTTTGATTAATCTGAAACAAAGGAAATTTGAGCAAGTTAAATAAATTTTCATAACCAAACCAAAAAACCCATCACTATGATAAAGCATAGTTCAGAAAAAGCTTGGATAATAATTTTTGAAATTCAGGAAAATATAAAATTAGCACTTTTTTGTATCAAAGTATACACCTGGAAAAGTTAGTGAAGAATGAAAGAGTAAGAGAGATTGCAAAGACGCAGAGGACCTCGTTAGAATGGATCAGCAAACCGGATGATGGTGGTTAAACGGAAAAAGGGACGAAGTGATGTTGACTGCCTAAAAATTCTAAATTTACATTTAGGCTTCAAATTTGGAAATTTATAGATAAGTTTTAAAAAAAACGAAATAAATGTTATGAAGTTGTTGGCAATGCATGGAAGGAATTGATAAGTATATTAAAAAAATAAAAGAAGCAAAAAACTTACTAGCATCCGCCACGCAGCGCTAGGACCAAATGGAGCACGGAGCCGCCTTGAACCTGAAAACATTGAAACTATTCCAGGTCTGTAAAACCGTTTACAAGTTTCTCAAGGACAGCTCCAGATAAAATATCAACTCCTCTTTTACGGACTAGTAACCTGAATCTCGACTCGTCAAAATTATCTGCTAGCTTTGAAATTGATTTTTAATTGGGAATTTCATTGTTTTACTATTTTTAATTTTCGAACCTTGTAATCGGCGGCAGTCTTGTCGTCGTTCATCTGCTTGCCGGCGAAGATGAGCCGTTGCTGTGGCGGTGGGATGCCCTCTTTCTCTTCCACCTACAACATTTGACATTTTAACATTTCTAGTCTTCGAAAATTTTGCATCTCATCAGCTAGGAATTAAACGACAGACTTGTCTAAGTATCAACTATCAATATTATTTGAAAATTGAAACGTATCATCTACTTTCTTTCACATTATTATTACTTTGGAAAAAAAGTTCGCATTTTTTCTATCTTTATCAACTCTTCTTACTTGACGAAACAAAATTGGGGCCTATTGAGTGTCGAAAGATTTCGTAAAATTTCAAGATTTGTGAAACATAACGTACTTTTCTTTCAAATTTTTTTTCAAAAATGAAATGCCGACCTTTTCCTTGATGCGTTCGACCTTGTCATTGGGCTCGATGTCGAGCTCAATCTCCTTGCCCGTCAGCGTCTTCACCTTGATCAGCATTTTCGCAAAAATTCGAGAGATCGGCTTTTCTGAAAGCTCCTTTTCCAAAGAAAAAATTGAGTTTTCGACAAATAATGCGATTTGAAGAAAATATTTAGGAAACAATTACCTACTAGGAAACGATTCCCAGGGAAACGCAGGATTTTCAAAATTACGAAAAATTGGAAAATCGAAATTTTTGGAAACAAGAAATTTGATAAAATAGGGACTGGAAAATGCTCGGAATTGACCGATTTTTATCGACAACTTGTCGTGAAAATAGCAAATGATCACTGACATTACCAATTCGGAGGAATAAGGTGACTAGTTTAAGTTCACCGAGGTAAAAACATTCGGAAAGTTCACCCACTTTTTCCTTACCAAAATTGTTCATCTTCAAAAGTGGATGAGATTTCCAAATGGGAGGTCAGTAAACTAGGTAAATCTCAAAAATTTCGAAAATATCGAGAGAAATCATCAAAAATCAAGTTGCGAAGATAATTTCATTTTTGAGTTTTGACTTAGCGCGTACCAATTTTACGGACGTTGCGCGAAAATCGTTAACCTGCGTCCACTCTGCAAATTACTCGAGTCGCTTTTATCTTCGGTTGATTTCGTTTGAATTTCCTCGCATTAATTACCCCAATTAAATCAGATGATTTGGGGTAATTGCCGACGATAGCTAGCCTGATTATCTGACCTTCTTTCCGGGCTTGATTTTGTGATCGATTTTCTTCAAATCACCCCTTTTATCTTTGTTTCCTCTATTTTTCGAGTTAATTGCACGAATTATCTTCTTAGCTAGGGTAATTCAACCCGATAATTGGCCTAATTAACTCGGGCAATTGCAGGAATCCGAGTGCGATCGATATTTTCCCTGGGTCGAGCAAATGATCATTTGGATGGACGCCGACATTACCCGCTCGTGACGCGCCCGGTCGAGCAGCTCTAACGAAGGGAGGAAGCGGCTAATCAAATGCAAGTCGATTATCGATATATTGATCGATTTTCCGGATTTTAAAATTATTTTTGCGGAACTTTCAACGAAGATCTGATTTGTCACATGCCCTTGAAAATGAACGAGTTTTTCGATTTTTGAGAAGTCCAGGGAATTTTTATTTCGAGATTTTTATATTTTCAAGAGCACAAAATCAAGAAGCATTAACTTTCCTATACAAATCCTCAACGATGATTTTTTGCGAAATTTATTCAAACTAGACGTATAAAAAATTCAAGAATCGTGCTCTTTTTCGAATTTGATTTATTTTTACTCAATTTCCTCACACAACTGCTTTCAACTTGTTCTTTCTGATATGAAAACCAAATGAAACACGCATTTACCATCTGATATAATGCATTCATATCTTCTACTCTCCCACATTTGCATTATAATTCCGGTTTGATTAGAGCGCGTTATCCATGTTTTGCAATTTTCTGTTTCCACTGATTTGGCTTATCTCTGATGCCATATACATATGATTACAAACACGCGCAACTAATAACTTTTCTTACGGATTCCAGGTTTTGCTTTTCCATTTTCTGATTTGATTATCTCGTTATTTATCATTTTTTACATATATTTATTTGCTAACACTAAAAGGCCAATTTGAATTTATCAACTTTAAAAGAAAATCTACCACCTTTGACAAATCTCTTCAATTTGATCAATTTCGCTTCGATTTCATTTCCTCGTGGTGCCATTGCCTAGTCCAGTAGTCCTCAGTCCTATTCTCTTATCTGCTGGCCCCGGGGCCAACTGTTCCTCTGTTCTTGTGTGTTCATTTGACCGCGCCGCTCGCCTCTCCCCTTCCCTCTCTCCAAGAGTTCGCTCTCTCCATCCACCCTCGAGGCTAGAGCCGTTTTTATCCGGAATTATCAGAAAGTTTCCCTTAATCATGGTGATTGATTCTTAAAGAATATTTTATGATAACCTTTCAAAGCTTTGAATAATTTTCCACCTTGCCCCTTCAAAAACCGATGTTTTTTTGTTGAAAATTAAAAGAATACTAAAACCTCTAAAGATGAACATCTTGAACGCTTTTTGACATCACTTTTCCCAATTTATCCAATCTTTCAGCAGGTTGATTTTTCTATGGTCCTTGTCCTTATCTTTCCGAACGCTTATTCATCTTGACTCGCGCACGCACGTTTCCGCATTGTCAACTTTTCGAACGGAAGTAAACAATGCCCTTTTTTTGGAAACGCGCTATTTGTTGACTGACTGATTAGATAAGTTATTAGACAGCGCTGATAACGAGCGTGGTGGGATAAACAGAACAATTACTGACTTTTTCTAAATTTTTCATTTCTCTGTTGGGAATCCTATATTGCCTCGATTCAGTACTTTCTCAATAAACAAAAATTTTAAACACACATTTATTTTTATTTTTATTGAAGTCAAAAATACCTAATTTTATTAGTTTTGAAATTTCAGATTCCGACTTTTTTGTCTGACGTCGATCTGAGATCTGAATTCTAAAGTAAGAATTCTAATTAGTTTCGACTAATCGGCTGTCTTTCGCACTGCCATTTGCGTGTCATGACAATCCGACTTGCTCAATCGCCACCATAGACAGAGATCAGAAACAATGACGGAACAAAGCTCAAAAGTGAGTCAATTTTTTGCTATTCAATTCAAAAATCATTTCCCAAAACCAATTACTTTTAATTTTATGGGTTATGTAATTTTAATTCTAAAAAACTTATTGGATTTAAGATTCTATAATTCGCGGGGAATATCGTTCTCGTTTCTCAAGAAAAATTGATATTTTGTGAAACATCTTGAAAATGAACTTGCTGAAGCTTTTCTTCGAACAAAATGATTATTCTTGGTTTATGGCCAAAACACGCTGATCGGTATGGTAATTGGTCTAAAGATGGCATTGTCAGTTTAGTGAAGAGAGGGAAAGAAAGAAATAGTATAGTCAAAGGAAGAGTGTCAAAGGCCAATGCTCCCTAGTGATGAGAGACAGATGGTCAATCTAAGCTTGTCAGCGAGAGATAAAAGGATTTGAAGAGGGACAAAGATTGAAAAGAAAAAATAGTATGGTAATAGGAAGATAAAGAAAAAAGGAAATAGTACGAATTTTGTAGAGACCTAAAGAAACATTTTCACTAATCAAAAGCGACACTTTTTGAACAATAAAATGATGGGAGTGTGAAAACGAAAACTATCGAGAGAAATAAAAGAGAAAAATCACTCAAGCCCGTGCCCTCGGGCGTAATAATTGTCAAAATAGTTACAGTCCGAAAATGGGTTAGATGATTTTGGGGAATTTTTGGATTTTCATTGAAATTTTTAGAAACTCATCATAAGGATCTAAAAATTCAAATAAAACCGTATTAGAAGTTCGTTTTCCTGAAATTCCAATTTTGAATTCAAAAGAAAAGTAATCGATGTAAAGGAAATTTTAGAGATTATGGATAAAATAAAAATTAAAAAAAAAAAAAAATTTTGCAGATGGTCCTCAAGGCCGAAGACATCCATCACATCCTCAGCGATCGCATGGCTCTACTGCCTGGTAGCAGAGATAGGTAGGATTTTAATTTTCAAACTTATAATCTTCACAAAGTCAACAAGGGTGGGGAAATCATCCTTTTTCCATAACTAAATTTGTGAGTTTGGAAACATTTAGAAAAGTAATCTTTTCCCACAATGCAAATCCAAAATGCCTCATCTTCTGTGAAAACATTAAGATAGATTTTCTGAAACCTAGAATTTACATTTAACAATTTCTTCAGAAACGGGTGTGCCCTGATCGTGTTCCCCTCGCGCGAGCAGGCCGTCGAGAATGATCAAATCAAGAAATTACTGTCGTATTTGCTGTCGGTTACAGAGTAAGCTTATTCATGAGAAATATTTTGGAAAAACGATTTATTGCTTTCCTTATCATTTTGTGAAATTTAAAAGAAAACTTATGAAGAGGAACAAGCTATCCTTGACCTTCCCTCGAAGAGAAGAATCTTTAAAACAATTCAAGTTTTGAATTTTCAGAGACAGTGTCCGCGAGAAAGGTTTCGTCTCTGTGATCGACATGCGCAGCGGCCAGACCTGGAAAAATGTGAAACCGATGTTGGTGGCGCTCGATGTAAGATTTAAAACAAGTTTTCAAGTTATTTTTGTCAATTTTTAAAATGTCAAAAACTTGATTGAATTTGTATTCTTCCACTTTTGGTTTTTCTTTAATCTTCGATTTTCAGAGCCTTGCGGAAAGCGTTTCTTTCACACAGGTCTACATCATCAAACCAGAAAGTTTTCTGGAGCGACAAAAGGTAAAATCGGTTTTATTTAGTTTTTCCTTTTAATTTTTAAAATTATCTTTTATATTTCTTGTACTTTGTTGGTTTTCTAAAATATGCACATTTTTAAATTCATTTTGATATTACTTTTTTTTAATCATCTAGTGGAAAGCTAATCCAAGTTTTTTGTTAATTTTGAAACCTATTTTATTTTTTAAAAATTAATTCATTTTTTTCATATTGCCCTGAACAACTGGCGTTTCGCGGTGCAGATCGTGTCGTGGGAGGCGTTGCTGAAGTTGATCGAAGCCGGCCAATTGCCTCACGAAATCGGCGGCACTTTCCCGTACGATCACAACGAATGGCTGGAGACGAGATTGGTCCGAGTTTTCTGATTTATTTTTTATCCCTTTTCATTTTTAAAAGATTTGGAAGAAAGTACTGAATCAATGGGTAGAGAATAGTTTGGTGTGTGTTGTTTTTATTACGTTTTCATATTTTCCTTAAGCTAGGAATGAAATGAAATCACTTAGAACATCTTTTAGTGAGTTTATGGTCTTTCTTTCTAAAGGGAATAAATTTTCTGACTCGCTTCCTACTTCACTCAACGAAAATTGAATCAAAAGCGAGATTTTTAAGAGTTCTTTTCGTCAAACTTTGTGAAGACTATTTTATTCTTGAAAGAAAGGAAAATTTCAGCAACTCGAACGTTGGATCTGGCGAATATCGTACGCAATGGACGAGTTGGAAGCCGCTCGGAAAGCTATGGCTGAAGGGCAGCAGAGGATGGAGATCGCCAACGCTGACGATGCTCACAGACGACACACCGAGGCCCGCGACAAGATCCTCGCCATCCCCATCGAGCAGATCAAGAACGAGTCTATTCAGGTAAAATTTCAATTTTTTCGCCTAACACTTTGATTTTTTCTATTATTGTTCTTTTCCCTATAGATTGTCCATTTTCTTATACAATCTTGGAAACATTTTCCGAATTTAGATTCGCTTTTAGCCCCGCCCTCTTTTCTTTTCAAAAATTCACTGTATACAATCACCTGAATATTAGTAAGAAGCTTGCGC
Source organism: Diploscapter coronatus (assembly GCA_964036155.1). Lineage (NCBI taxonomy): Eukaryota > Metazoa > Nematoda > Chromadorea > Rhabditida > Rhabditidae > Diploscapter > Diploscapter coronatus. The sequence goes on from OZ038423.1 coordinate 9,854,484, forward strand.
GCGTGAGAAATTTGATCCGAAGCGCGGTGTTTCAGGCATTTTTGCAAAGTGAGGAAATGAGAAAAGCCACAGCGAAGCGTGACAGTTGCTTTGAGAAATGACTAACAAAGGGGATATTATGCAGAGATAGCGGATAATACGAGTAAAGAGATGTTTCGGACACGGATTTTTAAGTTGTTTAGTTTATTCGCATCCCAACTGTTTAACCAATTATCTATAACAACCTGACGAAATTATTCTCTTCTACCTTATTTTTCATTTCTTGAAACTTTAAATGATGATGATTTTACAGATAAGCGAGCGCATGCTTGCACCGCGTCGTGGTGCACCGAACCCCGATCTAACAGCTTCGATACGTTTTATGGAGCGGCTCGTCTCTTCACTTTCTCAACTCAAGTGAGGGTTTTATTTGTACTTTTTAAAATTTGTATTCTCATAACCAAAACAATATTCGCGAATCATAGCGTTTTCTTTTGCTTTAGTTGGAGATTTTTAAAACTTATGTTAAATGAAAATTCTAAAATTTCCGCAAAATAATCCAATTTCTAGAAACGACGTCTACAAGCGCTGGGAGTCGAAGAGGCAAGAACTCGACGGCATTCACCAGCAGAAACTAGTTGAACAGGACACTGATGAGGTAAACATTTTAATTTTCTTATAGGGTGCTTTTTTATCTGTCAAATTGAATGTCAAAATAATAAGATGTTTTTGGAAGATAAGTAACAATTTTCAGTTATTCGCAATTGCTAAGAGAAATGTGGACGTCCTAGAAAGTCAAATGACAGATATTGGCAACAATAGAGGAGCGACTTTAGCCTTGCTGAAGGAGTTCGAAAATTTCGAAGCTTCGGTTGCTAACATCGAGGTCCACGTTTCTCACGTTTGTGAAACAGCTAGGCGGCTTCGTATGAACGGCCAGACAAAGGGAGCGGTACGGTTACTTTATCATCTTTCATTTCAAATTAAATATTCTTATCGGATTTTAAGAAATCCACTTTCCAGGTAGACAATTCCGTAGTTCGTTTGGAAGACAAGTGGCGCCGTCTGCAAGAGCTCATTAAAATTCGACGACAGATTCTTCAAAATGCAGTGCCGTTCTTTCAGGCTTCCGAAACGGTAGAGACATATAGTTCTGGGCCACAAGAGCTTTCGAAGAAACGCGCAGACTCGCTATGTGCGAAACGAGAATAGAGAAAATGAGAAGAGGAAGGCCATTGTGCAAAAGTGAGCGTAAACCGGTTGTCGTTTGTTTTCGCAAATGTTGTGTTTTATTTCAAATTTGTTCTGTAATTCATTTATTCCAGAATGATCTTCCGTTGATTAGGTCCATTCTGATTTTAAAATTTGGCGTCGAAAAACAATCGGAAAACTCGAAACGGAAAGTGATCATTTTCAACGCAATTGCGCCAAAAATAGAACGGCATAAAGCGCTTACAGCTTCTGACAGTAATCTAAAAAATCTCTTTTGGCCCACGATTTTAGTTGAACTTGAAAGATAATTTAGTTAGGACTTAACATCTATTGAAAACGATATATTGGTATCCGGAGATTTTTTCGCATCTAGAGACTGTTTGAAACTTACGAAAACAAATAGAATTTCTTTTAAGATAATATTTCTTTAGACCTGATTTTCTGAGTTTTGAGTATTTGTAGATGGTGGAACTTGACATGATTAATTTCAACTTTTTAAAGCTTTCTTTCGAAATTCGAAACAGCAAATAAATGAACTTTCAAATCTTCAGTACTTTGAAAAATTTCCCGCCTGGAACGACGCGGCCGCCCAGAGGTCGATCGAATCACCCACTTCGAGTGGCGAGGACATCGAGGAGGCATTCAAAAACCATCACCAGTTCATGACAAAAATCGAGGAGACATACGCCGTGGCCGCTGAACAGGGCAACAAGCTGAGAGAGGTGGGGGCTTTGAGGGATTACTGTAGTTTTGAAAAAAAAAAGTAGAATTTTCTCCACAAGTTGATAAGCAGAAAGTTTTCAAAGATTTCAGCTGCTTTTAGAAGAAAATTTTATTTGAGTTGTCCTTGTAACTTTTCCATGAAAGATATCAAGGGAAATTTAATAAAAATATTGCTTTTGTACATGCTTCAAAGAAGTTTCTTTATAAATTACGAAAAATCTAAGGGATAAAGAAAAACGTTCAACCAAAGATAATTCCAGGCTCTGAGCAAAGCCGGCGTGGAAAGTCCCATCGCGATGGAGCTAATTTCCCGTTTAAGAAAATGCCAGACGTCGCTCCACGAGAAATGTGATTTGAGTCGGGTTAGAAAATATTATTCTTTTTCATGAAATTGCGTATATTTTTGAAGACATTCCATTTCGACCATCTCTGACTACAATTTTCTTGTTACTTTTATGAATTTTGACTGAAATTTATGAAGAACAACTATGAGAATAGTGTAATTTTCAGCGTTTCCTCGGTCATCTGATGACGAAAAACGCGCTGGACGCCGATGTTCAGAAGGTCGTTACTTGGCTGAAGGACCACGGAGAGCCCTACATCGAAAGAAATGTTGCTATTGGTAGGGGTTTTTTAAAGTAATTTTTTAAAAGTTTATTTCATGGAATAGTTTCAGGTGATCATTATTAAAATAGCTTGAAGGGTAGAAATGTTATTCTCTTCGCTTTGGTCATCAAATTTTTAAAATTGATACAAAAATAAATTGAAAAAATAAAAAAATTCGTGACGAAAGAACAATTAACAATTTGCAGGCGACAACGCGCAATACGCGAGTAAGCTGAAGATCAACCACAAGAAGTTCCAGATGATCGCCATGAACACCTACGACAACATGAAGAGGCTGAGAGCTGTGTTCGAGCAATTGAAGGACCTCAATTTGCGTGAGTCTTTTTCTTACATTATTTGTTGTTTTAGAAAATGTTCACTGTCCTCTTTAAAAGCACGACGAAATTTGAATTTTTTTGAAATATAAGTTTGGTATTTTACAAGCACATCTAAAAGAAGCACTACCTATCGAGACTTGAATAATATTTAGACGTTTTTGGAACACACGTTATCATTTTCTTTCGAAAATCAATGAAGATCAGTCATTTCAAGAAATTTCCGAATTTTTGGATAGTCTCTAAACCACGGCTTTTGTATTATTTTATGAACACACAAGCTATCAATTAATTTCCCTAGAATTTTATTTTATTTAATCATTTTCTAATACTAATCATGAACATTTTCAGCTGGTACCGATTACAATCGACTCTATACGGCAATCAGCGAACTCGATGCAAGGGTGAATTTGTTCAAACGGAGGGTCGATGCTAGGTATATTTTTCAAAATTTTTAAACGTTTCTTTTTCCACTTTAATGTTTTTGGGCTTTTAGTGCGTTAATGTTTAGCATAGAAAAATATCAATGAATTTGTATTTTTTCAGAGCCGATCTACTGGATAAAGCTACGTTGTTTTTCACGCACTACACAGAACTGACAAATTGGATGCGGAATCTGCTCGAGAGATACAATCAGAAAATGGTCTATGTTGATGTGGAGTCCTGCGAACAGGCCAAAGAACAATTCATTGGCGAGTGCGATGAAACCGCGCATGTAAGTTTTTTTTCTTTTATCGATATTCTCCTGTCATGTGTTAGGTACGTTGTTCATTTTTATTGGAAAATTTAAGGCTTAATGTTGAAAGCGTCCTTTACAATAATAGCTTTAGACTCGGAAAGGGTCTTCGATTTTGTGAAAATTTTAAGAATTGAAATTGCAGGCCTACGCAGTGACGATCACCGAAGGCCAGCAATTGGTCGCAGCGCTTCAGGCCGCTTCGACGAGCTACGAAATCGACTACGCCCACGCCATTCAGAACGCGCAGTCCATGATCATCGATATTGGTGGGTTTTTAAAATACATCGGGGTATTTGTTTAATCTCTGAATTTTTAAATCCATTAAAAATAGTGGATTGTTGAAATAAGTTTCAAACTTAAAGTATAGAAATTGAGGCTATATACGATTGAATCAAGTTAATGGGGCAGTCTGATTTATAAAAAAAAAAGCTAAAATTTTCATAAGAAATTATTTGCATAATCATATATAGTAGAGGTAATAAGTTTAAAGAAAATAATATGATTTTTTAAAACTTATTTTCAATCCTCTTCCTCCACTATCGCACGTCATTTATGAAAAATAAGTAAAAAAAGTCGATTATTTTAATTTTCAGAGCGAATCAACACTTCCGTGGCGGACAAGTGGAGCGAGCAGCGGATTCTGCTGAACGTCGGGCTGCGATTCGCCCAGTTTCTTCACAGCAGCAAAACCATACTCGTCGAGATTAAGGCTCGTTATTTTTTTATCGTTTTTCTGTTTCAAGAATTAGGGAAATGAAATAGGCATTAATCTGAACGACGTTGTAATTTATTGAGGCATTTTCTTGCGATTTGGTAAAATGTTATTGAATTTGTAAAATTTGAAAGAATAGGTTTCAAAAACGTATCGTTGACGTAAAACTAGACGGTTTCTTAATTTGTGCTTCAGTCTTAAGATAACGAATAAAAAAGCACATTCCAGAACTGGGAAGGCGACATGTTGAAAATGCTCGAGTCTGAACAATTCGAAGCGAACGCGAAGCGCGTTGGGCCACTGCACAGGGAGAACACGGAGAAAGTCGAACAAGCCATTGCAAGGATCAAAACCAATGCAAGGGAATTGCAGCAGGTAAAATTACATTTCGATTAATTTAAGAAAATTTTCGAAAACTTTCCTCTTTTAATGTTTTATCAAATTATGAAAAGAAAAGAAACGTAATGATTTGGGTTTCTCAAAAGTAATGGACATTTTCAATTAGCGAATAACGAAAAAAGTGGAGAATTCTTTTCAAATGGCCGAGTATTCTTCTTCTGAAACATTTTTATATTGCGTTTTTGAAAAAGATCAAAATTCATGATTAATTGTAGTTGAGCAAAGGACTAGAGAGAATTAGAAAAGAGGAGTGGGGAAGAGATATCAAGAAAAGGGAAGAGATTTTCTCAAGGAAGCTAAAACGCTAATGCCAAAAACGAGGAAAAGCGCGACATTTCTTTGCTCTCCCGAAAAAAGGAACAGATTTATTTTTTGAATCAAAACTCGTATATTACTAAATTTGGCAATATGTTCTTGAAAATAAAAAATTTCTATTTCTTTGATATATCACCTATTTTTCATTATCAATACACCCTTTCAAATTGTAAGAATTTTGAAAAGGCCAGATTAAAAAAAGTATATATATAATAAAATTTGAAAATTAATTTTTAAATTTCAGGCCCTCCACGGGAATTCATTATTGGATCTGGAAACTGTCGACAGCCGAAGTGTAGCCCAACTGATCAAGGAAAGAATTGGACGGGTCGCCGACGCTGAGAAACATATTCTGGAGGTCGGTTTTTTCTTCTTTTTAAATCCTGAATTTGCTTGGTAATTCGGAAATCTCGCAACTTGAAGAGAGGCTATGCAAAAGTGAGAGCTTTCCCTTACACCCACCTTCTTTTACCTATTATTTCGTCAAGTTGTGAGACTTCCGAATACCCTATTTTGTCACTTTCTGAGTTTTTAAAATCATTTTAGAAAGAGCAACTAACGTAGTCAGTAATTGCATTTTCGGAATTTCACATTTTAGTTAAACCTATTTGAAACTCTAATTCAGTCCATTTTACTTCTACTAAATTTTCGGCAAAGAAAAACTAGACGTAGTAAGCGCGAAAAGTATCGGATAAGATCGAACACATCTTCGGCTAGGTTTGTATACGCAAACTCTAATGATTTAAAAACCTTTCTCCAGTGATAAAGGATAGGAAAGGAAAAAAATTTTGAGATGATTTTTCCCACTTGCTAAAATTCATCTAGCCGTATCTCTAGCCTAATAATATGGGATGAGATTGGAAAGCCGGCTAGAATATTTTCGAAATCCCTCGTTCCGCGTTCCGTTTTGACAGCTGTCTTCTCACTCTCAAAAAAGTAGTAAATGCCGCGAAAAGTTTGCATCATGCAGCGAAGGCTCATAGTAAACAAACGCCAAGTTTCATTTTCCTGCAAACAAGCGAAAAAGAGCGTATTTTTACCACTTTGTACATTTTGAGACTCGGAAAAGAGAACGGAAGATACCGAAGTTGAACAAGCAATGATCCTAGAAACAAACAAACTCTCACATGGAAAAAGTCCAAAGTTCCTTTCATTCGGAACAAATCGATTTCTTTCTCTAATGATAAAGACATGGTAGTAAAGTCGATTGATACCACATTCTTGCTGTACCATTTATGGGGTATTCATCCATAGGATACTCTATCTTACCTTTGTTTTGAGACATGCACCTCGAAAAGTGACTAATATTCTAAAATTTCTCTTCCTCTTTCCCGAACGGCATGAAAAATGAAACTGAATATCCCTTCTCTAATACAAAGAATAGGATAGTAAACTTGGCTGAAATAAGTTTCAATACTACCGAATTTTACTTCTGTACGAAATCTAATCTTTTACTGTGCTATAGGATAGCCGAGTAGAGCCGGTTGAGATGATGATTCAAAAATTTGCAGCAAGCGCGCCAAACACACGCGATGATCGAGGTGGCGTGCGAAATCCAAGAGACGTGGCAGGTGGCGCGTCGCTTCGTGGAGGACCTCGAGCACGACTATCTCGACATGAATCGGTACGCTACGTTACTCTAGCTATTCACAAGTGCTCGGAGGACTTTTAGAGTCCTTTTCTGATTCTTAGTTTTTACCTCGATTTTTCTTTTTTTCTAAAGATTTATCTCTTTCAAGTACTTTACGAATTTCTTTGAATTGTTCCTTTGAAAATAAGAAAAAATACAACTTTATGCTAATTTTTTCAGGCGTTGCTGCAAAATTCCGAACGATAGAAAAGAAGCGGAAAAATACCTGAAGACGCTCGAGGACATCGAGATGGAATTCAATGTGAGTCTGTCTTCTAGATCTAATTATTTTTTTCCGACATGAAACTAAAACAATTCGAAAATAGCAAATTTTGATTTGAAAACATTGAAATTTTTGCAACATTATATAGAAATTACCTATTGCTCCATCAAAATCTTCTACTTTATAAAATTTCTATGAAACTTAGTTGAAATTTAGATAATTCAGGCTATTGGTTTAGTGTAATCCCTGAACCTTACTCCTAAAAACACCTTCCCGAAGCACATTTGAAGAATAATAATTTTCATTTCAGAATAAGAAGTACCGTAGCTTCGAGCGGTTCTTCAATTTCACCGGCGCTCTGCTGGAGAAGGTCGACTTAAGAAGGAGGGGAATCGTGACGAACATCAATGAATACCTCGCGGTACCCTGTCGGAGATACGTCGGGTTTATCGAGGAGAGGAAAAAGCTCCTTAAGGTGGGGTTTTCATATTTTTTTTTTTAATTTGCAAAATCACTATTGGAAACGGAAATTTTTCATATAAATTCGCTGAAACATGGAAAAAGTTTATTAAGGTTTGGTTTTTTAATGATGTTTTGAGCGGCAGCTAATAAAAGCAGTACCGAAAAATGTATAAAAATGATCATCATATAAATTTTCTAAGCTTAAAGGCTTGCTATCCAGCATTCTATTATTAAACCCCTACTCTACCTTATGGGTAAGCTACTACTTTTATCAATTGCCTTTTGTGCAGACATCGAAATTGAAATTCGAGACTTTTATGCAAATTTCCTGAAACATAAGTTTTCGTAGCTGAAATAAAAAATTACCAGAGAAACTATTTTAAGCAAATCAGTAGAGAGAACACTATATGATCGAGTGCGACATTTTTGATATGACTTTCTTGAAGTTTGTCTAAAGATTGAGAAAATGTTGAATTTTCAGGCGGCGATCGGCTGCTACAAGACGATCGATGAGAACGTGCTACAGATTCTCACACAGTTGGCCAAGGATTTCAGTCAGGTTGGATTTTTTTCATTCTGTTACATTTTTTAAACAAACTTCAAGAAACCAAATTAGTCAGGTAAAATAATTTTCTATTTTTGATAATTTTCTATTCAAATTAAAAATAGCTTGTGGTTGAGAAAAGAATTATTTTGGAAAATGTGCAGGACCATATCGATTGGTGCGGTCAGTGTCCGAGTACGTCGCTGGAAGTCAGAACGCACTTCATCGCCGAGCAAATCAAACGGCACAATGATTACAAGGACCGGTGAGTTGGTTGAGAATTTTAGAAAGTTTTAGTTATTCTATGCTTTTATCGCATTCGCATTTCATTGCTCTCTAAAATATCTATGAACTATCATGGGTGATTGAGACATAGAAAATATGTCATTTGACAACTATGGTACAGTCGCATTACAATTTTGAACTGCCAATGAGTTATCAGGAAATTTAAAAATGTAAAATACATTATCACTCTTGGGCCAATTAAAAATTGTAAGCGATTGAATTTTCGAGGAGAATCTGAAACTTATCCAAAAATTTTCAGACTGATCAAAGGCTGTACGTACGCGCAGAAGACGAGTGATCTCTACCTGAAATACATCGAGCGAGATCTGAATTTCAGTGAAAGGGACAGGTTAGGATATTCTCATTTTCTACAGTAATTCTAATGGATATTTTCTTCTGTTTTTTTCGACTTTAAACTTCCAGGCAAGAGCACGAACGACGCATTCGTGGCATGAAAAGCGACGTCCGAGAGCGACAATCCAGGATTTTGGATCTTTGGATCAAAAAGAAGAAGGAATTGGAACGGTAGGCATTTTTGAAGCGGCTGAAATACGTTTCATGAAATAGCAAAATTCACTTGATCTGGAGTAGTTTCAATTCGGATAAGAAATATCAGAAATCATAGGTTTCTCGAAAATCACTTAAATTCTCTGAGTTATCTATGACTTGATCCGGATAGAAGATATTATGATTTAACGAAAACCCTTAAAACATCGAAATTTAGAATGATAATGGCTTTTTTGTTTGTTTAAATACCCAGATTTTCAATTTCCAGCTGCCAACACTATACCCTGCTCGTGTTCTCAGTTCGGAAGATCTTGGATTGGCTGTTGGGAGAAGGCGAAACTCGACTAACCGAATGCTCGAAGCGGCGAAATGGAAATGCAAGAGTAGATGCCAACGATGAATACGCACAGTTCAAAACCGCGGTTAAGGTGAGCGAACTCACTTCAAGACCAAAAATATTCGAACTCGACGGAAGATATGCGAGACTACATTTGTATGTAAATGTGCATTTAGAATTTCTTTTTTTGGGTTGTGAAGATTTCACTACACCATTATCTCATTGGCATAAATATTATTTCTAAACTCGATGAAACATACAACTTTTTTTCCATAAATTCAAGTTTTAAATGAAAACTCCAGGAACGTCGTACCGAGGCTCAAACTGTCCTGCAAATGGGCACAGAGATGCAAACTGAAGGCGGCCAACACATGACGGACATCGAGACTTGTCTCAAGGAGGTTGGGCTTTTTTATTTTATGATATTAGTAAGGAATTGCTTTTGAAATAAAAAACTATCTGAACTGAAATGAAACATAAAATAAAAGATTGGAAAAATTATCCCTTCCGTGCCTACGTGGCATATCTTGTGAAAAGTATAACTTATTTTATTTTTTTTGGAACAGGATAAGCATGAAATTTTAATTTTTCAGCTCCGCGTTGCATTCGAGGCGTTTTCCAAACGGGTTGCTGACTGTGAAGTGGCAGTTCGCGGAGGGAAATCTCAAAATATCGTGAGATTCTTTTTTCAAATTTTCGATATGTTTGATTTTCAGAAAGATGAGCTCTCTCTGGATCGACACTCGGACAACCAAATGGAGGAGAAAATCGCCTATGGAATGCGGGAGGAGAACAGGAGGATACTCGAACCGATGGCTGAATTACTAAAGTCCGAGCGAGATTACGTCGAGGATTTACGACGATGTGTTGAGGTAAATTAGGCATTCTTTAAAATATTGCAAAATCGAATTTTTTTTCAGATCTACATTGCGGAATACGACAGAGCAGCTGCGGCGAAGACTTTGCCCGACTCACTGATGAACCTGAAGAACGACATCTTCGGCAACATCAACCAAATCTACGAGTTTCATCGAGAGTCAGTTTTCTTTATGATTGTGTTTTGGAATATATTTTCGCAAATGATTGAGTCTACCATTTGAGAATTGAATAAGTTAGCTTTGCGAAACTTATACAAAACATCTTACATTTTTTAAGAGTTCGTAGACATTTGTCATCGAAATTGAGCATTTCTCAAGAACATATTTTCATGACGCTCACTTTTGACCATTTAATTTTTAAAGTTAAAATATTACCGATTAGTTGCAAATGTAATTTCATTTGAAAATATCAACTTTCCACGAAGCCTATTCCAGCAATTTTCTCCGAGAACTCGAAAAGTACGAAACCGAACCTGAAGAAGTGGGCTGTTCGTTCACGGTGTGGGTCGATTTGCTCTACACGCTCTACACCACTTACTGCGTCAACAAAGAGCAGAAAATCAACATCCTCCAAACCGCCGATGTATTGGTCTTCTTTGGGGTTTGTCTTGATTTTTTTTACAAATATGAAGAAGTTTCGAATTTCATTTTGTGTAAAATATGTAGATGGGCAGTCATTAATTAAATTTTTAAAATTGATTTTAATGAATTCTTAGAACTAATGCATGCGATGATTTCAATTTTCAATTACTTTTGTCTTATCTTTAATTTCAGTGCTAAACGAATAGTTTATAATTTTCGAGATTCTTAATATCGAATTTTTGAAATAGATTAAAAAATTGCGTTGGGTTTCAGTCGATCCGCGAAAAGTACAGTCTCGAAATCAACAACGACCTGGGTTCTTTGCTGATCAAGCCCGTTCAAAGAATCACTAGGTAAAAATTTATCATCACTTTTGGCAACTTGGAGACCGCAAGACCACGAGAAACGAGACATTGAAAAATCGCGTGGAAAAAGAAAGCCTATCATCCCATACCCTGCCCTAACCCTATACTACTCCATCTATGCCTCGTGTCCCGTAGTCTCGCGGCTTCCAAATAGCTTTTTTCAGGCTGAAAATTAAGAAAGAACATTTTTAAAAATCATAAGAAAATGAATTCTGAAGAAAAACTAAAATTATAATTTTCAGATATCGATTGATGATCGAGCAGCTCATCAAATACGGCAAGCAGAACTTCGATGAGTTGAAGGTGAATATCTTCTTGAATTTTTTTTTTTTGAAATCATCATTTTCTATCTCTTGGAAAGTTGACCATATTTTATCATTTTTTAAATTCAGTATTCTTTAATTTGTGAAAAATAGCCGCATTTCTTATTTTTGTTTTGAAGATTTCCATTTTATTTATTTATTTTCAGGAAGCCTACGACCTCGTAGTGAACATCCCGAAACGAGCCAACGATCTGATCCACTACAATTGCTTGGATCCCAAGGATATGAAGGTAAGAATGAAATTAAACATAAATTTTGAACTCTCAACAAATTTTTCAGCAATACGAAGGCGTCCTCGGACCGTTTGTGATGCAAGATTTGTTGACGGTTTGGGAACCAAAAGCTTACTTCAAAAAGGCGGGCTCTCAGAGACAGGTTAGGGTTTTTTATTTTTATAATTTTTTAGCTTTTTAGATTAAATTCCAAATTCGTTTAATTTTTCAGGTCTTCCTATTCGAATTGGCAGTGCTGTTCACGAAAAAGAATCAGAAGTCGAGCTTCTACAATATTCGCGGTAAACCGATTTGGGTAGGCTTCATGAAAACTATTTATAAAACTTCTTACTTTTTACGCAACATCACTATCCCAAGCATGTTACGCGATATCTAAAATACCATTTTCCTCAACTCTCTGAATTGATTGGGGAAGAACTTTTTTCAATGTTTATAAACTTCTCGGTTCTTAATGTGACATATTTCCATGTTTCATTTATAGATGACTCTTGAAACATAAATTCCGGAAACTTGTTTTAAAAAATCGAATTTTTATTACAGCTAACAGAAGTGTCGATTGTCGAGCACGTTGAGGGCGATCCGTCCCGATTCGGACTTAGACTCGGAACAGTTGCGAGTAACGACAATCGGACGGACCTGAAAGCCTCGACAGAACAGACGAAGGTCGCCTGGGTCAAAAAGATCCGAGAACTGACACAGGGAATGTTGCCGTTAGGTAGGAGATTTTTTACACTAGCTCTTCTGAAAATAGTAGATATTGATAACGAGGAATAGGGCAGATCTCATTAATAATCTAAATCCTTAACGATATTGCATTTTTTGCGAAACATATCATTTCGAAAAATTCCAAAAGTATCATTATGATGAGACTGAATAATCATAGTTAGATCGTGGGCTGTTCAATTTATCTGAAAATATTAACTTGGTTTATTGAATTTTTGAGACATTTTATCTCTCTAATTTACAGGTCTCGGAATGACGAACATGAACCTGGCGACAGCAGTGCACCATCAGTCGGGCAGCTCGCTCGATGGTATTTCCGCAGGCAGCATTTCCGCGAGGGGATTCTCCACTAGGTAAAATATTAACCCTATTTTTCAATTTTAAAAATACTTTAATTTTCACTGAGTTTAAATTTTGAATACTTCGAGGTCTTTAGATTATTTCTGGAAAAATAATGAACACAGAATTACAGTAATTTTTTTTCTAAAGTTCAATAATAACTTTTCTATGTTTTTTTCTCTAATAAATTTAAGCTTGCATAGTCTAATTCCTTTTTTCTAAAATTGTTAATTTTCTGATTTTCCAGAACGACGGCATCCGTCTCATCCGGTGATCGTCATTCGCGAGATGCCGAGACGCTGTCGACAGGCACAAACAGGCACTCCATCCAGAGCTCCGACAGTTGTGAGGTACGTCAATTTTTCATGAATTGTTGAAAAATTGGTTAGGTTTCAAATAGCGTTAAATTGGAGAAAAATAAGGGGTAGTTTGGGAGTTACTGTTTCAAAATTAAGCTATCTTTCTAATTGGATAGGTTTCAAGTTAGTGACAACTATGGAAATTAGCGTTTAAAACGCTCGAATGAAATATTTCTAGCCATACCCAATTAAAATATTCAAAATTCTACGGATAGGCCACAATTTTCCATTATAAATTCGGTTTCAAGCCTTAAATTCCGATAAGCCGTTTATTATTTCTTGCGAATCAGAAGTTTTCTTCCGAATTTCTCAAACTTTAATTTTTCCATATTCTTACCCTTCGCAACATTTTGATGTCTTCTCTTTTACTCTACTTCTTCGTTTTTTCTAATCAAGTGTAGAAGTAAATGAGTGAAATCGAAGAAATGGACTAAAATAATTACCTTCTAGACCTCCAGCTTTTTCAATGAATGACACATACCGCGGGTAATTAGAGCATTAACTACTCTGGGAGAAAGCTGTCATGATAAGAAATTTACATTGATTCAAGCAGTACTTTTCTGCATCTTATTTTCTGAGACTAACTCGAATTATTATTTATTTTTCCATTACTGGAGCTCTATGGCATTTATAATTTTCAAAAACTATCTATACTTCTTTTTTTAAACTTACCTAAACTAAATAATTGCTCGTCATATCCCATTGGCTATCAGAAATGTGTCAAAGATCTATTTCCAGTCATTTTTGAAATTTACTTGATTCGAATAATTTCAAATTTTCTATTCCTTAAAAGCACAGTAATTTGTATTCATCTTCCTAAAATTTGAACCTGATCTTCGTTCAAAGAATTGCGCGCAATCTTCCATGCTTCTGTGTATTTTAGTTAGTGTGATTGCGTACCTAACTATTAGAGAGCACTGAAATTAGTTAAGCCTCATGACGAGAAAACTTCGGCTCTTTTACTCATCTCTCCTCATTTTGTAGGTTTTCTGAAAACTGAGTGATCAGGGGAAGTTCAGGAAAGAAGAAGAAAGAAAAAAATAGAAATCGCGCTTTTTCGAGAGAGAAAAAGATAGAGAAATGCCGAAGAATGATTTCGAGCAAAATATGAAAAGCTGAAACATAGCATACCAAGCTGAGAGAATTAGAGAAAGATCATGAAATCGAGAGAAAGATCAAGTGATTTTGATAGGAAAAAGGACGAGACGAGGGAAATAGTATGGGGAAGTGAAGAAGAAGAGTGGAATAGCATGCAAATCGAAGAGCGGAAAAGAAAGCGACGAAAAGTTGTGAGTCTTCTGTCATTGTCGTTGTAAAGAACAGAAGCTCGCCGAGTTATCGTCGCCTAATTCTCTTTCTTTTCCCTCTCAATTCTAATACTATTCTCCTACTATTTATCTTTAACCATCTCTAGAATTCGCGCACTATTTTCTTGATTATTTCTCTTAAATCTCTCAGAATAAATGTTATTTCGATTTTTTCTGGATCTTCTGATTTAATTTTTTCAAACCTCTATTTCAATTTTTATTTTTCCCTAGAACCTCTCGATTTCGAATGATCTAAAACATGGGACATTTTCAAAACATCGCCATTTCAAATGGTCTATTGTGATTTTATGCTACTTTTTGCCTCTCACTTTTCAGTGCTCTATAACTTCTCCTTTTTCCCTGATCCTCTAGAATTTTAATCATCTCTAATTTCATTCTTTGATTCTTTCGTCTCTCTTCAGAAATTCCTTCTCTTCTTTTTCTTCAAGAAATCGAGTATCTGTGTTTCGATTCTGTCCATAAATTTCTGCTCCCTCAGAATTTATTCGATTTTTAAAATCTCGAGGAAAAACATCACAAAATTTCAATTTTCGAAGCTCACCTATAGGAATATTCTGTCCGACTAATCTAAGGAAATTTTTCTATCGATCAGACTAAAATTAATTTGAGGACCAATCTAAAATTATCTATTTTGGGGCGAAATTTTAAAATTTATTAGAGGTCTATCTAAATCTATTCCAAGATCAACTAAACTTGAAAAAATCGGTAAAAATCTAAATCGATTGGAAATTGATTTGACGACGAACAAATGTGCTCGATCATCCGACGATGCACCAACTGTTTTGACAAGCACAACAAGGTGAGTTGGCTAGGTTTCGAGGAATCGTGATTTTTTTCGAAGGTTTCTTAGTTAATATTTCTTTATTTTACCTTTCTTAAAATTATCTTGATTTCTAATTTCTACAAATGTTGATATAATAATTGCGCTAGGTTTCCACGAATCTATTTTTGCGAGAATTTTCAGATATTGATAATGTTTCATGATCTATATTTCGTTAAAAATCCAAATTTGCCCACTTCATATCCGATAGATTTTTGATAGATAATGTTGTCGCTGTTTCAATAACCGCTCATATCATTTCTGAAATACTGCAAGTAATGGTTCGATATGACTCAATAATTATTTCAAAATCATTTATTCAGAGCTGCATACTCTTCAACGAGAAAGCTCTTATGCTGGATTTCAAAAAGTCTTCAAATTTTCTTTGTAATTTGAGTATTTAGCTGAGTGAGTTAAGGCCTTTAGAAAGTAATCAGTCGAATTTCTGCGAAAATCTTTTTCATCTTCCTTGAAAAGTTTTTTCCTATATGACGTTTGATAGATAAATTCGATAATAAATATTGAGGATGAGTCACTATCACGTCTTTCATGAAATTCATGAAAAACTCGCTATGCCTTTGCTCGGCGCGCAAAGTGAAAATAGATCAAGATTGAATCATAGAAAAGTTGAAAGAGCTCTTTCGATCAAAATATCTAAAGGTAAAAATCGAGAAGCGCTTTAAAAATTATATATACGTTTTATTATGATAGCAGAAAATCATGTAGGAGTAACTTTTCAAACTTTTTTTTTTCTCAAAATAGTATGTTTCAAAAAGTTCTTTATGAAATGCATTTAAAAAATCTATTAGTGATTATCTTGCAATTTTGATATTAAAATTTTTGAAAGAAAAATCCGAAATTCTTAATTGATGTAAAATTCAAAACTAAAACATTCTTCGACCTTTCGTGAGCAATTAGCGGTCGCTAATTTTTTATGCACATGCGTTAATCGAATCTCGCTCCAAAATCTAAACAAAAATCAAATTAAAACATCGAAATTCAACTCTGCTAAGGTTCAAAATGGTGTCGGGAGTGACTTGGTTTGGAAGATCACACTATGTATTTTTCTAAATAATTATTAGGATGTTTCAAAATTTCATACATTTTATCACGAGGTTTTTCTATAATTCATCTTCGATGAGCTTCTAAAGAAATAATTTCGATATGTTTCTGAAAATTTATAATTTTCATCATTAAATTTCTCTATGTTCTTCCTTGAATATTAATTTCTGTAAAAAAAAGTTTAAACTCTCAATAACTTCAACCCTTCTCATGCTTGGCTTAGCTCATATCAGAAGTTTTATCAATATCGTCACGTAACTCTCACTTTTTACCTTCTTATTTTTGCATTTCACCTTTTTCCCAGCCTCTTTTTCTTGTTTTCTCTCTTCAAAGTGCGATATTTTCAAGCCCCGCCCTTTTAGTCTGGCTCTTTTCGCTCTCTACTATCCTCTTTCTCCCTTCTAATTTTTATCTCGAAAAAGACTTTCTTCTACTCCCCTGAGCTGTTGCTTGGTTTAACCGTCAATGTTCGATTTCTCGACGTCGCCGCGATTCTGAATCCCTAACGTTAAGAAATGTTAACGTATTCCAAGTCTTGGCGTTCTATTCGTACTAGAACTGGGTCTTTATATTCGAGAGCGAGGAATAAGCTAGCCTCGTCTTTTCGCGTTGGAAACAGGGCTGGTTCACCTTCGGTTAGCTAACTTTTATCTTTGTCGATTTTTTAAAAAATAATTTAGCTATTTTTTAAATCTGGGGAAAATTTAGGAATTTTTGGAGGAGAGTCGTACCTTGAAAACTAGATTTCACTCAACTATTCAACTTTTTGAAACATACAATAAAAATGGGAATTTTATCGATCCATTTTAGAACATTTCAAAATGTTTTCACTTTTTTTGATCATTTGCCAAGTTGGGAAAACATCACTGATTCTGATACACACACGAAGAACTAAAATCGAAGGCAATAATGTTTTTGCAAACGTTCGAAAAAAACTTGGATAACTTGGAAATATGATTTATTTTATGAGAACTTTTAAAATATATTTTAAAAATGGACTTTCCCTTCATAATTTTCAGTGATAAAATCTCTAGAACTAATGTGAAAAGTATGAGTACTTGATTAAAAAATTGCGAAATTTACCTCAAAAAATCAATATTTTTGCCATGTTCGCCTTTCGGAAGATAAAATCTCTCATTTTTCTGCTGAAAAATCGAACTTTCCTATTATTTTGGCAGATTTCAATAATTTTTGCGAAGCGTGGGAAGAGGGGAGATTTTCGAGATAAATAGGGCAGGGGGAAATAGTCAATTCATTCACTCGAAACGGGCAAAATAATACAGATTTTGTAGCGAATAGAATTGTATTCTGAACAGATTAGTCAACATTGAAAGAAAATCTTTGGTATTTTTACTTGGTTGACTTTTCCTAAAATTTGAAGCCAAACTTGGAGCATCGTAAATAGGCTAACTTGACTAATTTATACAGAACTTGAATAATTTTGAAAGTCGAATTTCAATTAGAGGCATTGGTAAAATTTATCCTACTTTATTTGCGCATTTGCACCAACTTCAATTTACTTCTTTAGGTTATCTAGTTTTGAAACATATCTTGAAAATTTTCTCGAATTCGAACCTTTTTACCTTCATAGTATTATTCCAGAGCATGGGACGCGCATATTTCTTCAGAAAGCCTATGCATAATAGCTTAGATACTTCGATCTAAGGTCTGAACTTTAGCCTTATTCTTTATCCAGTCCCACTATTATCCCATCATCACAACGGGACTTTCTTGGAACCAACAAGTTAATGTCTCGATAGACAATAAATTCGGGGGCAATACATAGACCGTCTGAACTAAATTATATCATGCTAATCAAAAAGTTTCCATATCAGGATATTCATGTTGGGTCGTAAAAATGGAAATTTCCAACTACGAAAAAAACTACTCAAAATTCTTAAGTGCGTTTTCATGTAAAAGATAGAAACTAATTTCTAAATTTTGCCTATTCAAATTACTGGAATCATAGAAGGGACTGAAATTTAACATACTCTTGAAACTAATTTTTTTTAAACTCTCTGTATTATGCCAAAAACGAACTTTACCCTTGTTCTTCTTATTTATATTTTCTTTCTATTATCGTCCATTTATCCGCGTTTTAGCGACTTTCCAGGGAGCATTTAGGCCCTAGGCCTTGTTCGGTCATACATATTTCATCCGGCGATATTTGTCCTTTTTCTTTTTTCTACCCTTTGGGTGTTGCTTTCGCTTGTAACTCATTGATATGGCTGGGGTTATTATTTTCTCTGTGGAGCGCGTTTTTAACGCATAGAAAAAGATGTTGATGATAGAGCGCAAAAGCAGGATGGAAATAAAATGCGAATACCTTTATTTTTCTCCGGGTAATGATATTTCCATCTTTCTTATCTCTCTGCTCTCTAACTTTACAAAATTATTTCTTGTCGCATATTTTGCACTAGTATTCATTCATTTGAAGAATCTTTGGGATTTCTTACAAGCACGAAATTAGAAGGCGCGTATAATATGCAAGGAGAGCTTCATATATTATTGTTTGAGCATTAATCAATTTTACCTAGGATACCGAGCTTGAGTGGATAAATGATGAGAATTCTAGCGTGCTTAAAATAGGTCAAGAAAATTTTCCACTAAACTTCTGAATAAGAAGTTGAGCATAGTGAGATTAACTTCAAATTTTCATTTTTTCTTCCTTTAATTTAACTTCATAAAATTTCATTAGAAAAAAAGACGTACTCTATATTTACACCTATTAGAATAGGAGGGGAAAAAAACGTCTGAGATATGCTAGATTTTACTAGCTCTAATTCGTTTTTCTCCTATTCAAGATAAAAGCTAGCGTGACATTTCGACTCTATTTGCTATGGCTTTTTCTGCAAAACTTGAACAGCGTAGGAGAAATTTCAAATGTCTTTTACTCCCCTACTCAAGGACGCGTGTATCAAAGGTTAAAGAAGCAAAAAAGTGAATTTGCATAAAGAATTCAAATAGACTACAACGAATGTTAATACCGGATATTGGTTTGAATTTTTATTACCTTATTCGAGTAGTATCTACTTAGCAAATACTATTTCAAATAAGTTTCAAGTTATCAGAAGATTTTGACTGAATTTTTAGGCACAATATCAGTTTCAAACGAACAGGAATAAATTTTAGCTTTCTCAAAAATATTTAAAAGTGTTCTAAAATAATCATTAACTAATCAAAAATGATCTATTTGAAAAAATCTAAATTTAAGCTTTTTTTAATTTCTATGAGTGATCCTCCATTTTCCTGGGAAATTTTTGATTTTCCTGCAAAATTACTGGGGACTTAAGCAGTGTGAATAGGTGAGGCGAAAAAAAATCTCCATTGTTTCGGAAGTCATTCCCGTCGAAATACGAAATGAGGCATACGTTTGACGGATAAATTGAGAATTTTGGGATTTCAATGAAAATTGGGATTTTCTTTCGGAGAAAAATAAGAAATTCAATATTTTTTAATTTGATAAAATAGTCAGAATAACTACACTATATTAGAGTTTCAATTAGGTATATATTTTATTGAATTTTTAAAATAGATATGATGGAGGAATGTAGTTATTTTTTGGAAAATTACTAACTAGGCATTCTCTCTTCGATTGGTAGAATATTTATCATTGATAAGCTTGATGCAAATCTTGCAAAGTACCAAATTTGAAAAGCCTATCCGTTTTCTCATCTAAGCGCATGCTCAGTTCCGAACATTTTTCTAAATAACAATACATATGATTGCGAAACGGGGAGATTATCTTTCGGGCTTTATCCTTTTTTTTTTTTTCATTTTTTTCCGTTTTACTTACTATTGCTTTCATATTATTTCTTTTCATCTGACTCTTTTCCTCTCCCATCTTCTAGTTTCTTTTTCAAGGAACACAGGCGCGTTCTCATTTTGTTATTCTCGCTTATTTTCATTTGTCACTCGCCGGGGGCTGTGATTTTTGACTAGCGGAAATTCGATTTTTGGGGCAACAAAAATGAAAAATATCATTTTTTAAATCTTTTTCTAAAAAAAACGTTATTCTGATTAAATTTTCGCTAAAATATTCATCATTCCAAGAAAAAAACAATATTTTTGGCAAGAAGAAATGTTTGCTCACGCACATCGAACTTTGTAATGAATACCAAATGAAAAGCAGCAGCTATCCAACTGAGCCAATCGAATATTTTCATTGTTTACACGAAAAAGTAGAAAGGTATCGGTTTCTGTTTAGTTTGACTGAAAAAAAAACTCAGAACTCGAAGAAATGCAATTGTCTGGAATTATAAGACAAGCCCACCGTTTTTTAAATTGACTTATTTTACAATCCACCGCATAGATGAAATTTAATTATTCGGAAAATAACTTTTATAGAAAAGAAAAAAGCAAACTTTAAAAGCCAGATGTTAGAACTTCTAAATAAAATTTGATTTGGGAACAGAAATAATTGGGTTGGTCTCTAAAAGTCGCGAAAAATGTCAATTAAATTTTGCGGAATTTTGACAAAGTTTGCATAACATAAATATTCATGACCTTTCATCTGAACTTGATCATTTTTCCCAGTTAAGCAATACGTTATCAAAGAAATGAATACAATTCAAAACCTATACAATTTTGAAACATACCTATTTAGAACGTTTGATAAAGTGCTTTACCAGTTTTACACAAATTTTAAGTCTTTCTTGACATTTTTTAAAGTCATTGATATTTCGAGTAAAATAGTACTACATTTTTTCCGCTCAGTTATAATTTCAGTCATGTTGACATTAGATCATCGGTTCGTTTGCATAAATGAGGGTGTATGCAAATAGGACGGGGACATTTTAAGTCTAAATTTCAATGACTTTGTTTTTACTCGTAGAAATTCTAAAATGCCATCAAAATTGGCAAATATTCACAAGGGACTTGTCAAATTTTTGAGTACTTTCAAGAAAAGATATTTCGAATGAAATCTGTTCTTTAAAATGTGATAAACGATCAAATTTGATTGATATTTTATGGCAGTTTAAAATGCTAGTTTTATAACGAATTAATAGGTTTCATGAAAATCGAATGTTTCAGGAGTGAACAAAACTCTAGTCAATTGGATAGAGTTTTCTTTACAAAGTGTTCAAATTCTTATAAATTTTAATGGAGAAAAGAAAGTTACTTTTTCAAGATGTTTCATTTTCAATAGATCTGAATTTTTATTGTTAAAAATATACAAAATGAGGAAGTGTTAACTGACCCATTTCCTTGATCATTTTCGCATTTTCTTCGTTATTCCTGTTTCTGATTGCGTCATAACTCAGGTGAAAATAGACCTGTCACTTCATTTCTGCGTTTTAACAGCCCGATATGAGCTCATAGCTATGACCGAGACTTCAAAAATGAGGCTCTCTGATTTTTTAAACTTAAGGAAGCCTCAAAATTTTCGAAATCTTGGAAAATACTAACTTTTTGAATTTTTGTAGAGATCTAAACTATTCCAAATCGTATGATAAAGTATAGCCTTAGAAAAGCGCTTGGAATATTCTTATCTGAAAAATCGATTTTCTATTCCGATAAGTTCCTACTGGCGATAAGTCGGTTTTGAATTGATATGAATCAAGAAATCATTTCAAACTGTTTATTCTCTATCTTAAAATTTATCATTCTTCTATATTATTTTTTCAGATTTTCTCTGCTTCTCTCAGTTTCAAATATATTTTCTCAAATCTAGTTCCTTGCATCCGTTTTGATTTTTCTTCTCAAATGTGTGGGAGATAAAAATGAGAATTAGCTGCGCTTCAGCGAAATCTCAATTTCAAGCAAATCCCGGGGCCCCATATCTGTTTACATTAAACGCCTAGATGATTGGCAAAAATCAGCTGAAAAAATTCGAAATTGATCAAAATGAGGGGTGAAATTATTATTTGGAAAATGTACTGATAAAAAAATCGAAATTTCTGAATATCAAAAAAGGATTAGCAAATATTTCCCAAATAACAGAAATGAGAAATTGATCCAAATGAGGGAATAAATGATCATTTAAAAAATAAAATAAGAAAATTTTAATCGAAATGGAAAATTCTGTGGAAAATATTATTTTTAAGAAAAATAAAATTTAAAACGTTTTTCAGCAGCCTCTCGAGCAATGGATCGTTTCCGCCGATTTCCAAGCGCAAACACCCAACCATCTGACTGTCAAGAAGGGCGAAAAGGTCGAGGTAGGCCTTCAATTTTATTAGAAGTTGAATTTTATGATCCAAGCTAAAGAAAGCGATTCTTAACTTGTATAAAATAAAAATTTATGAAATTTTTTAAACTTACCTGTTATTGGTTTCAAGAAATTCATAGACACACTAACTCGTTTTACTACTTATAGCTAGAGTCCCCGAGCTCCGTCCCTTTGCAAAATTTGTTTCATTTTGGATGATGAGTTTTTGTGATTTTTATCGGGAATTATTACTTTTTTTTTCGCAAAATCTTATTTACAGCCCAATTTACCTTTCTATTTAAAAAAAAAACTTCGAAACGCACTTTGGCATATATCCGCTCGAGGATCCTAACTATATGTTTACAATTTTATCACAATAATAAGGAAGTTCACAAATTTTCTTAATCACGAAACTCATCTATTTTTAATCGAAGCTAATAAAAGATCTATTACCTTGTAAAATACAAGTTACCGCAATTAATTAAGATCATGACCGACAAGTGTCCGCCGACGTCCGAAGAGGATTCAGAATGGGTGCACGTCGTTGCCCTGGATGACGTCAATCGGCAAGGACTCGTACCGTCAAGCATACTCCTGCCAGGTACGGTAGTTTTCACTTGTACTTTGAATTAGAAATATGAAATTCGAATTGAGTCGAATATGCTTCAAAATGACCATAATAGGGAAAGTTTTGAGAATTGACCGTTTTGATTATCGCGTGATATTAATTTGTCGAAAAGATTTCCAAGTATCGCGGTCTTGCCACTTTTTCTTCTGTGATATAACGAGTGCTCCAGAAAATGTGGTGTAAGATTAGTGAAATTGTTCCAATTATTTCTATTTTTCATAAAAAATAGAAATTTCTTTCAATCGTGCTACAAGTAGGTTTCAAAATTTTTCGTAGTTGACCGATTTTGAACTGAAATTTAGTGTATTTCTTGACCTGAGATTTACGACAATGTCAAATTATATTTTCAACTTTTCATGATTTTACGTAGACTCTATCATCGCGGATAGAGTTCCCCTAGATCACAGCCAATTTTGGAGCCGACATTCTGGAGCACAGACAAGAAGGGAGAGGGAAAAAATAACGAAATAATATGAGAAAGCGAGAGAAAAAGAAGCAGAAAATTAGAAATAGCGCCTACCCTTTATTTCGTGTTAATTAACAGCAATCTAGCAAAGAGATAAAATGCAAAAGATAAAGGATGGACGTGGAAAAATAGTGAGTGTAAATGAGAGAGAAGAAGTGACGGAGAACGAGAAAATAGCACGGAAAGGAAGGGACGCAGAGAAAAAGATAGACAAAGTATTGGCAAAACCTGGAAATGCGAGGCAAAAGAGCGCCCAAAGAGATTCTAAAATTGTGCTCGATTTTTCTAATTTATTTTTTCTTTATCTAACCTAACCTTTCTCCTCTTGATTGAATTGTTAGCAAAAGTGTTCTATTTTGGAAAAAAACACTTTAGTATTTTGATATAAAAAGTGATGTTCTAGAGCTGTCAATAAGCATTTCTGATTTTTTACTAACCTTCTGAACCTTCAAAGTATTTCGGATAAGTTTAAAATTTATTAGAAGGTAGGTATTTATCTCCTAGCATTCTATTTTGATTTTTATAGCCTTTCTAAATATAAGTTGACGAATTTGAAGAATATTCAAAATTCTAATTTTTCACCTCTAATGAAAAACCCTCTTCAAATTGATTCAAATAAGTTTTCCTTGCTCCCCCACATAAATGCGATATTATTTCTACTCGACCAAATGCTTTATTCTTTATGGTCGTTCATATTTTTATTCGCTCAAAAATTATGCCAGCCTGTTTTATGTACCTACGTTTTAACACCGGAAGAAGGATTTTTAAGTATAAGCTAGACTTTATAGACCGACCATTTATGAGAGCGGGCGGTTGCATTAACTCAGGTTAGCGTCAGAAACCCACTCGAAATTTCCCCAAAAACGGACCCACCCTAATTTATTATTTCTGGTCACTTTTTCTCAATTGATATGGACTAGAAACGAATGTTTTCTGGTATTTTTTATGAACGTTTTATATAGGCTTCAAAAGATAGTTAAAAGTAGATGTTTTATTTGAAAATGGTAGTCTCGAGCTAGTATCTAAACTTTTCTCCAACTTTTTGAGATGAATGAAATTCGAAAAGGTATTTCAGATACTGATATCAAAATAATTCTTATTTATCATTAATGTCTCGGCATTTCTGTTGTCAGAAGATTACGTATATCATCACGCAAATATTGGATAAATTTCAGAAAATTAATATCTGAATGGCGCTTTCTCTTTCTCTAATAGAAATTTCGTCGCGGTAACTTCTATCAAAAGATTGCAAGTCCCTAACGCAAATTTGCCCCATTTGTGCTCGTACTACGAATTTACGCGCTCTTTTGAATGCACGCAAGGATCGAATCTCACGTGCAAAGGCAAATCTCGACTTTAGCCAAACCCCTTCGCCCAGACAATAAGACATCATAAATCCCTTATGTTATCCGGACATTCTACGCATCTTTCGAGTTAGTTTTACTTTTCTGACCCCTATCTAGATCATCTTTGAATTTGCTTATGATAAAGAATGAAGATTTAAAATAGTCTGGGATAAGTTTTGAGTTCGTTAAAAATTCCACCAAGTCACTAAGATGTAAATCCTAAGATATTCAGCACATTTGTAACGTGGTTTTACTTTACTTTCTGACTCCTAGACTCATCTTTGAATTTTCCTATGATAAGGATAGGAATCTAGAATAGCATGGAATAATTTTATTAAGAGTTTATTTTTATCCCATGATGAAGTATAAAGTTTAAAAACGGACTGATATATCTTTCAAAATGAAATTCCAAATCCCTTTCGATTTCAGCTCATTGAAATTCTATTTTCTCTTGTTCGAGGATTTACTTGTCAAGCATTCTCTATTTTAATCCGCAATATTTCAAGATTTTATTATTTTTTAAATTGAGCTAAACTCAAAATTGCAAAATTCAATTTCTGGAAAACATGTCTTTTTCCAAGTTGATCTTCAAAAATACCCAAATTAGCTAAAGTAAGATCTCGTTAGCTTTTTTTATCATGGCTTCTAAAACGGGCTAAATTATTTTCTACCAAGAAAACTTGAAGTATCGTTGATGATGATAACCTTCTTTTCGTTTCATTCTCTCATTTGCAGCATTATTTTTTCAACTTGTTAAAAATGATAGTCTCAAAAATATCAAAGTAGGGGCATTTTCTATCATTTTCCTGAATATTTCTTCTAAAGTTGAGGAAATAGCGATAAAATTGAGAGTTAGAAAAAATCATAGACTCTGACGAAATAACCGTTTTCTGTATCCTTTCGCTCTCTTCGCTCTGAATGATCTCTAATCATAGACTTCTCATGCCATTGCGCACAGTTTACATTAGATTTCACTCCATCCGTCTATTTGTCTTTTTCTTTCTTCTCTCTTAGCTTTGAATGATCTCTTGCTCTCTCTTCCGATATTTCGATTTTCAATTGGTCCACACAGGCTCATTTTCACTAAGAGCAATTTCACTTCGTCAATGGGTAATTAGTTTGGTCTGGAGTTAATTGGTCAATTAATTTTGGAGATTCAGGAAATTAATTGAATAATTAGTACACGTTTTAATTAAGCTCTAAAATAGGACCTAAAATTTATCTTTTTTTTCTAGGACCCCGTTTTTCATAAGCTTGATTTGACTGGATTTTTTTAAGGAAAGCCCTTTTCTTTTTGAGATCATTCTTTATGAAGATCAGCTTTCTTCGAAAAATTACGATATTCTCGAATTTTGATAACAATGAAATTTTATTGATCTGGAAGTGACAGTTTTCTATTCTTAACTAGTAAGAAAGCTAGACACGCGGAGTTTGCCTGATTTTTCTCGAAAATCAATGGTATTTTTCATAATTCCAGACTTCTTCAAAGTTCCCTCTCCCCTTGCTTTCGAAGTGTCGATTTTCAGGCATGTTCTGTGTTGAGTTTGACTGATTGATTAGAACGTGGGAAATAGAGTTTAAAACGTAGAGAGGGAAGAGAAAAAGAAAAAGTTAGAGAAAGAAAAAACGAACAGAGACTCCATCACAGCTCTGATTTCTCTTTGTAACTCGCAGGCTTATGGCGGCTTCATGATGATGAAAGTGTGTTTCATTTCACTCTCTCCAAATCACGTTATCTCTATCTTTTCTCATTTTCTTGTTGTCTCTTTTTATCACTCTTCGATTTTGTCTCCTCTCGGCTTACTTTACCTGATGCATTTCTTACTTTTATCATTTTTCGGACTTGTTTCTTTGACTCTCTCGATTTCAGGCGATATTTCTTACTTTTTACCCTCTCAATCTCTTTCCTTCTCACTTTTCAACGCTATTTCTCTACTTTTCTAGCTTTTCACCTTTGTTTCTCTTAGTTTTCGATGCTATTTCCTGTTGAGCGGCTTTGCAAACAATATCCGCGATGATTTCGGCTATGTGCCGTCTACTGACTTCTCTCATTCCTTTAGATCTCATCCACGTTATCTCTTTATCCGATTTGAAACTCAGAAAATGGCTAAAAGAGATCAATTTTTAATCTCTTTTCAGAAACTATTGATCACTCTTAGAGAAAACTGATCTTCATATAAAATTTGATCTCTTTGCAATTTGAATTCCGATATCTTTTATGGCGAGGGATTGAAGGATGATTATTTTCAGGCCGATTCTTATGTTTTTTCAAGCTTTCTAGAACATTTTTCTTCAAAAATTTTGTATAGTTGACTTTTTCCTACCACCCTCACTGATATTTTGAAATTCTCATGAAATTCATCTTCATTTCAAAATCCCTCCTGGTTTCTCATGCTTGGATAATTCTCCTATGATTTCACAACAAAGGACGAGGGAGTCTTCATAGAGCCCCTCCATAATTTCAATCCAATTTTATTAGACGCATTTTGTGTGTGAAATCGATGAAAATGCACCTGACTTCGAATGTAAACATTTCATTTTATGGCAGTCTTTCATAGATCGATTTGGAGAATATATTTTTGAGAGTGAAATATCGACTTTTAATTAGGTTTCAGAAAAATTATTTATTTTGGATAACTTAAGACATTTAATGAGCACCCAAGCGTGTCCGCCCTATCATGCAATCTCAACTATATTGATAACTTTCTGTTTGAATATGCTTTACTTCTCCCTTTTTTACCTTAACTAAATTATTTATTTTCCGTCTCAATTAACAGCCTATCAAATCTGCACCTACCTAAAGTTTATCTATCTTAATAAAATTTCTTGAAGCATATTTTGCATTTCCGTGTCGAATCATCAGTCGTCTATTGTATGCTTCTGAAATTTCGATTACCGCGTTCCATTCTCGAGTTTTGAAACCCTGATACATCGCTCTCATATTGTATCGATTTTATAAAATCTCGGATTACCGTGATCCAATATTAGACTTCGAAAAATCTTGATGCGCCGTTCCCGTACTGTATCAGTGGACCCCGACGGTCACTCTTCTCCCACCTCGACTTCCCCACAAAACAACAAATCCGCTTCTCGCAAGCAACGGTGGTCGTTTGCTTTGAAGAGACGATGGTTCTCCTCATCGTCAAATCGGAACACTATTCAGGGCACGGAACCAAGTGATCCTGTAGCACCACAGAAAACTGTTCTGGGACAAAATGATCAAAAGACGAATAACCACTATGGTCAATTTTTGAACAATTTTAGATTTGTAAAGCTAGGATAATTGCAAATAGATATCTGACGAAATTATGTTGATCTTGAAGCATTTACTTCAATTATTTGCGACAAAAGGTTGCAGGAATTGAATAACTAAAGAGTCCAACTTATTATGGTCATTCTTGAAGCATATTCGATTTTTAAAGGCTATTAGATAAGTGTCACAGTAACGATTTATGGAATCATAGAAAGCTTTGACAATACCAGAAAAAATAGAGGCAATTTTCAGACCAACCCTCTTCATCTTCATCGGCCACTGATCGACCTGACGCCTCACCAGCGACTTCTGTCGTCAAGCGCAAGTCGTTTAGGTACGTCCAGGTTATTTTATTTGAAAAAATCCTACTTCCTTTCTTTTCTAAGTTCTCCATTCTTAATCTAGAATTGCGCAATCTTATCCAGATTTTTGTAGATTTCAAAACGTCCCTCAAGGTCTCATGCTGATATCTCTAGGCGTTGTCTATCCCGTAGTCATTTTCAAAATATATCAGACTAACAAAATTCAACATGATCTCGTAATGTTTTACGGCTTCCATATAATAACAAATTTCCCCTAATCTCGATACACTAGTACAAGTTAATCTATGAAAACCTCACCCCCAAAATTTTCCGAATCAAGCCATAATTTCTAGCCCCAATTTTTAAAAATTTTCCGGAAGCCCTTATGCTTCTCTGAACTAAAGGTCTAAAAGTTGACCGACCTGCTTCCGCAATTTTTCGCCTTGGAATTTAAAATCCAGAAATTCATCTCAAAAACCATCTATCCGGAAACTTTGAACTTTTGAAGCCCCGAGGCTTGACTTTTTATAGATTTCAGGCAACCTATGAAAAATTTCGAGATTTTCGCCTATTTATTTTTAATCGACGGACTTCGATGAATTTTGTATCAAGTTTTTCTTCTGAAACCTATCATTTTTAGAGAATTAAAGACAAGGAATTACTGTTCTCTTTTGCAAAATTTCTAATTAACTCTTATTTTGATCTGAATAGTCTGAAAAACGTGCAAAGCGTCGTGGAATTAAGCGCATTCATTTCGAATGAACACCTTTTTGCAACTATTTTTATCGCATCATTGAGTCTGAATTACGTAAATGGCTTATTTTGGATTACAAGAGGAGTAAATTTGTCAAAAACATGCTTTCCAAAAAATTTCTAATGATAGAGAATGGCCAACTAAAAAGTGAAAGATAATTTTATGATCCCATTTGAATATAGGCAATCTTTTATTCAATGATGAAGTATAGGCACTAAAACAGACTGGAGTAATTTTATTCGATCCCATTCTGAAAGGGTGGCAAACATGACAATTGGGCGGTCCAAGCTGGATCTATTATGGCGAATTTAAACCAGATCCCTTATCTTGTTTTTATGTCGGATTTTGACTCGTACTTTCGGGCTTATTTTGCAATATCTCATCATACGTTGAAAGATGGAAAAGCAAAACAGGCTGATATAAAAGATATAATTTTTAGCTTTTTTTTTCTAAATTTCGAAATATCCGTCATAAGCTGAAAGGTGGAAAATAAACGGGTTTGAATAATTTTCAAAACATAATTTTCTATAATTGCGTCACCTTTCTATTGAATATTCGCTCGCTATTTTGATAGCGTTTAATTTTATTGCCTCTCCTCCTTTGACGGGATGGATTGTAAAAGACAAGTTAGGAAAAATTGAAAGATAGAAAATAAATTAGAGACATCGTGTGGAAAAGAAGAGAGATAGAGAAAGAGAAAGTAAGAAATAATAAGTGATCCAATGAAATTAGAGAAACCATAGACAAAGTGAGGTATGTTTCTCTTTTGCCTCGTTTTTTCCTTTGCCACTGGGCAGAACCCGGGAATCGATCCTCACTTCTTCTCTCTTTTGACTAATTTCCCTCTTCCCTCTCAATTTGTAATGCTATTTCTCTTCTATATTTCTCTAACCCTCTCATTTTAAGCGATATTCTGCCAAAAGACAATTTGTTTCTCGAAGCGCTTAGGGTCGCTGACTATTTCACCGAGTTTTTGTCAGTCTTTTTTACAAAGTGAACTCTCTTTCTCTACCTCTATTTTCCTCTCCCTTTCCATTACTATTTCCCAATTTTATTTCTCTAACCCTCCTCAATTTGAATGCTCCCTTTAGATTCCCTTACTTGATATCCCTTTTCCCCTCGTTTTCTTCCCATTTTCCCTGCCCCGTTCCTGCCACCCGTTTATAGGCAGCCACCCCGATGACGCAACCCGAGAACAAGCTTCCCCCAAATTTGTCCCAATTCTCTTTCTGGGAAGAATTTCTTCGAGCTCGGAATAGATACGCCGGTTTTGGGTCTCTATGATTTAACGCAGGAAGGCAAATTTTTCTGATTCTCTAGGTTTTTTGAAAATCATAAGCTTATCTTCAGAGAGGAAGTTAAAAAAATATTGTTCCAGAAAATTTATGCTTTTTTCAAAATCCAATTTAGTCGCTTTGGAAAACAACAAACCTTCCCAACTTCTATCTAAAATTCTCTTCCCGGATTTTCAGGAATTTTTTCTGGCCTACTCAAGGATTTCCTATTACTTTCATGTAGAAACCATTTCTTGCTGATAGTTTTCTCCTGATATTGTTTATCGTTGATCTGAAGAAAGATTTCTCTTCTAGGTTTTCAACAAATTCAGGGCTACTCTAAAATTTTTCATCAATTCATGGAAAGGCCAGCCTCATCATTCTCATATGCGCAAGCAATAATATGCTCGTGTTTTGTTAAGGTTATAAGCATCTAGGCGAAGGGAACTGCATTCGGAAGCATTTTATACCTTACATTTTGGTAGAGGAAAATTTTGAGAGTATTGGAGCAAACTAAAAAGCTTTCCAGAAGATTAGATGGAAAGCGAAGCCCCATAAAATTTGAAGTTTTCTCTGGTTCTTGAATTTTCCCTATTTTATTACTTTTTGCATGAAATTTATCAATTTTCGATCAGCTAGTTTTGTAAAAAAATCAATTTTTGAATCATCTCATCTACCGAAAATGTTGACTTCAATTGCCTTTTGAATTTCGACTTGTTTTCGCATTTTTCAATTTTGAACAAAATTAGGAGATTTTTATTCCTGCCAGTTTTACTCGTCTATTCTTTATCATTGATCAGAGAGGTAAGCTCTCATTCGCTTTCGGCTCCATAGTAATTTGTGCAAATGGACTTTATCGATGCAAAAATGAAGATGAGAAAATAGTGCGGGTATTTGAAAAGGGGAAGATTATTTTTCCTAAAGAGTAATAGTATGAAAAATTGAGAGCAAAAGGTTATTTTGAACGAAAGAGGGGAAATACTATGGAATTTTAATGGAAAAAGATTGGAAAAAATTGAGAAATAGTATAGGATTTTTAAAGAAGAAAAGATCACAGTTATCCTCTTTGAAGCTAAAGAAAGGCTACTTCACACGCGGGAATATAAAGGCCCATTCCTTTTCTCCAGACTCCTCGAAATTTTATTTTCCACAAAGCTTATCCCCGGTTTTATAAAAATTCGCTCAAGATTACGAGCGAAAATTTTTATTTCAGCCGGAATAAAAGATTTATTAATCTTTGAATTTTGTTCTTAGATTTTCGGTGATAAGAATATCAGCTTGGATTTACTGGTATTCGGCAAAAATTGAAGTGAAGTGGAAAAATATTATGTTTTAGAATCAAATTTGTTCAAAATAGGTTTCAAAAGATTCCTTACATTTGGTAGCTAAAGATATGACAATTACGTAATCGCTTCTAGAGGACCAATTTCTACTCATTCAAAACTAAATTTCCCCAATAATTGCCGTACGGCTCAAACCCCTTATTTTGAACGTTATTATCTATTTGGATGCATTCCATAGGCTACATTATAAGCTGAGAAATCATTTCAAAAATCCACCCTCAACATTTATGCTCTTTATTTTTTTGAATTCATCGCCTGCTTTTGGCACTTTGTTCAGCGATATTTGAATCTTTTCCTTTTTCATGTCCCACTTTTGCAAATTATTACGAGTCCCTCTTTTCCAAGCTCCACCTCTTTTCCCTTTTTCCCGAGTTCTGCATAACTCAACTCATGCCACGGGGCAAAGCGAGAATCAATGAAAGAACTCCCACTCACTAGCCAAAACTCGGAGATGAATTATTCCAGGCGTTTTAAGGAAGTATTTTTATCATCGAATGAGTTTTTTTATGACTTCTCTAATTTTCTGCATTTTTATGAAATATTTTAGGTCGGGAATTCTTCTAGTTTCTATGGCATCAGAATTTGTAATTTTCTAGAACTGAATCCTTTTGAATTTCCCCCATGTACTTTTACCTTCCTTACTTTATCATTAGGCTAGGATTCTAAGAATTCTCTCTTTCCGCTGAAATTACCCGAGTCCATTTTTGCTCGGCTAGCTTTCAGCATTGACAGAGAGAGAGAGAGGGAGATGGGCTTTACTTCTTTATTCTCGCAAAGACGACCCAATCTATCATTTTCCCCCTTCATTCCTTCTTCCCCCCTTTCGTCAGAACCCCCCGAGGGCTTTATTATGTCCTCTCTGCCTTCAAGCAAAAGAGCATATGCCGTATATCAGACGTTTTTCCGACTCATATCATATTTTATGGACTGAGAGAGCACTTAACCGTCTAACTTCGAGAGGTTTTTGCAGAAATTTCAACTATTGATTTCGTCAAATTTGATGATTTTTGAACCTTAGTCTTTCCAAAGAAATTTTATTGATTTTCGAATCCAAAATGTTTATATTCGAATTGAAAGGCAGAAAAAAATAAATTTTTAGCACAATTTTTCAAAATCGTAGTTCCTCTAAAGATGAGGAGCTACTCAAATCAGCTGAACTTTTCATGAATAAGTTTCAGCTGTAGAGATTTTCGTTGCGTAATTAGAACTCTAGTCGTTTTACCCGACCAAACCAATTTTCTTCGATGAATTTTTCATGCGCGAATATGTGTATTTTGTCTCGAATTACCTATGTTGCAGTAATGAGGCATTATCATTCTTTGCCCGAAAAATTCAATAAGTACGTTTTTGTATTTCATTCATACATCTAAAAATTTCACAACTTACTAGGAACAAATATTTATTCCGATTTTATGATTTATTTAAATTAGTTAGGTTTCAAAGGATATTACCTTATCTTTCTATCCTTACAAAATTAATTCCCTTTCAAACTAGTGTGACTTTTTAATATTCTAGCTTATTTTCACTGACTATTCTTTATAATTTGATGAAAAATATCGTAAGATCAAGCTTTAAAGCAGATGTAACCTTTCGAATTTTTAAGCGCCCTTAATCATCTTTTTTCGGGTGGATCCGAATTTTCAATGAGAGGCCTCCCTTCCCGACCCCTTCAAAGTTTGTTTTCTTGAGACGTGCATAATGAAATTTCGATGGCGAAGTGTGTTTGAAAGGTTCGCAAAATTTCGCGGAATCTGAAAGTGACATTTTCGTTTCGATCTTTTGCAAGGGATTTTTGGGAATATTTTTAAGCGATTAACATAGTTGTGAAAAGACATGTTAATTTTGTCACGATTTTGCAGATTATCGCTTTTTAGGAAAATTTTTTGTTGCGTATCTTTAGATAAATTATCACAATCTGCAACTTTTTCAATTGAACACAATCACAATCCTAAAGTTATTATTTTCAAAATTTACATATAATTTCTAAAACTTACGGAAATCATTTTTAGAAGATTTCAAAGCTATTCTAACTCTCGCTATTTCGATATTTTTTATTTATGAACTTGCATATTTCAGCGCCTAAAATTCTTGTTTCAATGTAACAAAATTTGTGAAAATATTCTTTCACAGGAAATGCGCTATTCATATTCCATTCAGCGACTTTGTTTTGAAACCTCGAGCGATAACATTTTATCTTTTATCTGCCCCTATTTTTATCGACTCAATTTTCACTCGAGGCTGTAATTTCCTATACCCATGGTTGTGTCATCGCGAATTTCGGAGATATCAGCCTATTTTCAATTCTTACCCTTTATCATTGAGCTAGTCATCAAATTTTATTTTTCGCATCTCAGCCTGTTTTGACCTTCTATTTTTTACCATTTGCAAGATATCTCATACTTTATCATTTCCTCTCTTCATAGATAAACATTTCAGGCTCTATCATTTTATCATAGGCACAATATTCAATTCTCTATAAATTATTGGGGATTTTTTTTATATGCCAGCCATTTTTCAACCCTATCTTTCAACATGGCAGAAATTGCCGAGCTCGGTATTTCATTTTAAAAAATTTCCATGAATGGGAAATATCGATCGAACTTTGGACATGTTTATGTGGCGAAAATGTGGGAAGGCGACCCTCTGAATTTTCGCATTTTTCGGTTTTTCGGCCTCTTTCGGAATTTTAAATTCATACGTTTCAGCGATGCGCCTTGCGAGAAAAAGCGAATTTTCAGCGCATTCAACCTAATTGTTCGGAAAACTGAGCGTTTCTATTATTTTTCTCACTTTTAAAATATGAAAAGGATAAGATTTTTTGGAAGTAATTCTAAATTTATGATCATTTTGCACATTTTCTGGGATTGGAAAAAACCTAAAGTTGTATTTTTGACCTTTGAGTTCTTGAAACAAAACGAATTTACGTAGAAAAAAATCTCAGACTAGACCCGAAATTACATCACGCACACACAGTCACTTTGAAAAATTTTCTATTCTATTCCCTCAAATCTTCAGGCGAACACCACTTTACTGAAAAATGAAAACCGAGATCCCCAACCAAATTGCGTCATTATTTGTCTGCAAAATTTCCTTTTCCAAAAAATTAGAAAATTATCCCAGTCAGTTTCTGCCTTCTATCCTTCATCATGATGCTAGAAACTGAAAAACGAGCTATCCATAATTCATTCCAACGAATCTGAAAAATCAGTCTTTCTTGCAACAAACAGGAACTTTCTCTCGAATTTTTTATGAGAATTTGCTCTACTGACCGAAAAATATCATCGTTTTGGAGTATTCAAATTCGATGCATAAAATTTTGTGATAATTTACGATTTCATAAGTGATTATCGATAATTAGAGGGTATGAAAACTTGGGGAGAATTTTTAAATTTCAAGTTTTCGCGAATTTTTTATCCTTTTCCCAAAAATGTTTATGCTTTGATAAAATCTTCGACCAATTCTGCTGTTGTTTCGAAAATTTATGCGATGATCATCTGTCCTCACACGCTCGTAAACGGAATTCTTGTTCCACATTACGGTTAAGTCAATGTTTCTTCCTCTGCGTGTCTCACCTTTCTCTCCTTTAATGTACTATTTCTATTTTCTCCTTCTTTTCTCTCATTTCAAAGAAATATTTCTGTATAGGTCTGTATTTTCTCTAACTTTCATTTTTGAACAGTCTCTACGAACCCGTTTTTTTCTTTCTTTGATATCTTTTCTTCTCTAGAATTTGACTACTATCTCTTCTTTATCTTTCTTTCTATTCTCTATCTTAGGAATACACTCTATTTTCTCGCTTTGGTATCAAATCGACATATTCCCTATGCATTGATTCCTCTAAATCGGTCGATTACATCATCATTAGCGGATTTTTATCGAATCTATTTTGACTTCCTATTTTCTAAAAATTTTTGAAAAAGACTAATATGCCGTGCGCAAATACGTTACGCCATACAAAGCACTTCATTCGGTGAGTCTCCTCGAAGAATATTCCCAACGAAGTCCCGACCTCCAAAAATGTCGGGGTTAACTTTTAACTCCTAACTTCGAAAGATTTTGACTCCAAATTTCAACCTCTAAATTTTTAAAATCCAAATAAGTTAAACTCTTCTTTGAAATATAGTAGCATTTTCATTTTTAATAAGGGACTCGCACACTAAGTCAACGGTGGATAATCGCATTTTATTACGGAAAAATTTGAACCATATCAAAATTTCTAAAATTCGTATTCGAGTCTTTTTCTAGTAATTTACCTATTCGTACAGGCTACTCTTCATAAAATTGACTGATTATTACAGTTCATAAAATCTTGGATATTCAATATTTGAAAATTTGCTCCAAGTTTTTATGCTTAAACTGAAACACATCATTGGCATTTTGAACATTCTAAGCTTATTCCCACATTTTTCATCTTCCCGAATAACTTGCAAATTGTAGTTTTCATTTTTTCACAAAAATTTCTATTTCGATCATTCTTTTATGAAATGTCTGTGAGAGAGAGAGAGAGAGGAGCTCGAGGAGATACGAAAGTTTTCCTGAAAGTTGATTATGTAAAGCCCCGTAGTAGGTAAAAGAAAATATCGAAGAAAATGAAGAGAGTCTAGAGAGAAAGAAACCGCGAAATAGGGGGAAGGCGAAATAACGAAGAAAAATAAGAGAAAAGATGGACAAAATGAAAAATAGTCTGAGAAAAGAGGTAGAAAATGAAAAATAGTCTGGAATAAGAAGAAGGCAATTTTGGAGAGCAAAGTGGTCGGCGAGAGAAAATAAGATACAAAAAAATTGAGCCCCAGCCCCTCGCCTTTTGCCTATTGATTCATTTTTGCCCGAGGTGTCTTTTCCAAAACTATTCCACCCATCTTTCTGCATCTTTCCCGAGGATACTTAATAAAAGAAAAAGATTAAAGGAAGGGAAATAGCACTTCGAATCGAGAGGGCAAGAGAAAGAAATTATAGCGAGAGAGCACGAAATTCGAGGAGAGCAGAGTCAGAAGCTTCAAACGACAGAGCGCCCCTCCAGTGTGTGTGTGCTAGAACAACTCACACCAAACTATCAGTTTTCGAAATTTTTAGGGCAAGCTTGATTTTTGACTCAAATTTTTCTTTAATTTGATCTACTGAAATGTTTCAAAGTATATCTGAAAAATTTCTAGCCAGATTCTTGACCATTTTCCTCGATTTTCATTTTTACTGATTTTTTCCTGAAGTTGCGTTACTTTTCGAGAAATCAATTTATTTCAAGGAATTTCCATTCTTTACTTTCTTTCATTTTAGGGTTGAAGGACTTTTCCGTCGCTCGTAGAATTGATTTTTCTGAGAATTATTGTAATTCAGCGTAGATCATTTTTCTACTTATAGTTGCATTTTGGAGTCTTTCTTGAAGCATATGAAATCTAATTTTCTCAGCTTTTTCCGCATTTTCAATTTCCTTCCATTCTTTTAGATTTACGTCACGACTTACCTCAATTCCTATTTTGGCCTGAAAAACACTGGATACATTCTTGTATTTTTGAAGACAGACTTGAAAATTCGAAAATTCTACTCAAAGATGCCATTCGTCAAACTTTTGCAATTAAAGTTACATAAGCGTTATCTACGTGTAAAACTATTGTATTCAAAATAGCCGACCTACTCACCAAAATAATCTTCTACCTCACACCTTTCTGGCAAATTTTTGACCTAACCCCAAAATTTCTCATCCTATGATAAAACATAGGAAAATAAAACCGGCTGCCATATATTGAAATGTTGAGTAAATGTAATTCGCTGAACGCCACCACTCCTCATGTTCTTGAAATGGTGGAATTATGAAGGACGATTTTCTTTGAGTATTCTTTAGCGTGTGATGAGAATTAGAGGGATAGAAACAGCAAAATGCGAATTTCAGACGCATCTGGGAAAACACCCCCATGATTATCCGCAAAGTTATTCACCAAATACGCCTTGCAAAAGTCATTTTATTTTTTCTTTCACCGAAATCTTGTAGAAATGTTAGTCACCATGAGTATGAGGTAAACTCTCATCTTTGCAGCATTTTGCTACTACAATTTGAAACTTATTTCTTATAAGCCCTAATTTTTACATCTGAAAATTTACCATCTTCAAAAATCCTACTTGATTACCCATTCTGCATTTCCTATATTTTCTCAGGCTTTTAATGCAAAAATTGCAAATTTTTGAAAAATCCGCTTTCAAAAATTCTCTAATTCTGTCCTTTTCAGGCGAATCTTCAGTAATTCGTCGAAGGATAAGGGCGCGAACCACGACAAACACAGGCAGCCCAGTCCAGCCACGCAAAATCAACAGCAACAAACCAGTCAGGAGGTGAGACTTTGATTGAAATTTATTGAAAAAGCTTGAATTTATCGAAAGCTAATTTTACCCTTTTTGAAGCTCATACAAATTAGGGATTTTAGAGACGACTTTTAGATTTTCTTTATTTTGTTTACTTTTTTCTGAAAAGAATATATTGGAGATCAAATTCGATGAAATAGGGTTTCTGAACACATAGAAATTTTTCATTTATATAATAAAGTACACAACCGACATACAGATATCATATTAATCTGAACTTCAACATTTTATAATATAGAAAAGTCCGAAACATACTTGAAATTTTCAAGATACCCTAAACTTTGATATTTCAGCCGGTAAGCAGTTCTACCCCTCAGGCCTCGAACCGGGTGTTGTCCTCGAACAATCAGAGAGGCAGTTCGGCAGGCAGCAATTGTGAGACCCCGCCCGCTGCAACCAGTGCACGCAACTCTCTGGCAAGCACACAGACTAACACACAGGCCATCACTGAGAATTGTGAGTTTCCTGTATTTCTCATTTTTTTTAAAATGATAAACTAAAAATTTTCTGAAACGTATGACTTACATCTTCCAAGTGTATTATTAATTTTATGATTTTCGAACAATATACACAAGGTGTATCATCAACTTATAAATAGGAAACATTCTTATATCGATAGATAAAAGACACACAGGTAATGTATGTTCAATGTTCAATTTTGAGTGCCCCCAACCTCGGACGAAGACCCAGCGTCAGTGGACACGTTGGCCTCGGGACTCGCATCGCAACTGCCGCCCCCAATGGAGGAACTAACCATCAACAATACGCAGCATATGGTAAGCTTGAATTGTTGGTTTTCGATCAAATGCAAAAGTGCAAATTCAACCAATTCTCCGGGAAGAGATAGTAGTTGTGAGAGAATGCGCTTTTATGAAGTCGCTTTTTTACTTTGAATGGTAAAATGTCATTAGTGACTATAAACAAGATACAATTTTACAAGGAAGTTACTCGAATTACTAGGATTATCAAGTATACTCACCCTTTCTGAGCTATATTTTGAATAATTGGCAGATTCCATACACACAGCCATTATTACACGAAATTCTAAATTGATATTACCATTTTTGAAACACACCTTATAAATGTTCATTCACATCCAAAATTTCACTTCCTTCTCAAACTAGACTGATTACTTTGATCATGAACTTCAAAAGAGTCCCAAAATAGGGATGGATTTGCTAGTCAACTTTTACTTTGGTCATTTTCCATTTCATTCGGATTATTCCACTGAATCCCCTCAAAATGAGGCCGAATTTTTGAAAAAAAATAGTGGGGGAAAGAAATGAGAAATAGAATTGGGAAGGAGAAAAGAAAAGAAATATAATTAGGAAAAGAACGAAGTAGGCCCAAGGTAATGAGATTTCTCGTTCTTTCAGGCTGCCAATTTTTTTTATGAGAGACAAATTTTGAGGGAAAAGAAAAATGAATATATTTATTGGGTGATGAAGGTTCAATGAAATTTTGAAAATAAATCCAAGTTTTTTTTCAAAAATAAGGTTTTTTTCTAAAAATTTGCTTTCGTACTTACTTAACCCAGGATATAATGTTGGCAAGAGTTTCTTAGAAGAGGGGAAATGATAGAGGAAGACATTCAAAGAGAAAAAAGAAAGAAAGAAATAAAAAGGGCGTCTTTCTCTCATTTTCGGACTCAGGGACTCCCCATTCTTCATTTCCTGAAACGAAACCTAGAAAACCTGAAAGACGGAGTTAGAGAAGAGGGAAGAAATGCAATTGGGAAATTCGAATTTGAGCACTCGAAAATTTCCAAAGTCCGATATGCCAAACGAGACTAAGGAAAATATTTTTAAAAAATATAGAAATTGTGTTATGGAATATAATGGCTCAATGCAGAAATTCGAGTAAACATTTGGGGTTTCTTAAAAATGTTTCAAAGTTTAGAGCACAAATCGATCAGCATACGAAACATTGTTTAGAAAACAAATCAAATTTTCAAATTTACAAGAAAAAAAAATGTTGAATAATCTGAAGAAAAAAAACGTTATAGTAGAATGATGATAAAAGGTTCAAAACGAAAAATTGGGAAATATTTTCAGACGAACGAATCCGGTGAAATGTCGTCGAGCGTAGCGGACGAGAACAACGGCACGGAGTCAGAAGCCGTCGATGGAAGCGTCGAGGAGCAAACAGAGAAAAGTCAGCCCAAGGAGTCACCCGAAGAGGCAGCCAGGACCAAGAGAATGTGCGCTTTTCTCATTTTTTAGAAATTTGCTTAAGTTAGTATCAAAAACGTCACTAATGTGAAATGCGAATAGGTATTGCTTCTACTCCGATGGTACTACTTTTCACCTCAGCGTTTGTTTCTTTAACCAAAAAATAGTCGGAAGCTTCAGGCAGGAGAGGTGGAAAGGACTAAGATGATATGGATTCTTTCCTTGTTATTTTATCAAGATTTGTACTTATTTTCGGTGCTTTCTAGTTCCAAGTTCGTCGATTTCTCTACGACTTTGTCTGTCTTTTTGAAACTCCCACTTTTTGAGGGTAGTTTGACAAAACGAGTCCCAATTGAGAAATTGAAGGAAGGGAGAGGCTTTAGAGGGTGGAAATTAGGAAATAGTATGGGGAAAGCGAGAAAGATAGAGAAAGAAAAGTTGAAATAGTGCAAGAAAGATGATTTATAGAAAGTAAAAAGCGAAGAATTTAGAAAAGAAAAGGATAAGCTTATTGTGCCTGAAATTTGGGATCTGAAAAAACCTCATCCAACAGTGAAAAATAGACGAGGAAAACAGACTGAGATATTTTTAAAAATTTGGAACTCCGCGAGGGCGATCCTTTGAAATTTTTCGGGAAATTCCCTGGAACGGAAGTGGGACCGAGAAAATTCTCCTTTTCGAAGTTCTCGAGCTGAATTGCAAAGAAATCTAATAGAAGTATTTATGAAGCAGCAATTATGACGCAAATATTGAGTGGGGCTGGGCTTTGATTGAAAATAATTGGGAAAAGATCGAAAAACCAATGAAATTTATAATTTTGTAGAAGAAAAACTGAATTTCGTTGTCTGAAAGCTAGTTTGAAACGGAAGAAATAGGTATTGAGGTAAAACTCGTTAGCGACTCTTCGAAATCTAGATAAAACTTGGATATGTTTCAAAAAATACTCATAAGAACCAGCATAAAAGTCCCTCATTGGTGATGTTTAATCAGATACAACACACATTAAAAATGACTCAATTTTGCGACACTAACACTGGCACTTGCAGTATCAGTGTCAAGCTCTTTAATGTCTGAATATAAAATTTAAAAAAGAATAAAAACTTGCCAGAAAAGCCTGGCGTCTGACTAGCTGAGCCATGAATGGTATTATATTTTCAGGTACGTACTTCGAGAATTAGTGGAGACAGAGAAGGACTACGTCCGTGATCTGACATCTGTCGTGGACGGCTACATTGCAAATTTGGAGAAAATGGACCTGCCTCCGGACCTGGTCGGCAAGGACAAAATCATCTTCGCCAACATTTCGCAAATCTTGGAATTCCATAAAAAGTAAGAAGCTTTCTGAGATTTTTTAGGTTTACAATCGACGCTAAATGCAGATTAATAGTAGAATGAATTTATGTAAAGTTGAGAAACATACCGAAATAATTTTGAAAATGAGGTATTTTTAATTTTGTAACAATTCATATGGTTGAAAGAGGTAAATTCTTGAATAGAAATCGTTTAAATTTCAAGTAATATTCGAAACCTATCTCAATCATTTTTTTCAGCACCTTCCTGAATGAGATCTCGAAATGCGAAGAGAACTACGAAGCGGCTGGAAGTGCTTTTGTTAAATGCGTAAGGATCTTTCTTATTTTACTCTTAGAAGAAATAATAATTTAAAATTTTTAGCACCGACGTCTCGAAGGCCTGTACGTGAAGTATTGCCAGAACAAGCCTAAATCCGACTATCTCGTGTCGCAGGAAGATTTCGAAGGGGTTAGTCTGAGATTTTTGAAGATTTGAAATGAACTAGGTTTTAAATTATGAAAGTTTGGAAGTTTTTCTAAAGAAAATGATAGCTCGTTTAAATTTTCGTCGTAAATTCGTGATACAAATTTGATCAGTTTCAAAATGGACTTGTGGAATTTTCACCCAAAAAATAATTAGGTTACATTGTACCCTTGTGTTAATAAAATAAAAAGAAAATTCAAAAATTTCAGTTCTTCGCCGAGACAAAAGCCAAATTGGGTCACAAAGTTGCACTTTCTGATTTGTTGATTAAGCCGGGTAATTTTTTCGAAGCTTACAAAAATCGAAATTTTAAATTTCAGTCCAACGAATCATGAAGTATCAACTTTTGCTGAAGGACATTCTCAAATACACGGAACGGGCCAGTGATAGGGTCGATGTGCTGAAGAAGGCGCTTGATGTAAGTTAAAAAAATACTTCATCTACACGTATTTAATTTTGCTCTATTTTCTCGTCCTTTTCCATCATAAAAATTTAACTTTTTCCTTCTTGTAAATGAATCCTGCCTTTAATTTGCACTATGCAGGTTTCAAAATTCTTTCTAACCTATTATTTTTCAAAGGAATTTCTAATCCATCATTTCCGTGGCGATATTTCGATTATCCAGTCCGAAAGTTTGGTCTCTAAAATATTACAAATTTAGTGAATTTCTCCTCGATTGACCATAAATTTATTTTGAGGATTTGTAAAAATGTATTTTTTTTTTTTCGGAAAAAGTGATGATCCAATAATTTGAGGTGATGCACGTTGTGCCGAAAGCCTGCGACGACATGATGCAGGTCGGTCGACTGCAGAACTTCGACGGCAATCTTTCAGCTCAAGGAAAACTCATTCATCAGGTAACACACATCCGATAACTTTGAGTTTTTCTTATGATTTACAAATGTTTCAAAGTATGAAAACTACCCTTGATAATGAACTCATGACTCGAAAGATAGCTTTTCATTCGATGTATTCCTTGAATATAGTTTTCAAAATGTGCTGAAAGTCATGGTAAAAGATGTTGGTTAATGGGTTATGACTCGTTTCCATCAAACGTTCTATCAGAACATTTATTTCCAGGGCACTTTGTCGATATCCGAAGTGCAGGCCGGTGCGGTTCAGAAGGCTAAGGATCGAAGGATTTTCCTGTTCGAACAATCGGCGATTTTGGCCGATCACATTCCACCAAAGAAAGAGTTCGGCAACCCCATATACATCTTCAAGAGCCAGATCATGGTAGGCCCTTTTAGAATTAAGAAATCTATCAAAATAACTACATTTTATGAAAAGGGAAATTTTAATTTTGCTTTCAGAAAAATTTTATAGCTTTTCTTTTGGAAGATTCAGACCTTTACTTATATTACTTTGGGGATTATTTTCAAATGAACGATAGCAGTTTCTCTCTTAGACTAAACATATTTCAAGATTCTGTGAAGCTTACCTAAAACCAATTCTTAAAGAATGAAATTTTCAGGTAAACAAAATGGTGTTCGAACCGAACCAAGCAGATGATCCGTTGAAGTTCACGATAAAGAGCAGCGATCCCTCACAACCCACATCGTTTTTGGCCATTGCTCAGAACAAGGACGAAAAGGTCGGTTTTTTTTCTAATTGCCAAAAATTACAAAAGAAAGACTTATTTATTTTTCCCATATTTTTCGCATGCTAAGTAACACTAATTCATAGAGTTGTTTTTAAAATCTCACTCCGTTATTGTTCAAATTGGTATCCTTTTTCCGCCAGACGCATAAATCTACTATGAAACTTATGTTGCGATTAAAAAAATTGTTATTTCTAAATTTTTGAAGAAAAAGGTTAAAATTGAAACTTGCAGGACGAGTGGGTTCGGCATATCAACGAGCAGTTGGATCAGCAAAAGCGTCTTCTCGCCGCTCTGGTCGATCCAAAGCGGTACATGGGCGGCACGGACGATGTTACTGGAGGAATGGGCAATATGAATATGTGAGCGGTTAATTTATGTTTCAATAAATTTTATATAACGGCTTTAATTTATTAAGAGTAGCCTTTTGCGTATTGAAAGTTCATTAAAAAAGTATGATGAATATGTGTTCAAGTCGATTACATTTGAACAACGCAACTTTCCTATATATTGTATCTGTGCTACGGTGTAAAATTACAAAAAAAAAAAAAACATTTTTCGAAACATCTAAATTCTGCAAATACGCTTCAAATTCAGTTCATAATTAATCCTGGAATTAGCAAATAATAATCCAAATGTCTTTTTCATTTTATTTAAAAGAAAA
Organism: Diploscapter coronatus; assembly: GCA_964036155.1. Classification (NCBI taxonomy): domain Eukaryota; kingdom Metazoa; phylum Nematoda; class Chromadorea; order Rhabditida; family Rhabditidae; genus Diploscapter; species Diploscapter coronatus. Next base: position 9,898,586 of record OZ038423.1, read on the forward strand.
TCATGAAATCGAACTTCAATCTAATTTGTATTTTCAGTGGCGGCAACCGTAGTCCTGGTCCAACCGGAGCAGGGCCTAACCGTTTCGGTCCTCCCTCGCCGGCCACGGCTCCGGGCAGTGCCAAGGGCTCCGCGCCTCAGTCCTCGTCCAAACCCGAGTCGCCCAAAAAGGAGAGCAAGTCCAAACTCTTCTCGTTCGGCAAAAAATCCAACACCAAATCGCCGACCAGCCCTCCGCCGGTAGGTAAATTAAAATAATCGCCCAAAATCGGACGATAATGGAATCATTCGTCGCCCCGGTAAACGTCCTATATGATTCATTTTATACTCCAAGAAAATGCCTACTTGATGGTAGTATTTGGAACATAGGCGAATTGGCTAAACATGTAATAACAATTCGAGGTTTTGCGAGAAAAGTTATACCGTAATCCTTTCAAAAACTAAAAATTGTATTTTCTTGAAAATAGGATTTTTGGGATTACGGTGTCTCGTGAATGCGCTTTACCGTGTTGTAAGATTCGTGATATGCGCAGGTGTGCAACAATCTGACCTCCTTTATGGGAAACAAAATTCGTAGGCGTATTTTGGTAATACACCCACGCATTGATTTTCCATAGAGCGTTTCGCATGACCGCAACGCGACCGCGTCGCACGCCCCCGACCTAATTTCGCCGTCAAGCCAATTCGCGTATGTGCTCATTTTTAGTTTCCCTATCTCTACCCCCGATTTTTGGATTGAGTCATTTGTATTCTATCACTGCTCTATGATGTTATCATTTTATCATGTTTTGATCATCATTTCTTAATTGACATATTTCGACTCGAGAATTAAGATAATTGGCGACAATTAGCGCTATAACTATTATTTAATTACCATAATTAAGTTCTATTTAATTGGTCTTTAATTGTTCATTTACTATTATCCTTTGCATCAGTTACTTGACCTCCAACTCTAGTCCGGAGACTATCCAATTTCAATTCGATTTTCGCGTCACTTTTTTATCTGGCGCAATGAAAAATTTGTTCAACTTCGGGCATCTAAAGTATCTAATTTTCGCTAGAAATTACTCGATTTTTGAGGGTTTCCGAATTTTTGAAACATTTCGGAAATTTCAACTTTTATTATGAGTCGACAGCCTGATAAATTACCTAACGAGCTTCGAAATTTTGAAATTTCAATGACTTTTTTTGTGTATTTTCTTATTTCATTTCTATTTTTCGGTGCTTCTTTTCTCACGCAATGTTCTACAATTTTCCCTCTTTGATAGTAGAAATCTTTCAGATATTCTAATTTTTCCTATTTCTTCTGAAATTAGCGACCCCCTAACGCGGGTAATGTCCTGTTTTCTAGACTTGTTTTACTTTTTGTAACTGACCTTTTCGATTTTTCGGGGATTTCCGCAAAAATTCCCCGAGAAATCGGCGGCAATGTGTACTGTTTCATCATCATGCAGCTAACCTAAAAATATCTTCCGAATTTGTCTCAGCTCGAAAATTTGGAGTTCGCCACATTCAATTTTGACAGTACTGCGAGTATTTGACGATTTGTCAAGATTTTTTGAGGGGTCGAAAAACTTCTATCCCCCAAAAACTAAGCGTTTCTAATTTGTATTTCTATAATATCGATATTATTCTCTTTTGCCAGTTTTCTCAATGTTTCATTGTAGAACGTTTGTCACCACGCCACTTTACTACATTTTCGAAATTATCCAAGTCGAACTACCGTAGTAGAACGGCTTGAAACTCATGTTTATACCTAGAATTTCCCATATATTATTTGGTTTTGGCGATGGGGAAGTCATGAAACAATTTGATTTTTGGGCGAAAGCGCTAATTAAACAACCCTTTCATGACTTACCTATGCTAACTATTTTTCTATGTATAAGAAGAATATATTGTGATCTCTACTTTCAACAGTTCATCACACCACACATATTTTAATAATAAACGTTGCTTTACTTGCCGTGTTTCGACTATGTTTCAATTTTTTCAAAAGGAACGGTTCGTAAATCCGTTGTATCGTACCTAGCAAATTTTCTAACCACCTTACCTAAATATTTTTCGGAATGAAAATAGCACTAGTATTTTTAGTCTGAAATGTTTGGCTTTACTAACCTAAAAACTGTTTATTTCGAATGAAAAATAGCATGTCATTTTGACATTCTTTATTAAAAAATGGCACGATTTATCCATTTCATTCGAATTTTCTACCTAACCTGCTTACTTAATTTTTATCTTGTAGCTTATTTTAGTTTACAATATGCAAATGGTGAAATGGCAAACGGTTGAGTTCTCTTAGCTTCGGTCATAAGTTTGGATCGCTGAAGTGAGTCAATTATTTCGAGATACTAACCTAAACGCTAAATTTTAGTGCTAACAAATAGTCAAAAATGGACTGTTGAAAGTTTCTGGAGAGTTTTTGCAGATAGGAACTTTACAAGCATTCAGATTATATCCGATGCTTTTAGATGAGCTTTTCTTGAAAGATATTTGGAATTTTCTTAATTTTCAGAGTTTACTCAGCTTTATCTCAAAAACAACATATTTATCTAAACTACCGGATGACAATTATTTTTTCAGAAAATGGAGCACGAAAAATTCGAGGGTACCGTGTCCTGCAATTACAAACCTCTGCGACCTGGTGAATTATCCGTAAAGAAGGGAGAGGAGGTAAAATTAAAAAGAAAAATATCATAGTTCAAAAAATTTAGTCTCGCAAAATTATATACACTCCAGAATTCTTACATTTACCGAGAAATACAGTAACTACCTTAAAATTGCTAACTAAATCTATGTGATCTTCATCAACAAGTTTCATAAATACCCCTCAAAATTTCAAATCTACAGTAACCTAAATTTTAAGTGAAATTTTTAGGTTGATATTGTTTGCGCCTCAAATGGATACGCCCTGGTGAAAAACAAGAGGGGAGAAATGGGCAACGTCCCGAATTACATCATTGAATTGACCAAGCTGCCAGGGAAAACACTGGGGGAACAGATGGAGTGAATTTTTCGTGAATAGCTACAAATATGTTCCATTGTTGTTTCTTAAATGATTTTAAAATGTGGTATTTCTCGTGGTTCGGTAGATTTTGAAAATCAATATTTTACCTAGGAAACGGTTTTTCATTCTTACCCATTTTATCCTCCAGATACCGTCGAAGATGGATGGAGACGGTTGATGAATGCAAAGGATATTATGGTTCAGTCGAAAAAGTCCTCAGTGATCCCGAAAAGAGCGAGCAGGAAAGCGACGAAATTGTAAGTTTCAGAAAACATATTATACCACCTGCATAAAAACTTTCCTTCTGTTTATTCAATAATATTAGTCAATAACTTTATTTAAAATATTTTCCCTAAACTTTATTTAAAAATACACGATCTGAATTAGAACTAAAAATCTAGAGCTAAAATATTCTGATTTTCCCTTTAGTAGATAAAACTTATCCCGCATGAAGATCTCGGTACTTTTCATCATCCGCGATTTTTTCTTCGAATATTTCGCCATGTAAATCCAGTGCATGATGAAAAGTACCGTATTCCTTCTCCTCCTAAAATTTCTCCCCAGTCTCGGTCGCTAGCGATATGCATGACGCTGCGGCCGGATGGTCGTCCTCTATTTGTGAATTCCCTGTCAGATTTGGCTGTGAGAGAGGGCGAAGATGTCGAATTCAAGCCAGTCATCAAGTCAGACACTCCATACACCGTCGAGTGGAAGGGGCCTGCGATAGGACGCAGAGACGACAGAGTACGGGTTACGGTAGGCGCTTTTATTTGGAAATTGCAACAAAAATAGATTTTGTTATTTGTTCAACAATTGACCAATCCATCAATTTTTCATCGATGTATCAGATATTTCAAGTTTTTGAAGCGCATATAAATATGAATTTTATTAAAAAATGTTACTTAAAGACTCTAGAGAAATTTGATATAATACAACGTTTATTATGGAAGGATTAAACTCCAATAAAATTGTCGGAATAGTTATACTTTTTGAGACCTATTTGAATCTTGATTTGATATTTCTAAAAGTTAGCGCTAGAATTGTCGCATTTATGAGTTTCGCGACATTTCTTGCCTACATGAACAATCTGTCATGCCAGCTTTTTTATTCGGCTAACCTATCAAATTACCTGCTTGCCTGCGGGGTTACGTGCTGACTCGGCGAAAAATCGATTGAAATGAAAAACTCGTTAGAAATCAAGGCACGATTTCTTTTAAATTCGTGCACGTTTTTCGATGCGTTTTTGAATCAGACCGAGATGAATAGCTTCTATCATTTTCTAAGAAAAAAACGTGCATTGAACTGAAAATAATGCATAAAAGAGGTTAGAAAAGTAGGATAGGAATCAAAATGAAACGTATTTTCTATTTTAGGCAACTTTAAAAGGATACGTAGTTTAAAAAATAAAGATAAAAATATAAAACATAATAAAATACAAATTTTAAAACAATTAGACTTCAAACGGGAATCCATGTTTGATAATCAAAAACGTCCAACCTCTCGATGCGGGTCCATATTCATTGGTAGCGGAAAATGACGCAGGAATTACGTCTTCTATAGCTCTGCTGAAAGTTATTGCGAGACCAGGTATGCTGTAGATTTTATCCTGAAAAAATTATACCAAGCGTTTTTTATAACCTATGTTTCAACATTAGATCGGCCATCATTATTTTGTGAGATTTTGATCTTCACGCAAAACCTACTCGAAAAAGTTTTCACGGATTGTGCTCAATCTGTAGATTAAGATTTTGGTTTTCATATTGTAAAAATTGGAATATTTAGCACCGCCCACAAATCTATCTTACGAACAAACTGCGAGAAATGCGATAAAATTGAGCTGGAAATCTAGTGACAAGGATATGCTCTATTGCGTAGAGTTCAGAAGACAAGGTTGGTATTTTATTCGTTTTTTGAAATCCTCCCGAAAGAAGTAGCTTACTAGTGCTAGAAAGTCGTTTGAAATTTATGAACTATCTGAAACCTATTTGAAGTAAAATTGGACTTTGTATTTTTAATCCACGGTCTAATAAAGGTTAATTAATTCTTGGAAATAGTTGAAGATTTATCAGTAAGTTTCAACACATCTAGAAGCCTTTATATTTCAAAACAAAAGTCAAACAATGAGTCTTCAAGTACTGATTACTCATCAAACAGGATAAACTGACAATGCAATCTTTGAGATAAGAAGATAGAATAAACATAATTTTCGAAACAAGAGTGTATTCTATCTGAGAATTAAAAAAAACAAATTTATGAAAAAAGATTCCAGACATGCCCGAATTCAAGACCGCGGCGCATTCGATTCCGACCTGCAAAGTGTCGATCCGTCATTTCTCGCCCGCCATCCACTATCTCAGATGCTATGCCTACAACGAGGCCTTCAGGTCCAAACCCAGCAAAACACTTACCGTTAGACTATTCGATGAGGATAGGAATACTGTCGAATGAGATTTTTCATTTTTATTCTATATTTTTCCTAAATTTTATGATTTGTCCTCTTCATCTTTCATTTCCAGTACCTCTCATGTTCGATAAGTTTGAATCGAAATACTTCATTTTTATTTCTGAAAAGTTTCTGTAAATACTTGTTCAGAATAAATTGTCATATTATTATTGCTCAAAAAGCGATGAAAATCGAAATAAACTGATTTTTAAAAGAAATTTTAGGCATGAATATTATACGTTTCAACGTAGTGGCTTACCTTATTTTTCAGTTGTCTTAGTTTTACTTTAATGGTTTCGATTTCTTTCCTAAAATTGCACTTTCGTGATAGGCTTAATCGTCATGATACAATATTTCCTACCTACATTTCTCGAAGAATTAAGGTGATTTTGAGAAAATTAAAAATCGCCTCGTACTTGCAATTTCCCAAATTATTTTTCTCTCGATTAGTCGTCATAAGGCTGAAACTCACTTTATACCCACGCGAAAATACCATAAGACGATTTTTTGAGATTATTTATGATCTCAGTTTCGGATTTGAGATTTCAGTCAGTTTTCTCATTTTGTAGCCTACTTTTTTTTAGAGCTACAGAAAAATTTCGAAGATAAAAAATCGGAAATTCTGTTTTATGCTTCACAAATTTACATGTTCTATTGAAATTTTCGTTATATTAACACTAACCCTTTAAAGAACCGAGTAAGTTTCAAAAACCCATTTATTTATCCCAAAAATATTCTTTTGTCATTACCACTTTCGCTCTAGGAGATTTTTTTTTTCAAATATCTTTAAAAGTGTTTTACGGTAGTTTCTCGCCATGAAAAAGGAAGTTTACGTCATTCACAAGTGAGAAGCTTAGATATCAAGGAAGGCATAGAGAGAAAAGATGCAGAGAAAGAAAGACCTGTTTCATTCTTTTCTCTCTTACGCTACCTCTCCACTTTCCACACTATTTCTCCTTTCTCCCACTCTTTCTCTCTGCTTCATTGCACTCACTCCTTAGTGCGTCTCTTTTCTTTGCTCTATTTCTTTTCCTTCTCTTCTTTCCAATGCTATTTCTTTCTTTCGCTCTTTCTCCCTCCTCGCTCTCGCTTCTTGTCCCACTTGTTCGATTGATCACGTAAGGCCTGTAGCATTTACGGAAATACAGCTTTTCGCTGAATATTCGCTTTTTACACCGTAATTTGCACTAATAACGTTAGTTAAAAATCAGGCTACAGGTGCTAACGCGCGTCAATCGATATTATCGTCACTCACGTGCCGAAAACCGGCCCCCCATTTTCGGCTGAACGTCGAGAGTTTATCGATTTTTTCAGATTTTTACCAGCATTTTCCAAGAAAAATCAATAGTTTTTTGAGTTTCCCGCAAAACTTCATGAATTTCCATCAAACCTCCGTCAATTTGAAGATCCCTGGTCATATTAATTTTTGTCATCTTCTTCCTTTCGTTTCGTGAAAAATCAATATTTTCTATCGATTTTCTGAATTTCTCGAGTTTCGTAAGCTTTCCAGACATGTGACCGCGACTTTACATTTCTCGGTATCGATTTTTTCCGCGAACTCGTTAAAATTGCTGTAAAATGGGCAATTAGTGCTGATTTTGGCGAAAAATCGAATTTTCTATCTGATTCTCAGTATAATATTAGCAAGTTAGGCATATTTTATTGACCTTTGAAAAATATAATTCATTTTCCTTCTTTATCGGCACTTTTCTTACAAACTATAACCTTCTAAAACGCTAAAAATGAGTAGTTTCTCTGGTTTAAAAAAGTGGGAATTTAGGGCCTGGTTCCCTATTCATTTCGCTATCGATGACAGGAAATGAAGCATATTTATCGATTTCCTGCGTTGCGCACGCGTACTCCTCTCGCAATTACACACTCCGCTAGCGGCATATTTCCGATCGCGTCGCCTCTCTGCTTGGCGAGGCTTGTCTTGTCTTAGCTTTCTTTGCAAAGAGGGGAATCAATCGATTTTATGGCCCTGCGCAAGTCGTAAAGAACTTCCTGGGAAATAATAGGCGGGAAATCGTACTTTTCTAGGAACTCGTAGAGGATTTTCGTTTTCTCGTTTTCTTCCTGATTTTTCGCTTATCACTGACCATATATCTTCTTATCACTTCCTCAATTCCATGCTTTGAACTTTCTTTTGCATTTGTATTTTCCTATGCTTGAGAAGATCTTATTTTCTCCACAAAAATCGATATCTATTGATTTTCCCTCGTTTCAGATCGAATCAGTGGGTGTGCGGATCGACCTTTTTCTGGCTGTCATTTTGATCCGGCTGTTCCGTTCTCGTGGTCCGCATTTTTGTCCGACCGATTTCCCGATTCCACAGTTCGAATGGCCGACAACCACCTCGGATTCGTGATGGTCGGCGACGGCGCGCATCTGGAAAGGCAAGACAGCAATAGCAGGTATTTCTTGGGGTTCAAAAAGATACTTGGATAGGAATTTTGTAAGAGCACACTTTGAAGAAGAGAATCTGACCATTGATGATTTTTTCGTTGAAAGAAGAAAATCTACTTTCTCCGAAATTCTGTGATAAAATTACGTAATTTGAATATCACTTCTCGTTCTCTGAAAATACGTAAATTTCAATGGTTATGTTTCATTCGAGGAACTCGAAAAAATCGTTTGCTAAACAATTTTTTCGATTTTGCAATATTTTTGAAACGTAGCAAAGCAACATTAGATGTTTCCTCATTAAAAATCAATCATTTTCTAGAAAATATCGATTCGTTTTCCGAGTCGATCGATTTTTAGCCTGCAGAATGCTCACTTATATATATATATTTTTTTTTTTTTTTTTTTGCAATTTTCTAATTTTCTTGGAACATACAACAACGCTAGATATTTCGACCCTATTTGTTTGATTGATTTCTGATTTGCAGCCTGTCGAACGCGATCCCCACGTCAATGGCAATGTCGGGTCCGTCGACGAGCCGTCGCACGCAGCCGCACATCAGGAACAACGACTGCATCACCACCGTCAACCCCATCCTTCTCACCCAGAGATGGACGGTAGGCTTTTTTCAAAAAAAATATATATATTTGGAGCCAAATGGTAACATTTTTGTCAAATTTTCATTTGTTTTTTTTCCTACTCATCTAGTGATGAAGGTTGTCATTTTTATTAGTATATATATATTTTTATTATAATTTTTGTTACCACATGGTATCAGGCAATACCAATTTGGAAATGATGATGATAAGATCCTAGAAACTATGGCAAAATAATGATGAGATTTATTTACAATTATCTTTCAGGTGGTCAACTTCGCGCACCTCATCAAGCTGTCCCCGCCCGGTCAGTGCCTCCGCAGTACGGTCTTCAAGTGAGTCATTTTTGAGGAACTACTAAAATATGTTTCATTCTGAAGTACAAAGTTGCGCAAGGCTTCTCGTTGAATATTGTGACTTGTGATAGAAGCGACAAATATGTTTCATGTTTCTTTTGGCCAAAATGTATTGCTATTCACTTCGATTGTCAATGAAAGAGATTCTTATTTCGAGGAATTTTAAATATTGGTTTCAAGTCCGATAGATATTCCATGAAATTTGCGCAGCTTTGATAACTAGCGATTAGAGGTGTCTAAATTATTTTGACGATAAGTTCAAAAAAACCACAAGAAATTATAACAATTGTCCAAATTTTGATCTGTTGAATTCATCTTATTCCGAAAAATGTTGCTTCTTTCCAGAGACACGGATTTTCCCGAGGCGTGTTGGCAGTTGTGTCTGTACCCGGGCGGCAAGCGCGAGGAGAACACCAATCACGTCTCGCTCTTCCTCAAAATGTCGTCTACCAGTCCGCATAAGGAGGTTGGTATCAGGGAATTTGTAGAATTGAAATGAGATGACTAGAGTCTACCTTTCCATTGAACTATCTCGACGATTAATTTAAAGACATCTGAAATGCGTTTCAAAGATTTCATCAATTTGAATAGGGAAAAATCGTTCTCGACAATTACCCAATTATAATCTGATTGCAGGTGTTGGTGAAGGCGGAATACAAGTTCTTCTTCCTGGACGACAACGATCAGCCCAAGTTCTCCAACGTCAACATCGGGGATTTTCACGCGAAACCCCCGAAGGGAGGACACTCCTGGGGACTCAGGAACATTCCAAAGGCTAAGGTCGAGAATTTTGTTTAATTTCAAATTTCTTCCAATTTGTATATTTTTCAAAATGTAAGAATGTCTGCTTTAAGGTAAGGGAATTTTGCTTTGAAAGATAAAATGAGATTTTGAAGAGGATTTTGACTAAAAAGTGATGATTTTTGAAAATTGAGAATTTGTCTGAATCTGGAAAAATGCAGATTTTTCTTCCGCGAAACGATAATAATAACGTTGTGTTATCGTTGTTTCGAAATTTCGAACTCCGCGAATGTTGTGTAAAACGTCTACAAATTGTGTAAGATTACCACGAAGAAAAAGACCTGACTAACGAGAAACTCGATAGTTATTTTGTAGGGCTCGCTAGCAATAAGATAGCACAAAAGTACAAGTTTAGGAAAAATTAGGAATTTGCGAAAATTGGAAAGACTTTGGATTCCCAAAAATGATCAAAGTTCTTATCATCAGTTCTTTCAAAAATTTTCAATATATAAGAAATATATTTTACTCAAAATTGGTGTATGGTTAAAAAAAGCAGGATTTAAAAAGAATTATGAATTTCCAGGTACAAAACTGCATCCGCTCGGACAACTCGCTGGTGATCTCGTGCTCGATCGAGTTGATGCCCGATTCGTCCAAATGGACCTGCAAGAAAATGCCCAGGCCTAATGTGAGGAAGCTTTCCCTATCTTTTATTTTTTACATTTTAAACTTAAAAGTGGAAAATAAGTTGTATCGATTCTTTCAGTGAATTTGAAATTTCTCTGCAGCATATTTCTGCGCTTATTCGATTCACTTCTATAAAATATCATGAAAATTCCAAATTTTCAACATTTCAGCAGATCCTGAACGACTCCGTCTCGATACCGCGGGTTCATGTGGATGCAGGTAAAATTAATCTTCTTTAATTCTAAAAAATGGTTTTTTGAAGGAAAAAATCAATTTCCATAACCAATTTTTCAAGTATAACCTCACGTCTTTGTACTTTACTGAATGATAGGAAGAAAATGAATGATGGCTATTGATAAAGAAGGAGGAAATAGTATGAAAAAGCTAAGAGAAAGAAAGAAGGCATGTAATTTTGCCAGGTAGGTAAACCTTTCACTGTAAAGAAGAATAAAGAAGTAAGACGAGAGTGGTCAGAAAGAGAGATAGTATGGAGAAAAGAGAAAGAAAATGAAGGATAGAGATTGAAGAGCGACAAGATTAAAACGAGATAATATGAATTTTGAAGATGCGGAAAAGACGATAGAAAATTTTTGAAGCGAGAAATAATAGGGAAAATGAGTTAATTTTGAGAGAGTAAAGAAGTCAGACAGCGATTTTCGAACGGGAAAAAACAAGCACACGGCGTCCGAACGAAAGAAGAAAATGAAAGAACGAAGAACCAAGTGGCAAGGCGCGCTTGTTGCATTCGGCTTTTGTGTTTTAAAAGATAGAGGAAAAGAGTCGAGAGAGAACTAGTATAGAAAGGGAAGGTAGCATGGAAAAAAACGGGAGGAAGAGTGATATTATGAAAAAGGAGAGAAAAGAAATAGAACTAGGTGATATATAATGTAAAAACGAGAAAAAAAGTAAGAAAGGAGAAATCTTATGCTTTTGAGCCAGCCAAATGGCTTGAGGTTATAAATCGATCGCTTAACAGATCAGAAAATGTCGAACACGAGGGCAAAACAGATGGGATGAGGCGAAAAATTAGGAACGGGATTTCGAGTGGAATTTTTGAAATTTTGGAACTATTTTTATGAAAATGTATGGAGTGCATAAGATGATATTATTTACTGCATTTTTGATATTCAATTTAAGCGTACCCAAATTATCAAAACGGAAGACAATGAAAAAATTAGATCTTAGAAGAACTGAGAAAAATCTTAGAAATAGACTTGGGATTCTTCCACAACAATTATGGTGCGGTGGCCAAATTTAAAAAAGTCTCAAGTCTGCTTAGAAACATAACCCTGAAATTTACAAACCTATTCGAAAATTATTAAATTAATTTCTTTTCAGAAATGACCATGTTCAAATCGGGCGAGGGCGCAGATATGAGGATTCAGGTAAGAATTAAAACATAGTAATTAGTAACTGAAAAAGTGCTAATTTTTATACTTCGGAAAATTTGAAAATACCAAATAAACCTGGTCCGATCTTTTCATGTGGAAACGTGTCTTTAGCCACCAAAAGCAACTTTTTAGACTAGGTCATTAAGAAAACGAGAGATCTCATAGAGTAAATTCCATGGAAACGTTAAATTTGCCCAGGTCGGCCGCCCGAGTCTCTATTTCGAAATTAAGCTTCTTATCGAAAATCCAAAAGTATAGCTAGATCCGACTTTCCTTGACCTGAGATCTCGACTTCAGTATCGGAAAATCGTCAAATTTTATCATAATAGGAGAAAAGTGAAGAAATCACTTGGGCGTTGCATTGATTTGTAAAATCTAAAAAATTTTCGAAGAGTAAACCAAAATGAGATTTTAAAATCGATAAAATAGATTTATTACAGGTGGTTGGCGTGAACGACACATTGAAGATCTTTAACGTGCACAAATACAAACTGATGGCGCACTCCGAAGTGTTCAGGGCCATGCTCTCGCACGGCGACATGATAACTGAGGCCAGGGTTAGCGAAATGATTTTGATTTTTCAGTTTTGTATGATGAGAAAATCGACTTATTCATTTAGTTACTTGTTAGATTTTTATTAGAAAAGATTGAAATGAATTTCAGAAATTTTTGAACATAGAAACTTGACTAGGTTTCCCAGAATTTAGAAGAAAGTATTTAGAATTTTGCTGATATTTCTCAGATCTAATTATCAATTTGCTCCTCAACTCGAAAGTGCGCTTTCAAATTTAAAATTGAAATATGTTTCACGGAAGTCTAAAAAGGCATCTAGAATTACTCATGCTGATTACAACACTTGTTCGGTAAAATTTCTAAAGTCATTAAAGATTTCAAAATATAGGTGGTATGCGTTTCATGTTTCTAAAGTTCTGCAAGAAATGTGTAATTGATAATAAACTTCCATTTTATCTGGAACTTGAGCAATTTTTCTAAATGATAATATCGATGTTTCATGAAAATCTAAAATGCAGCTCAAATTTAGGCTTATCGATTACAGTATTCATTCAGTAGCAAATCTAAACATTCCCAATTTTAGGAAGGCCTGCTGACGATCTCGGACTTCTCGGAGAACATCGTCCAGATCATGCTCGAGTTCATCTACGCTGGTGCCGTCCAGTCCAACATCACTCTGGAGGTTGGAATTGTAAAATATTTGAGAGCAAATCTTTGGATTAATTAACTTCTAAAAATTCGGCCGTAATACATATTTGAAATTCGATGTGTTCAATTTTGCTATGAATATGTTTAATGAAAATTGATAAACCAGACGTGATTAATATTACGCTTGGCCGAGAGTTTGTATATCCGGGATAGTGCAAAAGTTTCAAAACAATTTTGTGTAGGAGAGATAGGGATTTTGATAAGGGATAAAATGTACCTGAAGTACCGCTCGAAAACATGAATATTTTTCAAATCGGAAGGCTGTAGAATAAAAATTTAAAACCTCCCTACCTTCAGAGCTGATTATTTACGTTCAGATCGCCTCTGAAGTTATCCAAATCGCGGACAAATACGACTTACCCGCTTTGAAGGAGCTCTGCGAACAGCAGCTCATCAACAAGTAAGGATTTTTTTTTTCGGAGATTAAAGGATTTTTAGAGGATAAAAGAATATTTTGCAGAATTAAAAAGCAAGTGATTTAAAATAAATTTTTCGGCGGATAGAGGAAATTTTGAGAAGTTTCACCAATTTTGATAAAAATAGGGACTATAGATAACGACGAAGGGAATCTTGAACATTTATAATTTTACTAACAAATTGATAGTAATTAGGTTTTTGGAAACTTGGCCTTGAATTTATAGAATTCCTGAAACTTATCAAAATCACGTTTGAAAAAATGACATCTTATGAAAGTCACAGCTTGCTGTAATTGAGATTTCTTGAATGACATCTCTAATTATGGAAAGCTCACTTGGTTTTCCTCTATCAATACACTATTTTATAGTCAAAATTGATTAAAAAACTTGTAAAAATAAAAGGATTACTCTAATTTGGCTGTGTTTCAGGATGACTGTGGACAACGTTCTGGAATGCGCCGAGCTCGCGGACAGCCACAACGCTGAGCACCTCCTCGAGAACTGCCTCATTACGGTAGGATAATTTTCTGGGATACTGTCGAAGTTTTTCTTTCCTCTGAAAATGTCCAATAAAAGGAGCAAGGGAATGAATAGGGAGAGGGTGCTGTGTATTACGAAAGGACTTGATTTTTGGAGCATGGACAATTTTCTCAAAATTTTGAAACATATTCAAAGTGTAGATAAAAAGTTATTTTCTTTTAAATTAGTTGCTTCTTTGCAGTGTGCCCAGAATCGCCAGCGCGTGATTGGGATGCAGGGCTGGGTGCAGCTTAAGGAACGCAACCCCAAACTCACCAACAGGATCCTTGAACAGGTATTTTTTCAGGAAAATAAAATATTCGATTTTTCAAAAATTTAAATAATCAATCTTCTTTTGAGATGAAAACTTGAAAAAAATAGTTTTAGAAAAGTCGTAACTATTTTATTTTTTCAAATTTTTCAGATGGTGATGCTCGGGTTCGACACGACTTCTCCACCCATCAAAAAGTCCAGGTATACAAATTTTAAAAATAGGTTTCAGAAACTATTTTAATGCTTAATTTTAAGAATTTTCTACTGTTGTATATTTACTGGAATCCCAAATTAAATTATTATTTTTGTTTGTCTTTCTCTTTGAAACTATTAGAAATCCTTTTTCGAAACTAGTCAAAAATAATTTTCAGGCCGGCCCAAGTCCCCTTGGTTGACATCATCGACTAGCGAGCAGTCGGAATCGAATCCGGAAAATTTGCGGAACAAACCCCCAAAAGTACGGATAAAAATTTGGGATCGTATCTCCACCACTCTTCTTTCAACCCCAACCTATACAATTGTGATCGTTAGTGCGTAAGTCATAGATAAGGGATGGAGCGGTCAAAATTAGCATAATTACTTTCCTAATTACCTTTAATTAGAGTAATTAAGTGAACATCTTCTTCCAGAAAAACTAGAAAAGTTATGCTATTTTGACCAAAAATCCCTTTGAAACTTGTTGATATGAAAACTTTTGACTCAAATCAAAGTCCTCCTTTCCTTCCTGATTTTATTTATGGCTTTTAAATTTCAACAAATGACTATTTATGATTTTTTCGCTGCTATACATAAAAATGCTATTTTTGTATTTGATTTTTTGTTGGTTTTCTTCCAAAAAAGAGAAACTAAGCCTTGTAAAGATTTTCGCCCGATATTTGAACCTCGATTTTTTATCTTCATTTCTTGAAACCTACCAAACTTTCCGTCTCCTAAAAATGTAGTACAATCCTCATATAACACAATAAAAATGTGAGCAGCTTTTCCTGATTTTAGTACTTATCGTTGACTCCTGAACCTGTGTATTTTATTTTTTATCGTCTTCCAATTCATTTTCTCACTGGAAAATTTGATTTTATTCGTTTTTCATTGATCAATCAGACTGAATTTGCACTATATTTTAGCGTAATTTATCGGGATTTTTGGGATTTTATGAAAAATGTCGACCGATAAATTTCGTGCTGAATCAATACCGGTTATTTTAGGCGGCGCGTCCCGAAAAAAAACGAAAAATGCTAAAATTATCGTCTCAGGGACGAAATTTGTGTATTTACCAGAAAAACGCACTTCAAGGTCAATGCAAGCATTGAAAGTATGACGTATGAAAGGGATATTTTTAGAAACTCTCTTGCGTCCTCAACCGAAAATAAGATCGAGGGTAGAATTGTAATTCAGAAGAAATTTTTAGGGGACTAGCCAAAAAATGATCAAAGTTCAATTAGAAAATTCTAAAGATCCTAAAATTTTATCCTGACCCTAAACGAATTTTTTTCGGGACTAACCGTCAATTTTTGACACTCTCATTTTATAGGCCTTTTGAACAAATCGTGCCGTGGTTCTCGTATGGAAGCACTTGTTTTCTTATCGTACATTTTCGATAGTTTTTATGGGTGCACTGACGCTAATTTTTCCCTGGAAAATAGCGTTCTTCTCACCACTTTGATATGTGCTTTGAAATCGAAATTTCACCTCCACTTCTGCTGTCTATTTTATCTGATTTTTATCCTTACCCTTGCAAATTAACCCTAGAAGTTTCATCCGGAGCTATTCACGAATACACCTCTCTGTTTTAGGACGATTTTGAATTTTCATAAAGTCAGGGCTGGATGTGAAAAATTTCAACGGGAATTTAATTTTTTTCGTTATCAGCTTTTCCTATGTAACTTCTTAAACTCTGTTCAGCCCTGAAATTGCGTCCCCCACCTCTGTTCATTTCGCCCCTCAACTTATCGCGCTGTATGGCCTTCTCTGTCTTGATCCAAGTCTCAAATAAAGTGATTACTCTGTAAACAATCGAGTATTTTTATTTGAATGAAAAATGAAAACATGATACAATTTTATCAGAATAATTCGATACGATTTACCTAGCACCTCTATTAACACCGTTAACATCATTCAATTCTACTCGTCCTGCTTGCTAAATAGTGTATTCCATTCTCATCGGAATAGAATTTTATAGAGGCTACAAAAATGCACTTAGATAATTAGAGTCCAAATAAAAATTGCATAAGTAAAAAGGTGACATTGGATCAAATGCTAAAAAATCGAAGAGCTTGATTGACAGATATTTTAGATTTTTGGTTTTGATTATTCCCCGAACAAATTAGAAATGTTCGATGTAAGTAATTCTTCAACTGACAAAGGTTATTATCATTTGAATAGAAAAGAAGATGTACCTACTATTTGCGTTTTAGTTTAATTTATTAATCTTTTCATAATGTCATTACTGGTAATTTATCAGCTAAACGAACTAATTTGCAAATATTAGTAAGAAAATCGAATAAAATTATTCCATGTTAGAGTGGAAGTCGACTTGATAAGGCTTGAATTTTATTATGATTGCATTTCTATCACGAAAATTAATCGATTTCTACAATTTTTATTATTTAGATCATTTTCCATCTTCTAACGCGCGAATTTGAAAAATGCCGAATGCAAACGAATCGTCAAATCCAGTGAGTGTCCAGTTTTAGTCCTTGCATATACACTAATTTTCAGTCGGTCGAATTACCTCCCGAATTCCTTCAATTGTTGGAAGATGATAATCAAGAAATACTCAATAGAATGTGGAATTTAACCGACGTTTCAAAAACAAAGAAATTGTCATTTATCGACACTTTTATGAAGACGCAATCAGACCAGATAAACGAAGCATATCGAAAATGGCGGTTTGAAATCGATGGGGAAACGGTAATAATTTTAACTGCAAACAAACCCAGGGAGTGCTTTCGGCAGATTAAAAAAATCTATGGGCAATTGTTTGTAAAAAGAAGAATTTATTATCGTAAAAGCCTCTAATAAAAGTCCTCCCCTCTACTACTAGACTTTTAAGGTTCATATCTTCTCAAAAAATCTCTTGTAAAAATAAAAACTCAAGTATTTTCTGAAACTATAAACAGATTTAAATTATCCATACATTTTTACTAGGGAAGATTTTAGGGTTGGTCTCTCCTTTTCGAATTAAATCAAGTGGACTTTTACTAAACGAATTATGGCAAATCAAGTCTCGTAGAAATTAGTTGCTCATTTTGCGGGGTTCGATTTGCTATAATTCATTTAGTAGGAATCAACTTGGTTTGATTCGAAAAGGAGAGGCCGATCCTAAAATCTTCCCTAGTCAGGAATGTCAATGCCTAATGAATATTTCTAGTTCGTAGGAGTTCTACCATAGCTTTTTGATGCATAGTAGAGATGCCAAATTAGCCAAACAGAATAAAAAATTTTCAAATAATTTCATTAAGGCTGCATCAACCCATTATAGAAATTAGAAGACACGCAAAAACTTTTTTCACAACCTCTAAATCATGGAGGTAGTTTTCAGTGCATTGAAATACCACTCGAAGTTCTTCAATCGTTGGATGAAAACGATCAGGCCATATTGAGTAAAATGTGGCATTTACCTGATTTCTCTAAAGAAAATAAACTACAATTCATTGATAAATTCATGACAACACAATCAGATAAAATAAACAAAGCATATCGAAAATGGCGGTTTGAAATCGACCGAGAAACGGTATTACATTATTCTCTTGGTAGATATAATTTGTTAATATTTAGATTCCGGAATTCATTAAGAAACAAACACCAAAAATGCAGACCATACTAAAGTTGATATTATCACAACGTCCTAGTTTAGGTATGAATTAAGCTTACCTTAAACAATTCGAATTTTAGATGAATTCTATGAATATCTTCTTGAATTACGAAGTTCCCTAAAGGGATATGGAGAATTTTTAAAATGGGTCAAGTCAAAATATCTGTATGAATTTTTCATACTGATAATTATCATTATTCATAAATTCATCTAGGGAATTTCCAAAAGAAGACGAAACATCACTTAACGAATCAAATAAAACTATGGAGCTTCAAAGGGATTTACTAACAATTTGAGTTGAATAGGTTCCATTTCCATGCCGGAATGAAATTCTAGTAACACAACTAACATGAAAGCATGCTAGCCATGCACTAACATACGATACTTCAGAATTCTTATCATGAACTCCCACGATAAATAATTTATTTCCAATGGGAAAAAACAACTAAATAATAAATAAAAGACAGAACCGATAAAATGGGGTACATTTTTATTAAAATTTTTTTTGTCTATTACGAAAATAGTCACAACCCGAGTAAAATTGACGAGAAAAATAAAAATTTAGGTTTTCAAAAGAACAAAAACGACATTTTCTGAAAAAAGTATCATTGACTTAAAAATCCTACAATTTTAGGATATAAATTTCTCGAAATCTTTGAATCAGTGATAAAATGGGCATTTTTGGTAGATTATGATAAAATTCAGCTCATAAGAGCCTGAATGATAAAATACGATAGACCAGGTTAAGAAAAGCTTACAGAATTCAAACAATTCCCGGAAAATAATCCCGAAAAGCGCTCAGAAAGTGTCCAGATCGTCGTTCTCGTCCTCGGGACGCTTGATCTAAAAAACGCAAGTATTTTCTTTTCAGAAAATCTATATTTTCACCTTGCATTAGGTTCATAAAGATACAAAAATTCGTAGAAGCCATGAAAGGGAGTTTCAATTATTTACTTCGAAGATTATGAAATAGCACGTTTGTTTCGAAAAATTTTTTAAATCAATTTTTTTTATATCTTTGAGATAATTCAGAAAATGAACCTGATCAAGGTGGTGTTCCTCATCGGAGTCGGAGAGAGCGAGGTCGTTGACGATCTGACCCTGCGCCTGCATCGACGACGCCAACAGCATCGAGCTGTCCCACTCCATTTCTGCAGAATAAATCATTTTATTATTTAATAAACAAGTTTTGAACTTCGACTAATTATGAGGTAAAACGCAATGAGTTTAATGAAATTTTCGAAACATATTTGCGTAATTTTTAATTTTAAAAAGGGTTGTTTATAGTTCAAGATTTGTATAATGAATAAGCCATAATTATTTTGAAGACTTTTTGCTAATTTTAAGGTATTTTACGAACCTTCTTCATCCTCATCATCGCCACTCAACGCCAACTCGTCCTTCAGATCCACGTCGCCCTCGATTTCTTCCTCGTCTGCTAATAGAATATAGTAATCATTCTTGCAAATTTTTCGAATGTAATTCAAAGTTCCATATTTTATAGTTCTTGTAAAGCAAAAACCAATAAGAATGATATGATGTCCTGGGTTTTTCTTTCAAATATCACGAATTATTTCCGGTGGTTCTGGACATTTAAAAATAAAAAAGGTTATATATGATTTTTCAGAACATTCAAAATCCTAATGTTCCAGTATATTCTAGAACAAAAACTCTCACCTTCCGCACCCTGTTCGACATAATCCGCTGTTGGTTCGGGCTGTTCGTCCATCTGTTCCGGAATTTGTTCCAGCTCCTCTTCGGGAATCCTCTCGAACATCGTCGATCCGCCCGCAGAGCTGCGCTTGTAGCCATTGATGTTCGCCTCGAGTTCGGCAAGCTGAAAAATATCGATTTTGTATAGAATAATTTACTTTAAAGAAATATGGTTCTCTAGAGAATTAAAAGAACTTGGTACATTTCAATTTTTGGATATAAATATCGAATTCTCAGAGCTTTAATCGTGCTATTATCTTATCTATCCTAAACGAAACTAAAATTCACAAACAATTCTATGTTTCAGAAATCGTGTATAGGTAATAGAAATTTCGTCCACTTGTTGTTCCGAAGTTGAGCTGATACGAAATTGAAATTTTAAAATTCGAGATAGAAATCGAAATTTCGTCTCAGCTCTGTTCCGAAGGTAAATCAACCAATGAATTTGAATATAAAACTAATCTGTCGTAACGTTTTCTTCTCGGTCGAAGTTCGTGTTATCATTTTCAAATCTATTTTTCTAAATTGCAAAATTTCCTGAAACCGACCTGCTCCTGTTTCTGGCCGAGGAGCGAACTGGCCAAGTCGAGAATCTCCTGAGCCTTCAGCGTGTAGGGGCTCATCGGGCCGTTGAATTGGCGCGAGTTTTCCACGATCTGCAAAAGTCAGTTTTACTTTTCTACAAAACTTTTCAGATAACTTATTTTTAGAAAATGTTTAATGACAAATAATAGGAGAAATATTTGATCTAATTATTCATAATTCGGAATAGTCTACTTTCAAGAAATTTTTAAGAAACATTGAAAAAGCGACCTGTTCGATATCAGCTCTGAACTGCTGGACAGTTTTGTACTTCTTCTGCTTGGCCAGTTCCTCGATCGTGCCCAGATCCATTGGACGGACGATCTTCTTGTAATACTGTGGCATCTTTAAATTTTTTCTTTAATTTTCGATTCTTCGTAAATATTTTCCAGGTGGACTTCATAGATTTTCTTTTATAAAATCAGAAAAAAAATATTTTTTTGTCAAATTTTGATGGTTTTGTTAATTGGGCTCTTTTTAATTTAAAAAGTTAGACCTTCTTACCTTCTTAGGATCGACCTTAATGTGGAAGGCGGCAGATTTGGGAACGTTCTTGCACTTCTGGATGATGTCCGTCAGGATGTACGAGAAACCCACGCTGGAAATGGAAATTTTTGGAAAATTCATAGGTTTAAAAAATTTTCCTAAAACGATATATTTCTTGGTGTATAGTAAACTTTTCTAATTTATTGGCGAACTTTAAAATAATACACGTTAAGCAACTTTTCCAAGAGTTCATACAAGATAAAACATTCAACTAGAAAATTGATAAATTTAATATTTTTATGAAGAATTTTTTCAATACAATAGACCTGCCCATTTTGCTCCAGTTATAAATCAGAAAAAAAACTAACGCATCATTGTCGTCGAGAAGTGGGTTGATGGCCTTTTCGAGTTTCATGAACGTCTCGTCCTTCTCCAGAAGGCGCTTTCCCGCCAACTCGAAGATCTAGAAATTTGAACATTTGTAACTTCGGATATGTTTCAAGTTATAGTTAAGATGATCACATTTTTGAATTGGTAGTTCGAAGATTGGAATGCACTCGAAGTATTATGAATAAAAATCATTTTTCAACATTTTGGATATGTTTTAAAAAAAGCTTAGAATTATTTATGACAGACCAATTTCTGATCAATCGAATTTCGTAATATGCTAAACATTGAAATGATTTTGAAAATTCAATTTCGAGTGTTAATATTCGTCTGCTTTTTATTAAAATAAAAGATCTCCTAACCTGTTTAGCAGCCTCAGTGATGACAGAGTTGTCCCCGTTGTAGACTCTCGAGTTGTCCAGCATTTTCTTCACGTCCAGAAGAAAATCCTTCCTCAACTCATAGTCGTTCTTGGCAACTTTCTCCTTGATTCGATTCAGGTCCATCGGCTCTTTGATGATCTGATAGTAGTCGGGGACCTGAAATTGTTGTGTTTATATTTTTTCGAAGCTTTACATTTCAAAGAATCTGCTGCTTACCAGTCTGGCATTGACAGGCATGAGATGGTGTTCAGCGCCAGGCAGCGCCTTCAACTCGTTCATGATGTCCATCAGCATGGTGCCCATTGTCACCTCAAAATGGTATTTATTATTACTATTTTTAATTTAGCAAGTTTTTTTTAAGAACTTCATTTTCTACTTCAAATTGAAGTTGAAAACGCCTCCCAAAATTCGATCGCGAACGGACTTTAATTCAAGTCTGAGGTTTCAACTTTTCTTACTCCCCATTAGTGATTTCCAAAAATTTCATGAGTAATGAATTTCTCCATCGGCTATCTTTCTTGAAGTTGATAAAACTAATGAACCGATCCGCAACAATGCAAAATTTCTGGCTTACCCTTGGATCAGCCCTCATTCTGTGCACGCTCTTGGCAGGCCCAGCCAGGTAGTCCTCATCGACGTCCTTGGAAAGTCGTCTTCTGGCGCTGCTGCCCGAGGGACCCGCAGACGGCTGCGAAGCAGAGGACGAACTCGCCGCGGCCGCTTGCTTACTCGCCCACGCCGATTTGACTCAAACGAATTGCAAATTAATGATTTTTTAAAAGCAATTATCAGATAGGTTTCAACAACTATTGATATCAAAGAGCAAAAATGCACTGAGTTAGTTTTTCATTTATCAGTCCTAGAATTTTTTTTACATTTCTCAGAGAAAAGTTAGGCTCTTTGCAAAACTCACTAGAAGCAAGAAGATCCGCCTCGGTGATGTCGTCCTCGAATGGCTCTGAGCGACTTCGGCCCCCTCCCGACGAAGCGCCAGATGCCTGACTCGACTCGTCCACGTCAAGCACGGGAGAAGCAGAATAAGGCTTTTCAGATGCTCTGCAAATTAGACACTTTTTATTATAAATATATTCGTATGGTGTCGAAATATTGAAATACTCTATTTCTTCAATGATTTATAAAGTTTTGAAACGTACTAATAAAATTCGGAGGAAAAGTAAAAGATTTTTAACAAAAATATGGACATTTCTGCCGAAAATTATAGGTGTTCTATAGGCCAAATGGGTTTTTGGAGAGGGTAAAATTTGCTTTCAACTTATCGAAACTTTTAAACCTACTTCTGCGCCTTGAGGAGTTTCTTGCTGATGGTGAGTTTGGTGCCCTCGACGGACGACAGTTCGCCCATGTCCCTGGATGCGTCGTCTTCCGATTGGTTGTCCTTTTGCGGAGAGGGGAGAGGTGCTTTTCCGAACAAGGGGCAGTTCCTAAAATTTTCCGGATTTAGAAAATGATAAGAGTGAATAGGAAACTGCTTTCTTTCTTTCTTTCATGTTATTTTTAAAGTCGTGAAATTGGTTTTTTCAATTTTTACCTGTTGGTCTTCATGTGGCCAGTGCCGTGGCAAGCTGAGCAACGCATCTTCAACAGGTTCGGCTTCACGAATTCAGGTTTCTTTTCCTTTTCAGGCTTCTGCAAATTGCAGAAATAGTTTTAAGAAATACATAATCAGTATTTTAGATATTAGATAAAAACATTGCCGTGAATACTCGTTGTATTTTTAGAAAGCTTACGTTCTGCGCCGACTTGACTCGCTGCTCGTTGCGTTTGATGCGACGAAGCTGATCTTGCAGACGACGTTTTTCCTTGCGCTTCTCCTGAAATTGATTTGATGTAATTTAAAACAACAAAAAACTTAGGTTTCATCTCCTTCTATAAAGGAAATACCTTCCTTTTACACTGGTGCATCTTGATAAGAGTTACTTTACCAATATTTAAAATGAAAAGTCATTTAAACCTCAATTTATTATGTTACAAGGTTACATTTAAACATTTTTCTATGCTTCGCCTCTTCTAAATAAAACTAGAACAAGACTGTTTTACACGAGCACATCAGGCTTTGGATGAGAAAAACAATGCTATTTTCAAAAATGCACTCACCTCCTTGTACTGTTCGTCCATCTGAGCGTAGACGTGGATGAACGTCTCGTCCTTCGTGAGTCGGATGCGCTTGTAGGCCTCGATGAGTTGCGGGCGTGTCACCACTTCGACGCGGGTCTGAAATCGAAAGATAGATAAGTTTCAAAATGGTTTGAAAATGTAATAATTCTGATAATTAGCATTAGAGATAGTATTACAAGAATATTGATACCAAAAAACTTCGAAATAAATCGGGTTTGATTCTTCGACATTAGATAGCAACCAAAGTTCTGATGAAATAAATAAAGAAAATGTATGTTTCAAGAGAATTTTATTTAAAAGTTTTTTTTTTCAAATACAGTTTAATATCCCGAACTACGAGTTTCTCTTCAAAAATTAGCCAAAGAAATCCCCACCGACGAAGTGCCGTCCTCGTTTTTGATCGTCCTGTGAATTTTCAGCTTCTCGTTGGCACGAAGACCAGCGATTTTCGACGCAGACGCGGCCAGATCCTCACCGATTTTGCTCACGTCTGAAAGTTCACCGATTTAAAAAATATTCATTTTCAAACGTTTCAGACAGCCTTGTTTTAAAAAAAAAAAATGCCCACTTTTCCTCTCCTCAGCCGTGGTTTCCTTGGTCTTGTCGATGCTGGACTTGGTCGCATCGCCGTGCATGATCTTCTTCAGTCGCTCACGCTCGCGCTCCTCAGTTTCGAATTCCAGACGGGCTCTGGAAAATTTTCAAAAAATAAGCCGAAAAATAAATCTGCCATTCTTCGATCTTCCTAATATGGAGCATGACTAGACAAAATTTTATTTGCTCTTTTTCAGAAATTGTTATAATTCACCTAGCGAGACATCTAAATATTTTTAAGAAAAAGGCTTACTTCTCGGACTTAGGAATGACAGCCTTGCCCCTATGCGCCTGCAGCATGTCTTCCAGCTTGTTGACCATATCGTCGTTATCCGAGTCATCGGCCGAACTGCCTTCGTCCGTCGAGAGCTCCTCGGGGTTCGCGAGGCTTCTGACAATTAGCTTATTTTAATTTTGAATAAACGAGAACGAAAAAGTTAATAAGGAAGATGAATCCTAATAGGGATTAGTTTTGTTTGAAACATAAATAAGACGATTTTAGATTTTTTCACCCTGAAATTGTTTCGACAAGTTTCACATAATTCATATAACCTTAAAATATCGAATGTTGATCATTTCTTTTAGTATATCGATAAAAAGAGTATCGCGTTAATTTAAAAATGTTTCAACAAATATCGGAATGCAAAAATCCCAACAGATTTTTAGTGTGATTGAATCGATCTTATCAAATTAATTGAAAAAAAAACTCTAGAATAAGGAAATTAAAACCCACTGGTTCTGTAGCTCGAAGATGTGCTGGCAGTGCTTCTTGTACTTCTCTTGCATGTCCGCCATGTTGTATTTGATGTTGCCGCGCGCGAAGCGGGCCATTCCAGATACTAAGAAAATATGTTTAAGTATTTTTCATGAGTTTTATTGTGATTTTTAGGTATGATTCAAAATGTCTTTTTAAGGTTATCTCAGAGATAGGATTGGTTGATTTTTTTTTTCCGATAAAGCAAAAATATAATTTTTTTTAAATCGAAGAAAAAAAAATGCCGATTTTAAAAGCTTGCGCTAAAGTCTCACATTCTGTATCACTGCTATTGGCCTTAGCCTTGGCTGCCTGAGTCGAGAGTGTGCGAATCACATCGATGATCTCCCAGCGAGACAGGGCACTGATCTGAAAAGCACAAAATGTTAAAATACCAATTTCTCAATAGAATTTTTGAATTATGTTTCAATTTCAGTCTTTATCAAGGCAGAAAATTTCTGCACAATTCCGTTTTGATTTGAAGGGATTTGAAAAAAATATATATTATTCGAAAAGCAATTTCGGTACGTTCCATCTAGATATTATGGACAATTTAAAAGCGAACCAGTAATGTTGCTTGATGTTTAATCGTGAATTCAAGCAGTTCAAAATTTAAAATCCTTACCTCCTCTTCCTTGACGCCATACTCTCGGCAGATTTCCTTGGCCTCTTTGAGGGGCAGTTTGCGCAAGTCGGCATTCGTGCCCGTCACCAGTCGTTTCGGCATCGTCGAGGCTTCGTCCTGAAAGAATAGTCTTTGATTTTTTTATTCTAAATCAGATATGGAACAAAATTTTAATCAGAATTGAAATTTCGCCTTGTACAAATTATTTTCCAATTTGTAAAGTAGTTTTTCGCCAAAAACGATGTCGTGTGTTAATCGCAAGATGCGTTGTTTTCGACATAAACCATCTTTTTGAAACTAATTTAAAAATACAAATCTAAAAAACCTACTCTCTGGGGTTTCTGAGTGACCCTGACATAGGAGAATCCCTGTCCGCATCCAGTTGGGTCGGCGATGCCCGTCGAGTCCAACAGACACTTGCCGCGCATCGCTGCGATGAAGCATCGGGTCGTGCTCCACGGGGCGCATTTTATCTGCAATTTTTCTTTTCAATTTTGCAAAAAAATGGAGGAAAAATGTTTTAAATGTAGTAAATATAGAAAAGTTACTATAATTCACTTGATAGAACCGAAATCAAATTGAAACAATTTATGAAAGCTTCAAATCTCTATATGTTAAACGATTCTTATAAGAGCCTTTAAAATTTGAACATTTTGATGCTTTATAATCTTTCCAACCCACCTCATCCTCGATGGTGATCTGATCATCCGAATCGTCTTCATTCTCCGGCGTGAAAAAGTACTTTTCACCGTAGCCAGCGTCCTGAAAATTCAGCTTTCATTAAAAAACTATGTTTCAAAGAAATGATAAATTCTTCATGTGTTTTGTACGACAGTTAACATGAAGAGATAACAAATATCATAATAGAGTCAAAACTACTAGAATTCGACCTTGAGCCTCTGTTCGGCGGCGATCATGCTGTATTGCGCGCAGCACATTTCGGGAGTAACCATCACGAGCACCTCCTCCTTCGACGGCAGACGGTAGTCAGGCTTCAGTACCCAGTAGTTCTGAAAAAATCGAAACCATATGAAAGAGATTCGATATGTTAGCAAGTAAATTACCTGATCGGGTCCTGTGCCGAGTCGCTTGAATTCCGAGCACTGCTTTAGACGCTTACGCACGCTGCTCTCCGCGTAATGCGGGAAGGCGTTCTGGAAATTTAGTTTTCATTTGTTTTGAAATGTTTGTTTCAAACTTGCTCAAACGCTAGGTGCAAAATAATCATGCATTCGTATTTCATCGCAGCTGATATTTCTATTAGGTACGATAAAAATTGAATGTCTCAAGGCTTACATAAGATAAAACTCTTCGATTTTCCGCAAGTTCTTAATTGTGGGAAGGCGACAAAAAACCATTTTATTTTTTAGCCATTTTATCTTCTTTTTCAAAGATAATAGAAAAGCCTGCTTACCTTAATGTCTTCCATCTTGAGCCTCCTCGGTGTGTGCTCGCTGGCCCAGAAGAGTCGGAAGATGAAGGCCAGGAGGAAATCCCTCACGAAAATCGTAGCCCTTTTGGAGTTCGGACTCGGCACCTCGATCAGGGGACACTGCTGACCAGCCAGATACAAAGAGGGACACTTGCGGATGTACCAGCTGCAAAATGTGAGGATTTCAGAAATTGTCGTTTTATTTTTTGGGTTGAAAGAATCAAATAATGAAAGGCTTCAAATTTGAAAGGAATTGTCAGATTCCTGAAACATACGATGGTGATCATGATCTTTCTTATTTCCTAGATTTTTCATGTTGTTCTCATAAGATGAATTGCTAATAACGAAACGATTTAGATTACATATTATATATATATATATATTCATTTCTTGAAGCCCACATCATTTACGACTTTTAACGGTACATTCAAGCGAATTTTCTCATTGGTGATGGATTCCAAACAACTAGAAGGACTCACTTCAAAATTTACGAGTTTGTTGAAACGCACAAAAATTCCATTTTACTTTAGAAAAAGCCAAGCTTTCCCTACCTTCCCTTGCATCTGACTAGCAGGAAATCGGTTTCTTTGGGCTGATGTGCATAAATTGGCGCCCTGTAGAGAAGGTTCTCGATGGATTGTAGCGCCTGTCCGGGATGGAGCTGTCCGAGGAAGGGCACGTTGTGGCTGAACGCCATCTCGCCCAACTCGAACTCCGGCTCGACGTCTTTGCCCGTTTTCTGAAAGTGAATTCCTAATCCTCGAAAATAATTTAAAAGTAGTTTTTTTTTATTTAAAGTACACATTTGCCCTGAAACAGTAATACGAAATATACAGTTTTATGACTAGCTCCTGAAACATAACCACTTTCCAATAAAATAGGGAAAAAGCCTTCAAATTTTTTCTTTTAAAAGTAAAACTGAATTGAATCAACAACGCCCATTTTCCAGGATATAGCGATATTTTCCGATTTCTTGAAACCTACCCGCTTGTAGTAGTTCTTGACTCTGCTAGCCATTCCAGGCTGACTGAGGAGAGGGGGGTGTTCCTCACTGTACTCGACGATGGCCAACTGTCCATCCTTGCCGCTCAAATCGTTCACGTCGCGCATGAAGAAGAAATCGCCGCCACCGTCAGCCTGCTTGATCTTTTCGCGTTGCTGCAAATTTTCAACATTCGAAGTTTATTATTTTTGAGATAAATTAGATCATTATTTCTTTTTACTATTACTTAAAGCTCATTTATCATGCATTTTGAAATTTATCTATTTTTAGAGACTCTAAAAATGATTTAGATAAGTTTTAATCAATGTTTTTCTTCATAATATCGTTTTATCGCTGATTTGTAATTTGTACCTCTTCCATCTTCTTGATGTGCTGCGTGAGGATGTGGACGTTGTGGAACTTGTTGAGACCACCGATGTAACGAAGCACTCGCTTGGAAATGGGCAGTCTGAAAATTGAAGTTTTATAAAGATTTCGTTCGATTCGCTAAAACAACAAATAGCACCTTTTCTGCTCAAAATAGACAATTTTTTAATAATAAAGATTTTCAATTCGTACCAGTAATTTTCGTGTAAATGAAAAATGCAGAAAGATTATCTTCCAAAACAATATTTGTGTAATTTCTAAATTTGACCTATGCCAGTGTCTGAGTTTGAACGGAGTGAGATGGGTGGGGAAGAATGTGCGATGGATGTTCAGGGCTGGAATCGAGTGCTGAATCAAGGAGGAATTGTTTGTCGTGGCGGCTCTGAAAATTGTATCTTTCTAGTTTTTATAAAAATTATTCATCTTTAAATGACCATTTTTTAAAAAAAAAATTATTGATTTTTTCTAAATTGTACAAATTCCTTACTTAGCGACGTTCTTGGGAATGTAGTAGTCATCGTTGCTGAGATTGAACGCGTCCTTGTCCGTCAGCTGCTGGTTGTTCTCCATCTGAAATCCTCGTACTTTTAAAATGTTCAATTTGGAATATGCTTCAAAAATTTCATAGAATAACTCGATTGACAGACGTTTCAATGATTCATTCTCAAAATTGGAAAGTATTTACCGAGATTTTCTACAATTTAAGGAAAAAATTCCGTATGTTTCAAATAGTTGTAAAATGGTCTTCGAAATTTCAATATTGATCGATACTGTTCTAGCAGCATAAGAAACCAAATAAAAAAGCAATAGATGTCCAAAGATTCGTGATAAAAAAAATTCTCGAACCTGCTCCTCAGCCTCCTGCTTCTGTCGCTGCTGCACCTGTCCGAGGATCATCTTGGACTTCTTGGTGAACTGCTGTTCTTTTCTGTCAATCTTGCCGCCAGCACCCATCATCTGGTCGAAATCGTCCTTTCTATCCGCAGGCATTCCGTAAATGAGAGGCTCGTCATCGAAGTCCAATGCGAGAACACGGGGCTCTGAAAATATTTTATTATTCAGACGTCGGGACGTTTTCCATCGCAAATATCCCTTATGCGATATGAATTATCTCATTCAGTTTTGCGTTACTATCTTTAATAATGGAACGACGAGAGATGATTATGAATTTTGCGGTGGAAAAATCCTGTCTTATTACTTTAAAGTCGTATGGAATTGCGGGGGTTGAATAAATTCCATCTCATTACTTTTAGAAAGTATTCAAAACATAGCCTATCAATTAGATGAGAAATTCAAATAATTTGTTAAAAAAGGTTAGAGCGAGAATTAATAAGAATTGTCAAGATGCGTAGGTTTCTTTAATAAATGGTGAAACGTATTATTCCATTTGAACCTATATTCATAGAATTTCGCTAGAAAACTCGGGAAAAGGCATGCCTGGCAAGTATGGCATGTTCTCGGCGTCCCAAATGATGTCCTTCTCCCACTCGTAGTTGAGCACGTCGTTGTTTTCCGGTGGGAACATCGAGTGGCTCGAGGTCGGTTCCAAAAGAATGTCTGAAAATTAAGGAAAATGGATCAATTTCAGAAAGTTTATTGCCAATACCGAAATCTTAATATTATCAGCCGATATTGACGCGGAAGATTATGAAATTTCAAATTTTGGCAAAGTTTCAAATTAACTTTAAAAGGTAAATGTCTTTGAAGAGTAGATGCTAGTATGAGAGTTGGAAAAGTATCAAAAAGTCAAAAATTAATATAATAGAGGTAACAAAAAGCGAAAAACTCACTCGGGTCGGGCATGATGTTGATCGGGGCCATGCCGGCACGTCTTTCAAACATTTGCTCGAAGGCGCCGCTTTTCGCTGAAAATTTTTCAACTACTGACATAATAGAAGTTTTCGTTGGTTTCAAAAATTCTACAAATTTTGAATAATAAACCAGTTTTAGTCTACCATTTTCCGACTCTTTATGATAATGGAAAATATGTTTTTTTTAAATCAGGCTTAATTAGATTTCTGAAGTAGATTCAAGATGTTTCACAAAATGCATAAAAATTAATAGCTGAAAATTGCCGATTATTGGTATGTAATCATAGAAGTCTTTAAAAATCATGCAGAAACGCTTACTCGCAAACATGTACTGCTCGTACGTCCTGGTATACTGCGTTGGCACCCAGCCGCACGACGGCATCTTCCCGCTCTTCAATTCATCCACGACCTAAGAACAAAAATAATTGGTTTCAGAAATTTTATATCTTACACCCAGATATTTCCAATCTAATACGATGAGGATTAAGAGGAGCAAATGTATAAAATTTGAAAGTTGCGTTTCAAAAACGCCTCATAGTAAAACGGAATTGTTTCGAAGCTAATCAGTTTAGCTTTGAACACTCAAAAGACAAACTTTTTAAAGTACGTTTCAGCGATGTAAACAATGAGTTTCGAGATCTTAGAAAATCGCTATATCAAGCTCCATAAAACCTGCCAAACTTAAAAGCTATTGAAAACATAATAAAAGAAAGTAAACACGGCCCCACCTGCTCCCTAACATCCTCGCCGTCGAAGATGATGTTGTCCTCCCATCTGAGCAGGTTGACGGGGAGGAGATCCTCCGATTCGATGTCAGGCAGATCGGGGTCCTTCTCCTTCGCGCGATCCAGGTTCAGCTTTTGAAACGCCGACGCAAAACACTTCGGGTTCGTCTGAACAATTCCCTTTTCATGAGAATTTCATAGAAACGAGCCTTTAATTTAAAACTATTGAATTAAAGACTTGACGCTCAAAATAGTTTTCTTGAAACATACAAGATTTTTTGTAGATGAGAGGATAAAGATGGAAAATCAACAATGGACTTTCTAGTGAAACTTACCGAGTTTATCTTGAATCCATAGTCGACCTTCTCGGAGGACTGCGGCACGTTCATGCGGTCGTACCTGAAAAAGAGCATTACTTATTCTTATTCGAATTGCAGTAAAAACCACCAATGGAATGATGAAGACATTTTATTTTATACTTATCCCGCCTTTGAAACCCATCTAAACTATTTTTAAGATTCTGGTAAAATCGAAATTTCCAATTCATAAAGATCGTCTATCATTACATCAAGCTATCCGAAACTTATCTTAGTAACTTTTAATATGATTGACTATAACAAGGAAAATGGATGGACCCGGTATCAAAAATGTTCTTACTTATCAATAAAATATAATTATTGAAAGACTTTTCAACTTTTAAAGATCCTACCAGATCTTGGCAGGTCCATTTCTCCACGGAGCAGTCATGTTCTCGTAGGAGTCGTCCTCCTTAGCGCCCTGGCGCAGTTGACTCGCGTCCAGCTCGCTGCTAGCGCTCAGGAACAGCGCCTGCAAATTCGAATCTTTACCGAAATTGAAAATTTCTTGTTTCAACTAGCTTTGATAAGCTATTTTTAAAAAAAATTGCTGATAATTTTTCAGTTTTTTTCGCTCTTTATGCTAGTACCCAAGTAATACATTTACAAATTTCATACGCTCCAAGGCATTTGCATACATCATTTCAGAAAATTAGTATCAATTATTCATTGTGTGATGAAAAAGAATATTTCATACGCTTCAAATTTTCATATAGTTCAAATGCTAAGAAATAAAATAGTTCGCTTTTCAGTTTCAAAACATAAATACTTTCGCTCACAAAAATGGACTTACATGTTGGTCAACTCCAAGTTGGTCTTGTGCCGGAGTGGGTGCGATTTGGAGTTTGATGCGCTTCAGCGAGGGAGACTCGCTCTTGTCTTCACCAGGTTCGCTCTGAAATCGTTCAAACTTTTAAAATTTAAAACCTAACAATTTTAAATACGTTTCTTTCACACATCAAAAATTCAGCAATTCTTTCCGTATATTACAGGTTCTTTTGCGACAAATACACTTTTTAGTTACAAAGTAAAACAAATTTTCAGAGTAAAATGCTCCAATGGAAAATGAATTGCTACCTGCCCCGATCCCGACTGTCCAGTCTGTTTGGGTTTGTGTTTCTGGAAGGTCTTTGCCAGCCACCAGATGTCTGCCCGGGAAGAGGATTTGATGTTGGCCGCGAAGAGTCGCGAGAAGCGCAGAATCTCGCTCGGCTTGTAGTCCGTGAAGAACAGCCTGAAAAGTATTTCCGAGTGATAGGTTTCAGAATTTGGATATAAATGATGCCGAGGCGAGCTTTGTATTGGGTAATTAGCATCTGTATAAATAAATTTCATTTGAGAAATATGCAAATGATGCCTTTTGAGATAACTTTCAAATAGTTCGGAAAGTTGTTCTTCTAGGTTTCAAAAAGTTCAATAAAAGAAATGAAGTTACGAATGAATAATGGAAGAGCTGAAATGTAATAAACAATATAAAATATTCAATTTTAAAAAATTGAAATTTTACGTTTTTGAAATACTCGTTTTTATATTCCTCAATCAAAATGAGCAAACCTAGAATTCTGCATACAAATCGGTATGATCGTATAAATTTTATATCGATAAACTTTAAAAATCGAAAAAAAAAAATTCAAAAGCTACCTCGGGTCGATCATTTCCAACTGAGGGTTGATGATGGACGCGAGAGGGGCGTCGGCTCTCTGCGTGGGCGGCACGAACGGAGTCAGCTCTTCCTGGAAAATGATTGATTTTTAAGACAGTAGACAGACCTAGGCAGCGCTTAAGTCAAATTTTTCAGCTAAAATACTGTTGCGCACCCCCTGCCCTATATTTCTTCAACCTGGCTGAAAATTTGCCTAGATCTAAATAAAGTAGAGCGTGGATTAATGCACTGATATTTTATCCTTGCTATAAAAATTGTGAAACTTATTCGAAACACTTAATAATCTGTTTACTGCAGAATGTATCTTCAAAGAATCATCAAAGGTCAAACTACGAAGTCCTATTTTAACATTCCCAAAAACATATTTGAACTTTTGAAAATTTATCAAAAAAAACTAAAAGGAAAAATTTACCTGCAGCGGCACTTCAACGACGTCATCCTCTTCATTTCCTTCAGCATGTTGATCCTTCCCAACTTCATCCGCCTCCAAAAGAGACTCCTCCTCTTCGAATCGAGTGCCTTTCAGCAGGGTGTGGTAATCTGGAATACTCACTCTAATTGTTGTTGGAAATGTTTTTAAAATTGATTTCAAACCCGTTGTAAAGTTGGCTCATGTTTTAGAAAAAACGTTTGAATTCTGTTTCAAGTAATCTCTAAATTGAAAATTTTGCTGGAATTTCAGTAAACATCTTGTTTCGAAATTTTGAATGAATTCAAGTGATTTGAAAAAGTAAGTTTCGGATAGATCTTAGTTTGAAAGACCATTCGATATCGACTTGATTTGGGATATTTTATCAGTCTATCAAAGTCCCACCTCCATTGAAAGCGGACATATGCGTGTCGAAGTAGTTGGGTGATTTTGACGGATCAACTGACGTTTCGCTCTAAAAATTGCCATTTATCACTTTATCATATAAACTTTTCAATGATAATAAATAATTCTTTTAGAAAAATAAACAAGTTAAAATGTTCGTCGTCTATTTATCAACAAAGATTAGAAATTACTTCTGATCGAACTTTTAACAGATTATCAAAAAATGTTTTTTCTTTCAAGAAATAAATATTTGTCTACCTGTTCCATGTCTTCCTCATCGCTTTGATTTCTATCAAATTCATCCATTTTGAGATCAATTTCTGAGAATTGGAAAAGTTACCGATTGTTTCTAAAAATTCAATAAAATCGATATTTTACCGGATAAAACCGGACGATTTTCATAAATTATCTGAGGAATCGCGGAATTTTATTCCAAGGCTACAAAATCTTTTACAAACCCTTATATGATTCAGAGAATGGAGCACGTGTGATAAAAACGTTGGCAGGTGTACAGAAACTGAGATAAAAGTGAGCGGTTTTATCCAAATATTTGTAACGCGGAGAAAAACGAAAGTGTCGAGAGTCGGTATGCTCCTCTATACTCGAATAGTCACTTTTTTGCGCGTTAAAAACCCAGATAAAAGGCAAGAGATGTGAAATCTTGGAAGTTTGCAAAAAAAATACTGAAATCGTAAAGTTACGTCGTGGTAATGATCAAAATGATATGATAAACGATGAAATGGGTGAAAAACTTACAGTATTTAGAACAATTTTCGAAAATTTAGCATTTTCGTGAAACATGAAATGCGGCGTCTCAAAACAACGATAAAGCATGAGAATAAAACGACGATAATTTCAGATAAAAAATCACTGAGAAATGGTGAGGAATAATTTTAGTGAAGCCTATAAAACAAATGATTTTCGATTTTTTTCTGAAATAATCAATAAAGATCAAACTCATCGCTATACTTGTATAATGAGAGTACACAAAATTGGGGCCCGCAGAATTCAGAGAAAATTGGAATAAATAGAAGGAAAGAAAACGCATATATCAAATCAAAATGTGCATTTCTGACAAAAATAAAACGCCTTTTAGGCCATAATCAATTAAAAAAACGCATAAACGGAACTCAAACTTTCTACAACAACAAAAATCGTTACCTTTCAAAGAATATCAATTTTCAGTGGAAAAATTAGGCTTATCAAATCACGACGAAAAATCAATGAGACAAATTGAATATTTTCTAACAAAACTAAACCTTTTGAAAAAGAAGTATCAGGGGGGAAATTGTTACATGTTTAAAAATTTTTAAAAAATGTTCTAGTTTTTTCGGAATGTTTTGAATTTTTTTATTTCGGAATATCTTGGATTTTTCGGAATTTATTTACTTCCTGAACCTGACCTGATTCGGCTCGGGACTGCTGAGCATGCCGCTAGCATCGGTAGACATGTCATGGAGATAGTCGAATTCAGCCATCGCCGACTGCTCTTTTCTACCGTATCTGGAAAATATCGACTTTTCAGGAATATTGCTAGTCTTCAATTATAATGGAATTTTTAAATGCGTTTCACGAAAGACATAAACTAGCGCGTTAAATGAAAAAAGCAATGTCATGTTTTGCCTGACTTTCATTTAATAGTTCTAAATACATGTTTCACAAAAAAACGAATATTCACTCGTTATCATGAGTCAATAATTGATATTTATCGGACGAAACAAGAGAAAATTCCAACCTCTTGTAGTATCTGGGATGAACGGTGGCGCGAGGCGGCTGGTATTTGACCTTGTCGCCGAGCTTCTTCAGCTGTCTTTCGTACAGGGCGATCGTCTGAGAGTCTGAATCCTCGCTGTCCGACGACATTTGCGGGTAAGGAACGGGCTGCTCCAGCTGAAATTCGTTTATTTTCAGTCTGAAGTCAGAAGACTATGAACTCTCACCAAGTAAAGATCTTGTTACATTTATTTAAATGACTAATTTGAAACCTATCAAAATCAATCTATCTATTTTTAAGGACATAAAACATAGTTAGCTAGAGTATTTAGTAAAAATGTTGTTATTAGTTTGATTTGATTCTATTGAACAGAACGTCAATTTGAAAACCAGTTTCTGAAATACTTTAAAACAACTAACCCCTTCCTCAAAGTTTAAGGGAGGAGAGGCTCTTCGAGTTGGGGAATGGACGAGTTTCTTCTTGTTTTCTAAAAAAATATTTGAATTTGAAATAATCAAACCTTTCTATCCACAAATGCTCTAACTTTTCGTTGAAAAATGTTAAATTTTTGTAAAAATCTTTCTTTCGAAGAAAATTTTAAAATTTTTTCTTTAAAAGATCAAAAATCTTACCCGGAGCAACTGTATCCTCTTTGTGTAGCACCATGACACTGCCGACCTCAACATTTCTGTCCTCTTCCTGGCAGTCGCCCAGATGTTCGATGCCTCCGCGCAGCGAGAGACGCGACAGCTTGTCGATGTTCGAGTCGGAAAACGATCTGCAAATTTTATCTTTAGTTTTTTGAAGATAACGTAAAATTGAATTTTCTCCGCTTTTTTAGTTATTCGAATAAAAGTTTTGCAGTTCAAATTTTAGAATACTTCAAGGAATATTTTAGTTACGTTTCAGGTATTCTATATTTAGACAGAAGAAAGATATGGTACTAATAAATTATGGATAAATATATGAAAAAATCGAAGATAAAAATGTTGAAATGGGGAACCTCTGGTGAGCAGGTCTGTGCTCGATGACGGACGTGTCCGAGGAGTCTGCCCTCGCGTTCTCCATCAACGAGCCTTCGCTGTCTTGCTTCCGGAAAATTCGGATCTGAAAACCATAATTATGTTTTAAGGAAATGATGAATTTCTGAGAAAGTTTAATCCGGCGGCTCCCTGTGAATATTCATAACAAATAAGATACATTGGGAAATTGCGAAAACATCAAAGTCTATCTAGAAATAGATGTTTCCAATCGCTTAGAAATGATTTCAAAATCGAATTTTTCAATTGAAGGTTTCTGCCAACTGGAAGAACAATAAAAGTATGCAAATAGGAAAAATAGAACGACCTCATCCTGCATTTCGCCCATCTCGTCGACGCCGCCCTTGGCTCTGTTCACGGAATTGTGCATGGAGAGGATTTGTTGCTGTTGGGGAAGGAATTGCACAGACACGGCGGGTGGTCGCGAGGTGAAGTACGAGGGCATCCCTTGGTGATGGAGTGTAGTCGTGGTGGGCCCGATTCCGTACGGGAATTGCATTTGCATCATCGGGAGCGAGGACGGTTCGTCGCTTTGTGTGCTACACAGGGCTTCGCCTGAAACTTATCTAATGCATCTTTTGCATTTCTCATTTGTAGGATTGTTTCATCATGCCAATTATAGTATGATCGCTCAACGCAATGGTGCGATAATTTTCGAAAGCTTTCAAATCTTTCTTCGTAAAAATTAGTTTTTCAAGAAAAAAATCGAACCGGCTCCGAAATTCTCGAAAGACATTCTCCTAGAATCGCTGTTCATCGTGCCTCCGGTCGAAGATGACCCATATCTGCACAGCAACAGGGACGAATTGGAAGGAGGCATGTGCGGGTTCTTCGAGTTGGCCTGGAAAATCTCAATTATCATCAAAAATCTAGTCTAGAATTTGTATGTTTCAAAGAATTTCTGAATGAATAAGAGACGAATTTGATAGAATCAAAGATAAATAATTAAAACAAAATTCAAATATGTTTCAAGAAGTTTTTATATTACAAAAGAAATTAGCTTTACTGATAAAGTCAAAAAGAACCTAATAATCGAAAGTTTTCAAAATATGTTTCAGCAAATCTTAAG
Organism: Diploscapter coronatus; assembly: GCA_964036155.1. Lineage (NCBI taxonomy): Eukaryota > Metazoa > Nematoda > Chromadorea > Rhabditida > Rhabditidae > Diploscapter > Diploscapter coronatus. The sequence continues at coordinate 9,936,100 of OZ038423.1, forward strand.
AAGAGAACATTTTCGGCTTTTTTATTCTTATTATGTGAGCATACTTCAAGTTTTAATTTTCAAAGAAAAACTAAGGAAAAAACTGACAAGTTGCTCTAAGGCGTCGTTGAGCGTCTTCTGGAGCTGCTCCCTGGCGTTCTTCTCGTCCTCGTACTTCTTCTTCATCTGGGAGTAGGCCTGTTTCGTGCGCTCGTTCGACTGTCTGCAAATTAATAAATTAACAGAAAATTCCAACACTTATTTTCAAAAATATCCTATTTTTAGAAAGTAGAAAGGAAATATATAAATCAATTCAATAAAAGATAAAATTTTCTGTTTCTTTCTGAAACCTACTTATATCTTTCATACTGAGCTTCCAAATAGTTGATTCGATCCGTCAATCGCCTTCTCTCTTCGCCGTACTTCTTGCGCAGATGCTGGACTTTCGATTCGAGCTGCAAATTTAGCTTTTTCATATAGGTTTCACAAAACTTTGTAAATGCAATTTTAAATCCTCGAAACTTGGTATAATGCTTCAAAATGAAGTTTATAAAACAGTAAATACCCCATTAATGATGTGTTAAATAAGTTTTATGAGTTACAGCAAAAAAAAAAATTTTTTAAATCGATGAATCGCGGATATTTTAATTGGTTATTCGTTAGTATATCAAAAATAAAAAATCTCGACCTCCCGAATGTTTCGTTTTCAGAAAAGTATGCATTTTTCAAATTTGCAGTTGCTACTACAGAAAATAGTTTCTTAATGCTCACCTCTCGAATTCTCTGCTCGCGCATGTAGTCCTCCTCCTCCGAGTCGTATTCCGAGAAGTCCAAGTTGCTGTGATGCACCACGCCCTTCTGCTGACGAGAATAATTCGAGTGAGAATGATCGCTGAAATATTTTTAGTTCGAGAGGCGTTTGAACGATTATTCAACAGTGTATTTTTTATTTACAAATTCAAAAAATGGTTAGAAGATTTAAAAAAGTCTAATTTCATTCAATTTTATTTGCAATTTCAATTTTTTCTTATTTTCTAACGAGATTTTTGAAAAACCCACCTTCTGTATGACTGCCCGTTCCCATTTGCGTTCCTGATGGCAGCGAGGTTCTCGTATTGGGACTGGGCGAAGGACTGGTTGCCGTGATTTGGGTGATTCGCTTGATTGCCGCGTCTGTCCTCGTTGTTGGGCTGTTTCCGATTGCCCATAACGACAGAGCGACGCTCCGAAGAGTCGCGCATCGGCACGCCCGCCCACGATTGGGGGCCTGAAGGAGTTTTTCAAATTTTATTTTGAATAGTTTTTTTATTGATTCTTTTCGAAAAGTTTATTTAAAAAATGATATTTTCTAGAAGGCAAATGTTATTTTTCTATTTTTAGACCTTTATTCATCTTTGGCTGAGTAACAACGCTGTAGGGCGATTTGAAGTCGAAGTCCTGTCTGCTCGACTGACTCGCCGAGCGCTCGCCTGTGTACGGCTCCGTGAACGTGAAATTTGCTGATTGCTGAAAAAGTCGCATTTTTACTGGTCTAATTCAAGAATCAAAATCTTGATCATATGTTTGGTATAAAATGATCGCCTTGAAAGGGTCATCATTTTGATACCGATTTCCCTAGAAAAATCTATTTTTGAAGGTGAAAATTTTCAAAATTAAGAAGTTAATATTTTGATATCAATTTTCGCTAAAAATACTTATTTATTTGCTAGGAAAACATCGAAAAATTCAAATACCGGATTATTCTCCTTGTTCGCGCCCTTCTTGTGTCCTTTGAACATTTTGATGAAGGACGACATCGCTCAGCACACCGTCCCACGACGGGGTCAGATTTCCTGGAATCGGAGAAAATATAGAAATAATAAATCGACAAAAATTCGAAATAAAATTAAAATAACGCCGTCGAAGGATGAACGAGAATAAAATTGAGAGCGCTGTAAAAGACGTGCATTTCGAGCTCTTTCTTTTCTTAGTTGTTTTAAGATTTAAACATTTTTTTAGATTTAAAAATGGCGGCGAGCAGGAAAACGAAGCGAAAGTCGGAAAAATCGGACGAGAAAATGGACCAAGAGTCGATCAGCTCGCTTCAAGGTTGGTTTAAATGTGTTAAATTTCTTCTACTGGGGAATATCATTTCGGACCGAATTTTTTGAAATTTCAATCATTTTTGAAACTTGTTAAAACTATTTTCTAGATTTGAAGAAATGGAAATTTCAGAAAATGCTTAGAAAGGAAAAATAGATCAATTAAATTCAAAAATAGTAATTTTAGCCTCAATCAATCGCTACCGTCGTCAGTTTGTGAGTCGTCCTGAACTGGAGCAAAGAGTGGACGAGATCGTCAACGCCTATGACATCAGGTACCATATTCAGAAGCGATTTAACCCTAGTTTTAAATTTAACCATAACATCAGAATCAAGGGTGTGCAAATATCTCCTTCCGTTTCGAAAACCTTCGTTTTCGCCTATTTTCGGATGATTTCTAGTTCATTTCCGAAAATTTCAAAACCCATTTTCGAACTCTACTCATTAGGTTGTTAAAATCCATGAGCATTTTGAACCGAGGAGTAAAGTAAACTGGGAATTTGAGCTAATATTTAATTTGATTGCAGGAAAGAGGAGGAAAAGCGCGAGGCGAAGAGGAAAATGACCGAGCCGGACGAAGAAGGATGGGTCACCGTCTCGTCGAAGGCCTCCAAGAAACGGGTAAGGATCTTGGAAATAAACAAAGTTCACTTCTAAAGATAAAATTTTAAAACTAATGTTTTTTTTTTTTTTAAGTTTCCGAAGAAAATGTAATGTTCTTGAAACGTGTATCGTGAGTTTGAAATGATAGGAAATATTTTTAATTCGAAAACTTGCATGGAAAGATGGCCCACATGGTACTGGATTTCTGGAAATTTGTCAGAAATATACGATTTTTGAAACCGATTTTTAAATTTGACTCTTATAGCTCGGCAAAGCGACGAAACTGAAGCGCAAGGAGGTGGAGGAGTTGATGTTGGGCGCGAAGAAAAAGAGCAAACAGGCCGACCCGAAATTCTACGCCTTTCACGGAAAGGAGTCTCGACTCAAAAGTAGGCTTTTTAACGAATATGTTTCAAATGAGCTCGGATTTAGAAGTTATGAGGAAGACATTTGATATGTTGTAATTGGAAGTACAAAACTGAAAAAACAAACTTTGATATGTTTAGTTTTAGAGCAGTTTTCCAAATAAGTTTCAGAGAATTTATATATTTGAAAATTTTCAAGCGGCTTTAATGCAGATCGCAGTCATTAGATGAAATTAAAAAATAATTATAAAAGGAAACATTCGACTTGCTTCAGAAGCCGAAGAGCTGCAGCGTAAATTCGAGGAAGACAAGCGACGCGTCTCAGTCCTGCAAAATCAACGCAAATTCCGACCGGATTAAAGTCGAGTCGAAAAAATCCACGAGATTCAAAAATCGTTCAGGTATTTTCCAATTGTTATCTGTTATCGTTCAAATAGTTTGGAAAAGAAAACTAAATAAACTTTATGATGAAGAAAAGTGCACATTAAAAAATCGAAAGAAAGATGCTAAATCAACTGAGAGATGATCAGCCTTCAAATTTCTCGATTTTCTAAAACATACAGCAACAATTTTTAATTAAATTTTATTGGTGCTTTTGAGGGATCGTAACCTTTGTATGCGCTGATGTAATTCGTGCGTTTATCAATGTAAATGATGGAGTGCGCGCTGTTGGGAGTTTTTTTAACGTCCTTGCGTTATCATGACGTCGTTAAACTCCGAGCTCGTCGACCTCGAATTGACGGCGCGTGTAGAGATGATCCCCAAGTGTTTCTTTGTTCTGAAAGATTGGCGTCATTTTTGGGAAGAGCGTTTTCCTTCATTTTTATTTCTTTGTTTCTATATCGAAAACATAAAGCGTAATTAGAAGCGAAGATGATTGTATTATTTGTGGAAAACTTGAAACTTATTTTTGAAGATTTCAAAAGTTGATAATTCGAACCTTATTTTCACCGCTGTACTTGAGCTGATCGTCCGAGTCGGAGCCGTACCAGCTGTAAAAAACGAATTATTTCAGATGAACTCTTCATAAAGAACTTCACTTTTTCAGTTTCTTTAGAGCTTGAAATGGAAATGTATGTTGAAAAGTTAGGATCGGAATGAGAGCAGAGTTCAGCGATTCTCGAGTTCGAAGTTGAAATAGTGTCTTGAAAAGTTCGAATAAGAATCGAGTTTCGTTTCAACCCAGTTGCTCTTTGAAAAAAATTTAGACTGAATAGAATATGTTGGCTCCCTTGTTAGACTTGTTTTCGGCGGTACCTTTTGTCGTCCTCGAGGCTCTCGCGTTCCCATTCGAAGTCGTCGTTGTAGTGGTAATCACCGTCCTGCATGATCGACGTCAGAACGTCGAACAGGTACGCGTAATTCGGCCGAGAGTAGTACGAGAGCCCTCTGGAAAAGCTCAATTTTGGCTGCAAGTTTGAATTTCTCCAGATCTTTTTCAGAAATTTCAATAAAGTTCCAATCTTCTTGAAATATTTTTGAAAGCTTGAACACATCTAGAATATTCTAAAAAATCAAATGAGATTTCATTATTTAATGAAACGAATTTGAAGGTTTAGTTGGCGTTTTTTTTTTTTCTAAATTTTGATTTTACTGAAACTTACCTGAGATGGGTGGTGAATTCGAGCAGTTGTATCGGGCAGTCACCCAGCAGATCTTCATCGTCGAGCGCGCGCTTCACTTCGCCGACTTCTTTCTTGTCCCTGAAATTGTTTAGTAGTTACTTTTACTAATTCTTTCAAGAATGATCAGTTTCGCAATTTTTTTAATTTTCAAAGGGCCAAAATTCTTTAAAGGATCAATCTTTCTTCCGGGGTGTTTAAAGGTTTCCAAACTAACAAACTAACGCGACATGTATCCAGGGTAGCGGCCCTCGAAACTCGACGAGCATGTAAATCATGCACCAGAGATCGTCCACGCGGCCAAGTTCTAGTCGATCGTGCGCCGCCACCGAGCAGTAGCGGGTTGTGCCCCTGCAAACAGCATCAACCAATTTCGTGGAGTATATCTTAGTTTTTCATCGTTCTTTTAAAACGTATCGAAAATTTTAGATATTTTCTTCCAGTACTCCCAGAGCTTGTAATATTTTGAAGTTTACATCATTCCTTGAAGTATCTAGCTTTCTTATTTCTCAGTAATGAAAGCCAAAGTGTTTTGGTAGTAAATTTTTCTTTGAAAGGAATGTTCTGCGTCTGATCTCAACCTAAAGGACGCTCTGGCTCGCGGTCTGCGTATCTCGTAGTTGCCTGTCTCCTTGTTGGGGATGGCAAATTGTCGCGCCAGGCCGAAGTCCAGGATGTGTGCGATCTTCGCCCCCGCCGTGCCCGGCAAGCCCATCGCCAAATTTGCCTGCAAAAAAGCAATTCTTCAAAATTCATTTTCTTTTTGAAAGTTTTCTCGAAATGTGTCTTCTTCAATAATTTATTCTTTCAAAGACATTTTTTAATATTTCAGAGAATATTTTGAGGATCATTCTCTGGGAAACTTTTCCGGAACTTTGGAAACATTTTTGGCAACTCACCGGTTTGATGTCGCGATGCACGTAGCCGATGTCGTGAATGTACTTGAGTCCCGACAGACAGTGGATGCCGATCCGCGTCATCGTCGAAACACTGCACGCGTTGCCGATCTTCCTGAAATTACAGCTTTAGGAATCGCAAATTTTCAATTTCAAAGAAAAATTAGTGGTACTTCGTCTAACAAATTCTATGAGTTCCGGAGTTTAGAAATTGAAATGAAATTTTCAAAGAAAATTATTCGATCTCGAGGTTTAATATTTTGAATTTTCTAATCATTCTCCAGATCAAAATTTTGAGGTTTAGAAATCGAAGCGAATTTTTAAGGGAAATGTTTATCTGAAGATATCAACGTGCTTCATGAGCTGATTGAGACTCTCGCCGTGCAGGGTCATGACAATATACGAGTAGTGCTCCTTCTTTGCGGCGGCTAGCAGTCGGGCCACGTGCGGCTTCGATTCGAGCGCTCTCAAGACGGTCGTTTCCAACTTCAGGACCGAACCTCCTTGTACGTAGTTGCTCTCGACCTTCAGGGCAGCCTAGAAAACAGAAACCTCAGCCTCATAACTCCTTCACCAATTTTTAAAATGATAGTCATCATCAAAATGCTGAAAATTGAAGATTTTAAATGACGTTATTCTGATAAATTTTATTACCACCATTTCACTTTCAAATTGTTTATGATAATGTGATTAGTTAGTCCCAAAAATTGATAGCAATATTTCGAAGCATGCTGAATTTTGATTAATTGTCCAATTAAACTCACGAATTGCCCTGGATTCTGCAGGTCTCTGACTTTGTAGACTGCACCGCAGCCACCCTCACCCAGCTTCCGCGTGATCTTCCATCTGTTCGATAGGATCTTCTTCATCGGTAGATCGACGGGACCCTCTGCAAGTTTTCCAAGATTTTTCCAAGTTTAGACAAACATTCAGCAGATTTACGCCGAGTTTTGTCGATTTTTGCCCTAGTTTACCGCGATTTATTTTCTTTGGTTGGTTTTCCATCTTCGCTGGCGAGTAATGACGAGCACATTTTTCTAATTGATCAAATTATCGATATGTTAATATGTTGATTTTGTATTGATAAAATTATTTCCTTTTCAGAAATATGTAATAGAAATTAGTATGCATTGTGAACTAGAGAGTACAAGCAGGCCCATAAGAACCATATTTTGCTACTATTTTTTTCTTACAAAGATATATTCTGGTGTAACTAAGAATTGATAAAAAAAAGATAAAAATTAATTTTATGGACAGAGCCCAAAGACCCATTCATTCATATGGTTTTTAGGGCCCGTTCATACTTTAGTTGCAATTTGCAACTCGCTTGAAATAGTATGGGAAATCATGAGAGCACAAGAAATAATGCAATCGCGCTCTCTTGATTTCCCATGCTATTTCAAGCGAGTTGCAAATTGCAACTGAAGTATGTGCGAACACGGTTAACAATCGCGTGACTTCCTCTGGGTGTAGATGTACACTATTGCTGTCCAATACAGTTGTAGGCCAATTACAAGGGTTTTATTCCATCATTCAATCAAAGGACAGACAATAAACGAGCAGCCGTGCTCTGCCCGATCCGAAGAGAGAAGTGAAAATGTGATGCGGGGAAAAGATAGGAAAAGAATCCGATCACCCGATAAAAGCCTGCAGTCAAAACATAGAAAGAATGCAGGAAAATCTGTCCAAGAAAACTGTCGAATTTCAAGGAAATTACACAAACTCGCGGTTAAGATCCCCCAAATAGTCGAAGATCAAATATCATTCGAAATTACCAAAATAGGGTTAAAAAGGGGTGCGTATTTTCGCACAAAGTATGAACGGGCCCTTATCGATTCGGAATACTTTCGTTATTGTTCAACCGTCACTACGTTTATTCGTGGAACGTCTCTTAAACATTAATTTGCTGAGTTTCGAATACCATCAAAAATGCCATCTCTCATCAAAATGCAATATGCTCAGAGGGATGAGAGAGTAAGAAACTTTCATTTGAATAAATATAAATATTGAAAATAATATTTATTTTAGCTACAATTATCCCTCATTACTTTTGGATGTCTTCGAGAGTTATCTGCATCATGTGTATTGAAATTAAGTTATTACTCCGCGATTTTTATTGAAAGAATAATTTTAGATGAAATTAATGATAGTCATATCAAACAAACTTTACTTTATTGCCGACGACTGGCAAATACTCCAAATATGAAAGTCGTTCAAATTTACAATTAATACCCAGTACAAAATTTTCTCCAATTTGAATATAAATAGCAAGTAGAGATGGGATATCGAACTAAGGGTTCCTTTCTCTTCAGAGGGAAGAATCTTATCACTGTACTATAGTCGCATATATAAATTCGTCTATTCGAATATGCATTCAGCTGAGAAGGCAAGTATCCTTCTTAGTACGATTAGTGCGCGTTTTCTTCTCAATATTTTCGCTAGTAGCAGACAAGTTCCTCAATATTCCCACTTTTTGCCATTCGTTCGTTTGTGGATCGTATGCCTCGACTGAACTTGGAAATCTAAGTTAACGAATATTTCGTATAAAGATGCAAAATCTCAGCTCACCTTCCTCCGATTACATACAATTTCCCGTTAGCGGCAATGAGTGAATGATCATATCTTGAATGACCCATGTCTGCGATTCGAGAAATTCGACTGTCAACTGGAGCTGAGGGGTCGAAACACAGACAGGATGTTAATGCACTACCATACATACTACTAAATATATAATGATGCATTGTTTATCATACAAAATTAACGACTTCTCTCCTCCAGTTATGTAGATTCTTCCACTTAGCGATGCAACTCCAAAGGAATATCGTTTTTCTGGAATATTTCCGACTTGTTTCCATTCCCTCTCGTTGTCTGATAACCGATATATCCTTCTACTTTCACGACCATCAATAACTGAATATCCATAATTACAATAACGAATATGCTATAATGTGACTGTATAAAATTTCATTGCACGTTATTGTTTGAGGACGACTAATTGGATGAGGAAAAGCAGGTCCTCTTTGCCATTTTCCATCTATTAGCACCTGAATAAATTATTTCATGGACTTCATTCAATCTTCTTACATCAACTCGATTTGTATTTCCACCCAAATAATACAATTTACCTTTGAAATAAGCGACAGACGCCCATTCACGCCATTTAGGAGGACCTTGGCCTGTAAAATTATTTCAATCAACTATTTATGGATTTGTTGAACAAACCTCTTGAAATTTGTCCAGTTCTCAAGTCATATATTTCAAATAATTTCTTTTCGTACTCAATTCTAAAAACCTGAAGCTTAAAAAATTACTCAAAGTAACGAATATAAGAATTTACTTTATTCTGTGTAGTTGCTACTTGATATGGCTCATACCAATTGTAGAATTTTACAACCTTTTCTACTGAGCAGGTATATGAACTGAAGAAGCCTATTCTTCCTTCATATGCACTATTACTATTTTGATACCAAACTAAATTATTACGAATCGTTTCAAAGTCTCTTACTCAGCTTTCAACATAATAAAGTTTTCCTCTCAAACGCTATCTCGAGCGCTATCGGCAGATATCTCTTGATTATTCGCATTATCCGTTTGTTAGTCCAGGCCAATTGCCCCAGATCTTCGAATTCGGGATATTCGCAGATCAACAATATAATTTCGACTGGCAGATTGGCTAACATCTTTATTAAGAGACCTAAACAATCAGCATAGCATTATTTCAAAGTGGAAATAGTAAAAGAGTATTGATTGAACGAGAAAGTCTGCAATTAACGAATTTGAAATTGATAATTGAAGAAAGGAGAGCGAAGCCACTAAATTGATGCTTCGCAATTTTTATCGGGCTAAAAATCGATTCTTAAATATGGTTTATCATTTAAGAGTGAATGTCAGGAAAAACCAAATTCATAAGGAAAGGGCGCGGAACAGGGGTCCGTCGATTTGGCTGATTTTCAGAGTTTGTTCAGTTTTTCACGTTGATTCTCATGGTGATAATCGTTTTCAAAAATCGATTACTGTAGCTCGTAAGTTTTCCAGGCCCGACCTCGCGAAAAATTCATAACTTTCTTATTTGTGGACCAAATTTATTTATTAATCTCGGCTGAATATTTGAGATTCTAATGGATCCGCCGACTAAGATCTGTAATTAAGGGGAGTTCATTTGATTATCGAGCATAAAATTCAGAATCACCACATGATCTAACTGCTTTGCTGATATCTGCGCAGTATTTAGCCCCTTATCTAGGGACCGCCAGCCATTTTGCCAAATTCACTCTGGCACTATGTTTTCTACATTTTTCAGGGTCTGAGGTGCCCCTCTAAACATCCCCACCGAAAAAACCGCGAAAAAATACGTCACTGATGAAAAAATTGATAAAATTTAACGCGAAAAATCGGGAAAATCGCTCCTTTTCGTGGACAAGGGAAAGGGGCGTGGTTTATCTGCAAAAGACACTATGCCGCTCGCTCCCCCCTTTCTTTCCCTGCCTTTAGGGATCTTTTTCTCTGCACTCTCCTCCATTTCAGCATTGGCTTCCTTTATATTTTCGCGAATTATCAGGATCTCAGTCGCGGGCACTAGGATTTTTCTGATTTTTTCACCGAAGACGGACAATTGACCAACTAATCAAAATATGAAATAAAAAAATATGTACCTTTCAAAACATGCCTAGGGTGATCCAATTTAGCAAAGACAAAAAAATGGTCATTTTGAAATTAATTTTAAAAATATTTTTTGATAAAATTTCGTTTTTTTCTTTTGAATAACGTAATTAGGGAGTATCAAATTTTATTTTAGTCAAGTTTTTAGGTGATTTTAGTGATCCTTTGTCAAGATACAGTACCGCAAAGGCGAGCATCTATTATTGCCTCGGAAAAGTTTGGCGCCGCAGGATTTTTCTAATTTTTACATATCTTGTACATGTCAACTAGGTGTACCGATTCATCAAAAAAATGAAATGTACCTTTTTTATAACTCGAAATATTAGCATTGTCGCAATTTGGTGTGCATTTGACGCGCATTTGCGGACTTATTTCGCACCCAATCAATAAATCGATATCACCACGTGAAAGAGCGGTATCGAATTGTATAGTAGGTACTGATAAATTATGAAAAACAAAAATAAAACAAAAAAAATTGGCGATAATCGAAAGGGTTATCGACTATGGACAATATTGAACCGAGGCAAAGGGGCGGGGCTTGGCGGTCCCTACCCTTATCAACTAATTCCATCGATTTTTTGAATAGTTTATTGCATAGTTCATTAAATTTAGCTTGGTTAATACTACATTTACTTCTCATTCATCGTTTATCTGTCGTGACCGAGATATTAACACGTTCTGTCCGGCTGACTAGAAGGGTTTATTCAGTCTGGAATACAAAACAACAATATTTTAGCAACTGAGAATAATAAGAGAGCGATAATAGAAAGTCATCGGCTTTTATAATAGGGGGAGAATGCTTATTACATCCGTTTACATAAAATAATTGGATTCATGTCTTTGACACCAGATCCCTTTCCTTACATCAGCGAAATATAATTATGAAATAGAATGAACCGTCTGGCATGATTGAGAACCAGTTTCTCCCGTAAAGTTAATATCAAATTTGGCTGCACCATGACTGCAACAATATCCATCTAAGAATAATTTGCCTATTATATTATTCAGCTCAATATGCAAATAAATCAAGAGATTCTTACATTGATATTATATTACTCGATTTTGAATGAAAGATTCTTTAGCCTCCCTACAAACAGCCCGAAGTTATTTTATAAGTCTCGATCTTTGAATGATATCGAAATTCGATGCATGTATGGAAATATCGCTTATACCATCAGAACTTCGAAAAACAAGCAACAGGGGAAGAAAACACTTGCAGAAGAATATCCGATAAAAAGAAATGAAGAGAAATGAAAACGTGGGTGAACAGGATCACAGACACTAAAAGGCTGCATGATAATAAGAGAACTTCAATGAGTTCGAAAGAAACGATATTAAATCAAGTTTGTCGTTGAAGTTCTTGTCATAAAAAGAAGTTGATCAATTCTGAACAGCCTGATTATTTTCAAACACTCGCAAAAAGGTTTTCTCAGGTTTTCCAAATTCATCGTTTTCGATATGCTTGGAAGTTGCAGCCAAAATTTGACCCTACAAAAACAAATATGTTTGAGGAAGGAATAATAAGTTAGACTTGTGAAAGAAAGAAAAAATCTAACAATTCAAATGGATATAAAATAAAGGAAAAGAAAAAAAGTGAATTTGAATGAGAGTATCAAATTAGTCGCGTTTGAACGACGCGTTATCACTAGAAAATGATCAAATGAAGAGTAGATCATCATTTAAAAGAGCCAAGGAAATGAATCAAATCGGAGCAATGTTTTTGACATTCGAGTAACATTGCCAGATTGCAAATTGCTTTTTTTCATAATAATCTTAGGAAATATTGTTCTTCACTTTTTCTAGCACAATCGTCACCAATATGCATCCAGATATGGGCATTTATCTCAAGTAATCTCTCCAAATAACTTACCTTTTCCTTCCTTTTCTTTCTCTCTCTAGTCCTCATCCGAGCTTCCCTCCGTGTAGTCTTCCGAATTGTCCAGCACGTTGTCCTCTTCTTCATTCTCGTCGATGTATTCGTATTTCACTAGCCCGTACGGTCGTTCCTCCTTCACTTCTAACTGAAACAACGAATTAGTCATTTCACTCCATTCATGAATGGAATATATCATAAAATTTCGCATATCTGATACCGAAATATAAAATCACGCTTGAAAAAGATGATATAAAAAAGCTCATAGCAATTTTGAGATTTTAATGCTATTGAAAATATTGAGAATAGGTCTAAAATTCGAAGAGTGGAGATTAAAACATTCACGAAAACTACTATTTATCAGATGTTTTCAAAACTTAACATTAAGCTTTCAGAAGAAAAAGTAGTATTGAAGATTGATACGAATTTATAAAAGAATTCTTAAAAGACGATAAAAGTTAATCGTTTTTAAATTGAAAAAATTCAAAGTTTTGCAATATTCGGCAAGATGCGCAAAAGCAAATTTTATCAGTATCTTTAGCAAGTCCAATACTTCAAATACTTGAAAGTATGAATGGTTTTAAAAATTTCATAAAATGATTAGAAATAGCATTGAATAACTTACCATAATAGTAACAAGGAGAATGATGAGGAGGATGAATCCATAGAAGGCGAGCACCCACATGCTGTACTCCTCACTAACAAGCCATTTTGGCAGAGCTATGCCGAATGTTGTCGCTGAACAAGAAGATAATCAGCCAGATCAGAGAAAAACTGGATAACCTTGTGGGCCATCTGGATTTCCATACAATTCCCAATTCTTTCGAGTTTTTTCTTCTGTCAGAGCCTAAAATGTATCGTATTTTCAAAATGAAAATATAAATATGGGTAGGCCTACATAGAAGTTCTGATTTTTGATAAAAAAATTAAATTTTCAATATATACTAACATATAATAAGACGGAAGAAAAAATCGCTCTGCACGAACGAGAATTAATCTTGATTTCATGAAACATCAAATATATAAAAACAAAAACATAAATTAGAAATGATCCCAACCTGATAAGCCTTGGCGATTTTATCGAATCCGACAGGATCTCCGCCTCTGCTTGGATGGTGAATTTCTACTAATTTTCGATACGCCTTCTTCACTTCTGATATCGATGCTCCCTGAAATTGTAGATGATTTGAAAAAGAGAACGTGCAACTTGACTTTGATGGAATGGCAAGATTTATTTACAGTGCAAAATTTCGATTCTCTAGTCTATATCAGGATATTCATTCTGTTATTCAGTCATTTTAAAATATCATGAATGAATACAAACCTGACCCAATCCCAGCACAGTGTACGGATTATACTCTTCATGTTTCACTTCTGACATCTTTTTGACGAGAAATGCGAAAATGATCCATGCAAGAGTGAGACCCTGAAATAAAGCCCATCTTTGAAGAATCTTGGTGAGTTGAATTGCAGAGGTCTGCTGCCTTCAAAATAAAAAAGACAACTCGAACTTTCTGCAGTTTACTGACAACTTTCATATTGAAATCCGCGATTTCAGAAAGAAATGGCATGAACTTGGCTAAAAGTTATCACCAATTTTATCTAGCCTCTATAAATCTCTCCATTTATCAATCATCAAACCGCAAATGCCACCACTTACCACATAGATTGCAATTTTCTTTGTCCTTCTCCAAGGTTTGTTGGCCTCTTTCTTCTGTTTATCTTTACAGCCGTGATACTGGAATTCGCGCAGGTTCACTTCTGAAAATTAATATTCGATACATTGAATTGCCTTTGTTACAAAACTACAATATTTTCCATATTGATTTGCGAGTTAAAAAAGTGATGAAAAGGGCGGCTCCTAGAAAAAGCACCGGGACACCAGTTAGAAAAGGACCAGTTTTTCTAAGAAATAGTATGAGAAAGCAAGAAAAGAAAAGGAAAAAAAACCGATGTCTTTTTCTAACTGGTGTTCTGGTATCTTTTTCTATGAGCCAGAAAAGACTTTCCCTATGTAACATATTTATAGCTCAAGTGCACTTTACACTTGGCAGAATGGTCAACCGAAATAAGACGCCATTAATTTAGCTTCACCAACGAACTTTACTATTTCGGAAGAAGTCTTTATAAAATTTCACTCAGAATAAACTACTTCTTCGGCAAGTTTTTATCAGTTTTCTAGAGTTTTGAATTCAAAGTCCAGAATCAAATCAATTTCTACTCTTCTGGATTTACAATTTGTTGTTTTTATTTTTTTGATATTTTCAAACTTTTTTCGTATTGTAGTTCGACGAGAAAATTTTTTCTTCAAAAAATATTAGAGCAAAAATGTTCAAAAATAAATAGAAGTCAGGAAAATCATGTGTTGACCTGTAGCTTCTCCTGTGGGGAAGAAGTAGTAAGTGACGGGGAGAAGGATGAGAGCATAGAACGATACGAGCACGTATAATGTGTTGCCCACTTCATCGTATTCGAATGGAGGTTCAACCATTCAGCTGAAAAGCACAAATTTACTCCTAGAAATAATGACGCGAAAAACAACAAAACGAATACTCAGCGTATTGGGTTATGAGTCATTATGGTCCATAACCCAATACGCTGAGATATATTGCAGTTTTTACTAATATTTTCTTCATTTTTTGCTTTTCGAGAGTAAAACAGCTAAAACTTGTAAAAAATGGTAGGTCTTCGACCTAAACAAGTTAATTGCTCAACTATCTAGCTAATTGAGTGATAATTATAATCAAAAAAATGAGAAAATTATTCATAAAAACGATTAAAAAATAGGCCATGATGAGTGGGCATGGCCTGTGGTCAGTTGAAAAGTGATTGGAAAATGTATGCAAGATCCAAGTTCTTTCTATGTCTTAATAATAAAACAATACTCATCAAAGAGTCAATCGGATTTAGAAACTATGATATCGATTCGCTTACCCCGTATTTCGTCATTTTTTACTAACAAGTAGCACACAGGGTAGTACAAATAAGACAAAGTTTCTGATAAAATAAAACGTTTGAGAAATTTTCCATGTTATTGCATTGAAAGTCACACCCAATCCGCAAAATGGTTTATGGTGATATTTTAGAGAGGAATTCAAGTAATAAATAAGTAAAACTTTGAACACGTCGATATCTTTATTTTTGTAAGGATAGCGAAGTTTCTCCTCTGAAACTTTGAAAAACGACTGCAGAAAAGATAAGACGCACAAAAATGGGCATAACGTTGCTCTTACTGAACAATTTTTGGAGATCTAAAAAGCATTATGGTCCAATCGATCTCTTCTACTACCTTGCGATTAAAGCTTCCCCTGATTATCACTTTCAGTACTGACTTGGCACCTCTATGCATAGTATATCATTTGAGTAATGACATCGCAATAAAGAATAAAAATCAGGATAAAATCTAATAGATATAGAGTTCGCGACTTGATTTAGGGTTTATCACGAAAACAGTGAAGATGCGAAATTTCACAATAATAACAAATTAGATTAAAAATGAGAGAAATCGGAATGTTTTAAGACAGACTTCTTGTAAGACTCAAGCAAAGGTCTGCATTAGGACAAAAATACTTCAATCCGAATATTATTGAGCCCTGATTACAAAAATGAGATTCGTTTGCCCCGCCCCTTTTGCGTGGGCAGGGTACGGTCGTTTGAAGATAGCAAAAAAAGTTATCCTGAGAGGTATAAAGAAAACTTTTTTTGCCATAAAAGATTTTTGAATAATTAAAAAAAAAAATGATAGCCTTCATTAAACGTATCTCTAAAAATACATAGATTTGTGGGGATCAACTACTTGCTGGGATGGGAGGTCTTAAAGTTAAAATAAGATAGTTTTGCATGATATTGTTTTAGACCTAGGCAGACTTTCAGTCAGACTGAAAGAAAATACGGGGAGTACTGCGCAAAAGAAGGATGACGAATGTCACTGCTTCTTTGAAAAAGGCAAAGAGTATTGCGCAATCACTCAATAAATTAATTACTGTTTTGTAACATAGCTTAGCGTTTCCAATACTATTCAATCGATATTTCGTAATCAAGCATTGAATTAAATGCAGTCGAACGATTTTCCCATTTTTCTCATCGATAAGGGTTGGAAATTTAGTTTTTCTCATATAATTTCTTAAATTGAAATTCCTAGATATATCGTCGTGTTGCATTTCGAGTTATTATCTAATTTAGCAAAAATAATTTATCTAAATGAGTCAACATAGAATATTCTATTGTAAATCTATATTTTTAGTTAACAATAATCATAGAGCAGAAATATTCATTAGAGTCATAAATATACTTACATAATAACAATTGCACATTATCGATTGTGAAGTTTATCCAATAATCAAATTATAGGAACGAATCTTTTGAGAAAATTTGATAATTTAAATTTTATGCAATATTTATGACAATTATTTAGTTTATTAACAATGAACCTGGTAAAGTATACTGATTCAGTCACGAAACAAAAGATATTATTCCCACTATTCAATTTAGAGAAAGATTTGAACTAGTGGATGTTGCAATTACAGATAGAAAGGTTGAAAATTTTTCTCTACATACAATTGAGTCACTATTCCTACTTAAGTATACACAATAAATGATAAGGATGGCCAATATTTCGAAGAAATTGATCACGAAAATCTGAGTCACATAGATGATTAGTTATCATGTGATCTATGAGTGAGTGCAGGGGTGCAGGCCTACCGGAACTCCGCTCCAAACTCGACTCCATTTGGAGTTGGAATTCGCCTCGAGTATATTTTTTTGGAGTTTTGAGCTCATCCAAACCTAGGCAGATTTTCAGCCAGACTTAAAATAATTACAGTAGAACTATACAAAAGAAAGAATGACGAGCATTGTTGCTTCTTTGAAAATGCAGAGGGTAACTACGCAATCGATCAGGACTGGACGAAATTTCGGGGTCTGACAAAATTGGAGTTTCAGTTTCGGATCGTCAAAATCTTCAATTTCGTCCAACCCTGATTGACATGTGTTTCACCTCTCTGCCTTTACCTTCGAGAGCGATGCTGCAACCTTCGCTTACGGCCATACCACGCTGAGAACACGCCATCCCGTCCGATCTGGCAAGTTAAGCAGCGTCGGGCCTGGTTAGTACTTGGATCGGAGACGGCTTGGGAATCCCAGGTGTCGTAAGCTTTTTGAAAAAAATTCAGTCAAAATATGTTCCAGAAGATTATAGTTAGAGAGCGCAAGTCCCACTCACTCTGAAGTCAAAGTCAAGGGAATGAATTTTGTCTTTTCAAAAAATTCCCGAAACTTTTGCGAAGTGACTTTTTCTGAAATGCGGACCCGTTGTTCGAGTCTTACAAACTCTTAACTACTTGAAAATTGAAAGAAATAAAATTCCGTCAAAAATTTATAAACAACAAGGTTCTGTAACAAATTTCCGACTAAAACCAATAAATATTCGGGAAATTAGATAAAGGGTAATTAAGAGATGATTAGTGATGGATAATTATAATCAGATTGACATAAAATCAATAGAAACGAAGGACTACCCATAGCATATCAAGAATTAGGAAAAAATCGAGAAAAATCTGAAAAAATAACTTAAAAATTTTTAGGAAAAAAGTCAGCAAATGGAAAGAAAAACCTGAAAATTTGTTTATTTTAGGATTTTTTCAGAAATTTTTAGATTGTTTTCAGGAAAAAAAAAAAAAAATAAATGAAAAATGGAGATCAATAAAATCAAGAAAAAAGGAAAAAAAGTTGACTTAATAGAAAAAACTAATAAAAATTAGGAATAAAAGAAAAATAAAAAGGTCGTTGATTTACTGTTTGAGAGAGAGGAACTGATTGAAGGGCGCGAGGAGAGGTGCGTCCAAATTCGTCGGGTTGAAGAGCTCAGTGCCGAGCGGCGCGATGAAACGCCACAACTCGTTCGTGTGCTGGAAATGTTTTCCTTTTTTACTTAAAAAAAATCGAAATAGCATAAAAATGATGATTTCTACGGACTTTTTGATTTGTTGAAACTATTAGAAAAGAAATCATCTTTCAAGATTCATAATTTTTGGTTGTTGAAATCATAAATTCAGAAGCAAAAGCTAAAGGCATTGACGAAAAGAATAAGCTTTTCGTTTTTTTTAGAATTTCTGAAACATACAAAAATAAAAGAAATTAGTAAATCGAAAGAAACATCGCAAACCTCCAAGAAGAGCTGCCTGAATCGGCCGTGAATCCAAACGTACTCGGGCGTGTAGAAATCGATCTTCTTTTCCTCGCACTCCGCAGCGATCTCCGTCAAGTAAACAGTGAATTTCTGCAAAGAACGTCGATTTTTGAAAAGTAGATATATTTGCTAGGAAAAAAGTTGATAAAATAAACTTATTCGTCTCTATTTACAATGAAAAATCTCCCAAATAATTGATAATGCTGAATTTTAAGTGTCAAATAACGAAACATTGGTTTTTCATCAAATTTCAGATGTTTTATGATTTTTCTGAAACCAACATGAGAAAATATTTAAATAATTTTTGAAGAATTTCTTCTAATTTTCATAGTGTATTACTCAGAATACGACGAACTAGGTTTCGTAAAAAATTATGTTTAAGTAGCTGATTTGAAACATACATGGAAAATGTCGAGGAAGAGGTTCTTTTGGAAGTCCCTGAGCGTCTCATGCTTCTCCTTCAACTCGTTCAGTCGCTCCCTTGCAGCCTCTTTCGCGCTCGCAGCGAACAGCTCTTCGTCTTCCATCTAAAAATAAAAAGATAAATTTCAGAAAGTCGATATTTTGGAATTTTTCTTTATTCTAGATAAATATTATTAAAATAGCCAAAATGATAGATTAATTTCAGACTAACAAAATAGCAGGAAAATGTTGTCACTATTTTTCATATCATAGAAGAAAACCAGCTATGTTTTAGAAAATCAGATAAAACAAAAATCCTAGATACTTTGATTTTCATTTCCGTAAAGTAAATCAAAGAGAAAAATGCTCACTTGGTCATCTCCATCGCGGTCCCTGATTCTATTGTCCTTCGAGTTGAATTCCCTCTCTGCGTCTTTGTACTCGCCTTCGACCTTGTTAATGTGACGAGACAGACGAGAGAGGGCAATGTTCATCGTGTCGAACAGCCATTGCCTGCAAAATTTTTATTTTTATTGTCTTTTCAAAGTTACACATCAATCTTGGATCGCTTTTTAATCCACATTATATTCGAAGTAACGCAGAAATGATCGAGATTTTTGAAGTTTAGGAATTTTCAAAGCATACATAAAACGCCAGAATTAAGATTGAAACCAAGATTTGTTATTTGTCAACGAATTGAATCTTATCCAAATTCATTTTCAAAATAGGTCACTTACTAAGAAATTTGCCAGAATATGTGATGAAAAGAAACCTATTCAAATCATTGTTTAGTGTATGAAGAAAAACGCCGACCTATTCATTTCATGTTTCATGTCGGCACTGAAGAGCCAGGAGAACACGACGGCACAGTCGAGCACCTGCATCTTCAGCATTTTGTCCACCACAACTTGGATTGTCTGAAAAAATGTCCGCTCTTTAATTTTTTAGAACAAGTGTTCGTTGTCAAAAACGCATTGCAAAGGGAAAGACTAAGAAAGATTTTAAGAATCTTGAAACATATCCCAAAATGTCTAAAACATATTCTGATTATTTTATGAGAATTTTGCGGTGATAATTAGACAGAAATTAGCTAAAAGATTTGTTTGGAAACCTGAGGATAAGTCTTCCAGCAAGCGTAGAGCGCCTGCAGCAAAACCAATTGGAGTTCGTCGCCGGCTTCGGAAACAGTTTTCAGAGTGTGATGGTATCTGAAAATTTTCATCTTTTTAAACTTTTTTCTTTTTTATTTAACAAACCTCGACAACGCCGCGAACACATGCGAGTACGTCTTGCAGCCGAGTTTCAGAAGGACCTAAAAATGTCTTTGAAATTATCATTAGGGAATCTTTACTCTATGGTTGTAAATATGTCGTTTCCTACCCACTAAACACAATTTTTTTCAGCAATTTATATAAAAAAATTTTAGGCGTATCATAATAAATTTCAAAAGTATCATTTAGGCTCCGCCAAATCTTCGGTATAATAAATTCGGATCTCGTTGATAATTAATAGCGATCAAATACTCCGTTTGCACAATATTGCTGAAGCGTACCGAGAAAAAGATTCCGAAAGCGTCCCTTTCATAATCGCCCTCTGGTCCTTTCAGAGCCTCGAGCATCTGCTCGTCCGTGGCTTTGCTCTGGAACAGCTGCGAGAATTTGGACGCAGTTTCGAAGTACTCGTTGTCCGCTGAAAATTCCAATTTTATTACCTTTCCCCCGAAGCATTCAGTATCCGCTAAAACTTTGAAATTTTTTTCTTTTTTCTCGAAATATTCAATACCAGTGAAAACTTTGAATTTGGTTTTTTGCTTTATTGTGGAAAAGAGTGGGCGAATTAAACGAAGGAAATCGTGGAATTTATAAAGGTAGTTTGAAACTTATCTTAAAATTATTTTTTCAAGATCATTTACTCCATCAGTCTGCGAGATCAAAAGAATCGATTAAATTAAATTTAAGTAAATTCTTTGTAACCAACATGAATTAGAAAAGATTATTCTCGATTGAAAGTTTGCAGTGTATTCTTGAAATTATACGGCCAAAAAAGAAAAGAATCGTAGATATCACTGTAACCTGAATAAATATTCAAAATAAAAAAAAAAAACTCACGATCATCGAAAGTGTATCTTATTTCCGGCAGAGGCGGGAGATGAGGGCCAAAGTTGTTGGGGAGGAACTCCTTGAGTCTGTCGTAGTAGGACAGACGAAGGCATTTCTCGATGATCTCCTTCGTGAAGATGTGCTTCGGGTCGAATGCGCTCGCCTGGAACATTTTTCCATTATTTACTTTCATTTTCGTCAAAGAATAGAAAAAGAATCTGAAGGTGATTGAAACTGACCGCCAAGCTGCCGTACCAGTCCTCCCACGACCAGCGATACTGGAAGTTGGACAGATGGAAACTGAACCAGTCCACCACTCTGAAATTGAGAAAAATGAATTATTCTCGATTTATATGTATAAGCAATCGGTTGTTCAGCGATTAAAAGTTTTGTAAGAAAATTTTTGCAATTTTTAGAAACCTACATTTTTTGAAGATGAATGTTTTTTTGTTCAATAAATCTTGTAAAATGAACAAATGCCTCATTTTAACAAAACATCTGTAGATTCTTTGAAACATACAAAATCTGCATGAACCTTTTCTTTTGGAATAGGCATTACTCGCTATACTTTTATGATTTTTAAGACTCCATTCATACAGTAACCTTTTTCATTAAAATATGGTCCGCGTCCTATCGTAATCCTTCCTTATTATTCTAATTTGAGTCCCACCCACCTGTCAATGATGATCGGCTGCATGGTGTCGGCGCGCTGATAGACGAGTTCGATAGCCTGCGCGAGGGCGAATGGGAACGACTTCGGCAGCAATTTGCACAGCTCAAGGAGGAGGGAGTCTGAAGGTAGAAGATTACTGTAATTTGTATGTTTCAAAAATAGATAATGTTATCTTAGAATTTGGAATCTCAATCGATCGACAATCGTCAATGATTGAGTATTTTTTCAAGAAATTGAAATTTTATGTTTTAAAAATAGGGCATTTAGACTCAAACATGAAACTTGGATTGGTTGATTATCAGTGGAGCATATTGTCAAAGATTGCATTCATATCTTTCAAATGTTTTAAAAAGTAACATCTATGAGGAAAATGAGACATATCTCGATTCTTCAAAAACAGATTATCAATTTTGTCAAAAATTAACAAAAATATCTGTTTCAAAGAATGCGTATTTTAATGCAGTCTAGTTTATCGTTAATAAACAAATGGCATTCTAATAAAAAAGTCCTTACGATAGAAGATTTGTGGCAGAGGGGCGCTGGGGAGCTTGAACATCTGGGAGAGCACCACCTCGAGGATCATGTAGGCGATCGGCACGTTCGTCGCCGTCTCCGCGTACTGCGCCAACTCCTTCGCACTCAAAATTCAGGTTTATTCAAAATTGCATTCAAGAGCGAATTTTTCCTATCGTATTAGCTTTTTCAGAAATTCTTTCGAAAGTTCAAATCGTTTCGTCTTATAAATGTTTTGCTCTTATACTTTTTCTAAAATTTGAAAATTAATTTGCTTTTTCTTCATTTTACAAATAAATTTCAACAACTATATTCCCTTCTTTTTAGATTTTTCGGAAATAAAAATATTCTTGTTTAAAATCTGTCTCAAAGAATTTGGAAAAGATAATAGTTATTGAGTTTAGATATAACAAATAATATCCTCACCAAGATTTCTTATCCAAATGTCGTCCATTATTCTCGATGATCCAGCGAATTTCCTCCTCGATCAAGAAGCGCTCGATTGCGCGGTGACCAGGCAGGACTGGACCCTAGAATTAGAATTTCGCTGTAAAATTTATTTTTTAATCTTATTTGACCAAAAACGAGAGGAAAAACGCTACCGAAATTAATTGAAAAATCACTAAAAGGCATTTTGAAACATATTCATAAATTCCCTTCGAAAATTTATAGAACTTCCGTTTAAGTATCAACAAACTGATCAGGCTAGCGGGTTGAAAATTGGCTACTTTATCTAAAATAGTTTTTGGAACCTACATCATCCGGGCAATCAGCGTAGTCGAACAGTCGAAATACCACATACGGGAATGGATATTGGCTCTCTTCGCGATGCATGGGCGCCGAGAAACTGAAGTAATTAAACATAGTTAATTAGAGTATAATTAAGTTAATTATCCTAATTATATCTCGACTTACGCGGGGAGATTGTGCTGAAGGGCGTCTTGGAGAACAGACTCGAAAGCCAGATGATGTCGGGGAATGTGGAGCTCTTTCCAGTTGTCTTCCTGAAAATTGGTTGTGATTATCGTTAGTGAAAAACAAGAGAAGTAAAAGAACATTTTTAAATTTATCGAAATAGATTGCTTGAAACAACAACAATAGGTGGTTTTTGAAGAAAATTGGTTTAAAATAGGGAAAATGAAAACCTTGAGTTTGTTGATCTGCGCCCAGAGACAATCCAAATAGTCCTCCTGCTCGTGGATCACCGTCACCTCGCCGCGCGAACACCACACTTGGATTAGCTGAAAATTCATTTTTATCCAAAATTTGTAAGTTTCAGGAAATTAATACTTTCAAAAATTCGTCATAAAGTTAGTCGAGTATGGAACTACGTTTTAATTTCTAAAATTAAAAGAGAATCATTTCGATATGTTTCAAGAAATTCATTCTTTTTTCAAAAACTCCACAAGATTAATTATTTTTGCACTATGTGATCACTAAATACAAATCTTTGGAAGAAACATTCCTAGAATTGAAACATTTAAAACCCGAACCGGCAAATATTCCCTCTTCCTGGTGTCCTGGATGTAGTTCTTGATGCCCTCGAGGATGTTGTTCAACTCGTCCGGCTTCTTCTCCTTCAGCTCGGAGCCGATCCAGGGTAGTGCGTGCAGAATCGCGTAAATCAGCCAGTCGATGCGAACCTGCAAAATAGTCTATTTCCCATATTTATTATTCGCGGTAATATCAATTCGAATAGAGCTTTCCAAGTAAAGTAGAAAAATCGAAACATACATTTAAAATTAAATATTACAATATATTATATAAGGGTCTAAAAATAAAAGATATATCATTTCGAAAGAAATTTCCAAAGTTAATGGCTAGATTGAAACATAAGTTTTCGATATTCTTTTTTTTTCCAAAACCAGGTTTGCGATAGTGCTCTAGCAAACTTTTGTAATTCTACATTCTTTGAAACATACTATATTTTAGAATATGTTATTATTATTTTTTAAAATTAGTACACGTAACATGTCGATTATTGAATGAGAAATTGGATAGAATCTGACATTTTTTGAAACGCATTTTTCAAAGATGCAATTTGTCAACCTGCGGAACGTCCTTCTCCTCGAAGACCAATTGGAGCATGGACTCGATGAATTCGACGATCGAGTTCAGCGTCAGCACGCGCGAGTTTCCGAGGTCGCACAGGAACAGGATCTGCGAAACGTTCTTTTAATTTGTAATTTGTATGAAGTTGAGCTTAACAAATATGTGTTGAAAATGCGACAGATAAGCATATTTTGAATCTTATCTTGAGCATTTTTATTTGATAAAATACTTTTTCAAGGATTTCTTTATAATAGCCTTCCTAATATTGAGTTTGCATAAATAGTGCAATAATAAACCCAAATTGAAACTTATTTAGTTTTTTAGTAATGTTATTTTTAATGAGAAAAAACCTACGACATTGAGCGCCGCGTTGAAGTCGCCAGAGTCTAGTTTTTCCTGGAGAATTTGGGTTAGCTTTTCGACGATCTGAAATAAAGAAAGTAATATTTTTAAAAATGAAAATTTCAGACCTCGCCCCCAAAGTTGAAATTCCTCGCGTTCAAAATGCCGACCACCGTCGAGTAGATCGTCAGCTTTTCAGGCAGATAAACGACGCTGGAATTTAAAAATAAAAAAATGAAAATCCATATAGATGTTTTAACTTCAGCAATTTATACTAGCTCGCTGCAGAGCATAATCAACTGGTTCAAAATTCGTGATTTTAGTCATTTTTGTCAAAAATAAGAAAAATCGGGCATCTTACCAGCCGGCCATGATCTCGATGATGTTTGATCTGTAATTCTCCATGTACTGGTCCAACACGTTGCACAGCTTTTCCAGATTGTTTTCCAGGGAAGCGCCGTCTTCCTGGAAGAATAAAAATGAAAAAGTGAACGAATAGTAAAAATGAACGATAAAAATAAAAATATTTCTTTTAAAGTCCACCTTATCTCCGACCCGACTGATCACGTCCTCGAGCTTCCTCTGTACCTCGTCCACTCCCGGCGGCGCTCGCCTTCTTTTAGCGTCAACCCCGCCATCGTCATCTTAATTTTTTAAAATTTATCGGAGGACCTATTCTTGAAAAAGCAAGATTCGATAAGTTATGATTCTTCGAAATCTTTATTTTGAAACAAATGGCAAAAAATCGAGCTTTTTTAATTGGCATACCGTAATCCTCATGCCGGCGACGCATACCAAGATTGCTCATCTCCAGATGCCTGCAAAGTCGAGAAAATTAGAAGAGTTTTAAAAAAACCGAAGGAAATTAGAAAATTAAAATTTCGAGCGACAAACTGGTGAGGAATGACGAGTAAACGGAACGCGATGAGCGAAAGAAAGAGAGGATGAAAGGGTAAGGAAAATGCTGAAGATAGATTTTCCAGGGTTTTCAAGCCCAATTTTTTGAACAGAAAACATAGAAAACAGAAAAGAGCTTTATTTCAAAAAATTAACTAAAATCAAGTCCTTTTTCCCGCGATGAAGTTCTTTGGCAAAACTAGATAGAGGAGTACTGTGGTTTTGTTTTGTGTCGAAAAAACTTTCGTCGACTAAAAACACGTAAAATGTTTATTTAAGCTGAAGACCAATAAATTAAGTGGCTTTAACAGAGGTAACTTTCTCGCTTTTCTGTTGTTCGTTTTTATTGTCTTCTTGAGTATCATCTAGGTAATCTGCGTTAACGCCTCCACGCTTTCTAAAAGTAAAGAATCAACGAAGAGTAGAAAAATTTATTAAAATTCAAATTCATAAAGAATTAATAAAAGTGGAATTTTATTAAACTCTTAGGGGAGAATAAAAATTTCTCTACAAATTTTGATATCCTGAGGTCGCTCACTTTCGGGACACTATCAGCTCACGCTCTTCCTTGGCGAAAATCGTTTCCAGGTTCAGGACGCCTAAATACAGTATCCATGAAAATGGATTATGATATTTTTATAACTTTTCTAAATCGATTTTCACAAATATTTATGTTTCAGGAAAACTTATTGTAGAGCATATAAAAACTTTATGCCATTGTTTATCGTCATAAATTGAGAAAGATAGTAAAATTCTAAAACTCACCGATATCGAAGGTCTTCTTTGGGACTTGGCCCTCGGTGATGTAGGATTTCGGCAGGGCGAATTTCACCTTTCTCATGCCAGGTTTAATACCATCGTCACAAATGAAAATAAAAAGATAAATGATCAAATTTTTGAAAATACCAAACTTCAAAAATAATCTTAAAAAGCATTCTTTAAATTAGGAAAAACCTACTCGTGGTAAACCTTGAAGATGGGGTCACTGAAATTAGATTTGTAGAAAAAAAATTAAAGATAGATAATTTTACATGGGGGTCAATTCAGCGGTACCGCCCTTCAGGTTGAACTCGCCGTTTCCATCGGTGTAGCCCTGGTCGAGAAGATCGTCCTACAAATTAGAGTAAAAGAGGAACTTTTGAAATTTTAGATTTTGAAAAACTTACCGGATCGGGGCCAGAGTCCTCTGAAAATAAGAAA
Organism: Diploscapter coronatus; assembly: GCA_964036155.1. Lineage (NCBI taxonomy): Eukaryota > Metazoa > Nematoda > Chromadorea > Rhabditida > Rhabditidae > Diploscapter > Diploscapter coronatus. Next base: position 9,962,543 of record OZ038423.1, read on the forward strand.
TTTTGTAGCCAATTATAGTTTCTTTTGTTACGGTTTACTAAAGGGTTCGAAAACTATTTTGAGAAAAAGTTGTACTTCACGACAATCAATCTTACTAGTTGAAAAAATTCTAGATAAATGTTTTTTTTTCAAATTAAATTCAAGCCTTGCCTTCCCAGAGCTTGACCCGGACGTTGCTGGCCGGCTTGGAACCGCAAAGCAGCTTGCCGTGGATGGCGATTGACTGGTCGCGCATGGCGAGGGTCACACCGAAGAGGGCAAGGGCTAGCACCGTAATTCTCAGCATTCTGAAGATTAGTCGGAAAATCAGACAAAGATCTTTTCAACGAAGAATGAAATATGCAAACGATAAAACATAGAGTAGAGAAAGTAGTCATTTTTAGGAAAATAGGGAAAAATGCAATTAGATCAAAAAGAGTAAAAATAAATAGGATAAAATAAACGGCGAACGAGTCCAAACTCCATTTGATTTCTGATAAATGATAGCCACTCGCTTCGAGATTTTAGCTTTTATAGAGATGGCATCCATATTTTTGTTGTTTCCTTCGTACCTCCCTATTTTCAGCGCTATTTTCGAGCGGTTTGGTTTTGGCAGAATGAAAAATAAACAATTTTTGCCTTTGAGAGAGTTATCGGTTAGAGATAGTATGGAAAAATAAGAGAAAAGGAAAAGACGATACGGAAAAATAGGTGTGATAGATTCAAAATAAACCACGAACCAATGATTCAAAACGATCAGGGAAATTTGATAGCTTTGGTATCAGATCAGTTCAGAACGATAAACAATCAGTGAAATAGCAATGAAATGATAAATTCACATAGTACCAAAGGACACTCGCCCCTGCTTGATATTTCGTGTGCGAAAACAGTACGAGTCGACTAAAGCTATGACTCAGAAAAATGTCAATTTTACAGTATCCAAAACTCCTGAAATAATAAACTCGGTCCTTACATGATAAAGAATAGCTCTGAAGACCGACTGGCATAAATTATGGCCTATTTTTCATATTTTTGATTTTTTACTGGTGAAGATCAGCTTTAATTAAATAAAAAGTTTCTTTTAAAAATCTTGATAGACCAAGGTTTACTTTTTTCATTTTTCATTCATGTTCTGCATAAATCTTCACCAAGCTCTTGAACTTTTATGAGAATTCCCTATTCCAAATTCCATCTGAAAATGTTCTCCTAAAGTCCCGCTGCTTATTATTTCCAGCTTCCCTGAGACAAGCCCCATAAGTGGGTGTGTATCTATCGGGGCTAGCCACGCCCACTTTTGGGATAAAGCCTACCCCATTCTTTAACCTTACTTTCATTATGGAACCACCTTTCAAGGAAGGAAGTTCTAATTACCCCTAGAGTTAATTAGGCAACTATTCAAACTCAATCGGCTAATTATCGATGGACCAATTACTCGTATTCTGGAGCATTCTAGACTTTTTTATTTTGAATATTTGTAAGTCATAAAACAAATAACTTGCGTAATTGAAACTGGGGATTTTCACCAAATGGCAAATGTTTTCGAGACTTATGTAAAAATTAAATGAATTTTAAATGTTTTCGAAGTAAAATTTTTCGTATACTTAAAGAAACCAATGAGGCCACTTATCGAAAAAAAAAAAAAAACGTTTGTTTTATTTATATTTTTAAAAATCTTGAAACCTACTCAAAAATTTCTAAAATAAACGTTCTATTATGGACCATTACACCATTTAACACTCTGACAAGCTCTTCACTCATTAATCTGCTCATCACTTCATTAACCGAATCATAAGTGGTTTAGACTGACCCATAGTCCTTAACTTATGACGCCTAAATTTAAGGAGGACTTCATATATACCATCCTAGATTCCTTGTCTATCCTTAGCCATTAGGGATAAAAATTGAGTATGATATCCTAGCCTGTGTTCTTTCTCTATCTTTTAACGTTGGGTTAGCGATTGAAGTTAAAAGATTCAGATTTATTTAGGCCTTTTTCTCGGGGGAGTTTGCGTTGAATACGCGCTAACGATGCGCAAAATAGGATCAGCGTGAAAAATCATCCTGGTTTCATAAAAGGAGAAACACCCCCTTGGCTATCCAGAGAAATCTTCATCCAGACCTAGAAATCCCCCAGAAAGCTCAATTTTACTCTTAAACCCCACTATTTCTGACTTCCGGTCAGCAAAATTTACGATAAGCCCTGATTTCCGACGTTCCAAAGGCCCGAATTTGGACTTTCCGAGAATTTATTAGTCGGAGATTTTTGGCAATTTTGATATGCCAGATTCCACCCTGCTAATGTTCCCGACGATTTTATGCAACCTGTTCAACGGTAGGTTTCAAAGTGTTGGAAAAGTTAAGGAGATTTTGCTAACTAGTAGTGTACGAACGGTGATTATTAGCTAAGCGTAAATCAATACCTTTTAGCCTCAATTATGTATTTTTCAAAAATTCCATGAAAGGCTATACGTTTAACTTCTAGCTGAACGCCTTATTTCTAAAGTAACGAAATTTCGCTATACCTAACCTTTCACTTTTAAGATTTCGAAGTCTCTGAATTCAGCGAAAGTCTCAAATAATTGTGCCGAAAGATATTTTCGCTAATTACACTTTCAAAAAAGCGTTCAAAACACTGCGAACTTTCTAGTTTTCTTTCAAAATTTTCCATGAAAATATAGTTCCAGTGATGCGTGGGGATGAATTTCCTTATTTCGTCATTATTTACTTTTCATTTTGTTTTCCGTATTCATGCATGAAAAATTACTGAACGAAATTTGCGAAATTGTCAATATTGAATCATAAAAAATATCCAAATTTAGAATAGTAACGTTTCTCATGAAAGACTTCATACTTGATATGTTCAAATGTTTTTCGTTTTCGGATAAAAATAACATTCTTTTTCAGAATGAGTAATTTCTCTAAAAAAACGGATTTTACAAATCTTCTCGTTTTTTATCGCCTTGGTCAATTCTCTTAAATCTGGCGCAAAAATGTGCGTGTGGCATTTTACGGCTTGTGGCAAATTCTACTGGATTGGAAAATAGGAGAAAATGAAAAAAAAATAGCTGGGGGAATGTTTTTGAAGATCAGTTTTTATAGGCATAACGCCACCATTGTTCACTAAAAGCTTACAGCAGAATTCATAATAATAGATTTTTGAATCTTCCAAAAACATGTTTTAAAATTATCAATTTTCAGTATGCACCCGCGACATACCGCCCTCTATTATGAAGGAGTCCATGAGCGGCACCGTGGCTTTGATGGGTCAGGACGTGGAAATGACCTGTCGGGTCGAGAATCTCGGAAAGCATATGGTAAGGGGTCTTGTATTTTCTAAAATCTAAGAATAGAAGGATCCCTCAACATTTTAGAGAAAAAATAAAGGAATCTGAACCTTTATAATTTTAGATTGCATTTATCCGAAGTGGCAGTCCACCTAGGCTAATCTCGTTCGATGAAAAGGTAAGTTGCTGACATTTTTTGACACAAATTTGGAGGTTTAGATTTTCCGAAATCGAGAAAAATACGAGCTCCGGCCGCATAGCGGTGATAGTGGGAACGATTGGGTGTTGACGATCAGGAATATTCAGGTTGGTTTCAGAACAAAATTTCTGTCTTTGTGATGTTTTCATTAAATTACTCGTCTGGTGGAGGATGAAAGAGAAGTATTAATTGAATCGAAAATATTTATGTAGGTTTCAGGAAAGTTCTTAAATTGTGTTAGATTTTGCTTCACTAGATTATGCGAGAGAATACAGTGAAATTTAAACAAATTTAGGAATCGGACCACGGAAATTACTCGTGTCAGATAAATACTGATCCAGTCACCATAAAAACCGGATATTTAGAGGTTAAAGGTAGTGGTTTTATCCTAAATTTGGATCTCATTTATTTTTTCCTCGTTAATTTCGGAGCTCCTTTAGCCGAACTCATTTAGCCAGAGCAATTTAGAGTCTAGAGCAGTTGCAGAGATTTATGATGAAAATAGAGTGAGGAAATTCGAGTTAGAGAAGAAGAAAGAAGAGAAATAGTGTGAAGAAATGGAAGGGAAGAGGGATAGATAAAACTCAAATTTGCATCTCTTAATAGGAATCTATAAGGGTTGGTGTAACCATATGAAAGTTGGGGATCAGGAAGTGGAAATTGGGGACAAGAACTAAACAAATAATGGTTTTTACCTAAAATCTGCATAAACGACAATTTTTTTAAAATATTTCTCTTTACTTCCTAGAAAATCGATATTTCTGAATACTTGCATGTCCAAATTTAGAACATTCTAAGCTCCTTGAAAGTCGAAAAATCAAATTAGCTTTCCTTTCAAAAGATGCATATTCTTGCTAGTACGCATTCTAATAATTCTCTCCCGCTGGGTTAATTGCTTTGCGCGGTTTCGGGTTTTGGCAAAAAGAAAGGGCCAGTCGGCCAACCCACTGAGCCATTGAACCATGCGCTGGTGCTCTAGTGACAACAGGTTCGAATAATTATTATGTGATTGAAAAAGGTTATGCTAATTATCCACTGACCGACAATGGGATAAAGGCTTTGAACGAAATTGCCCAAATAAGTATAGGTCATTCGACACTTTACACTATTGTTACATTATTATGCGGTTGCGTGCGCGCGCTTCGACAAAATATGCAACTTAGTGGGGAATATGGAAGTTCGGAAAAATTAAGAATGAACAAGGGAAAAGATTCAATTTTCAAGGAATACCAGTAGAAAATTTATGTTCTGAAGCCTATCCAATCCGAAAATAATTTTAAAAAAATCTAAATTCAACAATTTCAGTTCCTCCCTCGGTGCATCGGTCCACCCCATCCGCTGTCGAAGTTCGTGAAGGCCACAATGTCTCTCTGCACTGTCGAGCGCAAGGCAACCCTCAGCCCACGGTCATTTGGCGACGCCAAGACCGGCAGATCATACGATATAATGGAGCTACGGGGTTTGGAGGTAAGCGTGGTTTTTTTCTATTTAAATTTTATGTTTCCAAAATATGGCTTAATAACTATTCGCAAAAATGCATCAGTTGCCATAGGGTCAGCACAAATTTAATCTAACATTAATAAAGTAACCAATTTCTAATAGCTATTTTGTTGTTCATTTTAAAAATAATCAAATTATCTAAATCCTCAAACTTGCCCGAAACGATACCCCTGCCATTTCCTTTCCGGTCCATCATGCCTCTTGCCATATTTGCTGTTGTAACCTAACCCTCAAGCGCACTTTGTCTCTGCTCCATCAATCTTATTCCTTCCCAAATCTGTTCGCTCTATGGCTAATTTTGCCCTATCGTTTCGCATTTCAGCCAACTTGCAACACAGAGTCGATTTCAAACAAATTCTAATGGATACCGTGAGAATATTGGAGTGTATTTTCGGGCATCAAAATTATGTGGTGTTCAAAATTTTGGGAATTTCATAATGATGATTAATTACCTACATATCTGGGGAAAGACTAGTTTTTTTTAATATCGAGCCGAAAAACGCTAAGCGTGCAGTCTAATTTTAAAATTTAGCACTAAAGTTTCTTCTTTCCCTTACATTGCAAACATTGACATGAAAAATTACCGTACATCGCGAAGCGAGCGCTTGCAATTCTACTATCCGCTGCAGCAGCAGTTTTAAAAGGGAAAATTTCAGTGCTAAATTCTAGAATTAGGGTATACGCTTAACGTTTTTGACCTAATATTCGTAATCGGCATGCTCGAATTTACTTCTCCTGTAAAAATGAAGCGAATCCGTGGGTGACACACTGATCGTTTCCCTCATCAGTAGATTGACGAAATTTGAGATTTCCAAAAAATCATCCAATCTATTTTTTTATGTTTCATCATCAAAACGGACCAAACATGGCATAACTTCCTTTTCTATCGTGGGAAAATATTATTTTAGGGGTTACGTCGAAAATAATCGAGTGGTTGTGCTAATGTCTGGGAAGTGTGCAAATCCTTACCATATGCTAGATCCTCGAGAAGTCAAGGAAGGGAGAAAAATGCCATCTTATTTTTCTTTCCGACTCTCTCAATTTCTATTCTATTTCTCATTTTCTATATCTTTAACTCTCTAAATTTTTCGCCACTACTTCCCAATCTCTAAAGCGCCATATCATAATTGCCAGCGGAAGAGTAAAGACAGAAATAGTCTTAGCTCAAAAGAGAGGGAAAAGAGAAAGAGCTCGCAACTGTCAAGAAGCTTCAAAGACACGGGGTCACTCAAGGAGAGGAGGGAAAATCATCAACCTAATAAGGAATAAGAAAGAAAGGGATTTTAATTATGCCAGCCTGCCTTAGATTTCCATATTTTAACATGAGATGATAGAATTGAAGAAAAAATACCTAAATCAAGAGAAAATTATGACTGAAAAATCAGATAACAAAAACATTCCAAATTTTTATCAAAAATCATGCATAATTCTACCTAAAATTGCAAAGAGTTGATCATTTTGACGATAAACCCAAAGTTTAGCCTCGATCGTCCAAGGACCGACCCTGAACCTGACGAAAGTCTCCCGAAAGCACATGAGCGAATACGTCTGTGTGGCGAGCAATGGAATTCCACCCGATGAATCTTGGACCGTCAAATTGCTCGTTACTTGTGAGTTTTGTTAACATGTTTTAAAGTTCCCGTAAAGGCTAAAATGTGTTAGAAAACATGATTTGTCGTAAGAATTCCTAAAAATATATATCTAATTTTCTTCAAAAATACAGTATTTCGAAAAGAAATCATTAAAATTTTGTCCAGTTTCAAAATAGCATAAATCTACCTCCGAAAAAGCTACTATATTATGTCGCGTTTTGAGGGGAAGCAAACAAATTATTTCAAATCAAAAGAGAATTCGCAATTTTGTTACGTTTCACAATTTCAAAAAGCAAGGTTTAAATATTCAATTTGATTGTTCTGTATCCTCTTTAATTGCAAACCATATTTTCAAAAATCTTCAATTTGCAGTCCCACCCCTAGTCCAGCCTAAAGAGCCGGTGATCAAGGGCAGCGTCGGGTCGATGGTCCGATTGGTGTGCACCGCAGAGTCCTGGCCACGACCCGACGTCACCTGGGAAAAAGACGGAAACCCCCTGTTCGACTCGAATCATTATGCTATGGTAAGGGAAACTTTCATTTTAACCTATGAGATATGACGAAAATAAAACAAAATTGGTCAAAAATTTCCTATTCAATTGATTTTTGAAACATAACCTAATAGCGAAAAATTTTGTTTCTGTAGAAAGTCATGCTGATCAACGTTTCATGAAACAATGCAAATGTTTTCGAGTTTACTTAGAGACATTTTTAAAACCTCAACAGGAAATTATTTTCAAATGAACTACTAAACGAATTTTTAGTCTCAAACCGTTTCCGGCCACTACCATTCGGTTCACGTGTTGGAGATTCGGAAATTAGAGCCGCACCATTACGGCGCTTATCGGTGCGTAGCGAAAAACGACAACGGAATGCACTACGCAGATATAGATTTGAAGCGTAAGTGAAAAATCTTTTTTTCTAAACTTACCCATTTTCTCTTCTTTATCAGCATATTTCTGTAAAAAAGTAGCTAAACTTCGAAGTAGGTAACGACTACTCTTAGAACATTTATCCTGCTCTCTCAAATTTGATCTGTAAAGTTCATCAACTTCAAAAACGAAATAGTGATGATAAAAATGGGCGCCCTTAATAAGAAACTTAGGAAAAACGAAAATTCTAAAATGTCGAATTTTAGCCACCGAAAAAGACTTCCAATACACGAATGTGATTCCAGAAGGTATGACTTGTTTCGAAAATTAGGATTTTAGAATGTTTGGCGTGAAATGGTTTGCATAGGTTCAAAATATTGTTTGGATAAGTTTCGCAAATTCATAAGTCACCTGCACACTACTAATTCAGTTAATGTATTAACCTGTCTAGTAATGATATTCTTGGAATTTACAACAAGACAATTTGTCACATTTAAATTCAGTAAAAATGACCATATCTGATTGTCTAATTCGAAATCATTCTTTTCATGAAAGCCTATCTTGGAGATAGTCTATCTGATTTTTGCATGAGTGTGCTTATCACCTAATCACTAACCCCTCTTGTGTTACACCCAAATTAGGTAGCGGTCGTGACGCACCCTCCTCACTCGATGATGAAGATAGCCATATAGGGTCTGCACCCGAACGGGCTGACCATGATGGACTGGAGGAGCGCGCCCGTCAGCTACAACCCAGAACTACGTCCACAGAACATGTCGTCAGGCATATTCCAGGTAAAATATGCAAATTTCATAGGTTTAAATAGCATGGAAGTGGGAAAGAAATGGAGATTTTGTTCAAGTTTTTGGAAAAAATATTTTGTGGCATGAAAACGGAAGAAGGTTTTGAAAGAATGGAATACTGTACATGGATACAGGTTGTACTGAAACTAGCATGTAACATGCAAAATGGAGGATTGTTAAACATTTGTTGATAACAAAAGAGCTACTATGGGAATTATTTTACGGCAAATTCAAACAAAAATTAGATGAATTTAGAACTTCGCTCGGGCCAGGACGATTTTGGAAGTCAAATTTTGTGCCTATCGAGTTACCTAACGCTCCAATTCTTCGTAGCCCTGCTCTATTTTACTATAATTTAATTTTCTCTCAATTAAAAAGATCCCAAAATGATACCGGTATTTCATGATTTATCATTTTTTCAAGCTTAAGGAACTCGGTCCTAAAATTTACACCTGCTGATTTTTAGAGCTATTTTATCACGTATTTAAAAATAGGCCCGGATTTTTCGAGTTTTTATGATCAACTAACCAAAATGTGTTCACTTATTTCTTCACATCAAGGTTTCAGCAATAAAATTCAAATTTTTTCGTCTTGATAATCTCAAAATAAGGGTACTTGAGCTCTACTTCCTAATTTTTTGCCAAAAAATCTTAAGTGTGCGAGTGCTGACTCGTGAATGAAAAGCAAACAAAAAGTGCTCCACTAACCGCTACACTACGCTACTACTAAGGCTAGTTCATCATGCCTAAACATTTGCAGAAAAAAATTTCTTTATCGAATATTTTTCTCAAAAATTCTTGGGTTCAATATTGTCATGATCACAAAATTTTAATGGATAAGTATTTTTACCATTACACTACCCGTTTTTATCTTTGATAAACGCTGATTTTACATGAGATAATAAATATTGAAATAAAGCTACAGAATTGAATAGAAATTACATGATCTTTTGAAAATTTTAAGAGACCAAAATTAGGACAAAAAAAGAAAAAATCCGAGATTAAGAAAATTTACTCCTCCTTTTCGTCAATTTTCCCGGCCTCTTTCAATGTCGCTTCGAAAAGGGCATTCACCTGATCGTCTTCGTCTTGTTCATCTTCACCAATTGGCGCACCGTCTGGCGAGAGGGCGGGCGCGATGGCGCAGGCCAGAGCTGTGTTCCAGATGGGCATGATCAGGACGGTCAACAGAGGGAGCATGTTCGAGCCGTACAACATCTGGAGACGCAGCAGGTCGGAAACAGTCGAGGGTAACTGCAAAAGATGTTTTTCGAATACTTCTAATTTACTAATTTTAATCAAACTTTTCAATGAAGAAAAGATGTTGAAGCTAGAACATTTTAGAAGACTTCCAGTGAACGCTTGATAAAGCACGGAAACTTGAAATTTCAAAAGACGAATGCTATATTTGAAATGTTTTCAATAAGTTCCAAAATATTCCTTTAGACAAACTGAAAGAAACTAAATCGATGCAAGAGGTTTGCAAATGTTTTTATAAAAATGCTCACATCTTTGAACTCGATCTTCGCCAAATAGGGCGTCTGTCCGAAGTAGCGAGTGCCGTACTGCGAGACGACGAGCAGCAGGACAAAGGGTTGGGCGACCAGCACGAAAAACACGCGGAGCATGCGCCTGAAAATTTTATTTATTCATTTCAAAAAATAAATGCTTAAAATTTCTAAGACTCGGTTTTGAAGGGTTTCTATAATTTGCTCGTTGTTATTCAAGTATTGAAATTTCAACATTTTTCTACAACATTTGATCAATTTCTTCAGAAATCAGATATGCTTCAAATTTTTAAAGAAGAATATCTTGAAAATCCGATATTTGGCGATCCGTTGTTTTAAAAATCATATTTGGTTGAATGAAGTATAACAGTTCTATCTACTAGTTTTTCATCTTATTTTCTCCAAAAATACCACACTCAAGTTTGACTCAAGTCATAAATTCACTAGCACTTTCCGCATTTTGTTACACGAAGCTACTGCAATCTAAACTAAAAGATCAAACTCACAAAAGGAAGACGACTTTCATCGTAAGCGTTTCGTAGATTCGCAGAGTTGCTGCGTAAACGACGGGTGTCGCGATGATCGAAAATGCTAGGGCCTGAAATTTAGTAGTCATAAAATAAAGAGCCTTAGGAAGAATTATATTTCTTCTCAAAATACTCAAATTTTTAAGGAAAAAAACGATTTTATAGAGAATTTTCTCGAAGCTTACCTGAGAAAAATTGGTGAGTGCCAAACTCGCCGCCAGCAAAGCCGTCTCAGTTAAAATGTAGACACGCATCGGTTGGATCTCGTCGCGCTGGGGTCTGAAAAATAAATAAATTTGAAATTGATTTATACAGAACTAAAAACCATGAGTTGGATAAAAATACTCGAATTTCTTAAATTAATTTTTTAAAACTTATCCATTTAATTTCAGAATAGTAAGATTTTGAATCTGGTAAGATGTTGCATTATCTGTACGGCAATTGGCAAAGTAATATTTAAATTGTAGAAATCTCTGAAGCTTATTTAACTAAGAAAAAAACTTACCTCATCAAAATCCCAGTGGGCATGGAAATGAGCCCGAGCAGAATGGTCGAGTCGCGAATGATCGTCGAAGGGGTGCCGAGATTTTCAAAGTACCTGAATTTTTTCATGTTCTTTCCGAAGACAAATTTCCCCCACCAATAACTGACGATCCAAACCGATAGCCCGTAGAAGTGGAACAGACACCAGGTAGGAGGCACTTGAAAAGTGATACACATGTTATGAAGGTACTCGTATAGAATCTGGAAAGAATAAAATGTTTTAGATTTTCAGGTAACAACGATTCGTTTTTTTCCAATAACATGCCAAATTAATAGTATAGTGGAGCTTGTGACAAGCTTGCAAATATAATTTGATATTTACAACTTCGAATGCAGGTATTTTAAAGGTAATACAAGAGTTAGATTGATTCGAAAAAGTCGTCGAACTTGAAATTTTTGAAACCTACGAAAATAAGCAACGGTACGACGAAAATGACAACCATCGGGTAGAAATAGGCGATCGAGATGAAGTGGTTCGAGGAGAGCATCACGTACCTGAAACAATTGTGAAACATAGCTTTCTTTCGTCTTTTCATGAAAAAACTTATAGTAATTCTAATTTTAAATCCGAGAGCAAATTTTGTGGTTTTATTCAAAATGTTAGAGAGAAAGGATTTCACAAATTTGATTTCGGTGAAAGTAATTTGAATCGCATGACTTTACTGATAATTTTCAGTTCAGATAAATTCTAGGAAAAGCTCGAAACCTACATGAAATAGCTCTGATGGAGTCGTTCATGGGCTACGTTGAGTGAGCGCGCGATGCCCTCGATGAGTTTGCCGTATTTGGTCAGATCATTCCCTGATTGGGTGGGGACAATTGCGGTCGCACCCTAGAAATTAAAATTTTTTAAATTTCGTTTTCGTATTTTAAACTGGGATTCACTACTCAACCAAACAAGTATAAAACAATATTTTATCATAAATTTGAAATATACTTTGAATATCCTTTGGAAAATATTTTAGTTTATAATTCTCTCATTGATTCACATACCCTAAAATAAGACCTTCAGTTGATATTTTTTACCAATTATTTGAAGCACACATTGTTTTTTTTCAGACTAACGTTTCATTAAAGGGGGAACTAATGAAAATGAACTAAGGATACATTTCATTATTTTCTGAAACATGTTTAAAAAGAAAAAAAACCGACCTCAACCCTGTACTTGCCCATGACGCTGTGGAGACCCTCGATGGGAATGAACGCTTGCGTCCACATCGCTCGATACGGGATGAACCAAGGCGCCTCGGTTTCCTGAAAAAAACATGGACTTACAAATTTTTCAAAATTCAATTAGAATTTAGTTGAAAGTGAACTTCAAATAGAGGAAAAATCAGTACCAAAAATTCATTAGAGATAAATGATAGCTTTTTTCAAAGTAAGTTTCATTTTTTTTAGATACTCAAGTAGACGGAAGCCTATTAATTGCGTAGCTTGTTCAACTAGATATTAAAATTTTGAAACGTACAAATTTGCTGATGTTTGCCGCGTAGATGTGGGGTTGTTTGTCCAGAGTGCGACTGCCGATTTTGATCATTACGTTGATCAGATCCAGGTTCGCCTGTTGACCATTCAGATGGTTCAACTAAAAATAGAACAATCACCCTAGCTATTAGCTTAAGTAGGATAATTAAAGGTAGTCAATTATCCTAATCATCTTTATTTACCTACCTGTACACTGTACGGAACATTACGCTCGTTTTCATCGTAGCCCCAGTCCTGAAAATTGAAATTTCATTTTGATAAATTCCGTTGACGGTATAGATTCACTGGGGAAGTGAAATTTTGAGAATTTGAATATTTTGAAGCATATATTGTGCTAATGAGAAAAAAGAAGAAACTGATCGAGAAGAATATTCAAACTATATGTTTCTTGAAACATAACGTTCTTCGTAAGGAACACACTGAAACGAATTGATTCGTCAAAATAAGTTCTAGTTTTGAAACTTGTGAAAAAAACTTACCCGACAAGAAATGCCGCCGATGAAAAACCCGCCCGTCGTTTGCAGAGGTTCGCCACGAATGCCACTACTTCGGACCTGGAAAATTTCATATTTCAAATGAGTTACTTAAAAATGCAGAAGACAGCTTGTCTTATGAGACTTTATGCTATTTTAAAGTTTCGAATTTTCCAGATACTCTAATTTTGTAAGAAAATGGATACCAAGTGATACTCCTGCAGAAACGCGTCCAGACCCGATGCGCCACCATCGGTGAAAACGACGAAAATGTCACGGTACCAGTAGATTTGGTCTGAAATTTACAAACTTTTAGCGTAAAATAAGAAAGATGTTTCAAGACATATAATTTTGTCATGCAAACTAAAATAATATTAACGGTTCCAAAAGGTTTACGTATGTACAAAAATACCTTTAGCATACTGAGCGAAAGCGATGAGCGCGGCTGTGGAACGTGGATGCTGGTTGAAATCGACGGCGAACAGCATCGCTTCAACGCCAGTCGAGCGTTTCGCCCTAACTACCGTGTAGAGGTTCGTTCCTTTTGAATTCTAGAAATAATCCTGGTTTTTGGCAACCATTATTATTACTCTCAATAAAATTTATCTAGTTTGAAGAACTTGAAAAATGTTCAATTTAAAAAGAATAACTTTTTGGAGTGTTCACAAAATAAGTCTAAAACTACGACTGGATTCAATAGTTTGACTGCTTTTTTGAGAAAAAAACTAAACTCATGAAACCTACATGAAAAGCTACATTGGACGTCCAGTTCTGGCTGAAGCATGGCAGACCGGCTCGCTGCAAAAGCGACTCGCAAATGATCGACGATTTTTCGGCGCTGAAAAAATCTTAAGATACGAAGAAAGACAGATCGAATAAGTAAACTTTTTTGAACACATAATTTAGAATCCTATCTAAAAGTTTAGAAAAATAATTTCTGAAGGGCATAATAATAGCCTGAAGAAAAGTTTGAAAAATTTAAATGACGATTGTAAGATAAAGTAAAGTAAAGCAAACGGATGTTCGCGGTTCAAGTTTTTCGTAAACCGAACCGCGAACATTTCTGAAAGCAAATTTCCTGGAACCTACCCGGATTTGGCCTGTTTGAGATTGAAGGCGAGCTCATTGGCCAACCCGCCGCGGTCGAATTTCTCTGTCACATAGCCAGGCATCAGACTCGGCTCACTCATGCTGGAAAAGAAAGGATTTTCTTAGAAAAAAATTACATATGTTTCAAGAAACTTCGTACAAGATTCACTAGAATTGGATTCAATGCTTGTATATTACCTCGATTATAAGGGAAAAATCGTACTTTTTAGTATTTCTAGTATTTTCATTAAAATGACTCCAAATTCACTAATTTTATACCAGCCCCCTATATTCTCTACATGTTCAGCCCGTACTCGAGTTGCTAGTGAGATTTTCAGAAGTAGTAAGAAACTCGGACTTACTAGGTGGTCATGACCATGTCCTCCTGCAAAACAAGGTGAAGGTAGGCGAATCCGGCTAGGTAGATCACCATCGACCCGAGGAAGAACCGGTAGAAATACTCAAAAATTTTTAATTACCAAATTTATAACAACTAGCGTCAAGAATTGATAGCGACGGTTAGACATCTACCGTTAAGTAAGTCCAATCAATTTTGGGATAATGGTCACCCCTACCCTATTGTTTCATTTATTTTCCCTCCTCTCCCATTTCCTTTACCTTTTTTGGTAATTTATATTAACTTATCCTATCATATAAAGCTAAAATTAGCTCAAAAAATTATAAACTTCCTCAATTTTCATCTCTACTATGTTATATAGATATAATTATTGACTTTAACGTATCAAATACTACGTTTTCGTTCACTATAATTTGAAAAATTTCGAAACAGGAATTTTTTACTTGAAAATTTGCACGAACCTCAAATCTCTAAGGAATTTCATACACTACACTAGACTTCAAAAGAATAACAAATTTCAAATTAACTTCACTCGCGCCAGGTTTAACTTCGATTTTAATCAGACTTCTCAAAACTCGACTCGTAAAAATAGTATTCTTTCTAGAGAAAGAAAAAAAACTTGCTACCTTCCTCTCAGCATACTATTTTCCTACGAGTTTAGTCGGTTTATAGGAGCCGAGTCTTGAGAAGTCTTTTTATTTCGATTTTTTCACTCACCCCGCGAACCCAGCTCTGTCTTACCCAGGGCTGAAGTTGCTCGTTGGTCTCATCCATTTTAATTATCTGGGAAATTTAAAAAAATTAAAAACAACGCGATTTTTCAAATTACAGATATACAAAGCACGTTATGACAACGTGTGATTTGATCAATTTTAGCTCATCGTAGAATTTTTATTGCACTCTAGTATATTTAGAATCCTGTAAAATCGCCATTCTTGTTCGGTAAATCATCTTTACAAATAGAAAATCCGTATTTAAAATAACGTCTTTGTTGCTGAGTACAATAAATATAGACGTAAAATGACACCGTAATCCGAAAAAGAACGAAGTTTCGGATTACGGTATCAAAAGATACAAAATTTGAGCGAGGGTACACAGTAAACGAAAAATGAAAAACGAGAAAACAAACAATCTTTGTATAGATACCAGACTAGAAAGATCATCATCAAGAAATTACCGTAATATTGGTATTTCCAGAAAAAAACGATATTTGAAGGAGCGATTACGGTAACTACAAATTAATAAGTAAACGAAAAATGGCAAAAAATTTGAATCACAAGTGAGTAAAACCGTCTTTTAGACGTGTTTTTATGGGAAATTTTGATTCTTCATGAAAAATGATATAAAAATTCTGAATGGTGAAAATTGCGTGTACAAATAAAACAATTTTTGAGAGATGAAAACGGTAATCGTCAAGACCCGTATATTTGGTGTATTGATTCAAGTAAATTTTTTTTTATAATAAAGAAGAGTTTGAATTGAAATAAATGAAATTCCAATAAGTCTCGCTTTCTTTGAAACATATTTAGCAGTTTCCGCTTGAAACAAAAATTTTGTCATTTTCGAATTTCAAGAAACTAAAAACAATCATGAGATTTGAACGTATTTAGAACTGCTAAATTCCAAAAAAACATATTTCATTCGAGGTTCAAAAAATCATTCTTGCACAATTTGAAATCTTCAATAAAAATGATTGACCTTTTTCCGAAATCGTATTTTAGACGGTTAGACGGAGTACTCGTAGGCGGATTTGGCCAGGTAGGGTTCGGACAGAGGGTTGAACCAGTAAAGACCGAACGGCCCGCCGAACACCAGCTGCAGGTTCTTCCAGTAGTTGTTATTCTGGCGATCCTCGTGGTCTCTGAAATTCTTGGAAATAAGTTTCAGACAATTTAGCAAGTCGAATTTTTTCAGGAAAAAGCGATTCAAAATAACTTGAGAAAAGAATTTGATTTTGCTGGTTTATTACCCCTTGAATCGGCATAAAATTAGCTCCGTTTTAGAGTTTCTTTTTTTTTTGTAATTATACAAATTGGACTGACTTCCTCATGGACTCGATGGTGGTCTCGTCCTGACAGATGCCCGCAATCTGCGTGCCGAACATCACGGACGTGAAGATCACGAACAGAATCGCTTCGAACAGAAGGAATATCTGCAGTTCAACATTTTGCTCTTATGCTCTACCGAAGATGGCAATAGGCTTTTTAGAAATCTATTTGCTGAAACCCATGAGACTTTTGGTTGATTTTGATAAGTTAACAGAGCTAGGACTATGAACTGAATTAGGAAGATTGCAACTAAATATCGCTTTCCTTGAAGCACAACCAGCTAAAATGATTCTTACAGGAAAAATGGTATGTTTCAGGCAAATGGATATTCCTTTCAGTATCAAAGTCGCTAATGCATGTATGATTTTTTGGGAAAAAAACAATTTTAAAGAAAAACTCTTCATGTAGGTATCAAATTATATTTTTTCTTCAAAATGCCTTATAAGATGATTCATTTTTTAAGCCGAAAATTAAAAAAAACATTATCTCACCAGCATAAGCGTCGTGGCAGGCGGCCCCACGGATGAGCACCTCGACCACTCGCTCTCGACGCACAACATGAACTGCCAGATGCCCCAGTACAAGGCATGCGCGGAGAGGAGCGCTATGTACATCTGCAAAATTGAATGTTCACTTTTTTGAAAATAGGATGTTTTAAAAGATTTTAATAACAGACGACAAAATACGTATTATAATAATGGTGAATTCATAAGTGGTAGATACTATGAATCTAACAAAATATGAAAGAAAAAAATCGAATTTTTGTTTTATGCTGCAAAAAAAATTTATAAAAAAAAAAAACATTTTAGATTTCCTATTCGGGTGGTACATTCACACGCTCAAAAATATGAAGATGAAACTGAAATTTAAAGCGTTTCAGAAAATTGGTTAAAGCAATCATAAAATTCAAGTTTCAATCCTTCTTCTATTATGTGAAGTAGTAATTACCGTAAAAAGAACGAAGAATTTTTGGTTGGCCTCGCCGACGCAGTTGTTAACCCAGGCTGAAAGATCAAAATAAAATGGAAATGATAATGAAAACAAAAATGTAAAACTTACGACAATGGTGATCCATTCTCCTTATGCATCGTTCGCAGACTGAACAGTGATGAGCCCTCTTCGGCTTGATGCTGCAGCACTTGTGGCATTTGTAAATCACCTGGAAAAGCAAGTTACTTTTGCATGTTTCGAAAGTTCATTTTAAAGCTGACTAGATTTAGGATATTCGTTCCTAGTTTTGTTCTAATAAAAAACTTAAAGTATTCAAGAAAATTAATGTTACTTCATTCAGAAACTGTTAAAAGTTACAATTGGATTTCTCAAAACTCAATCCGCAGAAATGACAGTATCGTTTCGAGAGAAAAGAAGACATGCATTTTTCTCTTTATGACATAGTATTTAACTATTTTTCTGCAGATTGATTTGCGGGTTTTGCGAGTCAAGTTCTGAGAAGTCTGATCACAAATTGCCCTAATTTTAGGAAAATCTCAGAAGAAGCAAAATTCATACCCGATTATCATCGATGGCCTGCAATCGCTCGATGTACTCGTCGGTGGCGTTGCCCTTCGGCACGGCCCCGGGGTCGGTGAGCATCGTCTGGAAATTTGAAAATAAGGTATGTTTCAAAAAATATTCAAAGTGGGGAATAAAATCGAAAATATAATCCGGCACCGCTATTACAAAAAAAAAATGAACTATTTATAATATTTTTCGCCCGTGTATGTTTCAGGAAGACTTTAACAAATAAAATTGTTTTAAAAATGATTCGAATACTAGGAGATTCTCAATCTTTGAACTAGCATAAAATATGCTAACCTTCAAATGACTGACGAAGGCGAGTATGGAGAAAGCCTCGAAGACAATCAAATTGGCGATCGTATGCTTGGTGTACGTTTCATAGGAATGCATCATCACGCAAGCCACACAGATTTGGCCGTACACGATTAGAAACCTGAAATTTTTAATTTTGAATGAGGTTTCATATTTTTATTGTTCGAGTGTTTGATAAAATTCAGAGAGTTAACGTTTGAGATTAGAACCCTGAAATCGGCATTTTTCAGGGAGATTTATTTGTTTCTTAGTTATGTCCTCCCGATTCCGACAGAATCAAAACTGGAATTTTGAGCTGGTTAAAAGACGTTTTTGAAATTTACTAAAACAATTGTAAAATAAGAAATTTTAAAATGATCTTTTCTTCTTCTGATACTAGTTAAAATTTGCCATGAAAACGAGAAAGTGCTAACCAAAATCAATTAGTCTATTTTTGAAAGATATCAAATCTTTAAGTTTCTTGACAAATAGAAAAATTGAAGATAATCGAGCGAACCAAGTAATGACGGCGCAGACGAGTCCGCACGGGTCGGAGACGCACCACTTGCGGCCGCAGCACTGCGTCGATCGGGTCATTTCTTCAGAAAATTGATCTATCTGAAAACCCTTCTTTCTGGGAAACTCGATATGAGGAGCACTTGTAAACTTGATTTTATTTCCGATAAACTGCTACTTGTATTAACTCCGTTTCACTTTTTCGCATTTCAACTCAAAATGAAATCTATCTCGTGAATTTTAAATGAGTAACTCAAAATTAACCTGATTTTGAGTTGGAGTTATTTTTGACGAGTCTTGGACATCACAGGCCTAAACCACGACGCCAAAGGGCTGAATTCCACTTTACCGACCAGCAGACAAGTTAATTGGCCTGTAGTTGAAGTAATTAACTCGGTAATTGGAGCAATTAAATATGATAATCAATGAGAAAATTCGAATAGCAGACGTGAAGGAATGAGTCAATAAAAGAGCGTTTTTAGAAAGAGTACTGGTTTTACAGTGGAAAAATCACGAAGAGAGGCATTAGACTCGAGAATTGGTGGATAATTAGGGTAATTAAGTGGTTAATCATTTGAAAATCGAGATAATTGACGTGCAAATACGAACGAGACGATCAATAAGGGGTGCAATTATAGAAAGTGTACTGGGTTTACGACAAATACAAGAGTTGTCGAGAAAAGAGTGAAGGAGAGCTCTTAGAAAAGTCGGCAACATATTTGGAGCGTTTTCGAAATCTAAAAAGGAGCAAAAGTAGAAATCTCAAGATAATTGCAGTTTTTTTAGAAAAGCTTCAAAAGAAAATTGAAGAAAAAATTATTCCTCGAAAAAGTTCAAACTTTCTTAAAAATAGAATAGTCACCTTAAAATCGACATTTTCTAAGTTTTCGATTAGTAAAAGTCCGAAGGGACGCAACAAAAATGACAAATTAGAGAGCTATTGAAAAGCAAGGGAGGTCTAAAAAGTGAATAAAAGGGGGATGCAAAAAGTGAGATAGGGCTAGAGAATCAATACGCTCTCGTTAGAGAGACTCACCTATAACTATTTTAGGTAAGTACAGCTAGAAATCTCTAGAAAAATCCGGTCATGTAATAGAGCACAACCTACTTATGGAAAATTAGCATAAAATGCTTTCTTTCATCTTCTCTAATTTGCCTAATTTACAGTTATTTTAGATAAGTAGATTAAAAACGCTCAGAGATTTTAAAAATCGAGTCATATGATAAAGCATAGGGAATAAACTGCCAGTGGCTGGGCATGATATATCACAAACTATACTACTGAGGAGTATGTATTTATTTTCTAAATGTTTGAAACCTATCTAAAACGAACATACCTATTTTAGGTAACGGGGAAAAGATTGCGTGCGACACTTTGCAAATCGCAAATGATACCTTTTCAAGGGAGATCGAAACTTTCTTGAAAGATCGTGAATTTTTTAATTTTCCGTTCCAGATGTTTTGAAAAAAAGATAGAATTTTCTGAAGAAAAAATCTTTGATATATAGCTACTTATCTAAAATGTTCGAATGGAAATAATAAGTTGCAAAATTTCTGAGCAGGTGCTATGGCAATTGATTTCTTGAAAATTACATGATTTCGTAATGTGGAAATTCTAAAAGAATAGATTCTTTTCGACTACCCTGGATTTTAAGGGGAAGAATTGTCAGAGGATAATGTCTGAAACGAAATGGCAAACATTTTTCTTCACAATATTATAAATTCTAAAACCTAACCAATCTATGCTCTCGGAGTCATTTAGCAGGTTATTTTCAAATTAGAGAAGCATCTGAAATAATTATCTCAGTCTCATTTTCCATGTAACTCCCCTTTTAGACTAGCTAATTTGTGACGCTTAAATTTGGAACAAGTATAACTCGAATATTCATAATTAGGCAAAAGTACGAAGATCAACCTGAACTTTTATGTTTACGATTTTGACGCAGTTCGTTCGTAATTCACATTTCCAGGAAATAACTCTATAAGTGTAGCTAAACATATGCGCGTGTCGAATTAAAAATGGCTATAGAATCTCAAAATATAGGTGTTCTAGAACATGTTTCTTTTTCTTAAAATTTCATTTTTATCCGGGAAAAGACCTTCAAAATTCCTTAGAGAAATTAAAATACTCAAACTGCCCTGCTAATTAGTGTTCCCTCCCCCTTTTTCGAGCAGTAAGTGACTCCCCCATACTCCTTCCCTCCCTCCTCTTCCCATTTTATTTAGGTTTTCATCTCCCCTGGGACTGCGGAGGTCCAATCAGCTCGGCCCCTAGGGAGACTCGAGAGACCTTCCTAGAGCCTATCCAAGCCCTATATCCTCAACTCCCTACACTCATTTCTGGTCCAGAAGGCCTAGAATTATAAGCCCAGCTCCAGATCACCAGAAGATACTTCATTTCTACTCTTGAAATATAACGTATGTTTGAAAATTGATTTCCATTTTTATTTTTTTGAGTTTTGTATTCTTAGGAAATGTCCGAAAATCACTCGAAAACTTCGGATAGATCTACTGAAAATCGGTAAGTTTTTCATAATATAGCAATTTTCAAAATCTATCTAGTTTTCTTGATGAAATGCAATTATTGATCATTTTAGTCAAGCAAAAGCATCAAACGCTCAAAAGTTTAGGGCTACCCCCACAGCGACCGTATTCATCAAGACGGAAATCGATGAGGAGATAAATTTGGAATTGGACGAAACTCCGAGAAATGAGGATGAAACCGAGAAATTCTCGCTTTCGAACTCCGGAGCTCAACCAGTGAACTGTCAAATGTGCAATTGTTCGTTCACCAACATCGCTGATCTGCAGACCCACACGATAGAGGCACACGTGCCGAGGACGAGTGGGAGTACAGTAATGAAATTTAAAATTTACAGGAGCCCGTCGGGTGAAATTATTAGCTATAGTTTGTAACGATAAGTTATTGTAATGTTTGAACCTTATCATTTTTGCACATGCGAAAATCTGAGGTTTTTTCAATGCAGAGGTACATCCATGCTAATCAGTTGAATCTTTTAAATTAATTTTGTAGAAATTTCTGAAATCTATCATAAACCTTCTGAAACGATTAGTTTGCCTTTATAAAGTTCAAAAAGACATTTGAAATGTGTTTCAAAAGAAGTTTATATAACGAATGGAGAAATCTCATCGCTACTCAATGACTTAACAATAGTGATCACAAATCTAAATCATTTCAAAATCTAGAATTACAGAGGCCTTAATTTTAAACGTTACAGTAGCTCTCTCACTTTAGGTCGATTCTCCCTCCTTGGTTTGCCCCCATTGCGAACTCGGGTTTTCATCTCTTCTACAATTCGCTTCGCATATGAAACAGCACATTAGCACCTCTCCGTCCCCGCAAACCACACCCGTTTTTCTGTGCCAGATTTGCGGTCTATCTTTCGGCAATGAACAGGTAATATATTTTTTTTTATTTCAAAAAACATACCCAAATTTTCCTCGAAAAAGCTATCTTTTTCTTCATTTCTGCACGATTTTTGCAATGCTTTGAAGTCAACAAAATAGAAGGAATTTTGGGAAAACAAATTTCAGACCCGATTTACTCACCTAATGATCCACTTTTCTGACCACGTGACTACGACTTTCTGTGAGACTTGTCAAATTGCGCTACCAAGTGCAGGCCACGCCCATCACTACCTTCAAAGGCATTTACAACTACAGTACTTCTGCACAATCTGTGCGCAAGTATTCGAAAGCGAGTTGGATTTTAAGGTTAGGATTTTTAAGATGAAGACGAGAATCCTTGTCAGTGCGTTGATGTTACACTTGGAAAGATAAAATTATTAGTTGAAAGTAAGGCATCTAAATGGAAACTTCACATTCGTAGTGAGAAATATTTTTAAAAGATGTCTATTTAAAATTTCATGCTTAAGATAAGTTTTAGCAAAGTTCTAAAGCGAAAAGTAAAGCCTCACTTCGATGCAGAGCCGTTGGCGTCTAAGATAAACCAAAAAATTGTAGCACCACTCCAGCAAGCACTCTAATGAAGTTAGTCTTCTTCAATGCCGACTATGCAAAATCGTCTTCGAAAGCAAGGATTTGCTAATCACTCACGTGAAGTTCTTACATGACAAGTAAACGTTTACTCTTATGGGAAAATTGGAAAGTCCATAGTTTTCAGGCTAAATAATGATAATAAATAAGGAAATCATATGGATTTTCCATGTGTATGGCTTTCCGAAGATAGCATAAGAACAATAAATTTCAGAGATATCAAATCTCTTCTCTTGAACCACCGTTCTCCAGTACCTCAAAATTCCATGTCTATAAAAATTCGAGAACCATGCAGTCAAAAAGTGAGTTTACTGATTTTAAATTTGTACAAGAATTTTTAGAAAGTAAAACTACACTGTTCGGTTTGTGACGCAGAATTTTCGACCGACATCGATTTGGAAAAGCATCGACTAGAAGCGCATTGCAAGGCAAGTGCTTCAAAAATTAAAAAAAAAAAAGTGGTCAGATTTTTGAAAAATTCAACTTTTAGATACCCCACTCAGAAAAATGTACCCGCTGCGAAAAACCTATACCAGGAAAATCTGAATTTTTGGAGCACGCTCTAAACTGTCCCGCCTCAAATTTAAATAGCGACCCTTCGTCTATGTATTGCCCGGTTTGTAGGTAAGTTGGGAATTTTCATTTGAGTTTTTGAAAAATACATTTCCAGACAGTCCCTAAGAACCCAGATCCAACTGAAACTTCACGCTCATTTTCACTATCCTAATTCCAGTGAGGTTAAAGAAGAAGAGAAAGTAAAAAGTAGATAATTTTTCCTGAAAATTCGAAATTTTTCAGTCCGTAATTACCGAAAAAGAAGTAGAATCGACGAGCCGTGAGAAAATTGATGACACCGATCAAAATCTGTTGAAATCTCCGGAAAAATTCGTGGTTTGTAAGGAAATTGTTTTAAATTTAAAAATAAAATTTTAGACCAACCCTGAATTCCAGACGATTTTCGACCAAATAATGGAAGAGCCGGCGAACTCATTGAAGTCAAAAATACCGTAATCCTAAAATTTAGTCGAAAAGGCATGATCACTTTTAGCACAATTTCCAAATGTGTCAAGAAAAGTGAGAAGCGAAAATTGTGCTGTGGGTTAGCGTTCAAAACCAAACACCGGTACGAAAGGCATCTCAGAAAGCATGATCATATCAAGCATAAGGTGGGTGCATTTTGCAACATCATGGACTTTTCCCAAAATATTCCTTTTACTAACCCTCTTTCTCAATCATTCTAAAAAATAATTTTAAAATGCCCAAATAGAATTTTTATCCTTGAAAATGTTTCAAATGAATCGATTTCGTTTTTTCAACATTATGATTCAACTTGGAGAAAAGTTTACGATCTCTTATCTAAACTAAAAGTGCATAATTTTTTACTAAACTAAGTTAAAAATTTCGAGTCTGAGGCAATTCGTAACAAAATTTACAGGGAATCCCCGCTAAATTTTGTCACAAATTACCCTCGACCCAAAAATTTCTAGGTGTGCCAAATTTGTGGGGAGAAAGCCACGAATCAAGAAGAGCACATGAAAATGCATCGACTGAATATTCAATCTACAGTAATTTAGAATTTTATTTATTTTTATCCTTTTTCCAATTTAATTTCAATAAAATCGATTTTTTTGAGATTTCAATAATTTCGAAAATGTTTGATTTTTATCAGGCATATCACACTTTTTATCATCGTTTTATGGTCATTTTCAGAGATGATGAAATAGATATGACTCGCATTCATGAACTATCTCATCATTTCATTCCGATTCAATAAACATGATCTGAAACCTTTTTTTTTCAAAATTCCGAAAAATCATTTTTCAGACCATTACCAAAAATATAAAGAAACAAAAAAGGTTAAAAATTTGATACCCTTATTACAATGCGTTGCTAGTAAAATTTCAATGCGAAGTACTGCTCGGACAGCGAGTTGAGTTTGACGAGACTTGCGATCGAAACCTGCAATTTTACAATTTAAAAACCCTGAGACTTCTATTTTTTTCTTACTTCTGTAAGGTGGTTATCAATTAGAAAAAATAACCGTAAACCTTGTAAATATTTCAATAGCTCGTAGAAAATTTAATTCGAAACTAGAATAAGTTCTAATTGAAGAGAGCATTTTTGATTTCGAAATTTTTATACGATCTCCAATTAAAGAAAATATGGTAGTTTATGAGTTTCGAACCTGGGGTAAATTTGGCAGAGACGAGAGAAGTCGACCCATCGATTGCAGGGAGGCACGCCAACCAACTGAGCCGTCCTCCACTCGGCACGTCTCCTCACCGGCAAACTCGCAGAGTAGACTTAATTGGGGTAATTAAAGCTAATTAAGCTAATCAATTTCCCATTTGATAATTTAAACTACCATTGATAATAACCGTGAGAATTCCTTATCAAAAGTCTTTGAAACATGCAGTTTTTAATCGTAAAAATCTTGAGCTTCAAATTTGGTAAATTCCCAGGAACTCACTATCAAATCGATACTTGCATGTTTTAATGGCATCCTGAGACCTACCTTGAATGATTTGGAGTAAGCGTGGTTTTCTCTTCATCCGCTAGTCGAATAACTCTCGCAGCGACAATTCGCTGAAAATGGTATAGATTAACAAAAAAGTCCTATGAAATAAAGGGTTCGTTTTAAAATGAAAGACCCCTTACAATTAGCGCAGTGGCAAGTCTGTCGTTTTGAGGCACGGAGGCGATTTCCTGGGCGGCTTCAGAGTCCTGGCCTTTGCGAAGTAGAGATATCACTTGCTGAAAAAATATTCTTGAAAAATGAACTTTTCGAAGAAAAAATCACAATAAGAGCGATCGAATCCACGGTCAAATTCCATTCTGCAGCAAGTTGTCGGGCGCCTTTCCGCTCCGATTCCTGACATTGCTCGGCTACCTAAAATGGCTAGTTCGAAATGAAGAATTCATAAATAAGTGAATTTAGATAACTTTAGCTATGTTTCATTCTTTCATTTTAAGTATTGTCAAGTCCTCATTTTCAATAGAGCTCCCTTTCGACAACTAAAAAGAACCTTTCCGAAACTCACCAGTAATATATTATTTTTCAAATTTGTCTCACTCAAAAATAAAAAATTCTTACTATCTAAAACATCATACCTTATTCAAGAAGTCGTGCCTCCTCTCCATTACGGTCTCGTCGACATTGTCGAGCGGGATGAGTGGATGAGAGTCGAAGGGCTGGAAGAAGGCTCTCAGGCCAATCGAACAAAACAAATGCTTCAGCGGATGCAGACGCATTCCGATCGAGACCTGCAAAATGATTATGCTAATTTTCATCTTTATGTCTCAACACTGAGAAATCTATGAGTGTAAATAGAACTAATGAAATGTCGGTATAGCTACCATAAATTGAATTTTCATAAAAAATCGATAGCTATATTTCAAAAGTATTAAATAGTTAGAAAATAAATAACATATATTCGATTTACGTCAGAAAATATCCATTTTCAAAAACCCTGAAATCTATGTTTCAAAAAGAACATTATCCAAAAAAATTTAGTAGATTCATTGTGCGGGCTTTTTCCAAATTAATAAAATAATAATTTACCTGCAACCTCAGAGCGATCGCCAAATGCAGATGATGTAGTACGAGATGGTAGTTGACCAGTGATTGGCGTAGAGCCAAGTGAACGAGAGAGTCACGAGGTGCAGAGCCGGATAGGGACAATGGAGGGTGCGAGGTTGACAACTCGATAATCGTGTCCTCAAAATAATCACGTTAGGGTCTTGACGCGGAAGTACTTATTTTTGGATTACCGTAGTAAACATTTGCAATGTTAAATGAAAGATCTTATAGAAAATTTTGAATTACTAAAAAAGCCCTCACTAGGTAGGTTATTATAGAAATTTGTGATCTATTCGATTTGAAATAGTTTTTTTTTAAAGGGAATGAAAATTGTTCTTACCTGTTGAAAAGGCAAAGAGGACGGCGAGTCGCGAACCGATTCCAGCAAAATGCACAACAGCCGCTCGGCGGATTGCAGAAGGTCGGACTGAAAATCGACTTTCTAGGCTTCAAATTAATCATATTCTTCCTTGAAGTACCGACTATAATGTTCCTACGAATGACAAATCAATCAAATAGTCTTGGTTTTAAAAAATATTCAAAATGAGTGAGTAGCATCAGGGTTAATAAGTTTTCTATCTTAGGTTCAAATTGACTTAAAAATTAAGTCTTCCGGCTGTTTGACAAATTGCAAACTTCTTCAGAAACTCCTAATATCAAATTGAAGCCGTGTTTCAAAGATAGAAAATCATAAAATCACCGAACTAACCACTTTGCTCTCTCCGAATCCCAGCTGCTGCCTGGCTTCTCGTTCTTTCGGCGCTCTGCCAGTCTTCTCCATCAGCATGGCCGTGGCTTTGAATGGCTCATCTACGAATTTCTCCCACAGAAGACGAGCCACGCCGTGCCGAAGTCGGCTATCCGAGATTGCCTCGGCGAAATCAATCGATAACTGAAACTTGAGAAAATCAGATTTTGCAAACCTTTCCGAAATTTTGAAATACGCTTCTGAAAATAGGGAATATAGTGAGAATTTTCGAATAGCAGTGATTCGATTCTTTTTCTCTTGAATAAAGCAAGCAATAAACGTTCAAGTTCTTCTCCTACTTTCAAGTATGTTTTAGGCAATTCGTAAATACCGCAATATGAGTTTCGGACAGTTTCTTCCGCCCACCTTTTCCTTTCTATAAAAAAATAAATTTCAATAGAATCATCATTTAAACACGTTCCAAAAAAACTTACAAATATCGTTGCCTATTGAGAAAGTCAATTGGTATCTGTTTACATTTTTTGGAAACTTAAAAAAAAAGTTAAAATCACCAACCTTCAAATTCTCGAAGTTTTCTGCTTTGCCCTTGAACCACCTGCTGGCATATTCCCAGGAAATATCGCAATTCAACAGTGACGATTTCAGCGACTCGGGCAATTTTTGGATCAGCTCCAAGATAACCGGCTCTTCTTTCAATCGATTTCCCAAATCAGGCTGATTGGTTTTTTGAGCCACCGCCCAAGAGGCGACCTGAAAATGGAACATTTTTGAAACTTAAAATATGACTTTTTCTGTAATCCTAATTCGTCAATTCGCTAATTAAAATAAGTATATTCATTAGTGAAGTTTTGCGATTCTTTGAAATCTGAAAAATTGTGATTTTCAAAATTCAATGAAAAAAACTTGAAAGTTTATTTTTTCGAAAAAATTTAAGATAAACAATCTCACCTCCTCTCTGAAGAAGCCGTTCAATTTCGGCCAGATGGCTTCGAAAGTGTGTCCGCCGGCATTCGGGAGTTTCGTCAATTTTCCGGTCAAACACACACAATGCATCGTCGTTAAAATGGCCGTGATATGTTCCAAAACAGGATCATAGGCGATCCAGTCACCTGGAAAATAGTTCTTCCGCTTTTTCTTTTAAAATTGTTCTGGAAAAATATTCAGGAGTTCGAGAATTGCGTATTTCACATTTTCTGGAACATAAAAGTTGATTTTCTTTCAAAAATCCCAAAAAGAAGCGTAAGAAAAGTTCGAATATTCGCTTATTGCAATCATCTTAAAGAAAAAAAAAGCAGTTTTATGAAATATTGGGGAAGAGCATGTTATAAAAGGAGGTAATATATTAAATTTTCAACACATTTTAAAACGTACTCGATTTTTCGCCTTCTGGTTTGGCATCATCATCTTCTTCTTGTTCTTGCTTTTCCCGATCGAGTTTCTCCTTGTCCTCCTCCGAAACGTCCATCTTGTGTTCCCTTCGAATCGCGTTGACGATCGCGTACAGCAGAAGGGCTCGCGAATTGTTCGGGCTGGAACATTTTAGATATAAATACTTTCTCGGCAATATCCATTAAAATGATTAACAAATTTACTAACTTATGGACTATTTTAAACCAAAAAAACTTTTCTCATTCCAAAGAATATAATTCTTCAAGCATCAAAAGGTCTTTGTTTTATGTGAATAAAAATGGACGATTAGTAAACTAGAAATTTTTTAAATCAGGCAATTCTTAGAGTTTCATGAAACATATTTAAAACCGAAATTTTTCAAATAAAGGAAAAACCTTGTCATGGCGGTTCTTTCGAGATGGTCCAGAATTTGCCCTTCATTTTTCAATTTGACTGCCAAATAGGCGATGAACTCCTTGACGACTCCAAACGCGCTGAAGGACAACTCGTCTTGGGAGTGCAGGAAGTAGAACGAGAACAGGTCGAGGATGTCGGACTGAAACAAAAAATATTTTACTGGAATTTTTTGTTAATATTTTACTTTGCAACAGGCGCTTTCGTTAATATAATTTTGGGAGCTATTCGAAAGAAAACAAAGATTTGTTCAAGTGATAATGAAGATAAGTTGCAAAATTTCTCGAAAACAAAGAAGATTTTGGGAAATAGTGGACCCGTTAACTTCTTATCAATCAAAAATTTTATAGTCGTTGTATTTCAACTTTCTAATATCGAACTATCAAATAAAAAGTGTTAGACGTGTGGTGAATACTTGAAAAGTGAAATAATAAAATTCAACCTCTTCAAAAGGCAGTTTGGTGAGTCCGTACTCGTCGAATTCCTCGACATCGATTTGATTCTCGAGCAGTGGTCCAAAGATGAACTCTGTCAACGACAGAATGTCCGAGTCGGAATAGTTCCTGAAATTTTTCACCTTTATCTTTTTTAATATGCTTCACAAAATCTAAAAGAAAAGATCGAATATTCCGAAGGAGATGTGTAAACACGTAATGAAGCATGTTTTAAGGAATCAAAAAATGACAGAAAGTTTTAGGTTTCAACTAGAAGAGAATAGAGTTTCTAACAAGCGGTATATAATAAGGTCTGTGTCGTCATCAAATATGTTTCAAGAAGGGTAATAGTAAAATCATGGTTTTCAAAATGCAATTGGTATGCTTGTTTAGGATTTAAAATAATAAAAAGCGAACCTACTTTTTCAAAACGGCAGTTTTCTGCGTTCCCCAGTCCAGCAACGAGAAGAAACTTGTGATCGCGTAGTCGCTCTTTAGCCTAAATTTTTGGGTGCCTTTAGATATTACTACCCCAAGAAATTTTCAATAGTAAATTTTAGATTCCTTGAAACATACAGAACTGTTCACTCTAATTTTTTCCAAATTTAGATTTTTGTTAAATTATTGAAATATATCTTGCGCCATTAAAAAATAAGCTTTTAATTTTATGAGGTTACATTTCTGAGACATAGTTAGATTGAATTTTATAAACTCTATGAAATAACTGTGCATCTATCACAATAGACTCTTCAAATTGTATGAAGTGAGGCACTTGAAATATAAGATATCGATTTCCATAAACCCCCGGCAGTGTTGGACGGAAAGTGCATTTTCAAATTTCGAAAACCGAAAACGGGAAATGAAATTTAAAATTTCGGAAATTGGAAACGGAATTTCCGCTCAACACTGATCCCCGATTAAACACGGTATCAAAATATACCCTTCCAAAGAATACAAATAATCTTCTTGAGACGTAGCTTAAAAATAAAGCCGACCTATTTCCCTCTTTTTCCAGATGTTTCCCGATGATGGCATTGGCTTCGTTGTCGAATGGCAAGTTCTGCAGTTCATCCAATTTCGGTCTGGGTTCGGCCCCGTGCCAGGAATGAAATTTCGAGTAGCAGATTTGTGCATTCGAAATCAGCTCAGGCAAGTGACCTAGCGCTTGACTCCCTTCTACCTAAAAATTAAGAAATTGAAAATTGAACTAATTTTAAAGACTAATCTTCTGTAGTGGTAAACTATCACAGTAATATAATCCACCTCGAGATTTATGAAGTGTTACAAACCTAATTAAAAATAATCTAACAAGGTAGTCTCGCTCAATCAGCAATATATTCCATATCATATTCTTTAAAATAAATATTGAAACCTATAAAATCCTGTACTTAGTTTAAGCTAGTTTCTTAATTAAAAATTATCTCATTTATCTATGAATTGACGAAGGAAAGATCAAGTAACTTTTAGAATCTTTTTGAAGACTACCTTATTAATAGTTTCGAGCATTTTCTCGACATCCTCCTCATTTTTAACGATGTTCAGCACCGAGAGAATCGCCTGTCGTCTGCCCTTCAACGTTCTCAGATTACTGTAGATCTCCTCGAAAATGACCGCGTCAAATAGGTTTCGATTCGTTATCTAAAGGAATATAATTAATGTAAGGCATTCAATAATAAATGTGAAATACTATTTTTAAAATAAAATAAAGTGTCATAGGAAACGTAGAAAATAGCATAATGGAATAAAATCAAGTGTAATTTGAAATAGAAAGAATAGGTATCAAGTAAAACTAAAATATGAAAGAAAGATTCTTTTCAGATTATTTTGGTAAATTAAAGGATGGCTTACTTTTGGCAGTAAAATCTCGTCATGCTGATCCCTGGACTTGTTGCGCAGCAAGGCGAAGTGATAAGGCACGATTATGCGAAATATAGCACCCTGAAAATGGAAACTAATCAAGTTATTTTAAGACAGAGTCTTTGAGAGATTCAACCAAGGGGTGACCAGTGACAAGAGTTTCGTTTTTCCGAGGTTTCTGAGTGTTAACTAACTATATTCGACCTGGAGAACACGATTTTGGGGCTTTTTCCCGGAGTTTTCAAGTCCAGGTTAGAGTACCGGGGTCCGGGGGTCAAATTTCAAAAGTCATTCTTATATTCCAAATTGTATATTAGATTGTTCAGTTCGTCGAGCTGAGTCGAATGGTGCGAACATTTTCCGGATCTGACTTTCCTATCACAAGTTACGGCTAAAAACAGTGCAAAACTGCCAAAAAGCATGAATGCTGATCATTCTTCGATTATTTTCGAAGGAACTGATACCCGTCTGTGTGATAAATAGTTTATATTTATAAAGTAGAAGTCCTAAGAATTATTTTAATATACAAATTTGGACTCTTTTCGGTATCAGTCTAGGGGATAACCGAGTCCGAAGTCAGACCTGAAAATTTCGATTTTTCAAATTTTTGAGTTAGACCCCCAAATTATATATCATTCGATAGAGCTCATCAAACTGGGCAACTTTTGTGAAGACACCTTCGAAAAATTTCCATTCCGAAATGAGATA
This sequence comes from Diploscapter coronatus, assembly GCA_964036155.1. Lineage (NCBI taxonomy): Eukaryota > Metazoa > Nematoda > Chromadorea > Rhabditida > Rhabditidae > Diploscapter > Diploscapter coronatus. Next base: position 9,994,235 of record OZ038423.1, read on the forward strand.
TTCAGGAAAAACTGAAAAATAAGGTATTTTTTCAAAAATTTATTTCTCACCATTGGTGTGCTCTAATTCGTAAAATTTTGTATTAAAGATGATTCCTGACCCTTGAATTATGATTCTAAATAAAATTTAGGGGGTAATATCTATATTCTGGAACTTTCCGGTACTGGTTCCGGAGGGTACCAGACCGGTTTTAAAATATAATCGGAACCAGGCATGTTATATATCATTCGAAAGCCAGTGAAAAACTAAGTATAATACCGAAAACCGCTTGAAAAACGGATTGGTGCATCGAGAGTTATGGTCAAAAACGTTCCAAAGTTTACTCTTCAATTTGATCGAAACTTCATTTCCTCATAAAAGTGGATACACTGATCTATTTTTCAAGCAGTTTTCAGCATTACACTTAGTTTTTCATTGGTTTTCGAATGATATACAACACTATAGGTCTTTCTACCAAATGGTAACTCATCCCATATGGGTCGCGGCTCATATGGGTCAAGTTACCGTTTTTTACAAAGACCAATCATGTTATATACCAAATGAAAGCCCTTATCGAACTGAGTAATGTACTGAAAACCACGTGAAAAATGGATTAGTCTATCGCTTTTTATGGCCATTTGAAAATATCTCATTTTTGGTCTTTTTCGGCAGGTGATTATAGCCAATTACAATGATGGTATAATGAAACCATTTGCTGAAATTGATAGAAATGGGCTCGAATGTTACTTTCCAGTCGATTTCGAGTCGAATGATATCCATTTTATAGCATACCACTCGGGTACCATATGGGTGGTATACCATGGACCCATATGGTAACATGGTAAAGTGATAGCACGGTACTCTAGGAAGCAAAAATGAAGTATTGTCCTCCAACTACTATATTCCGAAAAGATCTTTCAATTTGGTTTTATTTTACAAAAGTTATGAATTTTTGAAGATTTTTGTCATTTTCATGAGTCTGGCCCATTCAAACCTCCATACCACGCATACTATTATAGATAGACCCAAAGTGTCTTCACAAAAGTTACTCAGTTTGATGAGCTCTATCGAATGATATATGATTTGGGGTTCTAACTCAAAAATTCGAAAAATCGAAATTTTCAAGTCTGACTTCGGACTCGGTTATCCCCTAGACTGATACCGAAAAGAGTCCAAATTTGTATATTAAAATAATTCTTAGGACTTCTACTTTATAAATATAAACTATTTATCACACAGACGGGTATCAGTTCCTTCGAAAATAATCGAAGAATGATCAGCATTCATGCTTTTTGGCAGTTTTGCACTGTTTTTAGCCGTAACTTGTGATAGGAAAGTCAGATCCGGAAAATGTTCGCACCATTCGACTCAGCTCGACGAACTGAACAATCTGATATACAATTTGGAATATAAGAATGACTTTTGAAATTTGACCCCCGGACCCCGGTACTCTAACCTGGACTTGAAAACTCCGGGAAAAAGCCCCAAAATCGTGTTCTCCAGGTCGAATATAGTTAGTTAACACTCAGAAACCTCGGAAAAACGAAACTCTTATCACTGGTCACCCTTCTCTCTATAGAGAGCCGATTCTCTCATAGACTCGGTCTTAATTCAAATACAACAATCTATACCATTTATCAATACAATAGAAACCTATTTCGATATTCGCACTTTAGAGAATTTTAAAACATAATAAAAAACCGAAAGTAAGATAATGCCTCAGATAAAGTTGGCGTTTTCAAAGATACGCATATATTTTTGAGGCATCAGATAGAAATTTTAGTTCCTAAAAGGGCTCACACTTTTATCCATGAAGTAAGCATCGCTCTGTTCGGACTCTCGAATTCCGCAGAGCACAGTCGACGACCCGCCCGAGATCAGAAGGCCGTCTGCGTCCACGTGCTGAGCGCCCACTCGAACACCGTTCTGAAAATTGCAATTGTATTGTTTCAAACAAAATCTTCTACGAAAGTACATTCGAAAAATTTCAGTACCAATGGCACGTATCTATTGGAAAGAAACATTAAAAAAAAAAACTAGCCAAATATGAAGCATAATTATGTTTTTTAGAAAGAAAGTTTGATATGTAAAAAAAAAAACCTAACCTGAATACTCCAGACTTCGAGCAACGCCCTCCGAGGCACGAAAATGACGAGAAACACTGCGGTCTTCAGTTTGGTTTCAGGCGAGGCGACAGAGACAAAGACCACTTTGGCGTCTCTATAGCCTTTCCAAATCCGAATGATTTGGCGGTTCTCGATCTGAAATAAATTATTCTAAAAGTTAAAATTTCATTATATGTATCAAAAATCATATAAATATTGAAAAATCATTTCGGAAATGGTGCAGAGTATTAAGGCTGCAGAAATTAAACCTTCAATAATGAAAAATGCAGAAAAACCTACATCAATCAATAGTACCCTAGCAGCCCTGTCGACGATAGCAGCCAGAGGACCTGGTCCGATCTCCACGCTCTCGGCTACTCTGAATAATTCATTCATAACGTTAAGGAATCAAATTTAACTTTTGGATAAAAACTTAAAAATTTTTTTGAATTTAGTACCTAGAATCCAAAAGAGTCCCTCGTGTTGCCGCGACTTTCGTCGTCTCTCCAACCGGCCGCTTCTTCTCTTCGACCGCACCGAATCCCAACATCTTCCGGAAACCGAAGTGCGGAATGAACTGGAAAAAGTGCATTATTTTGATAAGTTTCAAATTTTGTATGACTTAGAGTGACTTTTGGGAAATTCAATGGGAAAACCTGAGTTACAAATCGAGATAAGACGTCAAAGTAATTTGATCAATCGATGATTTTATGGGTTTCAAAAGTTGCATACAGTATTCAGCAATCGGAGGAAACGTTCAAGGTGCAATATTTAAAAGTCATAAAAATTAGACAAAAAATAACTGCAAAAATATCATTGCCTCATAAGTCGTAAATTCTCAACGCTTTACTAGATTAATTTTGAGGTCAAACTGATGTTAAAATACTTTCCATTATAACCGAAATGACTTGTCAGCGAGACCCCCTATTTTCTCATCGCTGACTCTACCACCCTCGACGTCTCTCGCGTTTATCCTTAATCATTGCCTAGCTGAAAGAAAGAAGAGACTGCCTTCGTTATTCTCGCTGGCAATAATCATTTCGGCTGTAATGAAGAGTACAAATAGAAGTTACCGATTTCCCCAGCTTGATAGCCTCGTTCCAGATGAATTCCCTCTCGTCGGAATCTCGCCAGACGAACGAGAGGAAATACGAGCTGGAGCACGTCAAATACGTCGAGTAGTTCGGAAGGTTCGGCCTCTCCGCACGCTCCTGGAAAGCGAGATTTTGAAAATCTAGTATTTTTTTCTATAAATTAAAATAAGAAGATCTCGTTGTCAATAAGTTTGTTTATTCTTAATCGCTCACGGACTATTTAGAAAATTCGAATTTGAAATGAAATTTGTTTATAATATAGATCTTGAACTGAAAAGAAATATTTTCGAACAAATGATATTGCGAATTAACTGTCAAAATTAGATATAATTATATTTGTAAACTTACATAATACGACTTTGAAGATGCAGCCGCATACTGTTCAAACGACGATGGTTTGTGCATGCCTGTGAAGTAGACGTGGCGAAGGCTTTTTCTGAAGTTGAGAATTTCAAGAGAAAATGAAAAAAGTACCTTTCTTCCGTGATCAAATGCTCGCACTGTATCTCTAGCGAGTCGGAGAGTTCTCTGAAAAAAGTCAAAGATCTATTTAAGGTTTGTAGGGTAATTAAATTTCAACGCTGAGCGAAAAATTAAACAAAAACCTCAATTAGTCAAAAACTGCAAAGAAGAAGTCTGCAAAATTAAAAATCACCTCGCATTTTTCTCGTTCTTCGCAATAGCCGATTTCGACTGGGCTAACGCGGCATGCAGAGAATGCGGATCGACTGCGAAAAAAGTCTGCTCCGTGGAAACCGTGATTTGTTGAGAGTCCTGAAATAAATCTTATTTTTTAAGGATTATATTATAGTAAGAAAATTTTGAATTCGGATCAGGCAAACCATTAGCCTCAAAATATCAAGATTTTATAAAACACTTGTTCAGTTTTGGCTATTTGAATAAGAATTGAAAGCTGCAATATCTTATATTTCACAGATCAAGACAATAATTCGCCTTCAAACTAGAAAATTTCCACCGAACACATCTGTTCAACTATCCTTTATCGAATGTTTTGAATCTAGCTGGAAAAACTATATTCAGACTTGGGACTTTTTTGAAATTCGGCCACTGCACCGCAGTCGCAGTGGAAAAGCCTCATTGTCAATTCTGACGATGTCTTTAAAACCTTTCAAAATCTAGCTAGTTTTTGAAACCAATTTTTAAAATGAAATGCAAAATCTCACCCCGACTTGTTCCAGCCTTATCGAGAACAACGGTTGGTTGTTGGTGAATTTCTCGAAGAAGAGGAGAGTGCCCTTTTCGGTGAAGAACAGAGCAAGTCCGTTCGAGAGTCCCAAAGCGACGATGACGCAGTCCAGGGATTCCGTAGTGCGACGACTCCCCAAACCGAACAGGTCGCCGCACGAGATGCACACCTGGAAAATACGGTGATTTGAAATAAGAATTCGGTAGGCTTCAAAACGATTGATAGAAAAAACAAGCTGAGATTTCTAATAAAGCTTATAACACGCGACGATTACTTGAAAATAGGGTATTGAAATTTGAAAGATAGGAAATTTAATAGGTTTCAAGAATACTTCATATAGAAATAGAAGGCTCTTTTCTAATACAAGTGGTTGATGGGAAGATTCATAAAAACAAAATATTCCGAAATTTTCGAGACTTTGGCGACTCGTTAACTTGTCATTGTTTTAACTAGATTTCAAAAGTCGCACAAAACAAATAGAAGATTTGTTGAGTCAATATGATTACGAAGTGAATAATAGGAATCAAATTTTCGATAAAAGCATAAGTTTCAAAATAATTTCAATAATATGTTGATTTCTTTCAAAAAAGTAGTCAAATGTTCGCTTAATAAAAATCGAAAAGATAACAAATATCCCACCTCCTCATTGATCAGGTCCTCTAGTTTGTCTCCGATTTCGCAGGTCGCGTGAATGGCGTATTGCCCGGCTTTTCTGACGAGCACCACGAATCTCAGCTCGTTTGCCAGCAGGAGATAGTCCAAATTCGAATAGGTCGACAAGAGAGAAAGGGAGACCCATCCAGACATCAAGCTCTCGTCCGCTTGAGAGGGCTGGAAATGAACATTTCTAGAGTAACTTTTCCATAGTTAAAAATGTAAGTTATAGTATTAACGAGAAATGAATTAGAAATTATTTTCAAGAATATGAAGTAGTTTCGAAGCTTGTTCCTTGAAAATTTAGAATTAGCAGCAGAGCCAAACGATATATTGAATCGAGCACAATTTTGAAGCCTATCAAGAACTCTTGAAACTTATTCATCTTCTTGTCAGAAATATCAAATTTCAGAAGGTGTGAAATGGAATTGGAAGTAATTGGAAACAGTTTTGAAACTCGGGAAATTTACCTGTTTTTCCTCGCTCTGCGAGAGGGGCATCCATTCTGCAGATTTGGCCGGCGCTTCGGTGTCGGGGAACTTTTCGGAAAAGGACTCAGTCGAACTCGTACTCGCACTCCGGTTACGGAACGTTTCTGGAAATGAGAAAATATTTTTTTTAAAAATTAATATGTGCATGCAGTGAAGATCTATCAAATTACCATTTTGAATGCTTTGTATCGAATTTTTTAAATATATCATTCCGATAAACCTTATAAGTAATTTTTGAGCAAAAAAGAACTTTTAGTTTGTCATGACAATAAATACCACCTTGAATTTTTTTTAAATCTTTGAGACACATAAATGTTAAAAAATGAAAATTTATTAATTTTCTAAAAATAGAATACCGTTAGCCCCGGGTCCACCTAGCAGGTATTCCCTGACTTTGTTGGCGACGTCCTCGGAAATGAGGCAGTCCGACGACAATTCCACCGATAGCACCATCTTCACATCGCCCGCTTCGATTCAGGAAAATCTACCCGCTTCTGAAAATGGGTTTTCACGTCTTTATCGAGTTCATCAATTTTTCGCTGCTTTTCAAAAGGATCCACCCTCTTGAAGAATGCCCTATTTTCCTGCATTGCTCATAAAATTTACCTTCTTTCCTTGTTCCAGAAAATGCACCCGTTTTTGTAAAATCCACGGTCTTTCTTTTCCCCAGGAAAATTCACGTGACCTGAAACACGGAACTTTTTTCGAGGACGGAAAAAATAGACGATTTTTGCGAGAAATTGGCGAGTTTTGAAGAACTCACCGAGAATTTTTAAATTCCAACCGATTTTAACGATAGGAGGGTAGGTGAAAAAATTGAAATGGTTCATTTTCCAACAGAAAAACGTACGCTAATTTGACACGTGATATGAAATTCGGGAAAAAATCGCGAACAATCATAAAAGGAGATATTTTTAAAACCGAGTTCAACAATTGATGAAATTCGAGATTACAGTAAGAAATACAACAATTTATTGTCAAACAGATGAAAAATCCGCCAATTTTGGCGAGATCTGCCAAAGAAAAAAACAGAACAGGCAAACAAAAGAAAGTAAAAGAGAATGGAAAAAGAGGAAAGCGAAAAGAGAAAAGTTGGAGACTAAACCAAATACCACTGCGCCAACTGCTTCAAAACTGTAAACTTTTTTCGTATTTTTCTTTAAAAAATCGATATTTTTGAAAATGTCATGCTAATTTCAGCAATTTTGTATGTCAACATCGCGCCGACCGATTATAGCAGCACGCGGTGAAGATGTAGACGAAGAAGGTAAATCTTTTTCTTCAATGACAAAGTATAGGATAGCAAAAACGGCTGAATATAAATTCCTAATTTTCTTATTGCGATGTGAAGGATAGGTCAGGAAACTGGATGGCATATAAAAATTTCAGACGCCGAAGACGTGCTCACGTCCGTGGAATATGCACAACAGCGAAGGGACGAACTATTGCGAAGAAATCGGGTGGCGTTTTGGTATGATTTTAAAGATTACTGTATTTGTTTAATTTAAAACCGTAATTTTGATTAATAACGCTGTTTTAAAGTAGGATTACGGTATTTTCAGGTTGCTCGGGCTATGCAATAACATCGCGTACGTGATTATGCTAAGCGCCGCTAACGATATTTTGTCGAATGGAAAGAAAAGCGAGGAGACGAAAAGTTGCAGGGTAAGTTTCGGAAAAATTTTTAAAAGTGAACAAATTTGAAGGAAGATCAAAAATGTTTAGCAACGAGATCGCGAATTTCGAAAAAAAAAAGAGCAACACTTTCCCTATTCAGGAAAAAATCACGCACCGCGATTGCCACGCGATGTCGACGGGGTCAGTTTTGCTGGCCGACATTTTGCCCGGACTGATCGTCAAACTCACCGCGCCGCTCTACGTGCAGGCGATTCCTTTTGGGTCTGTTTTTTTATTTTAATTTTGCTTAATGCTGCTATTATAGAATTAGTAAGTGAAAAGTTGCAATTTTTTGTTTTCTTGGAACGCATATGCTGAAAATTATTTCGGAAAGTATTGGCTAGTTAGACCAGCTTGTTCTTTGTTTCAGGTTTTGTCAAATCGAGGAATTTTACCTTATATTTTATACATTTTTGAAAATGGTTTTGATAAGTTTCAAAGGGATCATATAGTTTTCGAAGATTGTTCAGCGATATCTTTGGTGGTGGTGGAACATTTTAAACAAGTACATTTCAATTTCAGACTGCGTCATCTCATCGTAGTGTCTCTTCAGTTCATGAGTTTTTTCACCGTAGCCACCAGCGAGACGGTAGAAATGGCCTTATTCGGTAAGATATTACAGCGACCTTTGAAAGTTTCAAATTTTCAGGCACCGTATTAGCGAGCATCGGCTCAAGTCTGGGTGAGGTTTCGTACTTGTCGTTGGCTTCGTATTTCGATAGGTGAGTTTTTTTAAAGGATAGAAGCGTGTTTTCTTTTTCCCCGAATAATTTCTATTTGAAGGTCCTTCAAAATAAATGTCACTTTTGAAAGCCTACAAATTCATTATCTTCTCGAAATTTCCTAAATCATATTTTTATCGTATTACCTTTCAATCAAGACTATTCCATTCAAAAGAATCACAGATATATGTCATTTTTGAAGCCTACAAATTTCCGATTTTTAAAAATTCAATCTTCAGCCGAGTCATCTCGATGTGGTCATCGGGAACGGGTGGTGCGGGAATTTTCGGGGCTCTAGCCTATGCCGTCCTGACCGATCCTTTCCTGCTACATATTTCCCCGAGAAACACCCTGCTTTCCATGCTAGTTCTACCAATACTTTTCGCGGCAACGTGAGTTAGTTTTAATTAGAAGAGATGGTGATCTACAAAAAAAAACAATGACTCAAAATATTCCTTTTTCAACTAAATTCGACTCTAGAACATCATCTACAAGCATATCTGAAATTACTAAAATCAAAACTTATCGTTAGATTTCTACTACAAATTAAAATTTTACATCCAAGAAGGTCATCTAGGAAACGTCGGGTTAGACTTTTCGGAATTGAAAAATGACCTGTGGTAAAAGACGCCCGGACGCCCAGGACACCCACCTTTTAGAGAGCGCTCAACTTTGAAAAGTGGGCGTCTTACCGCAGGCTTTGAAAAATCGAGTTTTTATCCAGGAAACATACATCATCGCCAAGCTTTATCTCAAACTGTTCAGATACTGGCTTGTCCTGATCGTTCCCACCCATATCCATCGAGTTTCGATTCTCCGAATTCGCACTTATCTGGTTCCAAACTCGTCAGAACAAGGTATGTTTTCTCATAGGAATAAAAAATTCGAAGATCATTTACACCTTATTTTTTGGGGATTTTTAAAAAGTTCAATTTTCAAGGTCGATTTGGTAGCCGAGTGGCATTTGAAAGGGTCGAAGCTCAAGAGACGAACGAGGATTATCGACCCCTGATTTTGTCAGATTCAGAGGACGAAGGTAAATTTATTTTTATATTGAAAGTTCGACTCAGCGTACCAACGATTTTCGATTAAAGCTGCTTTTATCTAAATAGTTGAAACAACTCTTTAATAGAATCTAGAGTATGTCAATTGAAATTTGATAGAAGACCAAAAAATCTACATTAGATTTAGGCTTTCTGATTTATTTTATCCAAGATCTGAAGCTTACTTCAACATTTTTCTGAAATTTTTAGAATCTCACCACCAAAGTGCTCACAATCGGTTTGGAGTTCGAGAGAAAATCGAACTCGCCAAGCCTTTGGTGCGATTTATGCTACCTCTAGGGCTCGTCTACTTGGCGGAATACTTTATAAATCAGGGAATTGTGAGTTTTGGAAACTTTTGAATTAAACAAATCACTACCCTTATCATTGAAAACTTATGTTGGTAGCTTTACAAATTTACAAAATTCACCCCTATTTCATTGCAAAATGTTTTGATATTTTTAAAAGCCATTAAATTCGCCCGTTTAAATTATCTTGTTGTAAAAATCATCTCTTTTCAGTTCGAGCTTTTGGAATTCGACTGTGCTCATGGATTTGGGCTAACACCTGCAAGTCAATACCGGTGGTACCAGGCAAGATTTCTATCGTATATCTTAAACTTCCAGGTTTTATATTTTATTTTTGTTGTTTTGTATGCCACGGACGTATACGATTAAATTCATCATGAATTTTAAAGTTTATAAGATTTCCCTGAGCCCTATTCTGCAACAATGAGAATTTTAGGTCCTCTATCAACTGGGGGTTTTCGTGTCCAGATCTTCTTCGGATATCATCACTATCAAATCAGTTAACCTGCCCTTACTCGCTCTGTTGCAGGTAATTTTTTGGATTTCTTAAAAATAAAAAATCCAATTTATACAAGTTTCGAAAATCGAAAATGAACTCCCATAAAAGTCGCAAAAATCAAGCGTTTTGAAACATTTTTAAGTTTGGAAAAAAATTTAGCTCCTAAATGCGGGCCTATTTTTCTACGACTCGCTATATTTCTACGTGCCGCACATCTTCCCGATGATGTTGATCATCTTTTACGAAGGACTTCTCGGAGGAGCATCTTACGTCAACACATTCAGAGCAGTGCATGATGAGGTTGGTTTTCAAAAATACCCATTTTTAGAGTTTACTTTTCGAATGTTCTAATTAGAAAATTTTCAATGATAGGTATAGGTTAAATTAGCGCTTCAGAAAGAAAAACTAGTGCAGCAATGGTAGACTAAATAATATATCATTCCAAATTTTATATTTTGAAAATAGTTTTGATAGGCTTAAAAATCGTTCAAATTCGCTGTGAGTAGAGGAACTTTAATGCAAATGAAGAAGGCGTAGGTTTTTAAAAATCTCAAAAGTATTTAGATTCCGCCCTCAGCGCGCGAGTTCAGTATGGGATTCGTCTCGATTTCGGATACAGTAGGCATCGTCATGGCCGGGCTACTTGCCATCCCAACTCATAACTACATTTGTGGTACTCCGATTTTATGAGCTTTTGTTAATCCTCAACATTTTGAGAAATTCCTTATCAGTAGACATCATTTTTGACGACTTTTACCAGAAAGATATCAGTTTGGCTTTTAAAAATTTTATTTCTGGTCTTTTTACTAGTTACTTGGGTCACTTTTAAATTTTTATCAGTAAGAAATAACTTTTCATGTCATGAAAAAATCTTTCTGATAAAATAACATTTTATCAGGTCACTTTAGCCTTCGTTTACCATTCCCAAATCTTAAACCTGTGATTTATGCTTTCAAAAACAAAACTGAAGACTTGACGTGTCATATTTTTGGGTTTTCATGGAATTCGCTTACTTCTAATTACGGTATATCTTTCTCATTTAGTTACATTTCTATTGCCCGGTGACATTTTCAGAATTTTATTGCTTGAATAAAGTATTCGCCTTTCTGAAATTGCTGTAACTTCAGAAAAGTCGAAATGAAAACAACAATATATAACAACTTTAGGCCTAGGTTCACTAATTCAACTGATATTTTTTTTCGAAATTTGCATACGAAGAATGAGAGGTCAATTAGAAAAATTTTGTACAAGCTTAAATTATTTTGAGGTTTTTTTCTAACAATTCTAATATTTCGGCTCTATTCAAATCAATGATTACTGGTCAGATTTTTCATCGTGTACAACTTTAAAGCCTAGAAAATCATTCCTTCTTGACAACTCACTCTTTGTATGAAAAAGTTTCATATCTTTATTTTCAAAAATGATCGTTCTTTTGAAACGAAGAAAAATATGCTAATTTTAGAAGAAATCTACCTTTCTTTTATTTGGTAGGTGTCTGTTGGATTTTGGACTTCCTCTCATACGGGTTGTAGAGTTTGTGTCTGCCTGGGTTATCGATCGGAGCCTCCCAGTCAACGACGTGATCCTCAGGGAATTTCATCAATCTGAAAAAATCCTAATCTTTGGAAACATTTTATTGTTCTAGAAAACAATTAGAGCCAAGTGACTATCTGATAATGAAGGTGAGAATTATTTCAGCAATTATTGCAACTTATCTAGCCTTATTTAAAAACGCCCATAGATTTTCTTCGATAAATATCAAACGTTTTGACTTGCTAAGTCGTCGGATGCACAAAACCCATTGTAAAAAGTGAAAATCACTGAATTTACCTAATTTTTGAAATCTATAAAACTATAAAAGTTAAAATAAAGAAAAAACCTGCATACCTCGGGAAGTTCCTCCTCTCCTCGTCGGTGTACTCTGTGCTGCGTTTGACGACTTCCTGTACCTGTTCGAGTTGGTTGCCGATGTTCTTCGTCAGAAACGAGGGCACTTCTGCATCGGGCAACAGGTGCAGTCGGGCGATATGCGAACGACGGATATTGCTTTTGCCGAGACACTGAAAAATCGTTTTTACCTGCTAGAAAAACAAGATATTCGAAAATCGATTCTGAAACAAAAAAAATCGTGGAACATCGGGAACAATGCATTCTTTGACTGAAAAAAGTTTCAGAAAGTTTGAGAATTTTGATGGAACAGATCAATATTTTTTAGAGATTAACCTTGTAAACGGCGAGATAGACGATGCGACACGGGTCGTACATGTGGATTTGGTAGGCCGGGATGTTGACCTTCGATTTAGGGTATTCCTGGAATTTGTGAACATTTGAATTTTAATGAAGAATACGTTTCAAAAATTCTATATATTCTAAAAAGTTTCATAATGGCAGTATTCGTAATGGATAACGCTAAAACATTTTATCGAAAAAACTCAATGATCTGCAGAAGTGGTGAAAATGTGAGTGTCAAAAGAGTTTCAAGAAATATACAACTTCGATCTTCGTTCAAACTGGCTACAAAGTTAGAAAATGCCATTCTTCAGATTTTTCTTTTTTAATTTTCAAACACGGCACCTTATTGAAGTGGAACTGCCTGTGTTTCCAGTCGAAGCCTTCCATTGCGATGTCCTGACAATTGATGACGACCACATGGTCACCACAGTCAGTGCTCGGATGCCAGATCGGCTTCCAGTTCCCCGACAGGTACTTTGCCACCTTCGTGCCCAGCTTGTATACGTCCTGAAACATAAAATTAGCACATTTTGTAGATTTGTAGACCAAAAATTCGACTTTCAGTATATTGGAAGATTTTTAATTCAGAGAGACAGTATCACAAGAATAATTGAGTTTTTCAAGATTATCTATGCTTCAAAACTCGTTGAATATAAATCAACATGGCATAGGCTATTATAGTGATCGTCTAGAGAAGAAAAATCGAAAAATGTTGCAATTTTATTAAAAAAAGTGAGCGTGGCTAATTTGATTGGTTTTCCGACCTGCTGATTCGCGTCGATGAGGTGCCATTGACGCATGAACTGGGCGAGTTGGCGGGCCTGGTTCATGGATTTTTGAGATCTTCTGAAAAATAAGCTTTCTGAAATTTTTGATCTCTTCCATAAATCTAAAAATCAAGATAGTTTTTGCCGGTTTCAAACCGATCTTTTTCTTCAAAAAAATAAAGAAACATCATTTTGATTTTCATTGCGAAAGGCAATATGAAAGTTTAAAAATAAATCGACAGAAACAAATCTAAATAATTCTCGTCGAAACGAGAAAAAATCGGATACCTAGTGACTAACTCGGTAGGTCTTAAATGACAAGATGACGAGATCCTATGACAAAACTCTTTTAGTAAACTATGAGAGATCGTTTGCTATAGTTTAGGATAGGGGTGAGATAGTATTGGAGCGGTCGGTCAGAAGATCTCGTCATTTAGGATTTCGTCATCTCATCAAATACGATTTGCCGACTAACCCTCAATGTCCTAGAAATCGAATAGAAATTAGTCAAAAAGACGTCATTTCACAAAATTCTCAAGGAAAATCGATATTTTCCAACGTTTCTAGCGAAATGACACCGTAAAAAACAGTTGCTCAGTGGTAAAATTTGTACAAAAAATAATAATAGTAGGCAGGACGAAAATAGCTCTGAAAAATAAAAGCTACCGTAATCTCCTTATAATAGAGGGGTCTTCTATCGTGAAAATAGAAGGTCCGAACTTCTATTACAAAGCGGAATTGAACATTCTAGAAAATAGCGTATTTCAAGAAATCTATCTTTCTCGAAATAAAATCTCAAAATGCACCATTTTCAACTAATAGGAAGAACAATCTAATATCACAGCTTAGTTCTAATATGAGATGAAAATACCAAAAATTGACATAGAAACGCAATTTTGATGACATTTTCCTGGAAAAAATAGCTAATTTTCAAATCTCGTAACTAGAAATTGGAACAAATAAAGTCCATATAAACGGTTTTACACGTTTTAAGGTTGAGGAAATTAACGTTAGATAAGCTAGAAGTTGGTTCTGGATTTTTGACAGGCTTGAAAAATTGTTTGGGGTTTTCAAGAAAATTGAAAGTCGATCTACATTTCCTCGGAAACTTACGTTAAACTATTTTCAAAATTTCAAAAACCCTCATGTTCTTCGAAAATCAACTCATCGGGGAATCAAAAATCGAGTCATTTAAACATTTTGAAATGCTAGATTCTAGCGTAAAATTTTAGACTAGTTCTTGAAAACTGGCTAATCTTCGTAAAGTTTCCCAAAAATGGTACCATTTGATACTAAAATACCAGTTACTATTTGGTCATTATGGTTACCACACGATGCTGTCGCGGTACTCTGGAAGGACGGAGAAGCGCTTGACGCTTTCGTAAGCCAACATCACCAAACAGGAATAGAGGCTGTTGTTCAAAATTCGGGGGGCCAGACCCTAAAATTTATTTTTAGAACAAAAATTAAGAAAATGCTCTGGGAAAAGGGTTTTAAAAATAATAGTTTTGAACGAAAATATTAACCTTGGTAAAAATATGTTTCTTCTCGTACTTCCACAACCGAGAAATCGTTTCGATGTAGGTCGTGCGGTGGACCTGAAAATTTGATATTTTCGATAGTTTATAATTTCACAACCAGGTAAACGATAGTGGCTAATTTGATTGGGTTTTCAAGAAACCTTGAAACGTATTCCAACGCATTTGTTGGAGAACAAATGGAGTTGTTCGAATAAATACAACATCATTGGATCAAATTCGCGGAAGCTCACAATTAGCTTTCAATAAATATCGAAGCTTAACCAAAGCGTTTTTAAATTCTGTAATTCGGAAACCTGACCTGTAGTCTAATTCTGAGCATTTCCAGTGGGTTCGTGACGATGGCAGAGGCCACACCCCCAATGCTGCCAGAAATGGCCTGGTCGATGAACAAATTTCGATCGTCAACTTCAGCTGGTGACCGAGGTTTTGAGCCTTTTTCCCATTCGGTTACCTAAAAACATTTTTCTTCCATTTTCAAAATGTTTCATCGATTTTATAAAGTCTCTCTCCTTCTGAAATATGATAAATGATCCACCATCTCGGAGTAGTATTAGTACAATAGTCCAAAATTTTACGACATGCTTCAAGATATGATATAGCAACGGTAAAAATATTAAAAGTCCTTTATCACTAGTAGTGTCAAATTCTAAACATCATCAGTCAAACCTTGGTCCGGACTATCCTGAACATGGCGAGCGCTTTGTAGTAGGTCGACCAGAACACCATCGTCGAGGGAATGTAGAGCATGATCGCCGAGAAGAAGCCTCTGAAAAGGATAAATATTTGATAACAAATCGATTTTCAATAAAGAAAAATTGAAGATACGATTTTAGAAAAAAAAATCTACCGGTAAAATCCCATGAACCCATCGACCTTGTAAACAGCCCGAATGACCCGTAAGCCCAAAGTCCGCTTCCCTGACAAACCATCGTCCTTCAAAGTCTCGGTGACGGCGACATTCTTGCGACTTCCTGAGTTTTAGTTCCTTATAGAAATTTCTTTATGATCAACCGCTGGCCAGAACAATTACTTAAGAATTTGGATGGCTCAAAATAAACTTTCTTGAAACCTATTTCAAGAATTTCTATCAAATTAAGATTTGCAATTGGCGTTTATGCAAGAATTTTCGTAGAAAAGCTGTAAGTGTAACAATGTTCGAAAAGTATTTTAGAATAAAAGTATATTCCTAAAGAATACCCCCGAAAGCTTCCGGATTGTTGTGGACCATCATGTGTTGAGCGACGATGTCGGTCGGGACGAAGACTAACTGAGCCACGGGAGATGCAATTCCGCCTAAAATTTTAGTTCATTAGGATAAGTTCTAAAATTCTAAAGTTCGCATAAATGAAATTTGTGGAAGTTCCCCCTAATTGAACGGTTGCAATGTGATCATTCAAAAATATACCCAACAAAATTGAAAGGTCATCAAATTTCGATTACAAATAAGAAGTCTTATAAAAAAAGAAAGTCAAAGTATGATTCAAAATTTAGGTAAATTTAATCCAGGGTTCTCTTTCTAATCTACGAGTAATTTTCAGATGCATAATGATCAAATTAGAAAAACATCGCATTCAAGTAAACCAAATTCTCGTCACACTGTATTTGATAAAGTTCAAACTTTAAATTTTTGATTTTCAATAAATTCTGCAACCAACCAGCCATAGCCGAAACGATGGAGGGGTTCTTGATTCCGAGGTGGGCCTGCAGAAGATCGCGAACTCGCTCGTAGGTCGAGGAATAGAGGAACGAGGCGGAGAGTTGGGGAAGGGTCATCCAGAAACCCTGAAAATTGGAATTATTTTCCTAGAGTAATAAAGTTAGGTCAGAAAGTTTAATTTTGCATTTTTAATAAATTTTCCCCTCAAAGCAGCGAAGCGCTGAATTATCAAGATAATAGTTGTATAATAAACTTTAAAACATATCTTCTCCATAAAAAGTGAACAAGTTTAAAAAGTACCCGATAAAGCGCGCCGGCCCCCTCCGTCGTGATGATTTTCACGAACGCGTGCCGCATTCCGGTGTACATGTTGTTTTGTCGTTGAAGTTGGAGACGACTCTGGAAAAAAAATAAATCTGAAAATCATAAAACTCATAGAAAAATTAACATAAAAAATAAATTTGGGACAGAAAGCATGGATTTTATGGAAACTTCTAAAAATTGGAATATTCAAATCTACCTTAACGACAGACATGGGATAGAGCAAGCATCTGATGGTCCACGATGAGGCCAAAGCCATCGGGTAGAACCGGTACAAGTCCAGATGCTCCCATTCGATCACGAGCAGCTTGTCCTGAACATTGCAAATAATAGACTTCATAGATGCTTAATCGTTGAAAATTTGAAGTTTATCATACATTGTGCCTAGCCGAAAAATTTGTAGAATTTCTTAACGAAAATTTTATCCTCTTTTTTTATACAAATATCTAGATGGCTCGGAACAAGCGAGTGTTTGAAAAGATAAAAAATTGCATGTTAGGATAGGTATTTTGTCGTCTTTCAATGTATCAATCAAGAAAATGCTTCAAAAGACAAAGCTCTAGGAAATAACGACGTAAATGTTGATGATCTTGAGGAGCCAGAGGCAAAATCATCTAATATAAAAATGTTCCCACCTTCTTCACTCCACTCATTGTCCGGTCGAATTGCGGTTCGGGCGGCAGACTGACCACGTCATCTGTGTCGGACGAGCTCATTCTCAGGATCTATCGATCACTTTTGATTCAATTGCAAACGGAGGCTCAACAATTTGGAGTTTTTAACTGCAAATTTATATATTTGAAAGTATGCACCTCAAATATTGCAATGCCTTAGGAATTTTGAGCGGTTTTAGATTTTTGAATTTTCAAATATCCACTGATGCCGAAGAATCTATTTTTGGAGTTAAAAGTTAAGAAACTATATTTGTAAATACCTTGAAGCTTAGTTTTCATCAAAAACAAAGTGTTAAAATTCACCTCAAATTAGAGATCCTGGATTTGGTAGGCGGCAGAGAATACGACATCCCAGTCTGGCCGATCCGATTTTGATTTTCGATCCCTGGATCTAAATTATCGTTACACCAAAATTCGTGGAGTTCTCCGAATCCTGGAAAATATTTTAAAATATTTCAAAAACGGTTTCAGAAAATCATAAATATCAAAGCCGAAATAAGACGGCAATATCTCATCCACTAGACTTCTTTCAATAAAACCTTTATTTTTCCGAAAAAAACGCTCAAATCAATCGGTTTACCAATAAAACGGGTAAAACTCAAAAATCACGGGAAAAAGAAAATAAATAAAAGAGTGATGACGCGATGACCAGTATGGAATTCTACTACTCAAAAGAAAAGGGGGAAAGCTTTCAATCCAATAAAATTTCCGAGAATAAATTAGATAAGAAAAAGGCTAAAATTGGAGACCAAAAGGAGTAGTTTCTTTAAAAATTATACAGGAAGTTGGATTCATTTATGTGTTTGCATACGATATTCATATTTTCAATCAAGGGTTGGATCGATAATGGGCGGCGCTTGTGAGGATTAGGTCGCGCCCCCTTTGCAATGCTTATGCATAGTAGTTGAGGGAGGCCTTCTTCTTGGCCTGCACTTCCAGAATCGCATCCATAAAGTCCTCGTGCAGCACTTCGGTCGCGTCGCGGCGGAGAGCAATCATTCCCTGAAATTAGAGGTAATTAAGCCATTAATTGGGGGTACTCAACTAGTTGCTAATTGGGCATTATCTACATTAGCTACAATCAATAAAATGCGAGAGAAAAGTATCTAATAGGGCCTCGTCGTTAATAATTATGTATAAAGACTTGTTGAAACATATGAATTGTGAGTTCGAAAAGATTCAATGTCCAAAATCATGCCTTATTGACAAATTTCTACAAGTGTTATGCTCCAAAAATAATATTAAGAAAAGGAAATAAAAGAACATTTAATCAGACAGGTGATTTCAAAAAACGTTTAAAACCGAACGAACCGCCTCAACGCAGACCGCTTTGCACTGGGCGCCGTTGAAGTCATCCGTGCAGCGCGCCAACTCTTCGAAGTTCACGTCCTTGCTGCAAATTTCACAATTTCTATCATTTTTAGAAAAATGGTAGTTTTAAAATTTTCCGTGAAAAAATTAAATCATCTCAAGTTTCGGGGTTTTAGTGAATATATCGGAAAAGTGGAACAACTGACTTGACATTCATCTTCCTGGAGTGGATCTGCATGATTCTGGCTCTGGCATCTTCGTTGGGATGGGGCAGCTCGATCTTCCTGTCCAGACGACCGGAACGCAGCAGCGCGGGGTCCAGCACGTCGATTCTGTTCGTTGCGGCGATCACCTGAAACCTATTTTATCAGGAAAAAATTAAGATTTATCGTTTTATCAGAGAAAAGTTGTCATTTTGAAATTTGTATTCTTACAAAAGAACTTTTTGTAGGAAATAATTATTGAATTGGGAACACTTTAAAATGAAAAACCTTAATCTCATCGTTGGGTTGGAATCCGTCGAGCTGATTCAGCAGTTCGAGCATAGTCCGCTGGACTTCTCTGTCACCTAAAAATTCGCATATTAAAAAATCCTTGGAAAGAAAACGTTTTCAACAAGTGATAAGTCTACAAAATTCAAAACTGAGAAAAAACCGACCAGCCTTCTCCGAGTCGAATCGCTTGGTGCCGATGGCATCCAACTCGTCGATGAAGATGATTGCGGGCGCCTTCTCCTTCGCAAGAGCGAACGCGTCACGCACCAGCCTGCAAAATGCCCCATTTTTATTTTTCCTTTCAAAAGCTATTTTTTTAAGTTTCATGTATATTTCAAGAAAACAATATCTGCATAGTTATTGGAATTCCCTATGCGACATCTTTGGGAAGAAATCAACAATTTCAAAGATATTAATTTCGCGATGTTTCAGAGAATTATAAATAATAAAAAAATTAGCTAAGTATTAAAATAGGTTACATAAGTATTTTCTAAAATAATTTTCCAAAATACTCACTTGGCTCCATCACCGATGAACATCTGAACGAGCTGCGGACCGGCGAGCTTCAGGAACGTGGACTTGGTCTGGGCCGCGACTGCGCGTGCCATCATCGTTTTGCCCGTTCCTTGACATTTTTTTTAGTTTTTAAGGATCATGAAGAATTGCGAAAATTATCGTTTCTGTTCGAGAGAAAATATCCGAATCTTGATGAAACATGATTTTTACGAAGCCATAAAATCATAATTCGAAAGGTTGCATTTTGAAGCTACTCTATTTTTTCAAAGAAGCATATTCTTCGAGAACAGTTCAAAGGTTTTTTAATGAAAAATACCAGGTGGTCCATAGAGAAGAACGCCCTTAGGTGGCTGGATGCCAAGGTTCACGAATCTTTCCTTGTGCGTCATCGGCAACACCACGGCCTCAATCAGCTCCTGAAAAACGAAGGGTTACTGTAGCTCTAAAGATACCGTTATCAGGGTTTATAGGCTACAGTATCATGGTTTTTAGATAAATGAGGCGATTGTATAAATTTTACAAGTTACAGTAACCTCGGTCTAAAATTTTTATTTTACCTGAATCTGTTTGTCTGCACCACCGATGTCCGAGTACTGCTCGGCGGGACGCTCATCTACCTGGAATTGGAGAAATGAAAGTATTTAGTATTTAGAATATTTCATTTTTAGATCTTTGAGTGGATATTAAATTAAAAATGAGTTTTCAGGTCCTAATTATCAAAATTTAAAACATTTTTTCCGAACTTTAATAATACAAACCTCCATGGCCTTGACTCTAGAGTCGTATTCAGCAGGCAGCTTTTCCAGAATCAGATACGAGTCCTGAAAATGTTCCAATTTGAAAGAACTATAAGTTTCAAAATTCCCACTATTCGAGTCAGATAATTTTTAATTTTGAGAAATTGCCTAGTGGAATGTTATCTATGAAAACCTCCGGAGCAAGCAGTAAAATGACTTGTTTCGGATAAGTTTCAATAAAATTTAAATAGATCTTCAAAAGTACATTGTTCAAGAGGTGCAGGTGAGTATCGGATTAAATAAGAAGAACTCGAACCTTGTTGACTCCGACCAGGTCGCCGGGCTTCAGTTCGGAGGGCTCGACGAGTCCAACGACAGGCAGGAAGTAGGTCGCTCGCGTGGACGTCTTGATCACCGCGCACTTAGTCTTCTGAGCGTCCAAGTCCACGTTGGCTCCTCAAATTTCTCATACCTCTTGAAAAATTAAAATTTTGAACCTTGAAAAGGTAAATTTCGAAACGAGTAAAAAATTCCGATTTAGCCCGGGAATTTACTGTTTTATTTCGTTTTAATTTCGAATTTACCTTCCTCCTCCTGGGTGTCTTCCAAGTCCAGCAACTCGACCACGTTCGACACAAGATAGGGCAGCGTCTTGTTGACCTGAAAGTTCAAATTAAAGTTCGAAATTTGTACTCTTACGCACGAGGATGAACGTATTTAGTGAATGCGAAATTGTGTAAAATACGACTCTCGTGAAACATAGCTTATAGTAGTTAATAAAGCAAGTTTTAGAGCAAACCTTGATTCGCTCAGTGTTCTCCTTGATTCTGTCCTTGAGCGTGGAAATGGAGTGGTTGATGCGCTGCACCTCTAAAATGAGAAAATTAGCATAAAAATTCAAAAAGATGCAAAAATGCAGTTTTCGCTGTAAACTTACCGGATCGCATGATTCTGATCTCGTTGTCGAGCAGCGAGGTGCGGTTGCGGATGTCTGGCGCAGACATGCGGAGGATCTCTTCATCGATCGGCTGAAACTTCGAAATGTCAGCATTATTCAAATGTAGCCTGATTTGAAGAAAAATATGTTTTAGAAAAGAATTTAAACAAAAAACGGTCCCTTGTAACTTCACTCTTTACTCTTCTCCATACTATTTCTAGGAAACAAGAGTGGTTTGGTAGGAGGGTAGAAAATACAGGCGGAAAGATTAAAAAAAGACCTCCTCAACATCCATTTTCTCGGACTCGTTGGTGGGTTGCCCCTCTCCGGGCTTCTGATTCTGACCGGCCTGGCCAGACTGCTTGCTGTTGCCCGTTGACGACATTTTCAGCACGATTCAGACAATCTGAAAAATCGAATTTCTCGATAAATTGAGACAAACTCCGAAAGTTGAACATTTGGAGGAATTTTCGAAAAACGGTGAAAAGAAGCAAAAAGAACTAGCAGATCAACAAAAAAATAAATTTGTAACCAATTTAAATATGAGCAGAAGGGGTAATACTCTCAGACAAATTGACCGGACGAACGCCAGCTAAGGGGGAGGTGCCGGATGAGCGCCGTGCGAACGCCGGACGAATGGCAGTGTGCTAGCCGCCCGGCTTCCGAGCGGCAGTTTCTCGGCGTTCGTCCGGTCAATTCTTTGTTAGTAAGATTGAATTTGTGAGGAATAAAAAGTATGGCAATTTTAAAAGAAATCGAGAAACGGAAAATTATAGAAATTTTAGGGGTTTTGATTTGAGAAGAGCAACAGGACTGGATGTGTTGAAAGACGAGGATTCCTAAAAAAAATTCTTTAGACCTCGGAAGAATACTCAAATCAGCTTTTGCAAAGTGAAAAATAATGCAAGTCGTAAACAAGGAGGCAGAAAAATGAAATGACGAAAAGTGATGATTTTAAACATCTGTATAAATTACCACTTTATAAGAATAAATATAGAAGAGGTAATCACCTTAAAATAAATGCCTAGAAGTAAGAGAATTTCGGAAACACAAGATAAAAAATCAGAGAAAATGAAATAAAAGCAAGTGGCGAGCAAATGATGATTATTATTTGGCTGTCGAGTTTTCGGAATTTCATCCTTTACGTTATAAATGCAGTACTTTCAAATCGAGACGAATCTTTCTTCGTCGCCTTACCCGCGTTTTTCATTCTCATCGGTTTTATTTATTTTGAAGAGTTCACCCAATCCAGCCCCAAAAATTTGTATAGATCATCCACTCCAAACGAAATAGTCTCGTAGGAAGAAAAATGGGTGGCCTTTCCAAATGAGTTGCCGACAAAATCACGCACTTCTGAATAATCCATTTTCCAGGACAATGCTTCGAAATTTGAATATTCGACAATTTTGTGGATTGAAAAGGATCTACGGTATCCGTCGATGTTCAGCCTCGAACAACCAACCAACTACGTCGAAGGGTTTAGAAGAGGAGGAACCAGAGGTTGGAGTTTCCTTTTAATTTTTATCTATGATGTGATAGTGACAAGATACTTGGTTTATTTTTCCATTGAAAACTAGAACGGATCAACCTAACATCACCGAAAGCGTAATGAAATGGCTTTGAAACCGTACAGGAAGGAGTTGTTTCAAATTCTTAGAAAATTTTAGCTATTGAATTACACACTATCAATATGGGAAGGATTAGTAGTTTGTACCTTACTAAAATATAAGCTTCCTCTGAAACCTATAAAATATTTTCAGTTGATATCTGGAGTCAGCAAGCAATCGGTCGATGTAATGCAGCTCCTGCCGAAAGAGTTCTTGCAGGTGCTGTATTTTTATTAGAAAATTTAAAGGGACATTAGCGATTTAGACCAAGTGCTAAAGTTATCTTCGAGTTCAAGAAGACTGATTTATTACTTCAGGAGAGCTTCCGAAACGCCCACAAACGACCGCTCTACATGTCCAAGGAGAAATTCGCCAGGAGGATCTCGGAAATTCAGGTCGGGATTTGTTTAAAATTTCTTAAAGGAATTTATAAATCTAGGTTAGGAATTTTGAAAATTGCCTTTTGGTTATGCTTACTCCTAGCTATACAATATCACTTCAACTCGAGGTTAATTTACTTTTGAGTAACTCTTGAAACATATTTATTTTTCGAAAATTAGAATACCATTATTAGCGTAATTTTCATTTTCAGCTTTTCGTCGAAACTTTCGGTGCGGATTCCCTGCCTTCGTTGACGAACGAAATGTGCTACACGTACATGACGATGGGCCTGATCTCGGAACGATGCGACTATTTGGAGACGCTCAGGAAACAGAAGGAGTACCACGACAGGAAAATGAAGGAGGACAGACCACTGGTGAGATTTAAAAAGAATTTTATCTTTGAAAAAACTTAATAATAACTGAAACAAATTGCATGTTTTAAAGCTAGAATTGACTTGAAACAGGTCTTGAAGATTCAGTTGACGAGTTTATTGGTACGACTAAATAAAAACATCGCTTTTTGGAAGATTACAAATTTCCAGATTTCCGAAGTCAACCAGGAAAAGGAAAACCGGGGTGAGATCGTCTACGCGCCCAATTTCAACACCATGTTCGACATCAAAGGGCGGGATTTTCGAAGTAATTTCAAAAAATTTTATTTCATGAAAAAATTAAATCAGGTCAGAGATCGTTTATCTGAAAGAAAATTCAGGTTTCAGAAGGAATACTCGGAATTTTTCGAGAAACCTCTTCTAGTTTTAATTTTTCAGAGCTAATCGACCACATCTTCTTCCTGAGAAATGTGTGGAGTTTGACGGTGGAAAACAGGCTGCCTCAGTTGTTGGTGGACTGTCAGTTCTTACGGACTTTCGGCGTCAAGACACAGACCAAATATGCAAAGTAGGAAATTTTGATAATTTTCCGTAATCCTTTGTTTTTTAACTGCAGTATTTTTCTATTTTTCTTCCGTTATCGCAATTCCTCTAAAATAATAGCTTACTTTTTGAACTATACTAATATTTTCTAAGATTTTCTTGTCACATTGCCATAATGCTCAGACAATTTTCTTTTCAAATTAAGTTCTGTAATCCATGAAAAGTAACATTTTTAAGTTACAGTAATCTCGATTTAAAAAAAAAAGTTGGTCATTTCCAGTGAAATCAGCGAGCTGCACAACATGAACTGGACCTCCGTGCATCCGTTCGACATTTCACTCGTCAATTTCTGGCCGGACACGTCTTTAAATGAAATTACTAAGAGGTATAATTTTCTGAGAAATTCGAGATCTTTTAACTTTCTCAAAGTTCGAGAACTATATATTCATATATTTTCCGAATTCTTAAAAACCTCTTTATTTGTAAGTTTTTTTTTTTTTTTGAAATTTGACGATTTTAGAAAATTCTACTTCTACTACGGTCCCCCGCGAGACCCGAATCTGGAAAATTCCAAGCCCTACGAGCCACACCCTTTCGTGCCAAAACTCCAAAGTCGAAGGCTCGCTGAAGCAATAGAGAATGCGGGGAGAGGCACGAGATTTTTATTTTTGAAAAGTTTTAAAATAGGTTTCATCTTTTTCTCTCCAAAATGGTTAAAGTCCACTTCTATTGAATTACATTTTTGGATAGAAAGTTGAAAGTCAAAAATGAAATAAAATTTTCATGTTCCTAGAAAAGTTGATTTAAAAATATATAAAATTTTTCTATTTTGCAGACGAAGTGATTTACCTTTCGTGGACCTCGAAGAAAGCACTGCCCGACACACCCCCAGCCAACGTGAAGTACGTGGTGCTGTGCGCGAGCAACGATTTGGACCCCTCCACGAGCAGTCTTTCGGCCGCAAAGCAATTGGATCTGCCCTGCTACAGAATACCGACCGAGAAACATGTCATGTAAGTTTTGGCTAGTCCAACTTTGCCTTTTCTAATAAAATCGTCCGATTTGTGAATATCCGAAACGAGACTAACAATTACCAAATGTAGGTTTAAAAAGTACAAAGACTCCAACGGAGTTGTATATGAATTTTATTTGAATTTATTCCAACGATACTTTTGTCTTGAAAATATGTAGGCTTCAAACATTCTTATAGTCGGAAACATTTTGATGGCTTCAATGTGCGTATATATGAGATAGATAGAAAATAAGTTTATAGTAACGAAGTTTGCAGCCTCTACAAGAAGCACCGCGCTATTCCACTGCGACAGTCGGCAGGAATCATGCGCGACTACTTCCTCGGGGTCCCCCTTGGACAGGCCATCAAAACTCACTACAACGTTATTGGGTAGGGGTATTGTTTTTGAAGATTTAAGAGAAAAAAAAACTATTTTCATATGTAAAGCTTAGAAAATCAAATAAAATAGCAATTTGACTCCCATGAAAATTAGCATATTTTTCATCAAAGATATCTTTCATTTGTTGAAATGTAATAATTTTCAGGAACAAAATCAAAGAGGACAAGGAGGTTCTATTCGATGTGAGCTTTTTTTTATCTTTCAAGATTTTTTAAATTAAAATAATTTTTATAGAACTTCAAAGCGACTTTGATCAGCAATTCCGAGGAGCTGGCTCGAGCTGCGTTGAAGAACATGGAGTATGAGAATTGGTTGAATCAGGTATGTTTCTTCTTTTCTTCGGGAATTTACAAGAATCCACTTTCATCTTTTTAATAGAAAATATCAATCTTTGGAAAAAAAAATCTAATTATTTTAAGTCACCTTTAGAAATTCAAATTCTTTTTTCTAAATAAACATGTTTCAGTCCATGAGACCTTCCGGATCATCGCCGTCGAAGAATCCGGACGCTCCTCAGAAGCCTCAGAAACGGCGTCGTTTGCATCGCTACACGAGGGAGGAAAGGAACGCGGCTCGACGCGCCGCAGAGGAAGATCAGCTAGAAACGAACTCGTAATTACTGTATTCTAATTAGTTGAAGCCTCGGGTTTTCTATTGGAAAATTCCTTTTTAGCCTTATTTAAGACACTAGCCTTTGATTCAAGAATTTGGCATTAGTTGTTCAGCTGTTAGAATTTTTTCAAAGTTGTTAGCGTGTTTTCAAGACACCAAATATCGTTATGATTGTTATAAAGTCGTTAGATAACATGCGTAAATATAAAAGCAAAAATAACATCAAAGTTTATCGAATTATGAAAGGTTCAAAAGAAGAAGGGTGTAGGGATGGATACGGTAACCCAAAACTAACAACAACGCCAAAATGATTACTTTAAAACGCCAACAAGAACAGAGTAATACATAGTGAAATAAATACGTGTGAGAGTAGTCTTTTGAAAATTTTAGATTAAAAATTATTTCTAAAAATGGAGATACTTGGAATTGATTTGGTGAAAATTACAAAACTTTCAGTAACTCGGGAGAAATTTAATATTAAAAGTGGTCAAAATGAATATATTATGGGGTAAATTTTCATGAACGATTTGTCGAGGACGTGAATGATCTTCACGTTTCTTTCTAGATCATATCAGCGATGTTCATGGGCATTTCGTCGATCTGCGTGGAGTAGTACTGCTCGATGTCGCGCAGAATGCGCACGTCGTCCGTCTTCACGAAGTTGATCGCCACACCCTGCAAGTGTTCAAATTTGAATGCTATTTTCTTTAATAATTATAAAACAGTAAATCAGTTGGCGAATTTTTAGGCCTATATAAATACTTCTTGAAACGTATTTGAAATATTCGTCGCTCTCGAATTGCCTAATGTCACTTTAGTTAGTAAGAAAAGTTTTCGAAACATATTGGTTATACAGCGACTTTTAGACAGTTTTTATAGATAAAATGTAACAAAATTTATATAAACCAAAAGAAATTTAAAAATTAGTTTCGAATTTGGTGCCTGAATGGAATAAGTTTTAAAACTCGTCTTTAAAGCCAAAAGAAACGAGGAATTCAATCAGACTTTGAAGTGGTCTGAAAGTAATAAAAATCCCCCACCTTTCTGCCGAAACGACCCGATCTGCCGATTCTGTGGATGTAGAGCTCACGGTTGTTGGGCAGATCGTAGTTGATCACCTGGAAAGAGATCAAGTTTAGAAAAGATAAAAATTGCTAGAAAAAGGTTAAACATTTTCTAGAAGAAATAATCTTTCTTCAAAAGAGATAAATGTCTTACCAGCGAGACCTGAGGCACGTCCAGACCACGAGCCCACACATCGGTCGAAATCAGCACACGGGATTTGCCAGCGCGGAATTCCTGAAAAATTTGTTCCTCAAAAATAAGATTTTAGACGTCCCTCTTTAAAACAGAATTTTCATTATCTGCCCCCTCTCAAATAAGTCAATGTTGTCTATTTGCACAAAAGATTAGCGGGCGCTCGCGCTATGTTTCAAGATGGATAAATATTAGCATAGAGGAGGCTATGAGTATCTTCGCATTGATTTGCCTTCATAATTCAAAAACTCGTACATTTTATCGTTAGTCATTATTGGAAGTTCTTTATGAGCTCGCGCACATACACCTTGCAAACGTTCAATTCCTTTAAATTCAAATTTTATCATATTTGTGAAACGCACCTTCATGATGTTGTCTCTCTCGCTCTGCTCCATCTCTCCGTGCATCGACGAGACTGTGAAGTTGGCCTCTTTCATCTTCTCGGCCAGCCAGTCCACCTTTCTGCGAGTGTTGCAGAAGAGAACAGCCTGAGTGATGGTCAGAGTATCGTACAGGTCGACCAGTGTATCGAATTTCCACTCTTCACGGTCCACTGCCACGAAGAACTGCAAATTTTCAAGTTTTCGAAAAAAAATCGTACATGTTTCAAAATTCTAGAAAGTTTAATCAGAAATATCTTGAAACACTGAAATAATTATATTGAAAACATGGGTTTAGGAAAGTTTACACTTTAATCCACTCTATTTACATGTTTAGGGAATTCATAAAATACGTTTCAAGCTTTCCTTTAAACCCAACAAAGTTTCGAAAGTCGCTAACAACACGTTTTTCTAACAAAATAGAAATAGATTTTAAACTCCAACCTGCTTGATTCCTTCGAGAGTCAACTCATCACGCTTGACGAGGATGCGGATCGGGTCGGTCATGAATTTGGACGTCATCTCCAGAATCTCGTGCGGCAGGGTTGCGGAGAGCAACACCACCTGAAAATATGCATTCTTTCATTTTTCTTGAATACTACAAGTTTCAGGAATTTCATATAGAATAATGAAACTTTGAACTTAATTCTCTCGCGCAACTGAATCACTTCCAAAACTTAATAAGTCTAAAAGCCCGCATAAAGTAATGAGGGCTTGAGCGGCGATGATACTTTTAGATTCTGCTGATTTGTCCCTCAAAATCAGTTTTTAGTTCTACAAATTAACCAAAAATGTAATAGAAATTTAGGGTTCAGACTGGTTACAGAATAAAACTCAGAAGAAGAAATCACAGATATTTGCATAGCTTTTTTTTGGAAATGCAAATCAATTTGCTAACCTGAGCACCAGGAGGGAGATATCTGTAGATGTCGTAGAGCTGTTCCTTGAATCCCTTGTTGAGCATCTCGTCAGCCTCGTCGAGCACGAGCAGCTTGATCGATCGAGTACGCAGATTGCGGCGACGGATCATGTCGAACACACGACCCGGAGTGCCCGCCACCTAAATTTTAGATTCTGACGCGGACATTGATTTTTTCTTAATTTTAAAAGAAAATAAAGACATTTGTAGAGCACCAAGTTTTTCGTGGCTTCATTGAGATTTGGTATTTTTCGAAACATCATAAATTTCAACATAATGGATTTATAGAAACAGCCACGATATTGGTCACTAAAGTTATCGGATGATAGCTAGAAACATATCTCAGCAAATGAATCCAGAGAAAGGATGTTTTCCCGAAATTCTATTAAACAAGTCCTACCACATGCTGTCCGTAGTCGAGTTTGCGAATGTCCTCGCCTACATTCGTGCCGCCGATGCACGCGTGGCACTGCACGTTCATGTAGTCGCCCAGCGCCAACACTACCTGAAATATTTACTGCCTATTTTAAGTTTTACCAAAACAATGTAAACGTCTGAAAAATTCGTAAATAAAGGATTTTTGAAACTTATCATTGAAGCATTCGCTCTTTTATTATAATTGAACTTTTAGGTCTACCTAGAAAGGTGTTTTAATATTTTCGAACCAGGCTGTAAAAAGCGAAGTGACGAGAGTTCATTCATTTTCTAATAAAAGAAGTGTGAAACTTATAAAAAAAAAAAACCGTCTAAATTTTTGTACCTTCTGGATCTGCTGAGCCAACTCTCTGGTGGGGGCGAGGACGAGCGCTTGGGTCTCACGCAGCTGCGTGTCCAGCGACTGCAGCACAGAGATCGAGAACGTCGCCGTTTTACCCGTTCCTAGAAACAAACGCGTTGGACTTGATTATTTATTTAATTGTTTTTTTTCCAATCAACGCTTAAGTTTCGTCATCGTGAATATTGTATAACACCAAAAGCGGTTCTTGAAACAGAAAAAAACGAACAACTCCAAACTTGCAAGATTTTTTATACGTATAAAATTTCGAAAGTAATATACAGTACAATTATTTACTGTACCAAATTTTATAATTCAAGAACATTTGAAGCATACCTTTCACTTTTTAAATTTTGTCAAAAATTTCCCGACTAACCGGACTGTGCCTGTGCGATAACGTCACGTCCCTTGAGGATGGGACGAATGGCTCTTTGTTGAATGGCCGAGGGTTTCTCGAAGCCGTACGAGTAGACCCCGCGCAGCAGCTCTTCTCTGCAAAATTAGAAGTGATTTTCTATAGGTACAATGAGATAATCAGCATTTGCCTTATCTCGAAGAATTTACCAGTTTCTTGAAACGTATCGAAATTTGTTCAATTAAATAACTAAAATTTTCTAATCTTTAAAAAATAAGATTCAAAATCCTAATAAGAAAATTGTTAGTTGTGTAAGATAATCTTCTTTAGCGCAAATATGATAAGTATCGAGATTTCTTCAAAAAATAATGTCAATTATTGAGCTATTACGAGTAATCATCGATTTGGATTTTAAAAAAATCTTTAATTTTCCATTGTTAAATAAGTTTTAATATTCTATCAATAATCATTACAACTATAGCGGCTCAATGCTCGTCTTGCAGTTTGAATTTTAAACATTAAAATATTCAAAAGTCCGACCTGAGTCCCATCTTGTCGAATGTGGGGACGACCTCGACATCCTCCGAGGTCTCGAACTCGATCTTGGACAGGTCCTCCGAAGCGGGCTCTGCTCTTTTCTTCGTTGCCATTTTTCTCGATTCCTGGACTGGTTGCTTTCAAATCCACAAAAAGTACCAAGTTCTCTGAAAATCCCAAAAATTATCCTATTTTCCAAAAAATATGATAACTTGGAAAATCGATATTCCAAATTGCTGAAATAGATAACCCGAAAAAACCAGAGCTACTTAGAAATTGCAAGTTTTTAAAAGTGTATGAGATCTTCGTCTTTCATACTTTTTAAAAATATTGAAATTTCAAAGTTGTCCTGAAAAAAAAAGTACAAATCAAAGATAACCCAATTGCTTCTGGGCACGTCTGGGGACGTTTTCTTGGGAAAAAATAAAAATAAAAAAACGATATTTTCCTTTATATGTACACGGTGTACGACCGTGTGAGAGACGAAACTCATTTGGGAGAACGAATGAAATTTTTGAATTAACTCGAAAATATTAGAGCAGAGACGAGAGAAATCACTGATAAAACAGGGACTTAAATGAAAACGACACTAACTTTAGAAATATTTTCGCTAAAACTGACTTTTTTCTCGGAATTTTTCGGATTCAAAGATTTTCCATAAATTTCCTGATCCTGAAAACCCCAAAATTACAATAAAAGTTACAAAAATCAGACCATGTTTGATGAATGGAGGAAAACGTGTTGATATTTTTGCGACTCTATTTTGAACACGGTGACATTAATCAGTCTTACGCATGTAAACAATACGATAAAATAAGAAAGGATTGATAAAGACTATCAGAATCTTTTTAGAAAACAAACGAGAAAATTCTGATAAGCCTCAATCAAATCAATAAAGATGATAATATCAGTGGTTTAGAAGAAAAGTGGCATATGAGCAATTTATCAAGCTTTGTCAAGTTTCAGAAGAAAATTGATCTATCATGAATATAAGATTTTTTCAATAAAGTCATGATCAAACTCCACTTTTCTTCTAAACATTTAGTGGTCGTTTTTATAACTTGTGTTCAGGAATGAAAGGGACAGTTGGACTACGTGTAAAGTTATCGAAGTTCGCTTGATCTTGGGTCGAAATTTAGGGGAAGTTAGGAAGGGAACTTCCATAAGGTCCTCAACTAAAGTTACTCTACTAACCACACTTTACCGCCTAAACTTTCGTAATTTTCCTCTTTACTGAATAAAATTTACAGGTTCTTAGTTGAAGGTACAGGAATTTTGAACTCGGTAAATTCGGAAATACAGTTTTCAGGTAAAGTGTGGTGTCGTTGATTCTATAAGCTTTGCAGGGAATATAATCAACAACTTATACACTAATATGATGGGCATATTTGTAGGTAAAATAATAAAAAGTGGATGGGGTTTAAAAGTGCGCGATTTGCTTACAGAAATGGTACGCTTTAGAAAAAAATTAGGGTGGAGTTTAGAGAACAGTAATAAAAATAAAGAAAAATGGTTACTTACTTGGCTACCAAAAATGTTGAGTACTTTTCGAAGTAAACAAGTTTTTAAAAGAAAAATTAAAGAATTTTTCGATAACGCCTATCAGACTAAAAACGATCAAAAGTACTAATTCGATGAAAACACTCACATTTTGGCGTCAAGGTACTCCATGCTTAGAATTTTGGGGACAACGGGAGAGGAGAGGACCCATTAGCGATCAAAAGTCAGAAAAAATGAAGAAGTATGTGGAGCAGGTGGTTGGTGCGCGTTTGACGAAAAGTGCACCCTCAGCCTTTTGCAGGTGCACAACTTAGAATAATTTACCGACAATCAGACCTAGCAGCAGCATCGCCAGCGATATGAGGATCACCTGAAATTAGAAAAACATTATTCCTTTCTAAAATATGCTAATTTCTTACCTGAATAGTAGGCAGACCGGACTCGCCAAATTGGTCACCGGATCGGGACGCCAATTCCTGTTGCACTTTCGTGTACCTCTGCAAAAATCAAATAATTTGGTGGAAAGCTTTAAGCAAGGAGTTCAACAAGTTCTTGTTACGTGTGAATTTATAAGGATTGTCTAAAGTATTTTATTTGTTTTGAAATCTTTTCAAATTTCCCCCACCTTAAACAGCTCATCATTTTCGCGCTTGAGGGCGGCTTTCTCGGTCTCGAGTCTCTCGATAATCGGTCCGCTCGCCAAGCCGCCTTAAACTTTATTTATGCCTTTTGCATTTCCATTAAAAGTTTGCAGTTTACATCGTTGAAAATTTAAAAAAATATTTTTATTTATATCCAGGCAAATGTTGACGAAGATTTTTTCTAATTTTTCGTACCTGTCGAACTGGCCCTAGTTTCATTTCTGCCTTCAGACGACTTGCGGCCTTCGTGGTACGACTGATACGCGGACATGTTGTCGTGAGCGCTGAAAATTGTATGAAAAGTGGTAAAGGCAATTTGAGCTTGTGTTTGACAATTGTTTTTTTCAATTTCAAAAATTCCTATTAATACTAGTAAAATACTAATTAATTATCAAAGAAAGTCTTTTTAGCAATGCCGAACTCGTTGTTGATGTATGTATCGAAAGTCTAAAGAGCGCTTTCCATTTTTATTTGGAAAAGTACTCGATCTCAACGTTTTCCATAATTCGTAATTCATGCTCACATATTGGCGAGTCTGGCGGGTGTCTCCTCCATGCCTCCCCCCGCGGCGGACTGATTGGCCATGGGCGAGCCGCTGCTCTGATGCGAGGCGCGGCGGTCCTCGAACTGTACCATTAGCTTGCTGTACATCAGTTGCGACGCGTCCGTCGACTGCAACATTTCAAATTGTAAACTTGCCTTTTAATTTTGATTAGTAAAGTAAAATATATTGAAATAATAGCTACTTTTTTCGTTTTCAAAATGTGTTTCAATGACTTACCAAATAGAAATATTTGCTCCGGGAAATGTTACGAACTTAGGTATTCTCTAACTACTAGAATTACAAAGAAAATACTTTCCCTTATCCAAAACGAAAACGCTTATAATTAGCATATCTCGACTCATAGGCTGCCACGCCTATCCTCAGATTTTCAAGTTACTCTCCCACTATTTTGCCTGATCTGACCTTCCAAATGGCATCGATATCTGCGTCGCGCTCAGCGTAGCAGCTTTGGACCATGAACTTGTGGCGGGTCGCGTCCGCGGGCACTCCATCCAAAGGCTGCAGCATCACCGTCACCACGCGCGTTTCGTGCGGGTCCACCATTCCTGGAAAAAGATTATCATCTTTTGAAATTTATCTAAGAAAAACCTTTATCGTGTCCAGAAGGGAATTGATTATAGAAACCGTAACTTGGCTAGTTTCATACTTGAAACTTATGGAAACTATCATGACTATCACGTTTTCCAGAAGTTTTTAAGAAATTAATTATGTAAAATCTGAATCATACCCGAATTAGGACGAACGCAGTACTGTTTGGGCGCGGTGGTTTTGACTTTGAAGACGACGTAGCGGTCAGTCGGGTTTTTCAGCACCATCTGAGCTTGCACCACGTCTGTGAACGGGCCTGCAAAATTTAAATTTATTTTTTTATGAAATTATTATTTTCATTGTTTAGCAAATTTAAAAAATCCATTTCCTAAAAATAAAAAAAAAAAATCGGACCGTGAAAGACGAGCTCCCTCGCAGGTGTGATCTGCAAGACCTGGGACGGCTTATTCTCGGCCATTCTGAAAAATTTTAATTGAAAAAAATTAGGAAATTTGTAGATCAGAGAAAAAATCCAATTGGTTCACAAGATTTCAAATGAGCCCACAAATAATTGAAGGGTAAAACGCTAGGTAATTAATTTTCAGGATTTGGTACGTATTTTTAAATCTAGTTAAACTAGTTTGAATTTGAAGGAAGCGATTTTACAGAAAATCGAAATTTTAAAAGGGAAAGTGATAAAATTGATATCACTCCCCAGAACAAGGGCTAATTTGCATAAAATCGAAACGTTTTTGACGTTAAAACCAAAAAATGCGAGTCACCACAGCACAAGGTCTCATGAACCAACACTGCTCACAAAATAAGAGAAATTCGATACAAACGATCCGAAAATACGTGCTTCGGTTAAAGTTGGAGGATTTTCAAGATATATACGAAAATTTGTGACATCGAATTTCAAAATTCGAATATTTTGGAAAAGAACGGAATTTCAATTTGAAGTTTCTAAAACGTAAACATGTCCAAAAATCGGAAAAGAAAATCTGGTTTTACCCCCGAAATCCGATGCAAATCGAGATATAAACACGTGGATAAAGGGGTTCTTTGTTCGAAAAAAGTGAATTCGAAAGGAAGGAGGAGACTACCAAAAATGGGAAAGACCAGTGTCTGGTCTGATTCATTCGTTTGAAAGCCATAAAATTTCAGCAAGTGACTGAAAAATCGATTTTTTGAAAACCAATAAACATTAAATAAAATCAACTTCTAAAGGAAACAACCAGATGAATCGCTCCAAATGAGTGAAATTTTGTAAGCGCAAAAACGTTGTCTCGGCGCCGAAGAAACGAAAATGCGAGAGTACGCGCGTACAGCAGAGAGCGCGCATGGCGAGAGGTAGAAGAAATAGCGTGAGAAGCTGGAGGGTAAAAAAAGGGAAAAACATGGACGCAGAGGAGAGAAGAAGCACTGGGAAAAGAAAGAGAACGTCGTTGTAAGACTCGGAAAAGTCGATACGCACACCAGGGAAAAAGGGGTAATGGGAATTTTGAACTTGTTTTGGAAAGATTTGGTACAATTTTACCTTTTTAGGGAAATTTGTACTCGTTATTTTTATCACAAGGGCCCATGTCTGTAAGAATTTTGGGAGCTTATATTTTAGTTTATTTTTAAGCAAATTTTAAAGCTAGTTGTAAATAGGCTGCATTCCAAATCGAGTTTAAAAAGAATAAATTTGATCGATTTTCCGAGTTTTCTAGTTTGGTCGTTCTAAAGCCCAGTCGAGCATTTTGTTTTAGGAAAAGTGGAATTGGTCCGGACTGTTTTCTTGGTCTATCTTTCAAAATGGGGAAAAGATTTTTCTACTTCCCTGATAACTTATCAATTTCTTAACGCCAAATGGCAACTTGATAACATTTGAAACCCTCGAAATAACGAGTTAAATTTTCTGCAAGCTTTCACTCATAAACCGCTTGCAGTTTGGAAGTTGCGAAACGCATTCTGGAAAATAAAGAGTTTATGGATAACCACTTGGAAAAGTAGATCAAGTTGTTTTGGATGCTGTCTTTGAGGTTATCGATTTTTCGAAACAAGGATGACGTAAATCCTTTTATTTCGGAAAAGCTTGATTTTATGGCCTCCTGTATATGTCGCCGGCTTTTCTTATTTCTCCCCTATTTCCCTGTTCTCTCGCCAAAATAGTCGACAACAATACAGCCGGCAACATATACAGGAGGCCTGATTTTATCCCTTTCCCATTAAAATCTCAGAAAAATCCTGCTTAAAATTTAAACCTTTCTTCTGAAAAGCTGTAATTTCATGTCTAGAATCCAACATGAATCTCCAAAATGTAAGGATCA
This sequence comes from Diploscapter coronatus, assembly GCA_964036155.1. Lineage (NCBI taxonomy): Eukaryota > Metazoa > Nematoda > Chromadorea > Rhabditida > Rhabditidae > Diploscapter > Diploscapter coronatus. The sequence goes on from OZ038423.1 coordinate 10,029,859, forward strand.
TTTTCTGGAACATTGCTCCCATAAATTCCAGTTTCTAATTTTTGTTCCCAAACTCACCCTCGAGCAGCACCGGCTCTGCCCTGAATAGCAGAGTTCTCGGTCGAATCGCTCAGATCAGGCAGGTTGAAGGCCACGTTTCTGGTTATGGGCAGCGGCGAGCGCTGCAACTGCATCTGGCCGGCCCACTTCCACTCCATTTCAAGACTTCAACTTGACTAGACTTCAAAATCGAGGGAAATTTTGAAAAAGCGAGAAAAATGAATTTTGGAGAAAGAAAACGGGTCGATTGGGCTGCAAATTGAGAAAATTTGAAATGAGCAAAAAATTTGACTTTGAGAAAGTAAAAGAGTTGATGACTGAAAGATTGAGATTTTGGGTGAAAATCAAGAAAGAGGTCTCAAAAACGAAAAAGGAGAAAATAAAAAGAAACCGAAGAAAAATCGAGAGCGATCTCGAGGAGAACGGAAAATGCAAAATTGAGAAAATGGACACTTGCTAAAAATGAAGAAAAAATCGAGAGGGAAAATAGAAATGAACAGGAAAAATTGAAACTTGCTCGAAAAGAAGAAAATTTGAGAATTTTGTAAATTTTTTAAATCGATAAATAATCGAAAGTCTGAAAGCAGTGTGAAATTAGTAAATGGCTTGAAACTTATATAAAGTGAGAAGTGTAAAATGTCAATCTCGTGAAAAATGAAAGATAGGATTGCGGTTAGACCTGGATCTAAGCCAAGGCAAGGCAAGGAAAAGCATAGTTATGAAAAGTGAAGCGGAAGAAATTTTATTTGAAACATTTGCAAAAATCTTTCAAACTGAAAAAATAAAAACCCCTGAAAAGCACAGGAAGGGAAATGTACCCATAAAAAATCGAAGTCCAAAAATGTCCAAAATATTTGACTAATTTGGAGAAAAGGAAGTATTTGAAAATCGCAAATTTAAATTTATTTCAATATCTACATTTTTTAAAGCTAACACCAGGAAACTTCTGAAACCTATAGAAAGAAGGGAAAATATCTTCGAGACTTCAGGAAACAAAGCATCCAAAAATCTGGGGAAGAAAACTCGCTAAACTACTAGAAAACCTGAGAAGCTTTTAGAATCTCCAAAAACCTTCCAGAAACTTCTGAAACATACAAAGCTCTAGAAAGCTTCAAGGACTCGGCGGAGGTTCTGGAACGACTTCCATATCTTCCAAAGGCGGGGGCGGAGGAGGAGGAATTTCATCCTGATTCGGAGCCGAATCTTCGATAATCCTCACTGGTAACATAGGCAAGGGGTAGTTCAGGCCGGGCGTCATTCGAGGTTGGAAATGACCTGAACGTTTTTTTAGCAAAATTTGAAGACTTACACATCAATTCCTATTGAATCGGTCAAAGTAAAGCTTTGAATAAAAACATTTTTCACAGAACATAGAAAATTTTACTCATGCTTGGAATGAAACAATTTAGGGCGAGTAATTCGGAGTTGGAATAGAACAACATTTAACGGACAAAACAAAGAATTCAAAATTTGCACTATAAGTAATTTTCGTGAAACATAACTTCCCTATTTTTTTCAAAAACATGAAATAAATTACTGTAAATTAGCGTACCTGTGGGAGGAGGCATTGAGAAGAATCTGGGCGGCGCGCAACCGAATGGGAAACTTCCTGGTGGAGGGGGTGGAATCGAGTTCGACATGAGAGGAAGAGGTGTGCCTCTTTGTAGAAGAGCCTCAGAACCGAGCTGTTGCAGAGCGGCTTCTGGAAATTGATAGTAATCCTTAGGAACTACAGAGATTTCGAAAGTTACAGTAACCCTGAAAATAGTATTACTAAAGGCTAAAGTAGTCTTCTAAAATTATAGCAATTTAAGCACATGGAAATACCTGGTCTAGGCGGAAATGGTGGAAAGAAACGCGGATTCTCGTTGAACAGCCGACGATACGGTTTGTTGGCGGGCTTCTAATGTTTTTTAATTTTTTTTAATAATAAATCTTCCTCGAGAAAATCAACAATTGATCACTTTTGAGGTACTTGTAAAATTTATAAGGCATTTTTAAGACGCATTCTTTGAATAACCTGAACAAACTATTAAGAGCGGCCGGACAACTGCAAAAGTGTCTCGGATCCGAACCAAACTTATATGGTGGATACACCCATGGGCCCTAATCACAAAAATTAAATTTTTAGACCCCGCCCCCAAAAGTGGGCGGAGCTAGGTGGGGGTCAAAGTTGGGTGTTTTCACGATTTGGCACCCCTCAGGGGGTATAAAGAAAACTTTTTTGCTATAAAAGATTTTCGAAAATTTTAAAAAGCATAGAGTAGCCCATGTAATTGCGCACCTTCTGGTATATAGATTTTCGAGCAACAACCACCTGCTGGGTCAGAAAGGGGTCCTTATGTCAAAAATGGCGGTATGCTGATGCCCCATTTTTTGCATAAAATCGATTTTCCTGAAAAGTTTAAGGCGAGTTCCAAAAATCTAATGCTATATTCAGATTCTACGTATCAAATTACCCTAAAATCAGTCCTAAAAGGCATAGATTAGGTATGCCACTTTTGAGAAAAAAACGGTTAAAGTCCGCAAGTCAGAGTATGCTTGAATATTAACTACTGCAAATAGCATAAAGAAAATTTTTTTTCTATAAAAGATTTCCGAAAAATTTTAAAAGAATGAACATGGCCATGGAATGTACTTTCTAAAAATATATAGGATTAGGAGATCAACCGCTTGCTGGATGTGGGAGGGGTCCTGATGTCAAAAATGGCAGTTTCAAAAACATGTATTTTTGCATAAAATCGATTTTACTGAAAAGTTTAAGTGGAGTTCCAAAGATCTAATGCTATATTCGAATTCTCCAGGTAAAACTACGTTAATATAAATCCTAAAAAGCATAGGTTAGGTATGATCCTTTTGAGAAAAATGTCCCGATATCAAAATGAGTGTATGCTGACCCCGGTTTTCTGCATAAAATCGATTTTCCTGAAAAATTTTAGGAGAAGTTCCAAAAATCTGATACTATATTCGAATTCTACGTATTAAATTACCCCAAAATCAGTTATAAAAGGCATGAACTAGGTATGACACTTTTGAGAAAAAGGGTCCCGATTTCAAAAATAGGGTATGCCAACTTCTCATTTTTGCAGAAAATCGATTTTTCTAAAAACTTTTAAGAGGAGTTCCAAAAATTTTATGCTATATTCGGATTCTACGTATCAAATTATCTTAAAATCAGTCATAAAATCGATAGGTTAGGTATGACCCTACACTTTACCATTGCACCAAAGTTGGCGACCCAAATATCGAAATTTCAATTTTGAGGGTTAAACCCCACAATCTGTATACCAATTGATAGCTCTTGAAAAACTAAGAAACTTTTGTGAAAACACCTCATAGTTATCTATTATGGTATGCGTGGTATGGAGGCTTGAATGGTTATACACGCGAAAATGACAAAAAATGCATAGCTTTTCGAAAATCAAACCAAATTGAAACATCTTTTCGGAATATAGCAGTTGAAGGACAATACTTCATTTTTGCTTCCAGAGTACCGTGCTACCACTTACTATGGTACCATATGGGTCCATGGAAAACCACCCATATGGTACCCGAGTGATACTATACCAAAATGGGTATCAATCGACTCGAAATTGACTAAAGAATAATATTCGAGTCCATTTCTATCAATTTCAGCAAGTGGTTCCATTATACCATCATTTTAATTGACTATAACCACCTATCGAGAAAGACCAAAAATGGAGTAACTTCAAATGACCATAAAAGGCGATAGACTAATCCCTTTTTCAAGTGGTTTTCAGAATATTACTCAGGTCGATAAGGGCTTTCGTTTGGTATATAACATGATGGATATTGGTTACTAAATGGTGACTTGACCATATGGGTCGCTACCATTTGGTACCATACCATGTTTGGTATTGTTCGACTCCAAATTGAATGGGAATAAATACTAGATGTCTCTAGCTTCAATTTGAGCTCGAATTTTGGTAGACTGCCTATGAAAATATTCTCGTATCATTTTCTTGAAAATTGACATTAAATTTTGGTTTTTGGGGTACCACTCCCATACCATAATAGATAATCATGAGGTGTCTTCACAAAAGTTGCTTAGTTTTTCAAGAGCTATCAATTGGTGTATAGTTTGAATTTTTCCGATCGATTTTGTAAAATTCGACCCTCGGGCCACGCCCATTTGATTGCTTTTTTCTCAAAAGTGGCATACCTAACCTATCTATTTTATGACTGTTTTTAGGGTAATTTGATACGTAGAATTCGAATATATCATCAGATTTTTGGAACTCGCCTTAAACTTTTCAGGAAAATCGATTTTATGCAAAAAATGCATATTTTGAAACTGCCATTTTTAACACTTTTGACTTTGGGACCCCCTCCCATACCCAGCAAGTGGCTGACCCCCTAAACCATTATATTTTTAGAAAGTACATTCCATGACCATGTTCATCCTTTTTAAATTTTTCGAAAATCTTTCATAGCAAAAAAGTTTTCTTTATACCCCCTGAGGGGTATCAAATCGTGAAAATGTTCAACTTTGACCCCCACCTAGCCCCGCCCACTTTTGGGGGCGGAACCTGATTTCCCCAGTTTTGTGATTAGGGTCCATGGGTGTATCCACCATATAAGTTTGGTTCGGATCCGAGACACTTTTGCAGTTGTCCGGCCTTTGTTCGGGTTACTCAAAGAACGCGTCTTAATAATAATTGATTTTTAGAAAAGATAAGGAAAATACCTACCTTGATATGCGGAAAGTACTCATCGGACTTGCTGAGGGCTTTTCGCGCAGCTTCCATTTGCGCCTCGTGGATAGTCCCGCCCCGACCCTCCGCGAGCCGTTTCTTTCTGAAATTGTTTTTTTTTCGATCTTTATAACAATATATGTCAACGGCAAATTACAGAAAGATAAGAACCTGGGATTCATATAATGCTCAAGGCATATTTGTGCATTTTGGAAGATAATATCGTGAATGCTTCTAAAATCTGCTATAAATCCAAATGCGCTCCAATGCTAACTTAAATCGCTCCTGCCTAATCTGGGTAAAATGCAAATAGGAAATAGGTCAAAGTTTGTAGACGCCTAGAAGGGATTGGTATCTACCTATCTGGACAGTTATACTACCTACATAAGCTTTCTGACACCTGCTATAGAGTTGGATTATAATTAGGAAGAATTAGCGGGGATAAAATCTTATCGCCAATTAAAATTTTTTTAAACCTATCAAATTTTTCAATTTGAAAATTCTACCTGAAATAAACTGCGACCGTGTAGACTCTTGAGTTGGTGGATCCCTGAGATTGGAGAACTTTGTATTCTGAAAAAATAAAGCATAAAATTGTATATTCGAAAAAAATACCAGGCATATCGGGATCCCTTGAATCCGCATGTCTCAGCGTCAAGCACATTTGCTGCAGGCGCGATTTGGGATCGTTCCATCGATTCGACTCGATGAAGTACTGAAAAGCGAAGTTTTCAAATTTCCAATCAAAATTAAATAAGTTTCAGAAAATTGGTTCTTGATTTGATATTATCTTGCATTGCTATCAGCGTATGTTTGTGAGCATAATTAGAATCGAAAATAAGTTTCAGAGATGATTTTTGATTTGATGTTTTCTTCGATTATTAGACTATAGGCGTAGCAGTTAAGTTTGTTTGTAAAATTACTAATTTGAAATAATAGGTTTCAAAAATAGACTTCAAATTTGAAAATCCAACAATTTGATGCAATTTCGAATTTAGTGATATTTTTAAAAACCACCCTACCTTCAGTCTCGGTAAAAATAGCACCCGAACCAGAGTTTGCGCGTAGATCCATCCCCGATCCACGAAAATCGCGCCGATCACGGCTAAAAATAAAAATAAAGCATTTCTTTCGAAAAACTTGTTTAGGAAATTGCTAAAAGTACCCTCAACCAAATCTGCTTTATCCTTGAGTCTCAATTCACCGATTTTGTGGTTGGTGTTCACAGGCTTCAAAACGAATTCCCTCATGCACAACTCGTCGCAGATTGTGGACTAAAAGCGCAAAAATTAGTCTTTAATTTTTTTTCTCCAAAATCTGCCCTCCACTTTTATAATTCTTTTCCAAGTGAGAACGAATGTTTTTGGATAATCATAAAATTAGAATAAGTATACTACAATATACCTGATTCTTATCACTTACTAAACTCTTCAGAGTATTTTCTTTAAAATATTTTGCATAAAAGTTCAAATTCGAAAAAAAAATCTACTGCATACCTGTGTCTTATTGCTGACCAAGCTCGTCCTGAGCAGAGAAAGATGTCCTTCGTGATGCAGCGGGAAGTGCTTGTAGAGATAGTCAGACACAACGAGTTGCAAAACGCTGTCCCCCAACCATTCCAGACGCTGGTTGTGACCTCTTAATTATATTTTCTTTTACTTTTTAAAATTTTTTCAAAGAATTCAGTAGACAAAAATGCGAGTTTTGAATAGAAATTATATAATTTTTACATGCATCGTTTTTCACTATTCCCGACCTTCTAATTATTCTACCATTAAAATAAAACTTCACTGAGTAGAAAAATAATAAAACGTGTTGTTCTTAATCGAAACCTTGAAACACATAAATCTAAAGAAAAGACAGACTTACTTGGTCAATTCGTTATATGGTATGCTCCTTCTTGTGAATGCTTTGGCCAACAGTCGAATATTCTGGATTTTGTAAAGTTATAAAAAAAGAACTATTTCTTATAAAATCACTATTCCCCCATAAATGGCAAATTTTTAGATATATTAAAAATTACCTGGAATTTGACGTGAATGATTTTCTCGAATTCCGTCAACTTCTTCAAAGTATCCGATTCTTCGATCAAATGTCGGTCGCCTTCGGGGTATTCTCTCTGAAATATACAATACTCTTATTCTAATTTTTTCAATCGTTAAAAATTTTCACCTTAATAGGCTAAAAATTCAAGATGTTTATGGCGAAACATAGATAGCTTTGAGAACTTCATCAGTAATGATAAAGATGCATAGATGTAAAGAAAATAAATTAAAAAAACAAACCTTCAAAATATGTTCGTTCGAATGGTCCCAGATTTCTCTTAGCTTCTTGTTCGGATAAGAGCTCCATAGAGCGTCGGAGAAAATTCTGAAAAAAGAATCAATTTTTAGACAAAAAATGACTTTTGTGAAAAAGTGACCAGCAAATCAATAAAATGAGATTTTTAAAGAAAAATTTAATTAAAAAATAAAAATTACCGATCGCAAACATTCAAATTCGAATCGAGATAAATCGCGGCGATCAGAGCCTCGAAAGTGTTGGCCATCGCGTGACGAAAATCAGCCTCGTGACACAATTCACCCTGGTGCGCGAATAAAAGCCATTCGTCCACACGCAAATTCTGAAGAATCAGATCTTTGTAATTTTTCTAAATTTTGGTAAGCTTCAGGAAAAAAATTAAATGAGAATAAAAACTACTTCTGTTGTTGGGGGAAATGAACAGAAGTATCATTCTGCGAAAAAGAAAGAAAGGGAGAGATTGCGTACTCCTTTCCCCTTTTCAAGTAAGAGCTTTCTTTCTCCCCTTCCCTTTCTCTTTGCGCATTCGTTCCCCGCGCAATTCTCGCTTTAGCATCGGCGAGGGAGAGACTTCCGTTCATTTCCACCCGACAATATAATTTAGTTGGGGTTTAATTTCAGATTATAAAATTCCTTCAAACTTATGTTTTAAGAAAATGTAAATAACATAAATCAAGGTTAAAAATACCTTCGCCAAATTCGCCAAGTTTCTGTTCTGAACGAGTGCACTTCGGTACGTCGCCAGACCACCTTCATTGTGATGAGGCAACATGAAGTAGAGATGAGAAGAGGCAATCTAGAAATAATCAATTTGTTAATTACGAAATGTGTTTAGAAAAATTCTTTAGTGAAAGTAAGGCTGACATTTAAAATATTTCCCACCCCTATCTATGATTTTAAAATTGAAATAAGTTATACTTTCAGAAGAAAATGTGTTTCAAAACTTATAAGCTCTAACTGAAACTTTGCAAAACGATCAATTTGAAAATGAGAAATGTGTACCATTTCAACGACCGCATCTCCCAGATATTCCAGTCTTTCGTTATGCGCTAGATGACTTGTATTTCCAGATGCCTAAAATCAGGATTTTCGATTTTTATCAATCGATAAAGCGCATAGCTTTGAAAACCGTCTGGTATAATTTTGAAATGTGTTAAATTCACCTGTCTCTGAGCCTGTTGCGACATGATGTTCATCAGCACATGAATTCCCCGCTTTTTATCTTTTTTGTCCTCCCCAGTGTATTTCTTCCGATAGGCACAGTTGGTCAAAGTATTCTTCGCGTGGTCAGCATTTGTGCCTGAATTCATTCATTTTTGAGGACATATTCAAATTCTCATTATAGTTTTTTTTTGTTTTAAGTTTTCTTTTGATTATTTAGAAATTTTTGAAATCGATGATTTTTTCCTCCAATTGAAGAATTTTCAAAAGAAAAATATGAAAGCTAGGCTTCAAAAATCTGCTTATAATGACAATTTAAAAATCTATTAATAGCTTAGCGATAAACACTCAAATTTAGGAATAAACAAATAAAACTTACCGAAATTATTCTTGAAGCTTGGATGAGTCAGAGATAATTCCAGGAGGCCACGATTTTGAAACCGATGTCCGATGCGAGTTTCCAGGTGCTGAATTTGAAAAAATTCAAATCTTAATGATAAAGAATCGGCAATAAAGATCGAGTGCATATCTTTCAGCAAAATTCTGAAATAGCCTAAAAGGCTTCAACGATAAAAAATAGGAAGGAAGACTGACACATTTTAAGAAGACAAGTTTAAAGTATAAAAAACCGACCTCCAGAGAGCAGTGATACCGAACATGGTGTGTAGCGAGAAGAAGCAAAATCGCGTGGACTGTCACATCCGGAAACAAGCCTGTTTGAAAATAGCCCTCACAAGGCAATTGCACAGTCACTCGACGGGTTTCACAGCTGGAAAAGCATCTTTTTAAGGTTTGAAAAACTGAAAAAATCCCACGTCTCATTTCTCATCTTCTCTATTTCCTTCTGTAAGTCGTCCATTTTCGATTGTTCGTAGGGATCTAACCCCTGAAATTATTTTTTGATTTTTTAGCTTTTAGAAAAAATACCTTGATTGAATGAAGATGCTTCATTTTGTGGATGCGTCTTTGAAGAGCTTGAAGGATGGGGTTGTGCCCACTCACGTAGATTGAGGGTCTGAATTTATCAAATTTTGGATAGTTTTCTAATAATTCTTGTCTCCTTGTTTCTTGTAATCTAGCGATGATAGTGAATTGATTTTAATACTGGGCAAAAAGTTATTTTAAAATCGAAAAGATTATTGCAATCACTTTGGAAGAATTTCATGTAGGTTTCAAAAATTTCATATAAAATTCGAGACTGTTCAAGGCTCAATGCGAACATATGGCTCCAATAAACTGGAGAAGGCTCACTTATTAGTCTGATGGTCAAACATGACTTTGCCATTTTGCACGAAAAAGTTGTCGGCTCTCAGAGTGGTCGGTTTCTAAAATTTCAGTTATATTTTTAAGGAAGAAAAACATCATATTTGTTATTTTATGCCAATTAAGAAAATCTATGGTAATTCATTTCTAATTCTAACTATTTTACCTTATCCCCCCTGAACAAAAGTTGCTGCTTGAATTTAACGGTTGCATTTTTTAACTCTTCTTCGCTAGCCCCGGACAAGTGGTTTAGACACTGTTCGGTGAAAAGCGGTCGGAAATTCTCCGAAATCAACTTCAAAACGATTCGCATCGGAAGAAGTTTGTAGGTTTCACCTGAAATACGTAAAATAAGATTTGATAAGTTTGATAAGAGGAAGGATATGAGTTCTTGTATCGTCAGAAATAATGGTTGAACTTTATTGGAATTTGAAATTGTTAGTGATTTTTAAAATTTTTGATTGATTCTTATCAAAAAAAAATCTTTTATCTAGAAAATGGTAGATTTCAGAAAATACTTAAACAAATCCTCAGAAACGTTCCATACTAATAAGAATACGAAATTGAAGGGGCTTAACTTATTAATGAAAAAAAAAAGTGTCACCTCTTTCCATGGTCTTCGCTACGAATCTCGGCATGACGTGGTAGAAAGGGCAGCCCTCCTTGACATTTGGAGAGAATCGCTTCGCATCAGCTAATTCCAGAAGTTCATCGAACACAAACGAATAGAACACTTCGAGCTCATGGATGGTGAAGGTCTGAGACTTACTACTTGTTAATTTTTTAAAGTTCATTTTTTTATCTTTCATAACAAATGGAAGGCTCTAATTTATGGATTTTTATGGTCTGAGTTTTTAGTTAAAAATTCTACATTTTCCGGAATTTCCTCTTGAACCAAATGAAATTCGTATTCGGAGGACCAATGCGAAATCGGCATTCGAGGGAAGAACTCCGGCAAAGGACGGTGTAGAATTAGCTAAACATTTTGAAATCATGAAAAATAAGTTTCAAACATTTCTTAAATCTTTTCGTTTCTACGTGAAAACAATCCTTTCCTGCTATAGTAAGCTGATAAAACTTTTCCGAAACATTCGCGAATTTTTTAAAATTTGGTATGTCCAAAATTGCACTAAATTCCCCACATTTTTCTATTTTTGATCTGAACTTTGAACTGGAAACCAGATAAAGGGATATTAATTAAAAATGAACGAGCCGAAAATCCTTCGAAGAAATAGAACTCGTTTTCGTGGATCAGCTTCGTCCTGGTCAATCTTTCCTTCAACGACGCAGGAGGAGGGTTCACTATCAGAACATAGTGATAAAGACCTTCCAGATTTCTGCAAAGCAAAAATTTCGATATATTTCAGAAATTAGCTAGCTTCTGAAGAATAGAATTCAAGTGTGTTTTCCAAAAACATCCAATTTCCCGAAAATAAAATTCTAACGCGTTTCAGCAATAATCAAATCAAAACGAACTAGTTTTTAATCTTGAATCTTGCATCACAAAAACATTTTCTCCAAAACTAAACAAAAATGAACATGTTCACAGAAAAATACACAAATTCAAAAGAGCTGAAAACACAAGCTCTAAAGAAATCCGACCTACCGAATTTTCGGATTACAAACCGGAATAGACTGTTCTCCGGGATAATAGCCATGCCGCATGTCGCCTTGTTTGGCTTTCTGAGAGCACTTGCAGATAGGGCCGTCGTTCGCCTGAATTCTCCCCCTTTTATATTTAATTTCAATTTTGATTAGTCTAAAAAAATTTTTCCCTACCATTTCCGGCTCATTGAAGCAAATGTCCGAACTGACCGCTGCTGGATGGGTGCGTTTTCGGTCGATCTGAAAGTAGTCATTTGAAAAAAGGTTAATGATTTATGTTTCAAGAAATCCCATAGTTCATTAATTTTTCTCCCTATCAGATTCTTATCAGACATAGAGCTCAAAATTGCATTACTTCCGACCGGACGATGTTTTCCTTCTGTTTGTTCTCCATGGCGGTGCGCTGTTTCCGTTGCTCTGCATCAGAGTCGTCGTCAGATTCATCCGAAGGCTGGCCACAACGGCAACCGTGATTGTGGAACTGGAATAAAAATGCGAGGGTTTTTTATCGGCTTTTAGTAGACGTAATCTCCAAAAGCGTTATGAATTTTTAAAGTCAGTTTAAAAAATGTAAATATCGAAACAGATTCGTGGTTGACACAACCACCAAGCTAAGAGGATTAAAACTGAATAAAGTCTAGTCGTAAAATAAGTTTCAACACATTTGATATTTTCTGAAACTTTCGAAATAGTAATTAAGAAATTAATGATAAAAACTCACCATTTGAGACAATTGTATCGAAGGTGGGCATTGTGGCTGGCTGGCTCTTTTATTCTGAGCGAAATTCAGGACTTTTTCTTCGAATTGTTCGGAACAGATTACCTAAAATAATGAAACTTAAGCAAAAAATTAATCAAAGTTACCGTATCACAAGAAGTAGCAAGTCGAATTCGCCTTCTCGAAATCGGCACCTTGACTGTGTTGGGGTCGAATTGCTCGCCTTCATCGTTGATATTGATCTCGTCGTAGTCGTGCTCGGTCACCGGGGGCAGTTCTAGAAAAAGTTTAATTAAAATCATATTTTTGGATTTTTTAAATAGAAATTCATACCATCAGCCTTCCTCAACAGCGCATTTTCTTCTTCCAAAGTCGAAGCCGACTCCAGATAGGATTCGAAGTCCTTTTCTTTCTGAAAGTTCAAAGTTTGAAGGAGAATGAAAAATAAAAATGACACCTTTTTCTTCTTCTTCTTGGATTTTTCTGAATCGTCTTTTTCCGACTTCCGTTGTTTAGCCTCTTGGACTAATTCTCCAAGAGTCAAGGCCTTCGAAACAAATTTGGGCTTTTTCTTCTTTCGCTCCTTTTCCTTGGATTCCTGAAATTATCGATTTGATAGGTTTCAAAACTATTTCTTCATGCCAATAGAATCATCATATCACAGGAAGTAATTTTCGATTGAAAAAGAAGTATAATTTCATAAGTTTCATCTAAGCATTTTATGCTAAATGAGTCTTGATGTTCAATCATGTTGTGAATTCGGCTTTATTAAACAGTTTACGGAAAAAAAACATAGGTTTCCACTTGATAGCTCATTTAGAAGCATTTTCTCAGTTCACTAACCAAATAAAGATATAAATAAAATGAGATAATACAAAAACTCAAACCTGCTTCTCCGCTTTCCTCTTCCTTTTCCGTTCCGATTTCTCACTGTCCGGTGGACTGATCATTTCCAGCTTCAGATTCGAAGTCGATTCAGGAATCGCTGTGTTGATTGACGGAGGCGGAAAATTCATTGGCATATTTGGCGGTGGAATCGAAAACGGAGAGAATGGAGCTTGACCGGGCAGGAAAGGACCTGTAAATAACTTTTTTTTTAAAAAGAGTCTTGATTTGGAAAAGAGAAGGAAACATACTGATGATTTGAAAAAAAGTTAAAGATTTCTTTAGAGCGCGTTCAGACTTTGTTGGTTCTAGCACGGACAAAGTCTGAGTGCACCCTTAGAAATTTTTAAACGCAACCTGAAGGCATGATCATAGGACTGAAAATGGGCATCATCGGGGAAGGCGTCGAGGCGAAAGCCGAGGTCATCGGAAACGGAGGAGGAGGGAGGAATGACATAAACGGGGGAGGCTGTGGGAGTTCTGAAAAGATGTTTCCGAGTCTAACGATAGAATTTAGAAAATTGCAAAATGCTAATACAGTGATACAATGAACGTGAGAACTGATTTTGGCTAAGAAATGTTCAAATATTTGTTCGAAGTCTGTTCATAGAATTTGAAAACGATCATTCGTATCGACTATTAAAGTAGCATGGAAAATAACCCTTCGAATATGTTTCAATCGGACTTGATTTGGCTCAATTTTCAGGAGAAATCATATGCGCATGCGATAACTAGCTATAAACTGTACCTGCCGAACTACCAGCAAGTGGTTGCTGACTCGAAGTCGTTGGCCAAGGACAAGGAGGCTGTGAAGATGAAGCGGATCGAGTGCCTGAAATTTGAAAAAAAGAATTTCAAGGATTTCTTCCTCGGTATTTGATGTATGTTTCAACATTTAGTGATAAAAATGATTGAGCAATTTTGCTAATCTTGTTGTTACCAATATTGCTTTAAAGTACCTGATGGCAAATTCTTAGAAAAACTTCTTTTCGTCGGTTTTCGATGTCGGTCCATGTTTAGCCTAATCAATAGAAAATCGATCAATAAAATTTCGCCATGCTATTGAAACCAGGGTCAGAATTAGGGCCTTAATTTTAGGTAAAATCACCCAACTCTTAACACGGATAAAAATAGCATGGCTTTTGAAAAAGGTAAAAAAATCAACATTTTAAAATCCAAAATATCAATGTGTGCATTGCGTAAAAACACCATTTCATTTTAGGGCGGGAAGCTTCACGTTTCAAAATATTTATTCTCAATCCTGGCCTGGAGTCGTGAAAATACATGAATAAAATAGTGATTTTTAGACATGTTTCTCGAAAGAAATAAGAGAAAAAGTGAGTATAAGATATGCAACACAAGTGAAGAAATTGTAGATGATACCACTCGCTACCAAAACCGTTACCATTTGGTAATCAATTGAAATTACAAGAGCCCAAAATCTGGATGCCAGCGCGAAACACTAGCTAGGAAAGGAGATAATGTAATTTACTACCACTTTTCAGCGTTTTCGAAGGAAAGAAAGTGGTAGTAAATAACTAGTTTACAAAATAAATTGAAAATAATCTGAAAAACTTGGAAAGTTTTAATCGACAAAATCTTAAAAATAAATAGATAAAAATTCTCGTTAAAAATTCCGCCTTTAGAACATTTTTTCAACCTTTCATTTAGCTAAATAAAATCACAGGGAAAATGGTTAATGTGAGGAGACATCAGGCTGATTTTAGTCTTTGTTCTCGATTTGCTTGATTCGAAGACGATTCAGGGGTGGGGGTATGGAATTTTCTTGATTCGAAATCTCCGAAGAGTCTATTCCGTCAATGTTCCGAGACTGGCCGGGACGTGGTCTTTCTTTGGGAAAGGAGCAACAGAGTGATCTGCCATTTCCTGAAATTTCAATTTTTCAAAGACATACTACGAGCAAAACAATATTAAAATGATCAGCTATTTTAATTTAGTCACTTTTGTGAAACCTATACCATCGTTTCCAAAAAGAAGGAAAACTTGCAATTATTTATTTTAGGCCTTAGTAGTTTTGAATTCCCAGAATTTGAAGCGATTTTTGAATTGTTCCCCCTACTTGGTCAGTGGAGTCCTCCTTGGTGTAGGTGGCGTTGGCTTTGGTTTGAGCGTCCGTGCTTCGTTCCACGTCCGAACTGAACTGGAGGGTGGCGGTCGAGACGATCTGGTGGGACTTGCGAGACGGGGTGAGCGGGTGCGACAGCAGTTCAGGGTTCTCACCGACTCCACCTCCGCGACCGTAGTACCTTAAAATTATACGTTTTCTTTCCGAACCCCAACACGACTATTGAAGAAAAAATGAGTGGTAATTTAAAAAATTTTGAAGCATAGACAAAATATTTTCTTTTGAAATTTCAAAAATTTATTATTGAGTTTCATGGTGTGCAAAAGCAGTGATAGGAACAAAAAGTTGCAAATTTGAATTCATTTTGAAGGACGCATTTAAAAGAATAAATTTTGGAAAAATAAATTAAAAGCTTACAGCGAATCGCGTCTGTGTTTGGGAGTGACTTTGGGAGAGCCATCTAGTTTGTTGGCCTTATTTTCCTTGTTGCTGCTCGACGTTGGCTCGTCTCGACTTGGCGACTGACTTCCGTAGATTGGCGAGATGTCGAGGATTCTGGAAATATAAAAATGCATGTTTTAATATTGATAAGTTTCAAGAAAAGTTTCCAAGGCCTAGCCATAAAGAAGATGAGACCGTGAAAGATAGAAAATTTGAAAAATCATTTATTCTCATCCCTTTAGATGCTATATTTTCAGGATATCATGAATTTGTCTGTACCTCCTGTTCTTCCTCTTCCTGCCATGCTGAGGCAGCGGATTGAAGGTGGAGTCCCTGATATTGGTGTTTTCCACGAGACTCTCGCCCTCGTCGCCCGGAATCTCCTTGATCGTGTCGCGCATCTGGAAAGTAATGAAAATTCACGAATTTTTAGAAAATGAAGAAACTTTATCCTCAAGTTTTTTCTGAAATATTTTTAAAGGTACTTTATTCAAAATGAATGGAAATTTGAAAATGCCATTTTCAGTTTATTATGGTCTTTCAGAAGATTAAAATCTGAAAGTTTCTTTTGTTCGAAAATTGCAATTTCCTTACATCGCCGAACATCTCAGTCTTCTTCCGAGTGCGCTTCTCGTTGATGGTGAGCAGGCCGAGGTCCGAGGTCGATTGTGTTCGGCAGGGGCGACGGGATCTCTGGAAATTTCGAGTTTTCAAAATTTTAAATTTTAAAAATAGATCATTTTTTATGTTTTCGTCTTTCACAAGCTCTTTAGAATTGAAAATTCTCCATACCCTGGCCTCGACGACCTCTTTGACGTTGTTGACCTTGTCGAACATCTGTCTGCAGTCGTCGATGGCCTTCACAACATCCACGGAGTTCGACTCGCCACCCATCAGCGCGAACAGAGATTCCAGCTGGAGAATTATTTTTCTTTCAAATTTTAGGAACTTTTAATATGCTTCAACTTTTCTGCGTAATTTTCAAAATTCTAGTGATTTCAGTAAGATTCGGACATGGATTCAGAATATAATGTTCTAAAGATACTTCCCAACAGATTTCAAACAGCCTTACTTCTCTATCAACAGTTTCTTTCTCTCAAAATTCTAAATTTTGCGAACCTTAGTCTCGAAGTCCCTCTTGGTCTCGTCGCACTTCCTGTCGAGGTAGAGCAACTCTCTTTGGTTGTCGGCTTCCTAAAATCACGTTCATAAATTAACAACTGAAGTAAATTTAGGTCTGACTCTAGAAACCTCAAAACTTTATTCTTTGGTTAAATTTAAAACTGATTTTTGAATCATACCTGGTTCCTGCTCTTGGTCTGCATCTGGACGAGCCTCTGTTTCTCGGAGTCCAGTTTCACCTGCGCGTCGATCAACTTCTGCTTCGAGGAGACCAACTAGAAGAATAGATATGTTTCAAAGTTTCATAAAGATAAAGTCGATCTAGAAATTTTAATCAGAGACTGTCTTGCATGTATTTGAATAGTGGAAAAGTTTTCGAAAGAAATCCAATCGCCTATTTTAATATCCCTTTCTAAAGAAAGAAATTCGAGATTTTCTAAAATCATGAAAGTAGCTGCACGAGAAAATTCGTTATGATTTAGAATAAATTCTCTCCGGGTTTTCAAATTTCATAGAAACTAGGAAATCAGGCTCACGTCATCGAACATGCTGGTGAGAGCCTGCTTTGCATCTGTAATGGAAGTGATGGCTGCCCATCTGTCCTTGTTGGCCTTGTTGTTGTCCTGGGCGTCCATCGCCGATTTGAATAAAGAGTCGATTTGGTCGTTGCTGCAAAAAATTGATAATTCAATTACTTTTTGGAAAATCGATTTTTTTCAAAGTTTCAGATTCTGATTAATCGCACAGCGTTTTGTTCCTCTGCACTTTTCCAGAAAAAAGATCTAATTTACAATGGACTGACTTTCTTCAGGAAATTATTAGTTTTTCATTAAATTTGAAAAGGTCTGAAGTAGTTTAAAATGTTTGTTTCAAAGAAACAATAGAATAAGAAATTTTCAGAATAATGAAATAAGATTAAAAAAGTTTGAAAAAATGGTCCCACCAAAGTTGTAGTTCAGAACGAATTTTTGTCATCTCATCCTCGGTGGCTTTTCTTTCAGCTTCTGACTTCGAATCGGCGCTCGAATTCGACACCGAGCCATCTGGGCCGCGACTCTGCAAATTGCAGTTAAAGGATTAGGTTTGTTTTTGAAAATTTGAAAATGTTTCAAAGAAATCATAAAATCATTTTTCTCATTAGAAATCGATAAAACTAAGCCGCAATGCCCGAATAGCTCTGAAAAAGATATTTTTAGATAATTTAGAATTTTACAAGTGTTTAAAAAGCATCAAATATACCACCATTCTATTTAGTAATGATGAAATGTGAACAATAAATATAAAGTTCTTTTCCGGGAAAAAATATTTTTTATTTCTTTTTTAATTTGTCACCCTCTTAGCCGGAACGTTATTTGTCTCTCCATCACTGAGTTGGGTCTGCAGCTGTTTGAGTCGATTGTTGAGTTCCGTGCGCTGTTTGACCATCGCCTCTCGAACCTGCTTCGCCTGGTAGATCTCCACTTCCAGCTCAAGGTACTCCTCAAAATTAGTTGATTATTTTTCTAAGAATAGTCATATCTCTAAAACTATCATAGGTTAGAAATTAGAGATTCCTAAGCTTATGATAAAGTTGTCATGAAGCCTATTTATAAAATTCCAACTATCGATAGTGTGAAACCGTATATTAAAATGGTTCTCCAATATTCGTTCAAAATTTCGTTGGAGCCTAGAACTGTTTCAAAAGCATTAAATTTTCAATACAAGTTCAAATTCCAATTTTCAAAATTGAAAAAAAAACTCACGACGAACTGTTTGGGATTGAATTTGACGACGTTTCCAGGTTTGAGTCCAGTCGAAGGAATGCCGATCCGCTTCTGGGCGATCAGTGACGAGACGGACTGCGAGGAGGTTGCCGACGTTGTCGCTGGCGGCTTCTCCGATGCTTTCTTGTTCTTCTCGACGATTTTCTCCTGGAATTTCGAAGATGCGCCTTTTCGACAAAAGCTGACAACATTTTTCATCAAATCTCGATTTAAGACATCCTTTCCCTATCAATTGTCATAAAATATGCTTCGAAAGGGGATATTCCAAAATTTAGATTTCAATGTTGCTCTAATAGAAAAAATAACAATTTCCAAGATGTCGATTTTTTCTCAGACCTGCAGCCTCTTGGTGATCTGGGTAGCCTCGGCGTATTTCTGTTTGAAGACGGCCAGCTGCTGGTCCTTCTGCTTCCGCTCGCGGTCCATCTCCATCTCGCGTTTGCGGTTCTGCAACTTATTTTATTTTTTAAAATTCTACAATTCATCGAATGAGAAAGTCAATAATTTCAACTATGAAAATTTCTCAAGAGGACAATCGAATTTTTTAGAGAAGATTGGGTTTAGTAAAATGGAACCTGAAATATACCTGATTCTTGAGCTTGTTGATGGTTCGGTCGGTCTGAGCCTTCCAGACTCGGTACTTCTCCGACTCCGCCTTCATCTCCTTGATCAGTCGGACCTTTTGCTGAAAATGAGAGAATTTTATGGTTTAGGTATGTTTCAAGCAACTCATATACATTTTTAAAGACTCCGAGAAGATTCGTGGATATTTGTAGATAAGGAAAATTGTTCTTGCAAACTTCAAGAGAAGATATTTGATGCTCTTATCATTTTTCAGGTATTTTTAAATTTTCAGAATTTCAAACTAAAAGAATCCCCTGCTAACCTCTTGGAGTCTTTCTTTTCGTCAAAACTTCAAAGGAGCATTTTCAAGATTTTCTCTCCTAACCTTCTTGAGGTTGACGATTTCCTCCTCGAGTCGTTTGTTGGCCTCCTGCTCTGACTTGTACTTCTGCTGCAACCGGCTAATCTCAGTCAGTTTCTTCTTGTCCTCCATGATCTGTCTCTCCAGCTCCTGCACACGGCGACGACGTTCTTCAGCCAGTCTGGAGTAAATTTGTACTATTTTATTCTGTTATGTTTCAAGATTACTTATTATCATAGAACACTCGGAAAAGTTTGATAGTCGCGGACTTGGTCGTTAAACAAAAGAGTTTGAGATTTAAAACAAATGTTTTACATTTTTCAATAAAAGTAGAAAGATCTAAAAACCACTTTTTTCAAAATAAAATTTTTCTCAATGTTCAGAAATTTCCTTACTTGGACGAAGACGACAATTTGCGGATTTCGCTGGTCTGTTTCTCCTTCTCTTTTTCCAGTTCGGCGACCTTCTGCTTGAGTTCCGACTGTTCTTTCTGAAAGACAAATACAATTTTTGAAAAATTAGGAAAAATGTCCGACCTCTGACTTCTTGACGAAATTCTCGTAGTTCGTGTTGGCAGCTTGGAGCACCTCGTATTTCTCCTGAATCGCTCTGTCCAGTCGCTGCATCTCGTCATCTGTGCGCGAGTACGATTCGAGGTATCTAGAAATGCAAAATAAACTGAAAAAGCGACTTTTGGAAAATTTATCAATGCACATTTTCTTTAAACTCCATGTTTCCCTTAAAATTTCAAAGTTCACAAATTCCGCTTACTTCTGCTGATCGTATGTCTCATCAGTGTGGCTGTCCTGGTGGAGATCGGCCATGTCCTCGTCCTGCTTGCCGCCGGTCGAATTGTGCGGTGTCGCCGAGTCGAGCTGACCGAGCTGTTCGCGAAGTCGAGCCACGATTTCTTCTGGCAAGAGGTTCTCGTCGCTAAAAGATAAAAACCTTTCTCTCAGGGCTTTTTAAAGGTTTCAAAAATGCATCAAATTTCAGGGGAAAATGAAGTTTCAGTGGATAACTTCCATGGAGAAAATTTGATGAACAATGTGGAAGTCGTTCAGCAAAAATTTAAATACACGATTTCATTAATTTTAACGGTTGATAAAGTGGAATTTGAAATTTTTACAAAAATTCTGTTTTTTTCAAAAAGAAAGAAAGCCCACCAAATAACATCCCTAGCCAGTTTGGCTTGAGCAACTAGCTGCTCGTTGGCCTCCTCGATTTTGTTGAGCTGATGCGAGAGGTGGGCGATGCGACTGCCTGCCTCGGCGAACTTGGCTCTGAATGCCTGCGCCTCCATCTTCGCCAATTCGACTTGTTCTCGCCACTTCGCCGTGTCTCCGCTGCTGGAAATTTCCAAAATGATACTTTTCATTCTAGATAGCATGAGCTAATTCAATCAATTTTCTCTAGATTTTTAATTATTTCAATACCTCTTGGAACATATTTGTACACAAAGCACATGAAAATGAAACACGTCATCACAAGATTGATAAATTCTTCGGAAAATTAAAAAGACGATAATCAAACTATTTCAAATCTCGAGGTAATTCAACGATTTTTGAAACATAGTTAATCGAGATTTTAGGCGACTTTCAAAAATTATCTCAAACTTGGCACCTGTTTTCGGACGGTACGATGCCGGCCCGCAACTCGGCCAACTCCTTGCCCTGTCGGGCGACGGTCTCGCGCAATCGACGAATCTCCTCGTCCTTCGGGTTCGCGTTCACGCGCGGCTTGTTCTTGATCTGCTTCGCTCGGTCGGCGTATCTGCAAAAATAAAATCAATATCTCTGAAAATATAACAACAAATCATCATTTTTCCGAAACTTTCACATTCAATAAATGTTTTTGAAAAAAAAAATTCTGAAGATGTTCAAAAAATATCAAATATTAATTTCCTTCAAGGATCGACAAACCTCAACGTTGAAAGCGTCTCTTCAGCGTTGGTGTCGGCGGGTGAAATGCAGGCGATCATGACGGTAAACGAGTTGCCGCCAAGACTGTCTGAAAAATCAAATAACTTCATGTTTTTACAGTTTAACGGCTTTGATAAGTTTCAAAATCACATCTAAAATTTAAAAAAAAAAAATCATAAAATTTCCAATGTATTTACTATGCTGAGTGCCAAGTTATAACAAAAAAACCTTTTTTCTAATGTAATCTCGAGAAAATCTATTCTAGTAGGAACGCAGAGGCATCTCTAACTCTTTTCACTAGATACACGATTTCGTCGAGAGGGGATAAAAGAAAGTGTCTAAAGTCTGCATGTCCTGCTATGCTCGAATAACCCGCTTTGTTGCACGTTGATAATACCGTAGTCTTCAAAATTAGCTTACCTTGAAGAAGCCTGGTGATGGTGGAGTCCCTGTAGGGGATGTGGAGCTTCTTCCCCTCAGCAGTCTTCGCGAGCGCGCTGATCACATTGCCCAGCGCGAGCAGGCCTTCGTTGATGCGGATTCCCTCCTTCTTGCGATCGCCCTCAGCCTGCGTCTTCTTCAACCGTTCCGATCCAGCCAAATCGACCAGTTGGAGTTTGGCCGTGAACGCGAGGTCTCTGAAAGTTTATGTTCTTGCCAGATTCATTGGGTTTTCAAATTAAATTTTTTAGATTCCATATTCAATAGATTCCTTTTTATTCCTAGAGTTAGGATGCAACATTATTGCTGAGTCTCAAGTGTTCCTTTAAAATATCAAATCTCCAATAAAACTCCATTTTAAGTTCTTTTCTTTGAGTTTTCAATTTCGAGACTTCAGAAAAGTCTGGTTCTAAAATTCGAATTCTCTCGAAACCCACTCTTCTGTGACAGCTTCCTTGACGAGGATGATGGAGAAGATGGCGTGGGAGCGGCTGCTCTGCGCGTTCATGGCCGTCTCGCCCTTGCTTCTCGATTGGCAGCCCTTTTCCAGCTGCGAGACCGTGTCCGACACGTTCTCCACCGGAAACGTCGTCAAGCCTTTCACCTGCACATTTCCAATTGTTTTGTTATTTTCGAGAATTCTTTTTTTAATATTCTTTCCTGTACTTCTTTGAATGTTCTAGACGACTATTTATCTGATATTTTTATGTTAAAAAGAAATACCCCTCTCAGGAAGTCTATAATTTCGATTTTACTTCGAAAGTTTAGAGGAGCTCTAGAGCATTTCAGAAGTTCGAGAATTTTTGCCAAAATGCCTCAGAAAGACTCATCCACAATCACGAAGCTGTCACGTTTAGGGACATTGATTTTCATCACCGGCATTTCGACTTTTGCAAGTATTCGCGAGCTATCGCACTACCATTCGACTATCAAGCCATCTCACTCCTTTCTATCTTTGATCTGTTAGAAAGGTAATTTTTTGGCAAATTCAAGGAATTAATGTTCCAGATCATCTTGCTATTTCCAGAACATTGTTATAAATAAATAAATAAATTTTTCCAACTTGCAAAAAAGTAAAATTTTTGCAAAAATCCGACGTTTCTACTAAACCCACTGTCAACTAGGTTATCTCTTCTTCATCTCTCAGGATTAAGTAAAAACCTACAAATACACTTCCGGACTGGTCTTCTCGAATCGGCAGGGGCTCCTTGCCGCCGCTCAGCAGGTCGATCACTTTCTCGTCGTAGATTTCCAGCATCGAGACACTGACCTGGAAAATTTGATCTTTCATGGGAAATCGCTTCATCTCTTTTCAATAATGCGATCTCATTTGAAGGACAAAGATTTTTCATTTAGAAAGCCAGAAAATCCTTCGCCTAATTCACCCGGACTTTTTAGAATGTCATTTTCGTCCTGGCGAAAGTTCTTTTCTTCGCAATTTTTGCCAACCTTGAACGAAGACGGATTTTCGGATTCGTTGATCTGCTGGAAAACGGTCTGAACGAGTCGGGGCACGATGCCCCGGTCGTCGGAAATGGCAGCGTCCGCGCGGTGCTCCGTGCCCATCGTGTACGTCTTGCCCGAGCCCGTCTGGCCGTATGCTAGAATCGTGCAGTGGAAGCCTGTAATTTTGTAATTCTTCTCAACTATTTGAAAACCAGGTTCTTAACGACGATTATCACTGTTTCTGTAAAAATGGTTCTAGAACTTATTTCCGACGATTTTTTGAAAGTATTTTCTTTGAAAACTGAAATGTCTGGATTTAAAAAAAAAATTTACCTTTCATGAGTTTCTCGAGAATGGTAGTGCCGATGGTGGCGTAGACGCACTCCTGGTCATGCTCGCCCGTGAACACCGCGTCGAACGCGAACGAGACGCCGTTGCAGTAGATCTAAAAAACAATAATTTAAAGTTTATCCACTTTAGAAAGAGTGCGCGTACATTAGGAAAGTTCGCCTACTTTTCTGGTAGAAGTCCTCTTTCAAAATGAATAACCCTTCAGAAAGGTTTTGAAGTTTCATTGAGAAAAGTAAACTCCCCAGTAAGTTCTTTTCTTGTATTTTACCTGTGAATTCTCGATGTCGAATTCGACGCACGTCCGAGCGCCCTCCGTGATTTCGCGCGTCGAAAATGGCCTACAAATCGAACTTTTCTAGATAAATTTTATTTTTTTCAGAAAATAAATGGAATCAAAATCCTTTCAGGAGCACCCAAATTTCCAACATTTTTAGAAATTTAGTAAAAATGTCACTTTTTTCAAAAATATTTTTTCCCGAAGAACTCAAAAGTTTTTCCTTTCTCTAATTGCTCACCTCGCCCTAGTGAGTACTTGTACTGCGCACAGGTCGTTGCCACCGCCCTGCACGACGCCCGACCCAGACATTCTTGTTGGCGGCTGATTGGATGGAGAAGTGACTGCGGCCTGTTGTCGCCTGAAATTTGAGTTTTTTTTTGAAGAAACTGTCAATTTGGTCCTCTGGGTTTGTCACCGGTTTTTTATTTCTCTCCTGCTTCCATGTTCTCTAACTCTAATAGTCGGTGACAAATCTAGGGCGACCGAAAACTTGCAGGAAGATTATGTATTTCGACGAAAAACTAATTGAAATCGAAGAACTGGGTTTACAAAAATTCTGAATTTTTGTAGAATGAAAGATGGAAAGTTTCAAAAATAGGAAATAAGTTGAGCTTGAAAGAAACTCTTGGAATTTTGAGGAAAGTGTTGTCAAAGAGAGATTTTCAACAAGGTCTTGGTGTTTTCCAGGACTTTCAGGGAGGAAATCAATCATCCCGGGGGGAAAATGAAAAATCGAACGAGGAAACCTCGAAATTTTCAAATGGCTTACATTTGGCGCCACTTGGTGAAAATCGAAAAAAGCTAGCTAGATGTTTAGCGAAGAAGGGGAGTGGTTGAATGAGTGAAAGAGTGCCACAGTAAGCTAATTTATTTCTGGGTTTCAGAAACTCCCAGAAGAGAAAAACGCCAACCTTCAACGGCTTCCACGAAACTTCAAGACCAACCTCGATTTAGCAACTGTTCGCTTGCCGGGGGTTTGTGGAAATGAAACTTAGGAAATTACTTTTCTATCTTTTCAGTGATTTTCGAAATTTAAATTTTCCGTTAATTAAGGCAAGTATCTTCTTTAATTAGCCCCGAAGTATTATCTCGAAAGAGGATTATAAAATTTTGATCTTCAGAAGGATTCAAAACCTGACATCAGGAAGGGATTCAGAATTTTGACGTCAAAAATCGGTCATTCTGATGTCTGACGATTATGACCGAGCGGGTCACGATCGCTGAGACGCCCACCGTTTTGAGGCCGGTTTTAAAATTTATTGTTATTGTTTCCAATAAAACCTCCACTTTTTTCGTTGTGCTTTCTCTAAAAGTTTTCGTTCAAATTATAAATTCAAGATCGAGGTCTTTATTTTGAATTTATACAAAGAGGGATCTTCTACTTTACCCCTATAGAAATCCCCAACTTTATTCTTTTCTTTTGTGAAGTGTCTGACCTGGGGACAAGCAAATATTGCCGTCTTTGACATCTTTTACCCATTCGGCTACTCGAAATAACTCAAAGGTCCAAAATGGGCAAAAGAAGAGGTCCAGGTTAGCAGGTTAGACACGAGTTATAAGCGCATTCTTGTAGGCACAAAGTGTCGAGGGGATAAATAAAGAAATAGTTGGGGAAAGAAAGAGGGGAAAAGGTAACCTAAAACGGTAAGCAAAGAAGCCTAACCTTTCTGCCACCTATCTTGGTCAAAGCCCTATTTGGTCTGAGCAAGAAAAATCGATGCTAACCGTTCTGTGTTTAGGTAGGATTTTTTATTTTTTGAAAATTACAGTAATCTTCAAAAATATCGTTATTTGGAAGAAAATTGCGGTAAGCTGAAGTTGATGATTTTCCCCCAAATTACAGTATTCCTTAGCTTCATTCCTTCAAGAAATCGATTTTTAAACATTGATATGCTATAATTCAGGCACGATTTTCGGGTATGCGATAGCACAGTGTGATTTATTCGAAGAAGCAACTTCGCTCCATTGCGTCGCTCCGCTCGTCGAATATGCCGATTTACAGGTGAATTTGAGGCTTTTCCCCCTGGAGTTTAGAATTTTCTGTGATTTTTTTTTTTTTTTTTTAAATTTCAACCTACCTTTCCAGTCGAACATTCTGCATCCCCCTCTGAGCGGAATCGATGATCTGTGCAGCGACTATCAGAAGTACATGATGTGCACCGCCGGAGTTAGGCCAGATTGTCGGTTAGAATTTCGATTAAATTTCTTGATTAAAAGATTTTTTATTCTAAATGTAAGTTTCACACTTTCAATGCGAAAAATTTATGTAATTTTTTTCTCAACTTCTCAAAAAATTCAATTTGACGAAATTTGAAAAATAAATAAAATAAAAATATATAGGATGTCCCGCGCCCCGAATATCGAGCGCATGTATGAGATGATGTGTGAGGAGAAGTACCTGAACATCGTTCGTGAGGAAAAGGACTGCCTTTTGAAGTTGGAGAGGTCGGTTTTTTAAATCTTTTTTTTCTCTTAAAAAGCATATTTCTTCTAAATTGCCATTTTTCTTTCATGTCTATGCGATTGATTAGAAAAGGAGATTTGTACACTTTTATTCTGAAGTTTCTAAAAGTTTATCCTCTATACGGTCATCTTCTGGAGAATGTTCTTTGGATCAATTTTTCTTCGGAATTTACTGAAATTTAGTTTTTTTCAGAGACCCAGGCCTCAAAGAGTGTTTCGTGAACAAGGCGAATACTTTGCGAGACGAAGACCCGAATTCATACAACGTATCCCAACTAACTTACGAATGCACTGTCATCCAGGTCTACGTAGATTGCCTTTTGGAACGACCGCACGACATTTGCAGTGACGCTGTCAAGGTTAGACTTTCTGATTCAGTAGAATTCGAGCTATCGCAAATCTTGATTGCTCCAAAAATATATAGGACTTGAAATTTTTCAAGGTGCTTTTGATGATTTTCCTTCAAATTATCCTTTCGATTAAACTATTACAATTTGAGGGATGATGTGGTTTTTTTAAAACTTATTAGAATCTTTTTTCTATTTTAACCGAAAACTCGCAATCAACAATCAATTGAAGCCTCAAAAGTAAACATTATGTGAAGTTTCTGAAACTTATTTTTATCTTGGAGACGAAAAGCATTCAACATTTTTGTTCTCTTTCCAGATCGAGGTCTCGCTTTTATCTCTTCTCGCTACTAGAGATGGTTCGGATTGCACACTGGTGACAAAGCCTCTCGCGAAATCTAGGCCTACAGGTTTTTCTAGAACGTTTTCCCAAAAAATTTAGATTTATTTTCTGAAATTTTCTCGAAGCTTTTAAAACTGATCTTTTTCCAGAGGAACCTTTGGAATTGTGCCCCACAGATGGGGGTGCCTGCACTTGTAGACTTGAAGGATATGCATATGACAACGAGAAAAAGAAATGCTTTGGTAAGAAAAAAATCCTGCTATTTCAGGATCATCAATTTTAATGGCTTGAAGTTTCAAAACCTCCATTTTGTATGTTTCAAAAGCTATTAAATTGTCAAAAGAATTTCCAAACTTGATCGAAACTTCTTTCCATTGTTGTTTGAAAAAAAATTCGAGAATTTTTACATTTTCTCCAAAAAATAATTCTAACAAATTTTTAGACATCGACGAATGCTCGTCTGGAGTTTCTGGATGTTCGCAGCATTGCACAAATCTGCCGGGAGCGTTCATTTGCTCATGCGATGAACAATTCTACCAGCTAACCGAGAATAATGAGACTTGTGTTAGAAAGGATGACGGCAAGTGTTTTTTCTCTTCAAACATATTGTTTTATTATTTTCTTTTGAAAAACTAACCAAGATGACAGAATGTAGGAAAAGGTAAAGTTTCGGTTTTTGTCACTTATTATGTACAAGACATTCGTTCGAAAAATTTACGAAGTGATATAATAAGAAAAGAGCAAAGCTTCAGTTTATTTTATCACTTCCTTTTTCATATAAAGCTCACATATCTATTTTATTTTTAGACGAAAAAATATGTTTCAGATAACCTCTGGCTATTTTTCGCGCACGGAAAATCGATTTGGAACATTTCTACCGACGGCAAGACTTTCCAACTCCAAAAGGCTGGACTGGATAAAACGGCTATGATTGATATTGACGTGAAGGTCTGTTGATTTTTTAGTTGAACTTTTAAATAAGTTTAAACTTTTTGCCACCTTTTCCAATAATAGCCTACACTATTGTAGTTTTAGCTAATATTTGAAAGATCTTTAAAAACTTCAATAAATCATTTAGGAACGGCGTCTTTATTATGCTGATATCGGAGCGAACGTTGTGGAAAGGATGAACATCGATGGAACTTTTCCTCAAGTAGAATTTCTATATAATTTAGTTTAGGATTAAAACTAAGTCAAAATTTAAAACCAATGAACATGTTTCAGGCCGTGCAAAGATACGACGTCGATGGTATGGAGGGAATCGCCGTGGAGTGGGTCGGAAGGAATCTTTATTCGGTTAGGAGGTGGGAATTTTTTGAATTTCAAGATTTAGGATTTTCTTGTGGAATTTATGTTTCAATTTTTAATGCATCGCGTTTTTCACGACTAATTCAAATGTACTCGAAAGTTATGCAGAGAGATAGAGATAACATTTTTCAGAGCTTATGGTTCAAAAAATCTAAAAGTAAGAAGTTATGAAGATCTTTATAGTCCTCCGCAATTTTTCGTACTTTATAGCAAAAATTTTAGCATTGAAAAAATCTTGCGAATTACTTATTTTTTCAGAACCGACATCCTCGTACAGGCCCTGGATGGCAGATTCCGAAGAGCGCTTTATAAGGGAGTTCTAAGTCTGCCTCGAGCTATCGTGGTTTATCCGGCCGTGGGGTGAATTGAAAATCTAACATTTGTTCTATAGTTCTAAAATACGAACTGACTTCAAAATTGCACAACTGAAATGTGGCATGTTTTATGAGTATTTTGAAACTTATTTTTTGAATTTATATTCACTTTATCACTGCATCGATTCAAAGCTAAAACGTTGAAATTTATGCAAATTCTACAGCCTATTTTACGGGCTTATTGAGGATTTATATACCAGTCTGGAAAAGTGATTTTTGGAAAAAAGATAGTTTCTCAGCCTGATGTTCGTCTCCGACTGGTCATCCTCCGCATTCATCGCTTCTGCAGCCCTGGACGGTTCCTCGTTCAAGAAGATCGTCACTGAGAGAGTTACTTGGCCAAACGCCTTGGCAGTTGACGTCTATGCCAAAAGGCTATATTGGGCTGACGCATTCTTGGATGTAGTCGAGTAAGCAATTTTTAACTTATCTAAAAATTGCGTTCAGATTTTTCCTACATTTTTCTCTCGAAAAGAAATAAAATGCTAGGAATAAGTTTCGAAAATTTCAGCATACAATCTTTTCTATTGGGAATTTTATACGTGCTAGTTGAAAAACTAATTAGAATAATTCTGAAGAAAGGATTTATTTTTTCAGGTCCTCGAATCTGGACGGCACCGGTCGTCGTTTGATTATTTCTGATTCTGGCTCGGTGCCGCATATTTTCAGCTTGGTCGTCGCCGACGATTTTCTGTATTGGACAGACTGGACTTATCGGTATTTTTCGAAGCATCTTCAATTTTATGCACGTTTTCAGAGGAATTTTACGCGCTAGCAAATTAACCGGCGGCAATATTACTGTTCTAGCGCAGACAGCTTTGTTGCCTTATACCCTGAAAATATTCCATCCTGCTCTGCAGCCTCAAGGTAAATTTCTTTTCAGAACAAAAATCGATAGATTTTGAAATTTCATTTTAGACCCCAATAACCTTTGTCAATCAAAAGCTTGTGGCCAATTATGCTTGTTGGGTGAAAATGGCACGGCGACTTGCGCCTGTGGAGAAGGATTCGAATTATTATCGGATGGTAGAAGTTGTGCTAGCAACTGTACTGATCAACAAATCGAATGTGGAGGCAACGATGATCCGAAGTAGGAATTTTTGTTTATTTTGTACCTTATCTAGAAAACCTACTAATGCTGCGTAGAAATTGCGACTGTTTAAGTGAACACTTTTAAACTTGTTCCTTCATATGAACTTTTATTGTTTATTTTTCATCTGAGCTGAATTAAAAACCGTTACAGTTTACAGAAGGTCAATTTTTTTGCCAATCTATTGAAATCTACTTGACTTGGAAATTTTGCACATTTCGATTTGCAGGTGCATTTCCAAACTCTACCTTTGCGACGGAATACCGCACTGTTCGAATAAGGCGGATGAAGTGAATTGCCGTGAGTTTTTTCGTCATTTTGAAAATAGTCCATTTTTCTAGCACCCCGTATTTGCTTACCCGGCCAATTCCAATGCCATGATAATACGAAATGTCTACCGCCCGGGGGACTTTGTGATGGTTAGTCGAAGAATTTGTAAAAAAAATAGCAAAATTGGATTTTTTTTAAATTTTAAATCTTATTCTTTCGAAATATATTAATTTTTAGATTTCTAAATTTGCACTTTTAAAATTTCTAGGCGTCGCCTCATGTCTAGACTCCTCAGATGAACTCTATTGCTCTCAACATGGACTTTTACCTATTTCCACATAGCCGAATTATCAGTCATCAATTTTTATCGATTTATCGTTTTTATCAGTATAACTTTTGATATATTTTGTTAGTTTTTTTTTTCTAAATTACTGTATTCTGATTTTGTACTTCTAAACTTGAACAATTCAAAATGTTGATCTCTTTTGAGGGTTACGATATGCTTCAGGACTTGTATATACCTTCAGGAATTTGAATAAATCTTAGCTTTACTTGAAAAGTCTCATAAAGATCTGAAAACGAGTTTCAAAGTCTCGATTTATCTTTATTTCTCTCATCATTTTTTGATTTTTTGATTTTCGCCCAACGTTTGTGGCCTACGTTTACACTTATCTCTGCTTCAATGGAACAGTTGAATGCTTTCTTTTTCTCACCGATTTTTACGGTTTTGACCTTTTCTGACGAAGTTTCTGACATCTTATCAGTTCCGATAGAATCTCTGAGTGCAATTCACGAAACTTATTTCCTAAACTTTTCCGATTTTCCCGAAATTGTCGCATTTCAATATTGCCCAACCTCGGTTTTGGGCCGATTTCATAATTCGCGTCATTTTTGCTCAATCTGACTCTTCCCTGGTTTCTCTTTAAAAGCCATCTGCTACCGATAGTTAGTCAACTATTCCTAACTAATTAGCTGATTTGCGACTCTGAAAATTCTTTCCCTCAAAACTTGATTACTCTCATCTACTCTCGCAATTTCGGTTAACTATTACTCAATTTCAGTTAGTTGTAAATTTTTCCTAATTACTCTCTATGTTCCGCAGATCGGTGTTGCCCAGCTACTCTACGTCTATGATCTGCCAGACGTGCGCATTGGGACCAGAAAAAAATGAAGTCACATAGTTAAGGCTCACTGACCTGTGGGACAATAGAGAGTCTTAATTAACTTTCTATGGCTGAATTAATTGCCCCAATTAACTCTTCTTCTTGCAGATTTGGGTACCTTCAGCCTTTTCGCCTTCAATTTCTCGATTTGTTCGTTCAATAGACGATCAAGATGAAGTTCATGTCGAGTGACGAGGTTCGCGCGGCGTTCATAGACTATTTCCGCACGAAGCAGGGCCACACCTATGTCCACTCCTCCTCGGTCATCCCTCACGACGACCCGACTCTGTTGTTCGCTAATGCCGGAATGAATCAGGTTTTTTTCTATTTCTTTTTCGAAAAAATTTAATTTTACTCAAAATGCTTGTGCATGTTTCATGATAGAGCATCTAATTTTGGCAAAATAGTGCACTTCCGACATTTACAATATAATTCTAAAAATTGGTCGAATAAATTTCAAAAAATCTAGATTTACGAATTTTTACATAAAAAAACTATTGTTTGAATAATTTCTCTTCAACTATTAAAAATCAAAACGTTTCCAGTTCAAACCGATGTTCCTCGGCATTGCGGATCCGAACTCGGACCTGGCGAAGCTGAAGCGCGCCGTCAACACGCAGAAGTGCATTCGCGCGGGCGGCAAGCACAACGATCTGGATGATGTCGGAAAGGTTCGTTTTTTTTATTCATTTTCCTTTTATGACTCTTGGAAGATAGATTCTTGTTCTTTAGAAACTGTTTATTTGAAAGGTTAGAACTTTTCCCTTCTTTTTGCTTACTTTTCAAAACTAAACAAGATATCCTTGAAAGACTCCCTTTTTAAATTTCTTTATTTGCATTTTTGTTGCTTTTTGTAGAGTTCAGTAAGTTTTCATATCTATCAATTTTGTCTTCTTCAAAAATACTATAATTTTTTCAAGAAACCTAGTCTTTATTTTTATTTCAGGACGTCTACCACCACACCTACTTCGAGATGCTCGGCAACTGGTCGTTTGGCGACTATTTCAAGGTTCTTTTTAAATATTATTTTGATAATGCATATAAATCTTGCAAAATACTGAACGTTCTTCCAAAAGCGATTCTTTTAAGAAAATCCTGAAACTTATTTGCGTTTTTCAAAAACTGTCGTCAGAATGAAAGTAAACTTTGAGCAATTTTACTTTTCGTTTATGAAAAATTTGAAACTTATTTCAGAGATTTTTGATTGAACATTTAAAAAATTTCAGAAAGAAATAATCACATGGGCGTGGGAGCTGCTGACGCAGGTGTACGGTATCCCGGCTGAGCGGCTCTACGTGTCCGTGTTCGGGGGCGACGAGGCGAATGGAGTGCCCGCTGATGATGAGGCCAGGCAAATCTGGAAAAGTGTGGGGGTGCCTGACAACCGGATTCTCAACTTCGGAATGAAAGACAACTTCTGGGAGATGGGCGATGTCGGACCCTGCGGACCGTGCTCGGAGGTAATTTTTTGAAGAAATCGGAACTTTTAATATCTTTTAGAAAAGAGTACAAAATGTTCTATTTTTCATAATTTTGTCAGACAGTAAAGTAGAAACTTTGGGCACTAGAATTCTCTCCTATACAATTTGCGTGAATTACAGATTCACTACGACCGAATCGGAGGACGCGACGCTTCTGACCTTGTCAACGCGGACGATCCGATGGTCGTTGAGATTTGGAACTTGGTTTTCATCCAGTTTAACAGGTTTTTCCTTAATAAATTTTCCACTTTCTAACTTCTATCTATAACCACGATAATGGATTGTTAAAATTAATGATATCTTCATTTTACAACTTCTTGAAACATCGAATTCGTTCTTCGAAAGAGAGTTAGTTAATTCGCCAATTAAGTGTGATAATTGACACCAATTAAGTGGGTTAATTAAATTTAATTGCCTAATTTCAGAGAGGAAGGCGGGAAGCTGCGTTCGCTGCCGGCAAAGCACATCGATTGTGGTCTGGGGCTGGAGAGGCTGATTGCCGTGATGCAGGGCAAGACCAGCAACTACGACACCGACATGTTCACACCCATCTTCAAGGCCATTCGGGAGGTACGGGTTATTATAGTTTTGAAATTTGAATTTTGTACCTGTTACAGTATTCTTAGATTTTTTCAAGTAAGGTTTTAGACTAATGAAGTGAAGCTTGCGAAATTTAGGGAGACTACTCTAACTTTTCTTGAAGTATAAGGTGTTCTTTCAACCAAGTAAACTGAGCTACTTTTGTCGTTCATGAAATATAAATGTTAAAAAACAACGATTTCAGAAAACGGGCATCCGCGAATATTCTGGAAGAGTGGGAGCGGAAGATGTCGATGGAGTCGACATGGCGTACAGGGTGGTGGGCGATCACATCAGGACGCTCACGATCGCCCTGAGCGACGGCGGCAGACCGGACAATGTCGGAAGAGGGTAGGATTTTTGAAATTTTGAGGTCTCTTGAAAATTTCAAAAAGCTGGAAAGTTAGTACAATTTTGAGATGAAAATACAGATTGGTAGAAAGGCATTCTGAATTTACCAAGAAATCGAATTTAAAACAAGTTTAAATAAACCACTAAATTGAAGAAGTTCTAGTGAAATCCATAAGTGTTCATTTGACGATTTTAGTATAGTTATATTCCATCGCAAAAGTAAAAATCGTATACTATTTCGATGGTTCTTTTTCTTGAAAATTCTATTTACTCGAAGAAAAATACCATAAAGTGAAATGAAATGGATATGTTCCAATTAGTTAACATTCGTATACTTTATTTTAACAGATTCGATAGTTTTGAGTCTTTTTAACTTCAATTTTTAAATTAAGTTGTTTATTATATTTCAGCTACGTCCTGCGTCGCATTCTGAGACGCGGTGTGCGCTACGCGACGGAAAAGTTGAATGCCAAACCGGGTGTTTTCGCTTCGCTCGTTCCTGTCGTTGTTGAAATTCTGGTACGGTGTTGTTCTAATTTTTTAAAATTAATTATCACGAGCCAACCCTAGAAACTTCATAATTTTTTTATTTCAGGGCAAAACCTTCCCTGAAATTACGAAAGACCCTGAAACCGCAATGGAGATCATCAATGACGAGGAGAAACAGTTCCTGAAGACTCTGTCGAGAGGAAAGGTCCTCTTCCAGAAAAGCATCAATCAACTACCCAAGGATGCCAAGGTCTTTCCGGGTATGGTTTGAAAAGATTTCTTGAAAAATTGAAGATTATTTTGATAGGTTTCAGTGATTGTAAATATTTGACAGCTTAATTTATTCGACAGTTCACTAGCTTTTTCTTCGTTTTCCTAAAATTCGAAATTCTGAGAACAATGTTTCAAGAAATGGTAGTTAATAAAAGTAGCATCACAAAAGTTTAACGAATGTGCATATTTTGAGCCAATTAAGAAAGTAATAGCTTACCCATAAGGTTAGAGTAGGGATTTAGTAATAGAATGCTGGATATTAAATTTTTCAGCTCAGGAAATTCATATGATAATGATAGTTTTATACATTTTTTCGGCACTACTTTTATGATTGCTTAAAGAAATCTATGAATTTGAATATCTTCTTATTTACCGCTAAACTTAGAATATCTTAAACCACTTTATTCTAAACACAACATTTATAAATCAAACGCTGCGTATTTCTTCAAGCATGAACATTTATTCTCTAATAAAACTAAAATTTGCAGGAGACGTGGCGTTCCGGCTGTACGACACGTACGGCTTCCCACCCGACCTGACTCAGCTCATGGCTGAGGAACACGGCCTTCAGGTCGATCTGGTCAGGTTCGAGGAGGAGAAGAAAAAGGCCATCGTAAGATTTGTTTTCATATAGACCTTGACAGAACCAATCGCTCTATCCATATTTTGAGTCTTTCTCATAAAATGTTGAAACTTGTCTGAAAATATTTTTCTTTATTTTCTCAGAGCGTCATTTTCAAACATATCGTCAAAACCTATGGAATCAACCTTTTGGAGTTAGTGTTTGCTTTACTTTTGAATGCAAATTTTCAGGAACTTTCCGCAGCGGGTGCAGGCAAATTCCGCGACACTCTCGATATGGATGTGCACAGTCTTGCTGAACTCCAAAAAAGGGGCATCGCGACCACGGATGATAAGCCAAAATACAACTACAAGGCTGATGGACCCAACGATTTGTCAGCTCAGTATAGTAAGCATTTTTTTTTTTTATAGTTTTCGCTGTATTAACGTTAACGTGCTGAAAATTTTAGCGGAAATAACTTTAAAAAAACTTTTGAAACCTATATGAGGATTTGAAAGATATTTTATCAAAATTCGCCTTTTCTCTTTCAAAAATAGGATTTTACATAGTGTTCCCATTAACTGAACTATCCTGGGAACAAATGCTTTCAATTAGAGAAGAGTTGAAACGTATTTAAAAAATCTGAAATTTAGACTTCCAAACCTGCACCGGAAAAATCGTGGCGCTGCGTCACGAGGGCAAATTCGTGGACGAAATCACCACTGGACAGGAAGCGGTCGTTTTGTTGGACAAGTAATAAATTTGGAAACCTTTTAAAAGCGGAGAATTATATTTTTGATTTTAGGACCAACTTCTACGCGGAGCAAGGCGGTCAGATCTACGACACTGGAGTCCTGACCAAGGTCGGGGATGACTCCACCGAGTTCAACGTCTTCAATTCCCAGGTTCCGACTTCAAGAAACTCTTATCTGAAAACTGCCTTTTTGTGGTTTCGTAAAGTTTTAATCTTAAAAATGAAATCTCAAACTTTTATTTTTTTTTTTTTTCAAATTTTGAAAATTTAGTTGAAAAATGAAAAACTCTAGGCCAGAGCCGGTTACGTGATTCTGGTCGGGTCGGTTGAAGGAAATTTGAAAGTCGAAGATGAAGTCGTGCAGAGATTTGATGAGGTATAATCTTTCTTACATTAAAAGAATTAAATATACTTTGAAATTTGCTCAGTTGCATAACAATTTGTACCTAGTATTCCAAATGTTACTGGAAAATCTGAATAAGAGTTTTGGTCTTCTAGGACAGAAGAGCGTTGATCATGAAGAACCACACGGGCACGCACGTGCTGAATTACGCTCTGCGCAAAGTGCTCGTGGACTCGGACCAGAAAGGCTCCCTGGTCGCCCCAGACAAACTCCGATTCGACTTCACCTACAAGCAGGCCATGAACCCCAAACAGGTCTGGTCTTTCTTCAAAAATATCATTTTTCTATAAAAATCACAGAATACAGCTTGAGATTTTTTGAATGAAGAATGATAGGATTTGATACAAATTACAGAAATCTAGCTTTTTTTGTAAAGAAAAAATATTGATCCTGATAAAATTTATAAAACTGTTTTTCTGGTACAATTTTCATTTTTTTTAAATATTGCGCTTGAGTACTGAATATTTTCATGAATATCATGTTGAGTTAAGGAAATTTATGCGAAATTTTTTGCATTTAGGTCAGAACAACTTAGAAAATTTTTAAATATAAGAAAATGAGTTTTAGATGAAAGAGCCGAAAAATTAAAGCACATGAAAAACTAGCTTCGAAACGGGAAAGTTTGAAGCGTATTTTTAAAAATTGAAACTTTAGGTCAAAGAAGCCGAAGAGATTTGCCAGACGGTGATTGAGACGAGGAAGGACGTGTTCGCGAAGGAAACGCCCCTCTCGCAGGCCAAGGAGATCAACGGACTCAGAGCCATGTTCGACGAGGTGGGCATTTTCGGGCTCAAAGAAAGTACACCCACTTTTGCTGTTTTAAATTGCACCTACTTTTTAGTTTTTCATTTAAAAGTGCGCCTATTTTGAATTTGCTGAAAAATGCATCTAGCTTTTCAATTTCTGGAAAGTTGACAAAATTGTTTGTCTTTTCTAACCAACACAATTTTGCCTTCAAAGTTGGTGGACTTTAAAAATAGACCGTTTTATCGTTGAAGTTTATGTATTATTTTTTATAAATTTCCTATTGCGCAATATCAGCAAGCTATTCGTATTTTAGATGATTTCACACAATAGTCTTTGAAATTTTTAAAAGTTTTTGATTTTCGCAAAAATGCAATCTCGACGGACCATTATGAATTATCCTAATGCAAAAGCTTTGAAAAGATTTTGAAACATAGATGTTTTGATTGGGATAAATTCCCAAAAACTGACTTCCCCAAATTTCGGTTGCTACTCGAATCGCAGAAAGAGAATATGCTCTTTACCTTCTCTCAGAATGAGACTATTTCTTTATGTTGGGCGAGTTGCGAGTCGCGTTTTGAAAAGTTTGTTCAAAGTGACCTTTCCCAGGCCTACCCCGACCCGGTCCGAGTAGTCTGTGTCGGAACTCCAGTGGAAGAGCTGCTGAAGGATCCGCAGTCCGAACTCGGACTGAACACCACCGTCGAGTTCTGCGGGGGAACGTGAGCTTCTTTTTTTTATTATTTTTAAAATTTTCAAAATGAAACTTAGGGTAGATGAAAATTCTCGTAGGGTTGAACTAAACTTTAAAAAAAAAAAACTTATTATTTTGTAAAGGAATCCTGAATGCCTGAAAATGCAATTACAAAGTGTTATTTCCTTAAAATAAAAAATCTCAGTCATCTCCACAACGTCGGTCACATCGGAAGACTGGTGATCACGACCGAGGAGGCCATCGCCAAGGGAATCCGGAGAATCGTGGCTGTGACTGGGCAGGAAGCCGAGAAGACTATCCAGAGAGCCGACAGACTCCAGGCTAGGCTACAGGTTGCAAATTTTTTTTTTTTTTTTTATAAAATCTAATTTTTCGACGTTATTTCGTTGAAAATTGATTGGGTGTTTCAAATGATAATTATTTTTACAAAAGACTCCAACGACGTGTTAATACCATTTTGACAAGTGTTTTCCTATTTAAAAATTCACTATGAAAAATTAATGAATTGATTAGGAATAAAAGAAATTGAAAAAGTCTATTTTTGAATTTGGCGTTAAAAATAATGAATCCTTGAAATTAAAAAAAATGAAAGGAAAATTTGAGGAACTCGTGAAGAGCATCGAGTCGGACAAGGAGATGGCCTCAGACAAGGCCAAATTCAAGCAGGTCTCCAAGAGCGTCACCGATTTCCTGGATGTAAGATTTTTCTTCATAAAAATATATAGTTTAAAAAGGTTTCATAGGTTACAAAATTTGGATTGACAAAGGCAAAAAGCTTCAAGCTTCCAATATATTTTGCAAAATTCAGCTGAGTAAAAACCCTCATTTCAGGAAATCAATTCATCCCAGTTGCCCTATTGGAGAAAGGACCTGCTGAGAGAACAGGCCAAAGCTGCCGGGAAGACCCTTTTCAACTACAGCGTCGCCCTCGAAAAGGTCATCGCTGAAAAGGTGAGAGTTTTCATTTTTAAATTATATAAGTCTCAAAATGAGTACATTTTAAATAGTGAACGACGTATCTGAGTTTAAGAGCGTTTCTTGGAAATATTTTTTAAATCTTACCTTGTGGCTTGAAATGTGTCGGAATACAATTTTACTACGATTTATACGTTTAAAAATCTCTACTTTCCTTAAAAAAGGTACGAAAATAACTTTGATTCTTCGAAAATTCTTAAAAAGGATACAAAATTTGGAAAAGAATTTTAGCTTGTTACTGAAGCCAAAGAACTCGCTGAAAAGTCGGGTGACGTGATCGTGCACGTCTTCTCGCCTGGCGCCAGCAGCAAAACGCTCGACAACGCCTTCAAACAGGTACAACATTCATTTTAGGTCATATTTGACACTTTTTATTTTCAAATTCATTTTTTTCTCTTAAAATTTTTTTAAATTTCCAGCTGAAAGACGCCAAAGCCATCATGGCGTTCTCCGTCAATGAGGAAAACGGCAAAGTGCTCATCGTCGCGAAAGTTGATAAGGTTTGACCTTGGTTTTAAAAATACTCGAATTTTTGCTGTTTCAATATTTAAAACTTGTTGGACACTACAGGACCTACCGGCAATAGTTTTCGTTCAGCGACTCCAAATTTAGAATATTTGAAACCTATAAGATCGCTATTTTCAGACTCTGGTCGAGAAGAACTTCAAGGCGCCCGCTTGGATCAACGAGGTCTGCAAGGTGCTCGGCGGAAAAGGCGGCGGAAAGGTGTGCATTTTTGAAAAAAAAAAAATTGTGAAAAAGGCGTTCATTCTCAATTGCATTGCAACTCACTGAAAATAGCATGGAAAATGAAGAGAGCGTAATTGCATCACTTCTTTTGTTCTCTTGATTTTCATGCTGTTCAAGCGAGTTGCAAGTTGCATTGCAACTAAATCCTGAACAGGCCCGAAATAAATCTTTTTCGAAAATTCTTGAATTAAAAAAGCAGTGTAAATTCTAATTTTATAAGGAAAAAATAGATTTTCAGAAAAATGAAAATAAATTATTTTTTGGAGAAAAAATCTTTCAGGACGACCGCGCTCAGGCCAACGGCGAAAATACGGAGAAACTCGATGAGGCTGTCGAATTGGCGAAGAAATTCGCGGAAACCGTCATTGCCTAAATTGGAGAATTGAAAAGGAGGCATTTTCTAAGTTTTTTTTATTGAAATTACCTGAAAGTTGCGGAGCTAAAAACTTTAATTGGACTTTGACCGCCCACTTTTGAATAATTTAAATTTGATCAGAATTTCTATGATTTTTAAATTGCTCCAATGGTTTGAAGATTTTCTCCCGATCATTTTTATCAAATTTTCTTCGATTGGAGTTAACTTATTTTTGTTATCATCAAAAAGCGTTGATTTTTTATTGATTTTTCGAGTCTTGCGGTGAAAGAGAGCTATGACTATATTCTTTTTTATTCGATTATTTGAAGTTTCACGGTGAAAAGTGGTACCATTTGAGATGGGTCTTTTGGTAATTTACCAAAAATTCCCATTTTCTTTGATACCATTAGGTCGTTTTATCGATTTCCAAAAGTGACTTGGATTGTTGAAAAATAAATTTTATCGAAAAGTTTTAGGGTTATCGTAATACTGTTATAGCGTATTTTTGACACTGCTAACACCTCACCACTTTTCCACTTGCACTTTCAGTTTTAATGTTGTCGTGCTCAGAATTCTGAAGTCACGATACGATGGACTATCGTAATCCAGAAGATTCTGGAGAATGGCACGACGATCATACAATTGGAAGGACGATGAACAAGATAATTTTTTTTAATTTTGTAAACGTGAGCGCGACTTGAAATATATCAGAAGAATTTGAGAGAATGTAAGATGAAGAAAAGTTGAGAGGTACTATGAAATCTTTGAGAACCAGAGAAAGATGCCCTATTCTCTTTCTTTTGCTTTGAATTCTCTGTCTACAGATACACGCACTCTTTACTTCCGGGTAAAGGTAAATACAAGGGATGTCTAGGAAAAAGACGACGGTACGAGGCACGGACGGCAATATTTAGAAACGATTTCATAGGTTTGCAGGATTATGTTGGGAAAGAAATGACTATTTTTGGGATGGATTTATTATAAACCACTCCCACATTGTTTTGGTGAAGAAAATTGGGTACTGTAGGATTCTTTGACGATAGATAGAAAAAAGGATTAGTTTTGAAAACTATTTTATTATGAAAGTTTGCTGAAACATAGATGATCTTACGGTATTTTTGCCTTGAAATAGTAGGCTCAGCCTAGGTCAAACTAAATTTTCTTTAAAAAATGACTGTTTTGACAGGTCACCTTTTTGAAGAAAAATGATTTTTTTCTTTTCCGACTCATTGAATTCAACGCTATTTTACCCATTTTTGGAAAAGCTCGTGGTTGGATAAAAAGTGATGTAGAAGTGGTTAGGGATAAGGAGAAAATAATAGAGTTTAGAGAACGTGAAAAAAGTTAGATAAAGCTAGAAAGCAGGATAAGAAAAGATAGGAAGGAAGAGGTAGGAGAAAATACTCGAGAAAAGATAGAGAAAAATGTAGATAGCATTGAAAAATAAGAGATTTAAGGAAAGAGAAAAAACGAGAGAGTGTTGGAAAACAAGGAATCATAAAGAAGCAAAGAGTTAGAGAAAGCACCCTCACAGCACATCGCGGAGCGGCACAATACAAACAGACACTGCGCGGAGAGAACATACCACCGGACTGTCTCTTTCTTTAGTGCTCTCAAATATGAATGCTATGTTTTTTCTCTTTCTCTCTCCCTCTCTTTAGCACCTAAATTTGTGTGGATGAGCTCTAAACCCGATTTCGGGAATTTCTGATTTTTTAAAACCGTTCATTTTTCTAATGCATGGGGTGATGAAGTTTTCATATCCTTCTTCATCTGATATCTGATAACCGAATTACTCGGACGATTTTGACTTGAAGTTTCGAAAATGTCGACACGTATTCGGTATTTTGAAAAAAAAATATGAAAATTTTCATTTTGAAAACAATTTTTCTGTTTGTTCAAACTTCTACCAACTTTCAGCCATTTTGTCTTTGCACTTTTCATTTGTTTCTGGCTTTGCTTCAAAAAATTTGATTTTGCTGATTTTAGCCTCACGCCACTTGTTTCGTTTTTGTGCACCGAATCGTCCTCGTCAGATTCTGAAGCTACCATATTCCTGTTTTCACAGAACTCAGAAGACTTCAGCGACGAATGGCATCGACAAAAGACGTTGTCTCCACGGCCCAACAGGCTCGGAAAAGACCCATCGCTTCGAATGTAAGAATTGACTGATTGTTAAAAATTTTTGGGATTACGGCGGTTTTCCATAACATTTCATTGTCTTTATCATAAGTTGCACACTTTTATGTTTTGTTTGAAACGTACGAAGACATGAAAACAATAGTTTTTTCTCATTTCGCTTCACCAATTTATCTTTGACTTTGGACGCCTGTGAAATTTGATACTGTTTCTATGGGTATAGTAGCACGCGATAAACAGTTCTGGAAAGGAAATTTTTTTTCTCGAAACTTGAAATTCAAATTGCTTTTCTTAACTCTATCAAGTCCAAAATAGTAATTATCCTTACCTCAGCAAGACTGAAACATCTAAAAATCTAAACAGTCATTAATCTTCCAACTATTTGAGATTTTTTTCATAATTTGGCTACAAGGATCAAACCATCATATCTTTCCTGAGCAATTTCTCTTCGGAAAAATTGAAGCTTGTTTAGTCTTAACTTTAAAAACAACTCGGATTTTCAGATGGAAGTTGACGAGAAGAAGGTCCGTCTTCACGAAGCTCATGAAGTTCACGATGTTCGTGGTGTTAACGGCGATTTGCCTTCTGCAGTGAAGGACGGCGAGGACGAAGTGATGACGTCGCTCGAGGAGCAGCATGCTAATCTCGAGCTTATTGAAGCAGACAATAATAACGGTTAGGGGTTATTCATATATTGATTTTTTAGTTTCATTTCTTGTCTAGCAACGAAGCTCTATTGTCAGTTTGTAAATTTAGAGAAGGTGTTTCATTTCTAAAACTCAGAATTTTTA
This sequence comes from Diploscapter coronatus, assembly GCA_964036155.1. Lineage (NCBI taxonomy): Eukaryota > Metazoa > Nematoda > Chromadorea > Rhabditida > Rhabditidae > Diploscapter > Diploscapter coronatus. The sequence continues at coordinate 10,072,039 of OZ038423.1, forward strand.
GATTCCTTGATAACTGAGTTAAGCTATGTGTATCTGTAATACCCACTATACACTATACAAACTTTCAAAGGTTCAGTATATTAGACTGAAACATTTGATTTTTGTTAGTTGAGTTTTTTTACTTTATCAAAAATTCAGACGCTCCCTCGACGTCGGATTCTGTAGCGGACGAGTGTCCTCGTTCCGACGACGAATTCGCGCCGACCACATCGACTGCGACCACGGCAACCAACTCGTTCACTGCCGAACATCCCGAGCCACCAGCCAATCAGTTGCCGCAACAAGTCACTCCTCAGATTGATGCCTATTTACAGGTCGGGCATTTTTCTGATTTTTTAAAATAGATTTCATAATGATTTTAAAATTTATTTTTTATTTATTTTGAAACTGTAATAGAATATAGTTGCGTTCTCGTTATCTCGACTACGTTGTCTAAAATCGATATTTTTATTCATACCTTTGCAATATGTTTCAAAATATTCAAAAAGTTCTGTTGAAGTATGTAACGTTAATAGAGGAGGACTGATTCGAGATGTTTTGGACAAATTTCTTCGAGTTTACTATCATTTTTACAGTAATCTGGATTTTTATGTGGGTTTCACCCAGCACAGATTTTAGACTTTTTCGCGAAATTTTAGTTTTCTGTTGCTGTAAGCTTAAAATTTCACAAGTATTCGAAGAAAAAATCGATCGATATTCGATCCCTCTCCGTTCCGAATGGTCATTTTTCTCTATCTCTCTTCTCTCTGATTTCCCTTAACTCTCTAATCCCTGTTTGTTTGTCTTGGTTCCTTCCCTCTCTTATTTTCCTGTGCTATTTGCCATTTCCCCTGCGGCGATCAACCGATGACCATTTCCTTGTGCAATTCTCTCGGAAGACGAAAAGCACCACTTCGCGCAAAATTTCGAAAATATTTCATAACAAACACACACAAGCCAACGAATGGAAAATCGATGAAATTTCACAAAATCAAAATTATGGCATTTTTCAAAAATCAGCTGAAAAGAGTACTTAAAAATGAACATATAGATTAGAGACTACTGTAGGTTTAAAATAGCTACATTTTTTTTGGAGGATCATTAAAATTTTTGACGTTTTCCAAGCTAACAAAAATATCTTACTCTTTTCAGAAGATCATTCACAAATTTGTCGAAAAACTACTATAAGTTTCCCGAAAAACAATTAGCATAGATAGATTTAATTTCAGGAGATGTTGCTCTCCTCTCCGGCCCACCTCTTCTCGTGCGGTCTCCTGTCGCCCCAGCTTCTCTCTGCTTCTTGGGAGCAATGGCTCTGTCTACTCGCGTCCAACCTGACACCGCAGCAATGGCAGGCAAGGGGATTTATAGAGCTTGAGGGGAACATCGGGAGTACGGTAGTTTTCGATGCGAACCTATTGAAGGACTATTATAGTCATCAAGAGTTTTGAGAAAAAAAAGAAGAAAAACGACGATCAAATTTGTCTCTCACTATTATTTTATCGTTTTCATTTCTGGTTATCGCAAAAGAAAAATATTCAACTTATAGAAAGTTGGCAATTATGTAGGTTTCATTTCGACTTCATTAGAAATCTTGAAAGTGAATTTCCAATCGAACGCGAGCGCGCGTGAATGTACATTTTCAATGAAATAACGACTTCCATGAAATTCAAGAATATTGGTCTTATGCAAATCAGGAAATATGCTATTTTTGTAGGGCTATTGGATGGCGCACTGCGCGGTGTTCGGACAGCAGGCCGTACCCTTTCATCTCCTCTCCTTCTTCAATCAAAATACGTGAGTTTAAAAAAAAAAAAACTTATTCTTCAAATTTATTTCCTTAACCAAAATTCATCTAATTAGAAAATTGTTATTCTCAAGTATCCTTCATAAATTTTGAAGCATGCCTTATTCTGTATCTTCAAGATACACTACTCTTTCAAAACTCGAAACAGTCGATTAGTTGATTTTACATCATCTTTGGTAAATTTTGAAAGAGCCGTAATTTTTAATATTGAAAAAAACGTTATTCTTAAACATGCTCATTTTTAAAAAAGATCAAACTTTGACCCCAAATTTTCCAGGGCGCAGCCCCCGCCTGCAGGACCCTCGAACACGCCGACGTTCCCCGAATGGTCGCCCGCAGTTGATCACAGACATGCGGAGTATGGTACGTCCATTTTTCATTTATTGATTTTTTGTTGCTTTTTCAGGGATATATTTTGAATATGTGAGGGAATGAACTTGACTGATTGAATTTTTTAACACCGGGAATTAAATTAGGATTACTGTAAAGCGCTATTTTTGGAGATATTATTCAATTTTTTTCTCTTTGAAGAATCTGGAAGCAGAAGCTAGGAGAATAGTTGAAATATACTAACTTTCATATCTTTAACATCACTTAAACCGGTCGAATTACTCGAAATGAGCTAATCTTCGTTAATTAATTCGTTGAAACGTATATGTGCTCTTGAGAACAGTCGAAGGTGGTTTTTACACCCAGGGCTAAGAATTTTCAATCATTTTAAAGCCAGACTTGTATCCGCTCTAAGTGAATCCAAACAGCGGATTTTATATATCCATACCCTTTAAAATCCACTTGTAATATCTATTCTTACTCGACTTTCTAAATTTGGAAATCTAACTATTTCTGTAAAATCTAAAAAATCTTCTAAAATTGACTTTTTCTTGCTAAATTTGTATATTTTAAAAGTACAACTTTTTGAGTTTTTAAACTGGCTCTTTCACCATGATGCAACTTATAATTTTGGGCCTTTGAAATATGTGCAAAATCTATTATTTATCTGCTAAAATAGCCTAGTTTATCAATCTTATCATTTTTCAGCGAGGAGGGGAGATTTTAGCGAAATTATATAGTTGCTAGGGTGAGCCAGTAAGCGAAAAATAATTAAATAGATCGGCTAGGTAAGCAGACGATATTTCACCTAATTTGAAGTAATAGGAATTCAAAATCGTCTGATATATCAAGGCTATGATTACTTCTGTCCTTAGGTTTGAGAATATCTAGCCTAATGCTGAAAGTTAGCAATGGAGAACCACCTGGGATATTCGAAATTTTATTTTTACGAATAAGGTATTCTATGATTTTGCGCACAGGGGTTCGCTGAAAATGCGAAGCACAGGAAGAAAACTAGAGATAAGGGAAAAGCGAGGGGGAAAAAGGTAGAGAAATCGGCAAAGAGGCGAGAATATATGTGAACCTAGGAAATTTTTCATTCTTTGCACCTTGAATTTTCTAAAAACGTATTTCTCATTTAGTTTTTCTTATCAGGATTTCTTTTTTTTATATTTAGTGATTTCTTTATTTCGAAGATCACGGATTTAGATAGACTTCAGATTTTCTAAACACTTATCTAAAAATTTTCATTTTTAATAATGAGCTGATTTTATCCGGCCTTATAAAATATTCTAGAAATTTAGTGACTGATTCTTCTAAAAAATACCCTTTCTTTCGATGCTTTTATTAGTAAAATTGTAGTCTCTCAGTTTTACCTTCCCTATTTTGTATTTGAATATTTTCGTCCTTAGCGAAACTCGGGCTTATTTTCATTATATCAAACGGTTTTGCATTTCCATCTTTCAATATGGGAAAGAGATTTTTGTTATTTCTCGGAAATTGAAATAAGCTTGGTAGAGTATTTTCGTGCTTTCCAATCTTTATAGTGAGGTAAAGTTTAGGCTATTTTCTATATAGACATTCATAATTTCGTATGTATGCAGATGATATGAAAACCACACGTCTGATATTCGAAAAGTTTGTCTAAGTTAGTATTCGGAATATGAGTAATCGAATCACTACGAAAACGAGCTTATCAAATTATCAATAGACTCGGCCAACCCGACCTAATTGAATCAGGTAATTTTTAAGACTTCTAAGATAGATTAGTTTAAAGATGCTATTTTGATCCTAGACTAAAATTAGAATATTTAAAACAAATCGACCCTGATTTCCTTCTAAATAATCTGAACTTGCTTTTCTCTGAAACATGCTAAAATTTTGAAAGTTAGCCTAAAATTGAATCTCGAGTTCAAAATACTTGCAATTCTATGATCTCTCATTCATTTCGTTCTCTCTTCTCTCTGAAAAGGAGGAATTCACATTTTGAAAAATTAGCAGAAATGTGAAAAAGAGCTAGAGAATTACTGAAAGTAAGAAGATCACAAAAACATAAAAATTATGAGGGCGGATAGGATAACTAAATTTTGAGAGATAAAAAGATAAAACTGATAAAATGATGGTGGTAGAAGGCTAAAGAAGACTAGAGATTACTTGAGTTTCGGAGGTCGAAAAGATAAGAGCGATAAACATTGATAAGAGATCAACAGTTAGAGATAAAAGCAGTAATGGAGTGATAGCGAATATCTGGAGGAATATGACTAGAAATAACTTGAATTTGAGAGATCATAGAGAAAAGGAGTGATAAAGAGTTAAAGAATAGAGCGTCAGGTGTTATTTCCAGCCCTCCGGCTATCTTCCGATGCGCTCTCTTTCCGGCTCCAGGCCTCTAACCCTTTGTCTTTACCTCTCTCTTTCTTTTCATTCTATTAATATCTAACTATTTCTCCTTCTTTCGATCCTCTTCTCCCCCTCCCTCTCTAACCTAACCCATCATCCCTCATCCTAATTTTACGTGAAACATTGGCAAAATCCATCGCAAAATTCCAGTCCTTTTCCATAATTCTCGCATTTGTCAGTGCTATTTCTTTCTTTTCTTCTTTAATTCTTTCACTTTCCATCATTATTTCTTTTCTCTAGTTCCTTTTCTTACCTTTTATCTAGCATTCCAAATCCCCAACATCTACGTGATAACCTCCTGATTTACTGATAACCTCGAATTTTGGGTTGAGCGATTTCACGACCACGGAGTTCATCTACAAATTGGACTCTTTGGACCTTTATTGTTACTACGCTATTTCATCACAATTAATTCGAACTAACTAAACCAATTAATTCATTAATTATCATCGTTAATTAGATGGGTAACGCGGCGGGCACGCAGGTAATTAAAGAGCTGACGAGCTAATTAGTAAATTATCAAAAATGTTTGTAATGTAGTTTAGCTTTATCTAGATCACTTTAAGTGGATAGAATTTCGATAATTAGACTGGTTATGCTAATTAACTTGCGTAGTTGTTAAAAGATAGTTACCCTAGTTAACAGAGTAATTAAAGGAATTATCCAAAATAATTAGAAATCGCGTCAACATCATGAATCGTCGCCAGCCTATCAGGGCCAAATATTTGTGAACGGCAAAATCGGCGCTAACAGTGAGTTGCGTGAGTTTGATTGGTTGTGTGTGGTTGCGTACTTTAAAAAATAGTTGTAGAATTAGGCGTGCTGTGATTTTTGACGGTTTTTTAGCAGAAACTTTGCACTCTTGATTTGTTTCTTAGTTTTTAGGAAGAATTTCAAATTTTATAGACCCTCTCTTCTATCCTATATTTTTGTAAAGGCAATGGTTTCAATAGTGCAACTAAATTTACTCTATTTGAAATACACTTTTCTGCAACTTATCCACAACACTCATATTCTTTAAAATTTCTTATTCTAGTCTGGAAATCTATTTTTATCCCCATCGCAGAAGTTCATTTTCCTGATCAGGTTGTGGGGTGATTTTGATCGAGTATTTCATTATCTGGTTTGACTGATAGCTTTTTGATTTTGAATCGATGCGAAAAATATGAGGCAAAAATTAGAGATCGAAAAATAGTATAGGGAAAATATGAGAGGGCTGGGAAAAAGAGCAGATGAGAGCGAAAATATGAAAACACGAAATAAAATGGACAGCTGCAGGGAAATAGTGAGTTTGATGGATTTTTAGGTCTGGAATGAATTTTCAATAAATTATATTATTTGGAAAAATAGTTCGATAGGTTGCAAAAAGCTTGAAAAGTGAAATTTTTGACATAAACTTAGATTAGCGCTTGATGGTCGTAGATTGCAAATCAAAAGATGAAATTATTCTGCATTTATAGGTAGAGTGAAAATTCATGTCTCTTGGGGGTATGTTTCAAATAATGACTTCTTTAGAGACAGATTTCCCATCCCATTGATTTGTTAGATATGACTCGTTATTTCAAAAATGACATTTAACTAGCAATTTTCAATATTTAAATAAATTGAAATTTCCCCAATTCGAATATTTTCTAGCCAATAAATAATTTTGCACATTTTGGCTTTTCAACCCTGGACGAATCTCATCAATCAAAAACAAGCATCGAAAGGCGGAAAATGGGGAGCGAACTTTTTTCAACGAAGCGAATGCGAACAACACGAGCATCGATTCGCTGCAAGGACTACGGGAAAATGCCTTGGAAGCGAAAAAATTAGAACCGAAACATGCCCGCGAGAAAAAACCCGCCAATGGGAAAAATGAAGAATTTTTCGAACTTTAACCCCCAAAACAAAATCCAGGGCCTAAAATATCTTAGTCGGATTTTTCTCGGCGTCTTTAAACGTGGGTAAAATTTTTTCGGGATTTGACAAAATGATTTATGATAAACAAGAGATTTCGAACTAAGCTTGTCGCGAAATTCTAGGAGTTGGAGAGCTTGAAAATGTATTATTTTGGCGACTTTATTTAAAATGCTGATTGTGGGTGAAAGTAATGCTTTTGGTGTTTCAGTGATACTTTTAAATATGATTTTTATATTTTTTATTGCTTAGAATGCGCCCAAAGGAAACCTATTCAATTCGATAATTTGACAAATAAGGTATATTTCAAACATTCCTTATTTTTCACGAATTTCCGGAAGCTTATGAGCTCTCTATTTTCCTGAAAACTTTGATGATCATGGTTTTCATGGACACTCGAGAAAATTGTTCAACGGGATTTTGATTTCAATGAGTCGAGAGTGAAATATTATGAGAAAGTGGGAGAGGATGAGATAGAAGTGAAAAATAGTATGCAAATTTATGGGGAGAAAAAGAAGAGTGACAGACCTTCAGCACGAATAGATTTATACGATTATGCGGTGGGGAATATAAAAATAGTAACAACTCGCAATTTTTCTCGATTTTCTGTCAAATCAAAGGAAAAAGTCATTTGATTCACAAAATATGAGCGCGACTGTCAGGAAAGAATCCAAATTCAGACGATAGATTTTCACATTTTTCATCGAAATGTTATGATTTTACGATTTTCTAGACCCGAAAACTTCATAAACTTGATGGACTGTAAATGTGAAACTTCGAATTTTCATTAAATCTGAATTTTTAAAATTTTATTCTACTTCGTCAGCTTTGTTATTTTAGTCAAATATCCAAGAAAAAATTACAGGCTCTTAAAACGTAGGTTGGCAACTTTGTGATTACTCAATTTCTTGCAACTCGTAGAATAGGTTTCAAATGTTCTAAAGATCAAATTAGTGACTTCAAAATGATTTTATGTAATTTTGTTCAGATTATAACAATTTATCGATGTCCTAAACTAATAATATTCATCAAAACTTACTAGAAGCTATCTTTCAGTGAAATTTGAGATGAGAAATTATCTGATATGTCTCTCTGCTACTCATTAATGCATCATTTCTATGGTAAACCTATCACCTGCTAGACCTCAAAAGCATTAATCTTTCATTTTCCAAATTTTAAGGTGGTCTAAAACTGATTTATTTAAAAATTTTCAGGTTTCAAACACAAAATGATTCAATATCATTTTCTGCGTAGGCGTATTGTTAATTAATTTCCGTGGAAATGGTCTATTTTTAACGTATATTTCATCTGTTAGACGGGGAATTTTTCATATTTTGTTTACACGTTGAAACGTAGAAAATCAAAAACGGCCAAGGTATTTTCAAAAATGTCTTTCAGAAGCGTTTTCCAATGCTCTGTTTGTCTCGTTATGTATGGGAAATTCCTTATCATTATTTTATCATCAGAAATGCTCGCATTGTGCAATTCGTTTTTGACGCTTCTTTATTTTATCATCGAGCTTTTGTGAAAATGGCCGGTGAAAAACTTATGTCAGCCGGTTTTTGCGTCCTATTCTTCAGCATTGAATGGGAGATTGGTGACAAATCGTCAAAGCGAAAATTTTTAGAAATTTGCTTTTTCATTTTCGTTGTTAAAAATAGAACCATTCATGGACATCGATTTTATTGAAATTCCACGCGTAATAATTGCTCAATTTTAAATTCATCAGGAAATTTTTAATTTCCATTGATCTTTAAGGGAGTTTTCGAATTAGAAATATCGAAAGTTCGTGATATTTTTGCTAAATTGAAACATTTCTCCAAAAATTTTCGACTTTTTGATGATATCATATCATTCAGTGCGTAAATTGCGCTCTAATCCGAATTTTTATGAAACCCGGTAAACGTGCCCCATTTAGGTCCCATTTCGGGACTATCGGACTCTAGAAATTCTCACCGACTTACGTAAAAACTCTCATCGTCATTTCCGAAGATTTTCCCTCTTTCGGAAAGAGATTATGCAAATTTTCGATGCCAAAAGTGGATAGGACGATAATAGTCTTTATAGTTTTTAGTTATCTATAAAAAGAATGCTCTGACTCTCTAACATTCATAACGATGATGGATAGCACTCTGTCTATATACTCAAAAATATTTAAATTAACCTCTATATTTTTGGATTTATAGTTCGTAGTTACAGTAATCTTTGAATTTATGATTTTTGAAATGTTGAAAATAAGAATTTTATCGTATGTTTTGTTTAAAAGTGAAGAAAGTGCGCTAAATATTTTATTTTCGATGTTTTGTAAGAATTTCCTTGAGTCGCGATCGGCTATTTTTAGCACCCTCTTTCCAAACTCTTATCTCTTTTTGGAATCGGAATTTTCGACGCAGTTTTTCATTTTTCTCTTTATATTTGCGAAATTTTTTATCTGAAAATCTCTCGATTTCTCGTAATATTTTTCTATTTTTTTTTCTAAAATATTGGCAAAGTTTTGAGGTGGACTTTAACATTGAGAAGAGTGTTTGAAACACGAGGTCTTCAATGTCGAAAAATGACAATTCGAGATTTAGGTTGAATAAGTTGAATATTTAAATTGCTAATAAAGTCAACAACTTCATCACTTCTCCCAGATGAAATTCTATTTATGATATTTTTGAAACTTATATTTAAAAATCTAAAGTTTTTTGTCAAATGAATCATTTAAATGAGGTAAACTAGTTGTCCTGAACTTCCAAATTTACTATAATTTTCCTGACTTATGACGTAAATAATTGATCTTCAAGACGGCAGTTCACTTGCCAAAATTAGAGTGATATTTTGCGATTGTCATTTTTGCATCTCTTTGTAATTGTGTAGGATACGAAGTTGACTTCTGTGCCCTGTCATAACAATTCTGAGACTGATTTGTCATTTGGCCCCGCCCACTTGTCAAATTACTACTCGATTGTCACTTTCAAAGTTTGGGGAGGAGTCCTTTTATTTATTTTTCTCTAGAAAGAAAGAACAGACCACGCCTACTTTTTATGATTTTTAAAATTTCGAGAATTCCTTTTCATTTTCAAAGATTCCTCTATCACCTTGCCTGATATTTTTCGAATTCTTGTTCTTTTACTCTCTCAATTTTTGATATTATGTCTCCTAATTTTCACTTTCTTATTTTATTGATGCGTGGAAGAATTTTATCAGCAGTCGGCGCGCAAGTTTTTGAAAATCAACGAGATTTTATTACAAAGAAAATAGTGTTCGCTTTTGAGAGAGTGAAAAAGAGAAATAATGATCGATTCATAATGGCGATTTCTCTTGACTGACAATTGATGAAAATGATAAGACGAAAATTAGCTCCGCCCACTTTTTACGCATTCCTTTATTTTATGAGAAAATTCTTTAGAAGTCCATTTTTCTTGGGTCAGCTCTGAAAATTTGCTAAACTGCTAAACTTTATCAAGCTTGCTCGTTAAATTTAGCATTAGAGCAGATTTTTTAGCTTTCTAAGATTTCAAAAATCAACAAAAATCGAATATTTTGTGCGTTGAAAACTAGCGGGCTTTTTCTTGTTTTCGCGAGCAAAACTTTCCGAATTTCGCTATCTTTCTGCACTCTACTTCCAAATGCTATTTCCCCTGCTTTTTTCTCAAAATGTCTCATTTTCACGTACTATTTTATGGTTTTCTTTTTTCTTTGCTAGGATCTTCCTCTGGGGATTCACTTCTTGGTTCAGCTTGAGCCCACAAACCTTCAATCCATTTTCCAAGATCTTGGCAGCTCGAGAAAAAAAGATTACGAAAATCTGAGAGAAAAAAGAATTAGGGAAAATAAGAAATAGTATCAATTTCAAGAGAGCAAAAGATAAAAAATTCGACGAGGGATTTTCTTGAGACTTGTCTATCTTTTCATGCCAAATGTGGTCATCCAATTTTTAGGAGTAAGAAAACTTTACTCTATCTTCGGGTTGGAATAGCTTTTAACTATTGTTACATTTTAGGATCAGGAAAAATGTTCCTTGTTTAGAGTTTGAGCTTTGTTAATTTAGCACTAGAAAGAGTTGCCCTATTAAAATTATTGTAAATTTGCCTTTTCATGAAATTTTAAACATATCTCATCATTTCACGTTTGTGTGACTTTGAAAACTCTTTGGACTTTAGGATATTCTTAGAAAGTGCATCACTATGAAATTGAATGACTTTATGAAATTCACCTAAATTTCTAGCAACGGCAAACATCCTGAGAATGAGAGAGTGGTGTATGAGTAGAAGGGTGAACTTTATTATTTTGTTCTAGTTTTATAAGTTTCAGAAAATCTACAATTTGTATTTTCCAAAGTAAATTTTCAATGAACACTTCTTTCTTTTTGTAAAGAACAATATTTCATGAAGTAGGAAAAGTCAATCATTTTCAAATTTTTTTTCTTCAAATTTCTAGAATTTTTTGAAACATTCAAAATTTCACGTTCACCCTATTTCTAAAATTTTCCCCAATTTCAAAATGCAAATTTATTTTTCTAAGGAAAGAAGGCGTTTCGAATACAAAAGAACGACGTTTTGAGTTGTAAATTTTCGCCGCGCATTTTTTGCGCACTTTTATGACGTTCTTTTGCAAACTCGGGGAATTTCTGAAAATATGCAATTTTACCCTCAGGCCCTAGAAAGAAAAGGACTTCCTTTTTCTTATACTGTTTCAGAATTCTGAACTTTCTGACCTCCATTACTATCTTTATTTTCTTCACTATTTCCCTTTCATTAATATTTCCCCGATTTCTTTTACTCTCTATTTTGTTCTAACATTTCGATTTCCAGACTTTTTCTGGCATCTTTTCCCCCTCTTCATTTCCTTCCACCTCTAACTATGACTCGATAATCTCCACTTTTCATAATCCCTCCTTTCGCATAAACTTTCGGTTTTTGTGCTTCTCTAAATCTCTCGCTTTTTAACGATCTTTTAATTTTGTAAACTTTTCTTCTATTTTTGGTTGAAACATGAAGTTCTGTAATTTTTTCTAACCTTTTCAACGTTATTTCATCACTTCATTTTTTCTCTTTCCATAAACTTTCTGTTTTTATCTCATCTCCTTCTTTTCCCTCTCTTATACTTCAAATACTATTTCTTTATTTTCTATCTTCCTTTAAAGTACCATCTCCTTATTTTGTATTTTCTGCTTCTTTTCTTCTCCTCTTCATTCGCTTTCTTTCTCTTCCTTATTTTGTTTTTTTTCTCTCTCTGTTCCATTCTACCTCTCTCTCACCGCTTCTTCCTATTTTGCCCTCAAGCGATCTCGCAATGCGCGTTTTGTTCGCTTTCACCTCATATAAAAGGGGATTTCTTCATTTTCTCTGACCTTTTCTATATTTCTTTTTCTCTCTTAATCTAGCATACTATTTCTCTATCTCGAGCTTTTCCTTTCTCTGGACTCTCCTTACTTAATTCACTATTTCTTTGTCTATATTTTTCTCTGGATTCTGACTTTGCTGATTCTTTTGCTCTCTTTATTTCAAACACAATTTCATTTTTTCTCTAGTCAACATTCACACAATATTTCCATCTTTTCTCTGGACTTTGGATCTTTCATTTTCTAAATTTCATATCGTATTTTCCTGTTTCTAGCTTTCTCCAACTTTTCTTTTTATTTTTCCTCTCATGAGGATATTTCATATCTACAAATATTCCCTTTTCCTCCCTTCCGATTTAGACAGAGAGCGCGCAAACTTTGAATATACATTTTTCAATTATTCCAGACGTTTCCAGGTTTATTTTTTGCATTATACACATCAAACTAGCCAATAGTAATCAAGATAATTAATAAGCTATTTAGATTT